>JAEOAD010000045.1:882500-2082500 GCA_036365145.1 Orientallactaga sibirica | reverse complement strand
TTCCAGCTCTTAGCAGGCACCTGGTGACTCTCCACTGCTCTAAATTCAACTTGCTATGATTCTACACATAAGTGAGGCCAGGTGGTATTTATTGAACCTGTATTATTTCACTTATCAACGTGTCAGCAAATGCCATTATTCACCCCTTCCCAAGGGCTGTGATATCTACCATTGAGAGCCATCAGCATATCGAAACACGTGCCTGTCTCCATTCAGTTCTCTTTTATTTTGTGTGTGTAATGTGGTGTGTGGTGTATGCACATGCACGTATCTTATCGCCTGAGTGGAATGTCGGGTGTCACACTCCCTCACTTTTCTGGCTGGTCTTGTTCTGAGCTGGAGTCTCCTTTTTACTAATTCCAGAGCTCGTGGGGCTCTGAAGAGTCTTAGGTCTCTGCTCGCTGATGGAACTGGGGTTACAGGTGCCCATGGCCACACCCTGCTGTTTTATGTAGGCTCTGGAGATTTGATCTCAGACTCCTCAGGCTCTCAAGCTTGTGCAGGAAGTGCAGTTAACCTCTGAGCCATCTCATCTGTACCCCTTAAAGGAGTATGTTTTGGTTTGGATGAGAAATATCCTCCACTCAAGTGTGTGGTGGTTTGACTGTAAAATGGCCCTGTAGCTGCAAGTGTTTGTGATTAAGTTTCCTACTGAGCCCTCAGTTGGTGGAGTTCTGCTGGACAAGATGTGTTCCTGGGGCCAGATCTTGAGTCCGGCCCTCAAGAGTGTTATGAGCCAGCTTCTTGTGCCACGATGAAGTTTCCGCAATGGACCCTGAGCCTTGGAAGGTGTGTCAGAGATGTTTCAGTGCTGAGCACTCCTCTGTCCCTTCTTCTCCAGATAACTCAGCTACTGAATGTAAAACTGTCTAACCGAGCCACACTAGTGAACAACCCACCAAGCCAGGGCTTTTTAGAAGGGTGCTGGGCATCACATAAAAACATTGTTGGAATTTTGCAGCGCGCAGGATCATGCCTGCCCCTTCTGTGGTGAGGTTTTCCTGTGCCCCTCCGTGGCTTCCATCCTTAATTATGTTAAGCACTGGTTTCCCTCCCTGGTGGCCCTCAGCTTCCCAGCAGAAGTAACCTTGAGCCCCTCTGCCCAGTGACCTGCCCTGTGAAGTCCTGGCTGACCTTTTCTCTTCCCAGGCTTCCTGGTTCAGCCCTGGGGAGAACGCTGCTCTGTGCTTTCATGAAAGGCCAGCCACGGCTGAGTTCTGAGGCAGAGCGGCTGTGCCCCCAGGAGCTGGCCAGCTGGGCTGGGGACTGGTCGGCAGCCTTGTCCTGGGAGCATTTACAACCAAGTGAGGTTAGGCAGGGTCAGCCTGGGAGACATGTGGGGTCTTGCTCAGAACAAGCATTGCTATCCCCTGGGGAAACTCTACTGAGTTTCTTGTTTTTTCTTTCTTTTTTTAAAGAATGACATTTTTTAAAAAGAATTATTTTTATTTATTTGAGACAGAGAGAGAGAGGGAGAGACAGAGAGAGTGAGAATGGGCACACCAGGGCCTCTAGCCACTGCAAACGAACTCCAGACGCATGTGCCACTATGTGCATCTGGCTTAACCCTAACCTGGAGATTCGAACCAGGGTCCTTAGGCTTCTCAGTCATGGGCCTTGACTGCTAAGCCATCTCTCCAGTCCTCTACTGAGTTTCTTAAAGGGAAACATACTTGGATTTGGTTTCAGTGATGCCATTAGGGCAGGCCATATTTAGGGGCCAGGCTCTAACTCTGGGCTGGAGTTGTGCTAGTGGTCACTGCCCACTCTCTAACCCCCAACTTACCCATCAACCATCTCCCCGGTCCCATCAGATTTTATTTTGCTTACTGTCACATCAAACTTAAAATGTGCATATATGCATATGTATGTATATATATAAACATCCCTTCACATGCAATATTTGCATACATTATGACATGATTATGATATGATATATCATATAGACATATCTGGCTGGGTGTAGTGTTACATACCAATAACCCAGCACCACGTGCCTGAGGCAGGGGATCATGAGTTTCAGGCCAGTTTGGGCTACATAGTGAGAACATATCTTAAAAAATAAATTAACCATGGTTTATTGAATATAATTATGGAAGTTGTCAATAAACAAAAATTAAGGGCTGGAGAGATGGCTTAGTGGTTAAGGTGCTTGCCTGCAAAGCCAAAGGACCCAGGTTCTATTCCTCAGGACCCATGTAAGCCAGATGCACAAGGTGGAGCATGTGGAGACCCTGGCATGCTCCTTCTCTCTCTACCTGCCTCTCTGCAAAAATTAATTAAAAAAACTCCCAAGGGGTAATTAAAATAAAGGGTGAAAAACCTTTGACCACCTTTCAAATTTTGTGCATTTGTGCATTCCCGTGTGGGGGAGGAGAAGGGGACAGAAGGGGACAAGGAGCACAGGCGGAGAAGGCCGTGCCGAGGAGAAGGGGCTGCGGTTGCACAGGACAAATTTTAGATAAGTGGTGAAGCTTTTCTGGCCCTGCTTCTGCTATTACTACACTTCCTGGTTGTTGCTGAGATAGACCCAGGCATGGAAGGGTCTGGCCACTCCTAGACTGCAGGTCCTTCCTTCAGAGGAGTCGGTTTTCCTTGTTGGGTTTAACAAAACCAGCTCGGGACGATGAGAAGGAGCGGGATGGGGGAGGTCAACCCTTGCTGTCAGCTGGCTCTGTGCCTTCCTGAAGCCATCACTTGCTAAAGTAGAACACTTGGGTCCTGGATGCAAAGCCCAAGGGGGGACAGAGGGCAGCAAAGGACCCAGATGTCTAGGAAAAGAAAGACCAGCAGGTGTGATGGTACCGAGAGGAGAGGAGAGAAAACGGACAGGGGGTAGGGCAAGAGGGCTGCTGGGGAAAGTGGGGCTCTGGGAGCCCGATGGATAAAGGTCAACTTGTAGAAGCATAAAGACTGTTCCTGAGGCCAGCCCCGTTGAGACATGCAGCCAGCCTACGTCACAGGCCTTTGGGGACAGCTCCAACCCCACAGTTCTCTTCTGTGGTCTCCATAAACTGCCCAGATGTCTCTGAATGCTATACCCCTGACATGCAAGCCACATGTCCCAGGGGACAATCCCTCCTGCCAGAAATGGCCCCAGAGTCTTTGTCAGACAAGAGTGGGGGTTTCTGGCAGGGACAGAGTAGTCACTGAATTTCCGGGAAGGTGAACTGAGGATAGAAGCAGGGAGGTAATTTTCAAGGAGATTCAAGGTTCTTTATCAGGTTGCAAAATCTTTTCCCAGAGGGGATAGGTCAATTTAAATTGGTGGTGGCGGCTATTAAGAGGTGATGCATGCACCCAGGGAAAAGTTGCCCATGTAAACCACAAACCCTTGGGGAGCCAGGCTGGGCCTCATGGAGGAGGGGTGGCGAGGTGGGGTCCTGCCCGGCTAGGCAAAGAACCTGAGAATCAATGCAGGCAGCTCTGAGTTCACAGCCTTCCTGCAGCAGGCCAGTCATGGCCCCAGGCAAGACCACTTTCAGCCTTAGTTTCTCCACCTTCAACACAAGCACTGAGGTGACAAAGGAAAGCACTCCATGGCCTCAGTTAGATCCCGCTGATGATGTCCCAGAAGCTGAGAACGGGGCTTCCAGAGGCTGGAGTGGGGAGGCACCAGTTGATGGGGACCAGGTTAATGTTTGATAGGAGTAATGCGCAGAACAATGCATTAGATGTTTCAAAATAATTAGAAAAAAGTGGTGTTTTCACTATAAAGAAATGCCCAAAGCAGCTGGGCGTGGTGGCACATGCCTTTAATTCTAGCATTCAGGAAGGAGGATCACCATGAGTTCAAGGCCACCCTGAGACTACATAGTGAATTCCAGGTCAGCCTGAGCTAGAGTGAGACCCTACCTTGAAAACACAAAAACAAACAAACAAGCAAACAAACAGCTTAGCTTAGCAGTCATGAATTGTGTAATGATGGAATGTATTCTGAGCAAAGTGTCCCCAGGCCGCTTCATCATCATGTCAACATCACAGGGTGCACTTCCAAAACCTCCTTGGTCGAGGTTGTGGCCTTTTGATGGGAACAGGAAACGTGTTGAACACGATGGATGAGGCCACCATTGGCAGAACATGCCAGACTCTTTCATAGCAAACTCCCTTTTTCCTAAGTAGGAGTACATTCTAAAATAACAATACAAAGTAGAGTACGAAAATACTTAGACCAGCGACATGGCCACGCTCAAGTGCTCATATATGTGCATACACTCTGCTTTTATATGAATGGCAGAGGTAGGTTTTATTTATTTATTTATTTATTTATTTTTTTATTTATTTATTTTTATTTAATTGTAGATAATAGCCCATGGTACTTCCCTCCCTCCCCCCACTTTCCCCTTTGAAACCCTACTCTCCATCATATCCCCTCCCCTCTCAGTCAGTCTCTCTTTTCAGTTTGATGTCATGATCTTTTCCTCCTATTACAATGCTCTTGGATATCCAGGCCATTTTGTGTCTGGAGGAGCACGTTGTAAGGAGTCCTACTCTTCCTTTGGCTCCTACATTCTTTCCGCCCCCTCTTCCACAAGGGACCCTGAGCCTTGGAAGGTGGGTTTGAGATGTTTTAGTGCTGAGCACTCCTCTGTCCCTTCTTCTCAGCACCATGGCAGGTAGGTTTTTAACGTCAGTGTCACCACGGACACGTGAGTAAAGCTTTGTCCATTGGTGTTATGACAGCTGTGAAATTTTCACATAAGGGAAATTTTTAGCCTCATTATCATCTTAGGAGACCCTGTGGTATACGCGACCCATCACTAGCAGAAGCCCTGCTGTAGTTGAGCAATGGAGGAGCAAAATGGGGTGTTAGAAACTCACGCGCTGTACTGGGACATGGCGTGTTCAGGAATTGTCCTGTTTGAGGCAGGTGAATCCATTCATGGCTGTGTCTCCGCAGCTAAACGTGTTAGGAGCCAGGGCCCCCAATGAGCTATGGTTGTGCCAGGTCTTTGTGCTGGGCTGGAAGCTGGCCATCTGAGCAAAGGTGATGGGATAGAACATATCATGCCCTCGGGGCTTCAACAAGAGCAGCTTCTGGGGTTTTATTAGTGACGAGTCGTGGCGGTTTCCCACGCAGTCCTAGTTGGCAAACAGGGTGGCTTGGAACTTCCCAAGGACGTAGCCAGGCCCCATCTTTACTCCATCCACACAGTTTCTCTGTCAATCTCTTTCCTTCTTTTTCTTTTCTTAAAAATTTTAGTGGTTTATTTGCACATGTATGTATGGGTGTGCCAGGGCCTCTTGTGGCTGCACTCCAACTCCAGTCACATATGTCACTTTGTGCATATGAGCCTTCTCCTTGGCCTTCAATTGGTTTCTTTTTAAAAATTACTTGCAGGCAGAGAGAGAGAGAGAAGATACACACACACACACACACACACACACGGGGGGGGGGAGGGGGAGAGAAAGAGAGAGAGAGAGAGAGAGAGAGGGGAGAGGAGAGAGGGAGAAGGGGCATGCTAGGGCCTCTAGCCACTGCAAACGAACTCCAAATGCATGTGCTGTAGGTACTGGGGAACTGAACCTGGGTCCTTAGGGTTTGCAGACAAGTGCCTTAACCACTGAGCCATCTCTCCAGCCCATCGATTAGTTTCTTAAGCTATTTATACCAGGTTTTTTTTTTTATCTTTAATTTTTCTCACTGCAATAAAATATACTTCCATTGTTAAGATCATACTTGATGAAAACTGTGTAGTGCAGTGACAAAGCCTGCCCTCAAGCCTTAGCCCAAGGGCTGCTCTCCTTGTCAAAGGCAGGTCCAGCAGCGTTAACGTCAGGTGAGGCCAAACAAGATGATCTCTTGAGCCAGCTGCAGGGGTTGAGAGGGATTTGAAGGATATTCTCATGTGGCCAGTGGCTTTTGATATTGAAGCAATTCCTGTGTCCCCATTCTGGGAAAAGGCCCTGGCACACATGAATGTAGGCACACGTGACCCCAGAGACACCGAAGCTGATGCTCTGGAATTCTTGTTCTTCTGTGGGTTCCGTTTTCCTCCTACAGGGCTCTCCCTACTACCTCTGTACCCCACTTTAAACCCTACTACTTCACACATGGGCCTACAGGGCTCAGGTCTTCCAATAAGCCTTATTACACTTCTACACACCTCTCCCCATCTCCGACCTTTTTTTAAAAAAAATATTTATTTATTTGAGAGAGAGAGAGAGAGAGGCGACAGAGATATAGAAATAGGCAGGCAGGCAGAGAGAGAGAGAGAATGGGCATTGCAGGGCCTCCAGCCACTGCAAATGAACTCCAGATACATGCGCCCCCTTGTGCATCTGGCTTACGTGGGTTCTGGGGAATCAAGCCTCGAACTGAGGTCCTTAGGCTTCACAGCATTTAACCTCTAAGCCATCTCTTCAGCCCCCATCTCCTATCTTGACCATGACTGACTCCACTCCAGGTGTCACCTGCTCAGCAGTGGACCCTTGTCCCTTTTGGGAACCACTATCACCTCAACAATGAATGCGGCCATCCTGCACACTAGGGACAACCATCTCCTGTAGGCAGACGGAAGGGGCTCCAGTAGCCGGGCTTGCGCTGTGGCCTGCCACGCCTGCCTAACTTCCCACGGTCCTCGCCACTGTGGGGCTCGGGAACTCTTTAAACCTCCAGCTGAATTAACACAGGGAGCCAAGGCGGGCAAATCCACTCACTGCTGTGTGACAGCCCGGGGCCTGCCGGATGGAAATAAAGGTACTGGATACTTACACGAAGGGTTCGCACTTGCCTCCCTGTAGATCTGGGGCCCTTATCATAGGCGGTGAGGAGACTTCACATGTCCCATGTCTTGTGGCCGCTGTCACCACTGAGGTGACGGGGGTACTGAGGGGACACACAGCCCATTCTTTCTACAGTGGACACCAGGCACTCTAGAGAGTTGCTCTTCCTGCCACTTCCTGGAGGTCATTAAATGAAGGCACCGGTGCCATTTCTACCCTGAGCCCATGCATGGAGGGAGGTCTGAAGCTAGATGGATGTGGGTTTGCATCGTGGCTTGTCACAGGCAGGAAAAGGACAGAAGCCTCTTCTATGCCCTGGGTCCCAGTGGGAGGAAACCTCCTGTGACAGCAGCCAGCGGACTGTTCTCAATCTTGGGCCACCTGTGCCTCTTAGTGGGGCAATATAGTTCAGAGGTCACCTCTGGGGTTGACAGACTCCAAGCTAAGCTCCCTTAACCTCCTCTGGAGGTGTCTGTTAACTGTGAATCACTCATTTTCTTACTTTGCCACCAGCACCCCAATTTTCCCTTGGAGAACCCCCACAGTATCCTCACAGATTTATTAGGTCTAAACTCCCGCTACCTTCCCCAGCAGTGGCAAGTGCCTCTGGTGTGGCCGTCCGTGTTTCTGGCCACAGTGATGGGCTCAGAGATGAACAGATCGCCATTGGGGATTTATTTTAGAATTAACTATTAGGAAAAAATGGCTGTTGTTCATTGAACTAAAAGAAAGGAGTGAAGTTAGAACTACAGGGTCCATGTTCCAAAGCATGAAGCAAAGCAGACCCCAGCACCGGGAGGGACAGACCTAGGCCATGCGGGGGCCCCCTGGTCCCCGGGGTGAAGCAATGCGTGAAGTCAGATCAGCAGGCTGTCCCCATCCCTGACAGACAGTTCTGTGACAGTTACTATCACTCTCTTGCCACTTGCAAATGAGATCACTGGATATGTATACGTCTCATGTCTTTCGGGTTGTTGAAAACAATCAGCAGTGTAGGTCAAAGGACAAGTGCCATGGTTCAAAGGAAGAAGATGGGTTTCGGGGAGACGGCTCAGTGCATAAAGTATAGGCGACACAAGCATGAAAACCTGAGTTCAGATCCCCAGCACCATGCACAAGCTAGGGTGGTGGCAAATGCCTCTACTTCTGAGCTAGGAAGGGGGAGAAGAGGATCCCCACAATTTGCCAGTTCGCTGGTCTAGCAGAATTGGTGAGCTCAGGGTTAAGTCTCAAAAATAAGATGATGGGGGCTGGAGAGATGGCTTAGTGGTTAAGGCACATGCCTGCAAAGCCCAAGGACCCAGGTTCAATTCTCCAGGTCCCACATAAGCCAGATGCACATGGTGGTGCATGGAGTTCGTTTGCAGTGGCTAGAGGCCCTGGCAAACCCATTCTCACTCTCTCTGTCTCTCTCCCACCCCTCTTTCTGTCTCTAATAAGTAAACAAGAAAAATCTTTAAAAAAAAAAAAGATGATATGGCTGGAGATGACTTGGTGGGCAAAGCACTTGTCATATGAGCCTGAAGACCTGGTGGCTCCCCAGAGCCCATATAAAGCTGCATGCATTATGTTTCCAAACATTTATTTACTTATGTAAGAGAGAGAAGGGAGAGAGAGAGAGAGAGAGAGAGAGAGACTCCTGCCACTGCAAATGAACTCTAGACACACATATCGCTTTGTGCATCTGAATTTGCATAGGTACTGGGGGGACAGGTACAGGTTCTGCAAGCAAGCATTTCAACCACTGAGCTATCTCCCCGCCCTGGATGCACAGTGGAGCATCTGTGCCCCTAGCCCACTGTGGTGAGGTGGGAGGTGGAGACAGGAAGATCCCAGAAGCTTGCAGTGCTGGCACACACAGAGCACAACCGGGACCCTGTCTCAAACAGGGTGAAAGGCGATGACTTACATCTGAGGTTGTCCTGACCTTCACATGTGGGCTGTGAAACATGTGTGCCCACACTTACACACACATGCACACTCACACACACACACACACACACACACAAAGATAATTAAAAAAAAACATTGACCTCTGGCCTTCATACCCACACATACACACACTCCCCTCCCCTGATATAAGCCCACACACATACATACAGGCATGCACACAAAAAGAAGAAAATGAACTCAGGGCTGACAGTGTCTCGTTCATTCATTCGTTCGTTCATTCATTCATTCATTCATTCATTCATTCATTCATTCATTCAGTGTTTACTGAATCCTGCCCCAGGCCAGTCATTGTGCTTTATACTGGTCTGACTACTAAAATGTCCAGCAATACCGAAGTCCATGCCAACTTATCAGACAGAAAATACCAGGATGTTTTTATGAACAAAATTCTAACGTCCTGGGATGTCACACTCCCTTGACCAGTAGGAATGAAGGGGATCCAGTCAGGGTTTTGCTGGTATCTAGTGAGCCCTAAGTCTCATGAGCACAAAGCTCACGGACACTGCTCCCCAAGGGGGTCTGGTTCACCTGCCCGCAGTTTCCAGAATCCATCCCTCTGAAGCTGGGGATGGTCATGAATTTAGTCACGTCCCCCATCCTGTCTTCATGCTCAAAGATGTGACCACACGCCCATGATCACAGTGGTAGAGTCTTCCCACACTCTGGGCACCATTTCTGTGGGCCTAGAGAGTCCAGTTCACATGATGGGATTTAGCAAATGCTGTTAGCACCTCTGGGAACCTCCCCACACATCTGCTCTACACCAGGTCCCTCTACAGAGGTGGATGTGGACATACCAGACCCAGCCACTCTCTGTGCCCACTGCCGCCTGCTCAACCCTGCCTCAGGTCCCTGGCCACATGTCTGGCTTTTTGTTCTCCGTATGCCAAGCAGACATTTCAAAGCTGAGTGAGGTCTTCTGCACATCGTTGACACCCCCAGGCCTGCTTTCTTCTGGGCCAGTCCCTGACCTGTTTCTCACTCACCCCCCTTCTCAGTCTGAGAATGATGCTCTGCATATGGCCTTGGCAGACCAGGCCAAGCCTACCTGTGCCCCAGCCCACCTTCTACCATTCTTCTGCCTTCAAACTCATCCGTTTCCCTAGTATGAATTCTTTGGTGTGTGGGGTGGTGGCAGGTCCCCAGGAGCCCACTGCATAGATAGGCCACAGCCTTGCCCGCTGACATACAAGAGGATCATTCACCTGGGTGGAGCCAGGAGTCACGACCATGCCTCACAGATCTCTGGGCACCTCTCATCTCCATTGTCAAACACTGACTTAGGTCTAGAAGGGTGCCTGGGAAGGGCCTTGGAAACCACACGGTCCAGCAGTGTCACCTTTTCTTGGTGACATCAGCTTTTCCCATCCCTACTGCAGAGGTTCTGAGTCATGAGGTTCAGGGAGGGCCTCAGGGACCTGGTCTACAAGGAGCCGCAGCCCCACGCCCCACTGCTGAGCCCACTTCTTCACCTCTGGGGAAGCTGGCCCTGGCACAGGATCCCAGAGCAAGGCATACAGGGCCTGCCCAGGATCCTGGGTGCCCGATGCATAGCTCAGTCTTGCTGTTCCCTCGCACTGGCCATGGGCTTGCTTCCCAGGCTCTGGGCTGGGTATCTTCAAAACCCCCATAAATACAGCTGAGGTTTACTAAGCAATGGGGACCAACTTACAAGGCCAATACCGAGATACCCAAACAGATAGCTCAACGAAGAAGTAAACTACAGAGGCAAGGAGAACCTCTTTACAATTTCTCTTTGAGGGAGGCTTTACAATGCTGCTTCGTTGTGTGGGTTTTTCTAAATAAGCAGAATTGTTTTCTTGGGACTCCATCCAAGAACATTAGATAAATAACTGGCCCAGCCGCAGCTGCTGGCCTGGCAGGAAACCCGTTCAGGCACAGTGTGTGAGAGTGAGGCCGGGCTTTGATGCAGTGATGAGGGGGGTGTCCTGGGGGTACTGAGAGCTTGGTGGAAGCCCCAAGGCGCGGCCAGTTCTGATTTTGGCTGGAGAGGATCAAGGGTTGGCCTTAGCTTCCCGCTGGCCTCCTCTTCTCCTAAGGCTCACAAACATTAGACCAGAACCCCTCATCTCATTTTAAAGTCTACCCCCATGTATGATGTCCCTTTTCCGTGTCACAGCTGTGCCTCCTGTTTGCTTTTTTGGGCAGACCACTGTGTGTACCATTCTCTGCCTGGAAAGCCACATCTCATTTTTCAAGTCCTGCTCCCTTGTCACCGTCCTCATGTCCAGAAGCCCCCTCTGGCTCAGAATGGGACCCCTGGTTTATGTTCTTGCATTAGTTACTTTGCTTGTTGTGATGAAATACCTGACATAAGAAACCTGAAGAAGGAAGGGTTTATTTCGGATGGTTTAAGAAGGGACACAGTCCATCACGTTGGAGAAGGCGTGGTGGCAGGTACGTGAGGCTGCTGGTCACTTTATGTCCCTCCACAGTCAGGAAGCAGAGCTCAGACAGGGAGTGGGGCTACGCTATAAAACTTCAAGGCCTGCCCCTGCAGTGACCTACTTCATACATCAAGGCTCCACATCTTAAAGGTTCTGAAACCTTCCAAAACAGCACCACCAGCTGGGGACCACGTGTTCAAACACGTGACTCTATGGGGGACACTTCACAGTCAAACTCCAACAGCTGCCACACGAGGAGGTCCTCCAGGGCAGAGCCTGGGTTGCCTAGGCTGGCATATACCTTCAGCCTGTGAACAATGACAGTGTCGGGAAGGTCAAGGACACCAAGAACTTTGGGTTGCCACTCTGAGTTCAACCCCACTGCCACCCTCACCAGCTAAGCCACTCCTTTCTGTCCACGAGTTCCTGCAAACTTCCCCAAGATAAGCTCAGAGGACCCCCCTTGATGACAGGTGTCACCTGTGGCATCCCCCCGCACTTGTAGAAGCCTCATCTCTCCCACAGCAAGTCCCCAAGGCAGGTCTGAGTGCAATTCACCTCTTCCTCCCTGGATCAAGACAGGCTGCCTCCTACTCTGCAACTCTGATGGCTTAAGAACCTATGCCCAGCTCAGCTTGGCTGTCCAGAGCCGAGGGGAGTCCCTGCTTACGGCCAGGGTACCATCTGCGCTCATGCCGCACCCTCCTCCATCTCAAGGGGGGAGAGCACCTTTGTTCTGAGCTATGCTCGCTGACATCTGAGCTCTGTCCAGCTGCGGACATCTACTTCTCATCCCTCAACTACTTTCTTCCACCCCCGCCCCGGGGCTGGCTCCAATATGTGCCCACCACTTCTCATCCATAACTGTATGTGTTGCATGGGTGTTCATATGTGTGTGGGAGTGCACGTACATGTGTGCATGGAGGACAGCAGCCAACAACAGGTGCCTTCCTCAGTCATTTTTTTGTTTGTTTGTTTGTTTATTTATTTATTTTTTGGAGAGGGAGAGGCAGACAGATAGAGAATGGGCGCGCCAGCAGCCTCTCAGCCGCTGCAAATGAACTCCAGCTGCTGTGTGCGCCCCCTTGTGGTCAAGTGCGGCATTGCGCCCTTGCGTCACTTTGCATCTGGCTAAACATGAGACCTGGAGATTGGAACTGCTGGAGATTGGAACCAGCGTTCTTAGGCTTAGGAGGCAGGCACCTTAACTGCTAAGCCATCTCTCCAGCCCTTGTTTATTTTTCATTTATTTATTTGAGAGAGAAAGAGGCAGATAGAGAATGGGCGCACTAGGGCCTCCAGCCACTGCAAATGAACTCCAGATGCATGCACCACTTTGTGCATCTGGTTTACGTGGGTCCTGGGGAATCGAGCCTCGAACTGGGGTCCTTAGGCTTCACAGGCAAGCGCTTAACCACCCATCTCTCCAGGCCCCCTCAGTCATTCTTTTTGAGACAGTCTCTCAATGAATCTTGGATCTCATCGGTTCAGCTAGATTAGCTAGGCAGCATGTCTCAGAGACCCCTGTCTCCACTTCCTCGGCACTGGAAAAATGGGCACATGCTGCTGGGCCTGGCTTTTCGGTGGGTGCTGGGGATCTGAACTCAGGTGCTCATGGTTTCACAGTGAGCCCTTTACTCACCGAGGCGGCTCTGGAACCCTCTCATTGCATCTTAACTCTCAGCCTCCTCTGTGCATCCTGACACTTTGCCCTTCTATCCTGCCTCTGGGAGGCTGATCTCAGCTCACCCACTCCTCACACAATCTCTACCACCAGAATAAGTCCCCACATCTCTTTCTCTCTGAGCCCACTCTGCTTCCTAGCTTCTTCAAGAACCAAAACAGTATGGGCTCCAGACCCCATGGCACAGCCACACTGAGCTTGTCAAAGTCAATCTTTGCAACAGGCTCTGAGCAGAGGTCACCTCTTCCACGAAGGCTTGTCTGGCACCTTCCTTCACCCAGGCTTTGCCCTCCTCCACAGCCCCGTCATCTGCTTGGCATCGGTGGCTAGCTTGCCAGCCTGCTGGGTCTCACCAGCTGGGCTGTGCTTTCCCACCTCTGTGTGCCAAGCATCTCACATACAGGCCTGGAAGGAGGTAGGCATGTGGTGAGTGTTTGTTGACATTGAATTTTGCACGGTATGCATTGGAGATCCTTCTCGGAATGGGTTTTGGTGTGATAACTAAGCAGTCTGTTTGCTATAGGACAAAATTCAGTTGTGGTTAGGTCAAAAATTCCCCTCTGGCCAAATCATTATCTGAGGCTATGGCTGGAATACAAATCAGCAGAGGCTGGGGCAGCTTGGAAACGACCAGTCCACTGATGCTGTCCAGATGTGGGCAGCTGTGCCGAGGCACATCACCCATACTGAAGCTGACAAGAGCTCCGGGTGGACAGGGCAAATGGCCCTGAGCAGGCCACCTTCTCTATGTCCCCGTTTCTCACCCAGGGCAGAGAAAAGACCCAGCTCACTCACCAGCAAGCTCACGTGCAAGGTGGAATGATCCCTTTTTAGTGTGTATGTGTGTGCGCGCACATGTGTGTGCATGCATGTATGTAGAGGCCAGAGAACAACCTTGGGAGTGGTCCTCAGGTGCAGGCTGTCCTTTTTAAAACGAAGTCTCTCACTGGCCTACAGCTCACTAATTCAACTAGACTAGCTGGCCGGCGAGCCCCAGGACCTGCCTCTCATCTTCCTAGTGCTGGGATTATAAGCACACACCACCACGCCTGGCTTTTTCTATGTGGGCACTGGGGACTGAAGTCAGTTCTTATATTTGCATGGCAAACAGTTTGCCAGCTGAGCTATCCCCAAGCTGTAATTCCTTGGAAATTCAGTATCTCACACATTTAGCACAGGCTGGCAGTGTTTCCCAGGAGACCACTAAGATACCTGCTCCCGTCAGAATGGAATGGAAAGAGACTACTAGGTGGATACTAGGCCCTGAGATGTTAAGCAGGAGCCCCAAAGTGTAAGCAAGGCTGGGGCAAGCCCAGGGTCAACCACCTTGCAAGAGGCTTGTTTCGGATGGTGTCTGAACACATACGGCTGTCACCCTTCAGGGCTGTGGCTCTCCTTTTGCAGCATCTGGCCATGCTTCCTACGCTGGGGGATGAACTGCCTGCGAATGTGGAAACTGTCCCAGGCACTGGCCTGTGCAAGTTTCCCAGGGGTATGCCCACCACCTTTCAGGCTGCCCCAGAGCTGGGCACTTAAGAGAATGGAGAAGGATGGAACCCACTGGCCACCCTTGAGCATTTGGTGGCCAGGCTAGGTGGCTGACCACACACAGGCACAACTGTTCTAAGGAAGATGCCACACGCTCCGTGGAAATGAGTGGGACAGGTTACTCTGTCATTGGGGACCAAGGATGGCTTCATTCGAGCCTGTGCTTAGAGGTGACAGTGGAAATATGTTCAGAGGACAGGCAAGGATGTGCTACGTGAACAGTTTAAGACAAGATATAGAAACAGGTAAACCCGGGCTGAGTTGTTTTGTCTACAAAGTTTCAAGAGTCCTCCCCATAGGCAGGAACAGAGGGGTTACAGAAACACATATGGCCAGAACTCAGAGAGTCTGGCTGGTCCCTCTCCAGGAGAAAGAAGCAGGAGGCCTTTGAAGGAACCCTTGACCTCTGGAGAGATGAAGTGCCCCTTCCACTCTCCTGCCTTGTGCAGACAGCAGGCTTCCTAAGTCTAGCTCCTAGAAAATGTGACACCAGGAGAGGAAGTGCTGGATGAGGCGTGGCATTTTCCTGGGAAGCAGAATGGTGACCCTCAAAGGTGAGAAGAGAAGCTTTGGCCGAACACCTTTCTTCTGTCCCGGGGGTTCTCAGACACACAACTAACATACGTTTGGTTCCAGAAGGTGGAGCCAAATAGGGGCCCAAGCCACAGAAAGGATGCAAGACCCAGGTCTCACACCCTTCCTGGACACAGGCCCCCGTGCATCACAGTAAGGCTATCTGGAACCACTGATTGTGAACACAGGATACAAAATAGCCTGGAAATGCACAGCTAGTCCCAGAACCAAGGCCAGAGCCAAATGTCTGCCAATGTCTCCACAGAAGCACCCACAGTTCATGCTCTCGTAGGGAGCACGGTCCTTGTGGGATGGGTGGTGCTGAGTCCGAGGCCTCACAAGTGGTGTATGGCCACATCTATCAAAAAGAGCATGCTATAGCCGGGCGTGGTGGCGCACGCCTTTAATCCCAGCACTCGGGAGGCAGAGGTAGGAGGATTGCCGTGAGTTCAAGGCCACCCTGAGATTACATAGTGAATTCCAGGTCGGCCTGGGCCAGAGTGAGACCCTACCTCGAAAAACCAAAAAAAAAAAAAAAAAAAAAAAAAAAGCATGCTAGCAGGGGCTGGAGAGATGGCTTAGCAGTTAAGGCATTTTCCTGCAAAACCAAAGGACATAGGTTCGACTCTCCAGGACCCACATCAGCCACATGCACGAGGGGGAGCATGCATCTGTTTGCAGTGGCTAAAGGCCCTGACATGCCCATTCTCTCTCTCAAATAAATAAATAAAATATTTAAAAAGTTTTTTTAAAAAAAGGGGCTGGAGAGATGGCTTAGTGGTTAAGCACTTGCCTGTGAAGCCTAAGGACACCTGTTCGAGGCCCGATTCCCTAGTAACCACATGAGCCAGATGCAAATAGTGGCGCATGCGTTTGGAGTTTGTTTGCAGTGGCTGGAGGCCCTGGTGCACCCATTCTCTCTCTCTCTCTCTCTCTCATAAAAAAAAAAAAAAAAAAAAAAAGAAAAGAGAAAATGAAGAGCATGCTGGCAAGAGTGTGAGAGCCAGGCTCCAGCTACAGAACCTGTGCGTACTTTTCCAGCCCGGCGTTGAATGAAATGGAAGGAGTAAATAAAACGTGGTAGATGCAGATGGAGTCCAACTTATAACACTTTGATTTACAGCTTCTGGAATTTATAACAGTGTAAAAATGTGCCCGTGCAGCCATACAGTTTTTCACTGTCAGCAACATTTTCCATAAATTACATGAGATATTGCTCGCTCGATCACAGGATAGGCTTTGTGTTGGATTGTGCCCAAGGGTAAACCAGTGGAGTGTTCTCAGCATATCGGAACTAGGATGTCATGTTTGGTGGTTTACATGTACTGAATGCATTTTTTGCTTGTGTATGTGTGTGGTGTGTGTTCGTGTGTGCATGCATGCATGTGTGTGCGTGTGGAGCCCCAGGTTAATGCCTAGTGTTTTCCTCACTCACTCTCCACCTTATTTTTTTTTTTTTTTTTTGGTTTTTTGAGGTAAGGTCTCACTCTGGTCCAGGCTGACCTGGAATTAACTGTGTAGTCTCAGGGTGGCCTCAAACTCATGGCAATCCTCCTACCTCTGCCTCCCGAGTGCTGGGATTAAAGGCATGCGCCACCATGCCTGGCTCCACCTTATTTTTTTTTTTATTTTTATTTATTTATTTGCAAGTAGAGAAAGAGAGAGAGAATATATGGGTGCACTGGGTGTGCCAGGGCCTCTAGCCGCTGTGAATGAGCTCCAGATCTATGCACCACTTTGTGCATCTGGCTTTATGTGGGCACTGGGGAATCAAACCTAGATTGTTAGGCTTTGCAGGCAAGCACCTTAACTCCTGAGCCATTTCTCCAGCTCCCCACCTTGTTTGTTGAGACAGAGTCTCTCATGAAATCATGCTCACCAATGTGGATAGTCTAGCTAGCCAGTAAGCCTCAGGGACCCTCCAGTCTCTGCCTCCCCAGCACTGGGATTGTAAGTGTGTGCCACCTGTGGGCTCTAGGGATCCGAACGCAGATTCTCATGCTTGCACAACAAGCTCTGTTCCCTGAGCCATCTCCTCAGCCTCTAATTGCACTTTTAACTTACTGTGCTTTCAAGTGACAACAGGCTTACCCAGGACATAGCCCCATTGTAAGTCAAGGCATATCTGGACACACAGTGGAATCTTGTACACGCGGAGAGCTCCTCATCTGTGACAGTACAGATGAGCCTGGAGGACACCGTGCTCAGTCAGGTAAGATCGACACAGAAAGACAATACCATGTGATCTCACTGATACGCAGAAGCTTGTAAAGTCCTGGGCTTGGTGACACACGCCTTTAATCCTAGCACTCAAGAGGCTGACGGAAGAGGATCACTGTGAGTTGAAGGCCAGCGTGGGCTGGAGTGAGACCCTGCCTCAGGAAACACACACACACAACAACAACAACAGACGTCCAACACATGGAAACAGAGAGGAACTGTGGTTGCCAGAGGCTGCTGTTCGAAGTTCAAGAACTGGGTATACCAGATGACTGTACTTAGTAACAATGTATTCTGACCACAAAACCAGGATCTGCCTGTAAGGTAACATATTTTATAATGAGCTTGGTTTAGCCATGATATCAACATATCTTGCAGCATAACATAATGCATACAATTTATGTTTGGCAATTAAAATTAATTGAATAGGGGCCTGGGGGGTGGTGGTGGTTCAGCTGTTAAAGGTGTTTGCTTGCAAAGTTGCCAGCTTGTGGATACCGAATTCAGTTCCCCAGGACCCAGGTAAAGCCAGATGCACAAAGTGGCACATGCATTTGGAGTTCATTTGCGTGTGCCTATTCTCATTCTCTCTCTTGAATAAATAAATAAATTTAAAAATAAAGATGGAGGAAATGTTTAAGGGATTTTCCTTGCCCGGGAGGGGTCTCTTCCCATGGGGTCTGGTGGGGCCAACGTTGTCACAGGGCAGCGTGTGCCAAGCAGAGAAGAGCTGAAGCAGCACTGGGCAGGGAGGGGCATCCTTAGCTATGAGACTCACAGCCACGCTTCTTATTCTAAACGGGCTCACCTGCATGTCTTAGGCAGCTCCTTCAGGACCAAACAGGCAACAACAGCGGCTGTCACAGGCTAAGACGGAGAAATGAGATGCTCATGTTCAGGTGACAGGGGATGCTGGAGCAGGAAGGTCATCGGAAGGAGGGTCTGCTGGACCCAGTTTTCTTAACTGCTGGGGATGGATAGGTGAACATTTAAGGGTCAACTCTAGCCCTGCCTCAAGTTCCTCACTGCTCTTGCTGAGGCAGCTGACCTTTCAAACATGGATGCTTGGAGATGGGACCCCCCAGTCTCCCACTGGGCCTCTGTTGCAGTTTGAACGTGAAATGTCACCTGCAGAACTCACGCGTTTGAATTCTTTGTCCCCAGCTGGTGGTGCTATTTGGGAAGGTTGTGGAGCCTTTTGAAGATGGAGGCTTGTTGGTTTTTTAAAAACTATTTGTGTATTTATTTTATTTTATTTTTAAATTTTTTTAAAAATTTTATTTATTTTTGGAGAGAGACAGAGAGAGAGAGAGAGGGAGACAGAGATGGGCGCACCAGCAGTCTCTCAGAGGCTGTGAATGAAATCCAGATGTGTGCGCCCCTTGTGGTCAAGTGCAGCATTGCGCCCTTGTGTCACTTTGCATCTGGCTAAACGTGGGACCTGGAGATTGGAACCGCTGGGGATTGGAACCAGCGTTCTTAGGTTTAGGAGGCAGGAGCCTTAACTGTTAAGCCATCTCTCCAGCCCTGTGTATTTATTTTAGAGAGAGTGAGGGAAAGAGAAAATTGGCATGCCAGAGCCTCAGCCACTGCATGTGTGATTTTACCTCACCTTTGTGTGTCTGACTAATGTGGGATCTGGAGGGTCAAACATGGGTCCTTAGGCTTCGTATGCAAGTGGCTTAACCACTAAGCAATCTCTCCAGCCCAGTTTTTTTTTCTTCAAGGTAGGTTTCACTCTGGCCCAGGCTGACCTGGAATTAACTATGTAGTCTCAGGGTGGCCTTGAACTCACAGCAATCTTCCTACCTCTGCCTCCCAAGTGCTGGGATTAAAGGTGTGCGCCACCAAGCCTGGTCAGTGTTTTGTTTTTAAAATTTACATTTACTTATTTATTTATTTATTTGAGAGAGAGAAAGGGACACATAGAGAGAATGGGCAAGCCAGGGTCTCTAGCCACTGCAAATGAACTCCAGATGCATGCGCTACCATGTTCATCTGACTTATGTGGGTATTGGGGAATCGAACCTAGGTCCTTTGGCTTTGTAGGCAAGTGCCTTAACAGCTAAGCCATCTCTCCAGTCCAGAAGTTGGTTTTATAGTCTGACTTCATTTCTGGCTCTTTCTCTGCTTCCTGACTACAGGTGCGAAGTGACTAACCACCTCTTGCTCCTTCCACCACACCTTCCTGCCACAATGCACAGTTTCCCTGCTTACACTGTGAGCTGAAAGAAACCCTCCCTCTCTCAGGGTGTTTGCTGCCAGGTACTTGGCTACAGCAGGAAGAGGATAACTAAGATGGGCACCTCCAATTCTGGGCTCCTTCTTCTTCCTTATTTTTTTTCTTTTTCTTTTTTGTTTTTTTGCGGTAGGGTCTCACTCTAGTCCAGGCTGACCTGGAATTCACTCTGTAGTCTCAGGGTGGCCTTGAACCATGGTGATGATCCTCCTACCTCTGCCTCCCCAGGGCTGGGATTAAAGGCGTGTGCCACCACGCCTGGTTCTGTGGCTCCTTCGTGATAGTGGGTTTCCTACCAACACCTTTCAGGTCTTCCTATCTTCTTCACTCCTCTGAGAACCTGAAAATGTGTCTCCAAGCATCTATTCTAGCTGTTACCAGCCAGAGTCCACCTGTCCCACACGCTTCTACAGCTCTGAAATCTAAAGAAAAGGGACTCAGACCCGACTGAGCACAGGAAGCCCAGGACTAGCTTCCCATTTGAAGCCCATCACACTCGCAGTGGATGGTAGCTGACCAACAGGCATGTGTTGTCTGGCCTGCAGCATGTTTTTTAAAACATGCAAATTAGTTCCCTAGAGTAAAAAAAATCAGACGATTTCACACACAGCTCTGGATTTCTGGTTCCTCTTAAAGAAATGAGGTGAGGGGCAACCTTTGGTGATGAGGGCTGACCCGGGCAGAGAAGGGCACCGGTGGAGGCCCTCAGGACAGGGCTGCTTGCCCGGAGGTGCAGGCTTGCGCTGCAGACCTCTCCTGGGCTGGGAGCTGGGCATTCCCACTGCTTACCCGACGGGGTTCTGTTTCTCATTAGAGATTTTAGGCTATGAGCTGAGGTTGCTGCTGGAGTTAGTGCTGCTTATTAAGCAGAGGCTGCCGAGAGGAAATGAAGGGGGGTGGGTACAAAGACGCCAAACAGGGAGGGAGAAAAAAGATGTGGGGGCAGGACCTCGTTATGCTGCCAGGGTCAGAGAGAGATGATGAGGGGTCTTAGGAGAAACTGAATACTGGGGGCTCCACGTCCAACCATCCACCCAACTGGGCATGGGGACCACTGGGGGAAAATGGATTTTTGCATAGAACATGTCATACTTTTTTTCTTGTCATAATTTCCTGAACACCATGCTGTAGCATCCACATACCAGCGCTCACGTGGTCTTTGGTGTTATAAATCATCCAGAGATTTTTTTCTTTTTTCTTGAGATAGAGTCATGCACCACAGGTTGGCTTCTAACTCAGTATGTGGCTGAGGAGGACCATGAACTTCTGGTCCTCCTACCTCTACCTCCAGAGTGCTGGTGTGGCAGGTGTGCACCACCATACCTGGTTTATGTGGTGCTGGGGATCGAACCCAGGGCTTTCTGCTTGTTAGGCAAGCACCGTACCAGCTGAGCTACATGCCCAGCTGTGATGAGTTACATCAAATACCTAGACTCACCCAGAAAGTGGGTCTCTGGGCCAGTGAGGGAGTATGTAGATCAGGCTAGCCTCCAGGCATTCCTGTGAGGCAGTATCTCCATGGGATTTCTTGAGGAGGAAGACTTAACCTTGACTGTGGTGACACCATCCCCTGGGCTAGGACAGCTGACTCAGGAGAAGGCAGGCTGAGCACCAGCCTTCACCCCTCTCGGCCTCCTGACTGTGGACTGGATGTGACCAGCTGCCTCATGCTGCCACCACCACTTCTCTCCACCATGATGGGCTAACCTGGGACTGTGTTCTGGAATAAACCCCCTCCCTTATCGTGCATTTGGTCACAGCAATGAGCAAGTCACACGCACACTAGCCTAGAGATGACTAAAAGTATAAGGGGGCGTGAGTGGCGGTTCTGTGTTTCTGCTCTGCCACTTTACCCGAGGGACCTGACCATGCTCCGGCTTTGGTGTCTCAGGAGCTCTGGCTCCTCCTCCACAAACACCCAGTGATGACTGCACTGTGAGGACCGGGGATAAGAAATCATCGTTGGGTTGGAGAGTTTGCTCAGTGGTTAGCGGCGCTTGCTTGCAAAGCCTGATGGCCCAGGTTCAAGTCCCTAGTACCTATGTAAAGCCAGAGGCACAAAGTGCTTTTGAAGTTTGTTTGCAGCAGCAAGAGACATGCTCATATTCACTCTCTCTGTCTCTGTATTTCCCTCTTTCTCTCAAATAAATAAATGTATTTATAAAAATAAATGATTTTCCTTAACCAAAAAAATCCCTAAGGCTCACGTCTATAATCCCAGCAGGATTTGCCATCTGATCAGCCAGAGGACCCAAGTTCAATTCCTCAGGACCCACGTAAGCCAGATACACAAGGTAGCACATGCATCTGGAGTTCGTTTGCAGGGGCTAGCGGTCTTGGCATGCCCATTCTCTCTATCTGCCTCTTTTTTCTCTCCACAAACAAACAAACAAACAATTTACATATATATGTATTTGGGTTTTTCAAGGTAGGGTCTCACTCTAGCCCAGGTAAATTGGAATTCACTATGTAGTCTCAGGGTGGCCTTGAACTCATGGCAATCCTCCTACCTCTGCCTCCTGAGTGCTGGGATTAAAGGCGTGCGCCACCATGCCCAGCTAAATAACTTTTCTGGCACATGCCCCAGAGACATTATGCGGAGTGGAAAACACAGACCACACGTTTCAGGAGTCATGGGGGAATGTGGGGTCACTCTCAACTCCTCCCCATCTTCTGGCTGACCAGTTAGCAAATCCCGTAGGCTCTGCCTTCCGAGTACACACAGGATTTGCTCTCTTCTGGTCACCTCCCTGCAGCCACCACCATCCAGCCAAGCGCATTCACCCCTACAACCTGCTGTCAGCAGCTGCAACCCATGAGAGACTGGCCCTTCCCAGAACCAGTCCAGTCCAGTCCAGTCCCCCTGTCTTCCTCAGAGTAAAAGCCCATGTCCTACATGGCCAATTATATTGTCCCCGATGTGGACATTTGGCCTCCTAAAGGGCCTCCATTTGTGCTTCAGCAGCTGGGTGACTTTACTATCTAATCACCCCTCGACTGAGAACCCAGCTGGGGGTCTCCGAGACAAACATGATGGCCTGGCCTATTTTATAGGGTCTGATAGAAGCTGTTGCCAGGGATGGCACATTCAGAGAAACAGCCGAGTCAGTAGGTGATGACTGCATCCCGAGCAGAGATTATGATAATTAATCCCAACAGATAGCATCCTGAGCGCTGTGCTCCACATCTGCCAGACCCAGCCTGGCCTCCCAGCTCCTACACAAGATGGAGCTGGTGCCCCTCACCCCACCCCACTTCAAGTGCAGATTGCTGGGTGGTGTTCAGGTAGTAAATTCTGTCCCCCACTCATGGGGCTGAGCCACCCCATGGCTGCCTGGGAATGAGCTCAAAGCATTCCACCATCGGCTTGGATGAGTGAAGCCAGACTTGGGGGGTTGAAGGACAAGGCATCGCAAAGCCAGAAACCTGCCTTTAGACTCCCCTTCTCCCCACACCTGCAGCCCACCATTGGCTTTAAAGAAGAGGGATGTGGCAGGCAGTGCCTAACTCCTCAGTGACAGGGGACAGTAGGATCAGAGCTGTAGGTGGTGCAGGTCAGGATGAAAACACTGAAATGCAGAGAATTTGAGGCCAGGATGGTCTTAGGGGACAAAGAACAAGCCCGTGTCTATGGCGTGGGCTGGGTGCCCTCGATGCATTTTTTCCATGTATTTATATGAGTGGCACATGTGTGTGCATGTTTGTATGTGCATGGGTGCATGGTTGCAGAGGCCAGAGGACAACCTTGGGTATTATTCTTCGGGTGCCACCCACCTCTTTTGAGACAGGGTCTCTCCTTGGCCTGGAGCCCGCTAATTAGATAGACCAGCTGACCAGTGTACCCTGGGGGCCCTCCATCTCCACGTTTCCAGTGCTGGGGTTACAAGCACGTGCCACCACACCAGGCTTCTTTACATGGGTGCCAGGGATTGAACTCAGGTCCTCAGGCTTGTGCAGCAAGCACTTTTTCCCCGAGACACCTCTCCAGCCTCAGTGATGGGGTTGCCATGATGCGACCACTTCAGAAATCGAGGTGTATCTGTGCTGGGGCAGCAAGCTCTGATGATATGAGGGTGATGTCATTCTGCCGCTAAGGAAGGAAGGAAGGAAGGAAGGAAGGAACCCTTCCTGGGACCCAGTCACCCTATTCCTTCCTGTGTAGAACCTAGAAGCTTCCCAGGGGCTTCACAGTCTTGCCCCTGAGTGTCTCCATGAAACGGTCTGTCCAGTGCTTGTTTCACGATTGAACTCACAGCCCTAAATGGCATCTTACCAGAGGAAGACTGGGGGTTCCAGCATGTCACCAAGGGGCTGGGATTGCTCAACTGAGAAATGGAAGGCCAGAGTGGTTGAATCATCACCCCAACATCACCCAGCTGGTGGGGAGGTCGAGGCAGGGCCAGGGCAAGGCTTGCTTTCTAGTCACATGGTGCCCACTAGCACAGGTGCCCCGTTAGTGCTCTTGGGGGGGAGCTGTCTGTGGTTTGTAGGACACATCCAGGAATAACAGGCTGGGTGGTAGGAGGCATGGAAATCCACCTACGCTGAGTACCGGCAGGGCAAGAACTCAGGTGCTGCTCACCAGTGTCACCCTGGGCAACCCAGTGTTCTCATCTGCACATGAGACCACCGCAGGTCTCCACTGCTGACCAGAAGCAGGTCAGGGAAGGAAAGGGTTTATTTATTCTGGCTCAGTTTTTTTTTTTTTTTGAGGTAGGGTCTCACTCTAGCCCAGGCTGACCTGGAATTCACTCTGTAGTCTACGAGTGGCCTTGAACTCACGGCTCTCCTCCTACCTCTGCCTCCCAAGTGCTGGGATTAAAGGCATGTGCCACCACACCTTGCTTATTCTGGCTTAGTTTTGAGGGGACTTTCATCAAGGTAGGGAAAGCATGGCACGGCAGATAGCAGGGTGTCACACTTTGTCACATCATCCGGGAGGAAGAAGTCGGAGTGAACTAGCTGTCATTGGCAAGGGGGGCCGGACTAGAAAACCCCAAGGCCCACCCCTATTGACAAACCTCTTCCAGCAAGGTGCCACCTTTCAAAGGCTCCACCAGCTGGGGAACAAGTATGAGACTTTGTCACAAACACATGAGGCTGTGGGGGACACTTTACATTCAGACACCACAAAAGACCTGTCTCACTCAGTTCCTTGCAGATGAAAACAATCTGTGAAAATCCATTTCCTTCTCAATAGGCTTAATAAATGTCATTTTAAAAAATGATAACCAAGGGCTGGACAGATGGCTTAGCAGTTAAGCACTTGCCTGTGAAGCCTAAGGACTCTGGTTCGAGACTCATTTCCCCAGTACCCACGTAAGCCAGATGCACAAGGTGGCGCATGCATCTGGAGTTCATTTGCAGTGGCTGGAGGCCCTGGTGTGTCCATTCTCAATCTCTCTCTCTGCCTCTATCTATCTCTGTGTGTTGCTCTCAGATAAATAAGTAAAAATCAACAGCAACAACAACAAAAGCAAACCAAGAAGAGTGGTTTTAGTTGCATCACTCACAACTGCCCCAAAGTAGACAACCCAAATACTGTCACTTGATGAATGGATGAACCAAATGTGGTCTCGGCTCACAGAGATGTATTCAGCCACGAAAAGGAATAAAGGACTGGCACGCCACAGGAGAGGACCCTGGAGACACTAAGAGTAGAAGAAACCATGGTGCGGCCTCATATCGCCAAGTCCACATACATGCAATGCCCAGGACAATGACAAGATGAAGTAGGGAAGTTGGGGACAGTGACTGTTTAATGGGTAGGAAGTTTCCACTAGGATGAGGAAAATATTCTGGAAGTGGATTCAGGTGTTATACCACACGACACTGAACTGTATACGTTAAAATGCTATAAACAGTAAAACTTTTACACTACGTGTCTTTGACCAAAACGAACAAAACCAGGGCTGCCATCTACATGCACCATTGAAGTTCTTATGGGTGTTTGGTGGCGGGTGTCCTTAAATGGACTCTGAGAGCCTCTGGGATCGGTTTGGGCATCTGTTGTGAGTCAGCCTTCCATTACTGTGATGAAATTCTGGAAAGAACCAACTTCCAGGAGGGAAAGGTTTACTTTTGGATGGTTTCAGATATTTTAGTTCATAGATAGTTGGCATATTGCTTTTGAAATTGTGGTGAGGCAAAATAGTATGGTGGGAGAGTGGGTAGGGCAAAAACACTCACCTCATGGTGGTCAGGAAGCAGAGGAAAGTAAGAGAGAGAGAGAGAGAGAGAGGGAGGGATGGAGGGAGGTCAGGGTTACAACATCCTCTTTAAGGACACACCTCCAGTGACCTAACTTCCTTCTGCCAGGCCCCAGCTCTTAAAGATTTTCCTACCTTGCAACAGTGCAGCACGGAAGGCTAACGCTTCACTGTATGGGCCTGCTGTGAGCTCACCTCTTATGGCCTCATGCCAGACACAGGAAAACAGTCAAAAACATAACACCAGAAAAAGGTAGGAATGAATGGTAGAAAAATCAAGAGATGAAAATGGAAAAACACCAGAAAAAGGTAGGAATGAATGGTAGAAAAATCAAGAGATGAAAATGGAAAAACACCAGAAAAAGGTAGGAATGAATGATAGAAAAATCAAGAGTTGAAAATGGGAAATTGATGGGTGAGGAGGGTAAAGACCTGTCTGTCCTGTCATCAGAACACAGGCCACCCTGATGCAAGAGGCCGGGACCTCATCAGATGGCTGCACCTTGTACCATGGTTGACAAAGACCCTGTAACTCTTTAAAGGAGGTGATCACAAAATGAGGCTGACTAGCAAGAAGGCCTTGAGGTGGAGGAGGAGAAGGAAGACATTTATGAAAACTGCTGTTCTTTTTTTTTTTTGAGGCAAGCCTAACAGACTGGCCTTTTTTTCTTTTTGGTTTTTCCAAGGTAGGGTCTCACTCTAGTTCAGGCTGACCTGGAATTCACTGTGTAGTCTCAGGGTGGCCTCAAACTCAGTGATCCTCCTATCTCTGCCTCCCGAGTGCTGGGATTAAAGGTATGTGCCACCACGCCCATCCAGACTGGCTTTTTATGTGAGAGAGAACTGGTGTGCCAGGGCCTCAGCCACTGCAATTGAACTCCAGAAGCATGTGCCCCCTTGTGCGCATGTGCAACTTTGTGTGCTTGTGTCACTGCGTTTGGCTCATGTGGACCTGGAGAGCTGAAGATGAGTCCTTTGGCTTTGCAGGCAAGCGCCTTAACCACTGAGCCATCTCTCAGCCCAAGTGTGATTCTTTTGTGTGAGTGCATATGAGCACATGTACGTGTGGAGGTCAGAGGACAACTTTGGGTGTATTAGCCTCAAAAACACTATCCACCTTTTTTTTTTTTTTTTTTTTTTTGAGACAGAGCTGTCCATTGGCCTGGAGCTCGCTAACTAGGCTAGACTGACTGGCCAGCAAGCCCAGGGACCCTCCTATTGCTACCTCCTCGGTGCGGGGTTGACAGGCATGTGCCACCATGCCAGGCTTTTTCCATGGGTGCTCCTGCTTACCAGGCAAACACTTCACTGACTGAACCAAGTCCTCAGTGTAAGAACTACTGTTCTTTTTGTTTGTTTGTTTTTTTTTTTTCCAAGATAGGGTCTTGCTCTAGTCCAGGCTGACCTGGAATTCACTCTGTAGTCTCAGGGTGGCATTGAACTCACGGTGATCCTCCTACTTCTGCCTCCTGAGGGCTGGGATTAAAGATGTGTGCCACCACGCCTGGCGAACTACTATTCTTAACAATGACAGCAGTGTTGACCACACAGAAGGCACACTGGGCTTCTGGTCGCGCACACACCATAAACTAACCAATGTCTCAGTGCCAGGCTCCAGGTCTGGAAGCCCAGCCCGGCGCTGGCTGGCTGCTTCCTCATAAACCAGTTTTCATGAGGCATGGCTCCTCAGTCCTGATGTGGAACAAAGCCTCTAGAAATACAGGAGATGTTCACGGGTGGTAAAGGAGCCCCCAGCTTCCAAAGGCTGCCTTCTCCTGCTCTCCTAAGTCCTTGGCATTATGGAGCCCATAGGCTCACCTCTAAGAGAAGTCTTTTCTGGGGCCCCAAGTGACTCTAGGCCAGGGAAATCTGGCTGTCCATAGCTGTCATCCCTCTGCCTCATACTGACCAGGGATGACCTGCCTTTTTCTCCTTCCTGAGTCTCCTACGACAGGGCTGGACCTCTGTGGCAGCCCTGTCACTGTCAGAAGAAATAATACTGGAGTGGGGGCATGGCCTTGAGGTCCTTACACAAGTAAGTGGTGGTTCACCTATAGCCAGAGAGCTGGGTTTCACCACCTGGCTCTATCTCCACCCAGGATGGAGGCGCCCCCAGCTTCCTCTGCTCCTGGAGCCCACAGTGTCCTCTCTAACCCTTCTCCTGATTGACCAGGAGTGCCCCAAATGTCAGTGATCTGTGCAGGTGAGCACTTCAGGAGGGACCAGATCCCCGCTTTCTTAGACACCGGCCCCTCACCTCCCATCATCACCACATAGCCATATGCTGTTGAGAGGAAATGTCCCCAAATGGAAGGGCTTGTGTTTGATCCTGACCCGGTTTCCTCACTTCTCACTTCTCCCGGGACCTGAGTCCATCCTGGCCTTAGACTGTCCTGGGCTCTGAGAGTCTTGCCCAGTCCCTCTCTGCAGGTAGCCAGGAACAGAGTCACGCTCTCCCTACCTGCCACCCTGGACAGGTTTGGGTTAGGAAGTTAGCCCTGTGTTCTGCTGAACCTGGCTGAGCTGTTATGAGGGCGGGACTGGAGCTCTAAGCAGGAAATGCTAAATCTGCGGTGGCCACGTCCAGGACACTAGAGTTAGCTCAGTGGTCTAGCAAGTGTCAGGAGCCCTCCTGTCTCTGCCTCCCCAGTGATGGGGTCACAGGAATGTGCCACCATGCCTGGTTTTTTACATGGGTTCTGGGGATCAAAGAAATTAAGTTGCCCAAGGTGACTTTGCTGGTGAGTAGAGCCTGGATTTTTATGCTCCAGACACCGAGCTCGTGTCCTCAGGCTTGTGTGACAAGCACTCTTCCCACAGAGTCATCTCCCCAGCCCTAAGCTGCCGGGAGTTTTGAGATGTGTTCCATCCACTTTAGCTTGGGTTGCATATGATATTTTACCAGTTTTCTCTATCTTCACAGCAAACCTGATATTTCTTGGGAAATGAAAATCCTGTGTCCTGATCACCTCATATCAAAGCAGAAGAAAGTAGTGTGTGTGGAATGTACAAGGTCAGAGATGCATGAATTGGCAGCTGCAGACGTAAAAGTTTGAATTGCAGGACCAAGTGTGTGTGTATGTGTGTGTGTGTTTTCAGTATTATTATTTAAAAGGCAATAATATGCTATTCCAGGAGAATTTAAAAACAAGACTTAACCACAGTCCTATTCACCTAACATAAATATTTCCATTTTTGGACATGTGCTTCCAGCCTGTGGAGATGAGGCTGAGCGGACGGGGTGGGGCGGGGGCAGGGTGATGTCTGACAGAGGGGCCTTTTTCCCCTCTGTAAACTCCACCTCCACACAATACACGAGACCTGTGGTGCGCATGCTCATCAACACCACCTCCTTGTCAGCAGAGGAATCGGAGGACACTGAGGGCTTTGGGAGCAGAAAGAACTGGGTTTGGCATGCCACAGTGTGGCGAGTCAAGACCCACACTTGCTATGACTGGGTGAGGCAGCCCCCTTCTTCGTGGTACATTGACTGACACCTTAAGTTAGCGTGGCCATTCCACCATGAGTGCATTCCATCATTTTACTCTTAAAATAGGTACATGGTCTGGGGTGGAGCTCAGCTGGTAGACTGCTTGTCTAGCGTGCCCTGGTTCAACCTCTAGTGCCACATAAATTGGACACGTGGTGCACCCTGTAACCTTAGCTGTCGTGAGGCAAGGGTAGGAGAATGAGAAATTTAAGGTCATCCTCAGCTACGAAAGGAGTTTGAGGCCAGCCTGTGCTAATGAGACCTCGTCTCAAACAAAAAAGGTACAGCAGGGATGGAGAGATGACTTAGCGGTTAAGACATTTGCCTGCAAAGCCAAAGGATCCCGGTTCAATTCTCCAGGACCCACATAAGCCAGATACACAAGGGGTACATGCACCTGGAGTTTGTTTGCAGTGGCTGGAGGCCCTGGTGCACCCACTCTCTCCCTCTGCCTCTTTCTCTCTCTCAAATAAATAAATAATTTTTTAAAGGTACAGCAAACATCCATGTGGAGCCCCCCCCGCCCCGCTTGCTGGGTGACACCCTTGGTAACTCTGGTCCTTCCCTTTGCTTCTGTCATGGTGGTAGCGTCTCCTCAACCCTTTCTGAAACCTGTGTCACCTCCCAGGCCCACTTTTGTCTGTCCCTTAGTCCATCTTGCTGCAGACGGCTTTAGGCGATCCTGTCCAAGCCCCTTACTCCCCAGAGGGGCCCCCACTCCTCTGCTTCAACACTTTCCACACGTCCTTTGCGTCTCAGGCTCTGGCTGGGGCCCAGGCTGCTTGTATGCAGACCCAGCTTATTCAGGAGGCTGAGGCAGGAAGATCACATGAGCGCACGAGTTGGGAGCCAGCCTGGGCAACTTCATCTTAAAAATGAAAGAACGGGGCTGAATAGATGGCTTAGTGGTTAAGGCACTTGTCTGCAAAGCCCATGGACCCGGGTTCTATAGCCCAAAACCCACGTAAGTCAGATGCACAAGGTGGCACATGCATCTGGAGTTTGTTTGTAGTGGCTAGAAACCCTGGAGCACCTATTCTCTCTCTTAAATAAATAAATTTTTGGGGGGGAGAGAGACAGAAAGAAAGGGAGAGGAAGACAGATGGGCGCGCCAGCAGCCTCTCAGCTGCTGTGAATGAAATCCAGATGCGTGCGCCCCCTTGTGGTCAAGTGCGGCATTGCGCCCTTGTGTCACTTTTGCATCTGGCTAAACATGGGACCTGGAGATTGGAACCACTGGAGATTGGAACTGGCGTTCTTAGGCTTAGGAGGCAGGCGCCTTGGCTGCTAAGCCATCTCTCCAGCCCATAAATAAGTTTTTAAATGGAAGAACAAGTGAGTGAATAGCTGATAGTCCTGTGGGACTGTGCTGGCGGTGTGTTATCTTGGTGCCATCCTTATATCACACCAGCAATTGTTTGTCACTGTCACCTTAGAAAATCAGAAATTAGGGGCTGGGGGGGGCTGGGGAGATGGCTTGGTGGGTAAAGTACTTGCTTCACAAGCATGAGGGTCTGAGTTCCAGCCCCAGGACGCATGTCAGGTGTGTTCAGTAATCCCCGAGCTGGGGAGGTGGCTCCCTGGCTGGTCAGTCTAGCTTAATTGGTGAACTCCTGGGGAACACCACCTGAGATTTTCCTCTGGCCTCTACATGCATGCACCATGTGTGCACCCATATACACATGTGAACTCCCATACACAACCACCCCCCCACACATACACACAGATGCATAATAAAAGTAAAGCAGGAGCTGGAGAGATGGTTCAGCAGTTAAGACGCTTGCCTGTGAAGCCTAAGGACCCAGGTTCGACTCCCTAGTACCAATAAGCCAGATGCTCAAAGTGGTGCATGCGTCTGGAGTTCGTCTATAGTGGCTAGGGGCCTGGTACACCCATTCCTTCTCTCTCTGCAATAAATAAAGATAATAAACTAAAAAGTATTAAAGGCAATCAGGCCTGGGACTAGGGCTCTGTGGAAAACGCTTGTCTCGAATGAGTAAGGTGCTGGGTTCCATGCCCAGAACCCCACCTCCACATAGGTAAGTAAATGGTACCGCAGCCATCTGCCTCCAAGCTGGAGCGGAACCGGGAAGTACTGCCACAGTTAAGAAGGGGAGCTGGCCCGCGAGGGGGAGGACGGTAAACACGCTCCAGCCTGCTGCCCACCCACACAGCTGCACAGCTCCTCACTCTGATCACATCCCCTATATGAGCCCTGGAGCCGTGCTGGGAAGAAAGCTCCTGTTTCAGAGGCTCAGCTACTCTCTGCAGAAATGCCTTTTCGAGAAAACACCCAGAGTCGTCAGTGGACCACATCAGCCTCCTGCCCAGGGCAGGCCCCCTTAAAATGAAGAGGTGCTACAAAGCGGTGAGGCAGGGACCATGCCTGTGTCCTGAGCGCAGCGGTATTTGTTAGAGATTTTATGATGCGCTCAGAGACACGCCGCCTTTCAGGAGATGGATATGCTAATCATCTGCATTTGTTCATTACACATCGCATACATGATTGTTACATGTCAATTAAAACTGTTTAAACTTGGGCTGGGGTGTAGTCCTTATCATGTAAGAGGACTTGGGTTTGAGTCCCAGCAACCTAAAACTGAAATAAAAAAATAAAATGGCAATTTCATGTATATTATATCACAATTAAAAAAGTCAAAGGCCCTCAAGACCCTGAAAAATAGAAGAAGTGTTTTAGTGCTAGCTCTGGGAATCCTACAGGGATGTGGTTTTCCTTTCTGCTTAAGAATTTAGGGTCTGGAGCTGGGGAGGGCTCAGAGGCGGAAAGTGTGAGGACTGCAGTTCCATCCCCAGCACCTGTAAGCGGCAGGTGGGTGTGGCCGCTCCTGGGAGGCCTGAGGTAAGGAGACTAGCTCAACTCTGAGGACGGGTGAGAGACGGTGCCCACTAAGTATGGTGGAAGAATGTTTGAGGAAGACAACAGACATCATTTTCTGACCTCCACACACATGTGTACAGACATGTGACCAGACACATATGAGCATGTATACATAGACCACACACATGTGCACTACCAAAATAAATAACTAAATAACTAAATAAAATATATAGTTTGGGGGGAGGTATGGGGAAGTTCTGGGTGGATCCCTGCTTCCCAGGTGCTGGAAGGGAAGAAGAGGCCCAGTCCTGCAGCTTGTGCACTTTCCGAAGGCGAGCATGCGCTGGCCATCAGAGACCCTGAGACTGCTCTTTCCAGAACAAACATCAAAAAACAGTTTGAGCCTTAATTGATGGTTTAAGGAAAAGTTAAAAACTACAGAATGGAAGAAAAACATTTACGAAAGTATAAAACACTTACATGTAAAATATATAAAGCAACATAAAAAGACAACTCACATTTAAAATATACAGAATATGTGATGGGCTGGGACTGTAGCTCAGGGGTAGGGGACTTGCCTTGCATGTATGAGGCCCTAGGTTTAATTCCCAGCACCACAACAAATAAATAAGCAAATAAATAAACTACATATCATGTTAGTTGCTTTTCTTGTTCCTACAACAAATGTCTAACAAAAGCGACTTAAGGAAGGCAGATTTTATTCTAGTTGACAGTTCATGGGTGTTCAGTCCATCATGGTGGCAGAGCATGGAGCAGTCGGTCACACTGCATGCTCAGTTAGGGAGCAGGGAGCTAGGGACAGTGGCACTCAGCTCTCTTTCTCCTTTTTATTCAGTCCAGGACCCCCAGCTCATGAAATGCTGTTGCCCACAGTTGGGGGAATCTTTCGACCTCAGTTAACCTAATCAAGATAATCCCTCAAGACATGCCCAGAGACTTGTTGCCATGGTGATTCTACATCTGGTCAGGTTGGTAACCATGATTAACCATCACATATATGCATATGTATACAAATGTATGTATGTATGCATGTATTTCCAGAGGATAAGCAGATGAAAATATATCCAACATCATCAGTCATCAGAGAGACGCAAATTCAAACCCTAAAATGGTGTCACTTCATTTCCACTCATGGCTTGAGTCCAGGAGACGTAAGTGTGCATGTGTGAGGACAGGAAGGACTGGAGCTCTCATACTGTGCTGAGGACAAGGTGTAGGGGCTCTGGAGTTTTGCAGGACCCTGGCAGCTCCCCTAGTCATTACCCACAGAGCAGACTCCTAAGTGTGTCCCCAAGATAAAACAAAATCTGTACCCAGATGGTCACAGGAACATGCATAACAGCTGACACGTGGCAACAGTTCAAATGTCTATGGACTAATGAATGGAGAAAGTGTGGTACAGCCACACAATGAGATATTTGCCAATAAAAGGAATGGAGAGATGGAGCTGAAGAGATGGCTTAGAGGTTAACCGCTTGCCTGTGAAGCCTAAGGACCCCAGTTCAAGGCTCGATTCTCCAGTACCCATGTAAGCCAGATGCACAAGGTGGCACATGCATCTGGAGTTCATTTGCAGTGGCTGGAGGCCCTGGTTACCCATTCTCTCTCTCTCTATCTGCTTCTTTCTCTCTGTCTGTTGCTCTCAAACAAACAAACAAACAAAAAACAAAAGAAGAATGGAGAGATTGCTTAGTGGTTAAGGTGCTTGCCTGCAAAGTCTAAGGACCTATGTTTGACTCTCCAGATCCCACGTAAGCCAGACACACAAAGGTGAGGCAAGTGCAAGGTCACACATGCCCACTGGTGGCATAAGCATCTGGAGCTTGATTGCAGTGGCTGAGGCCCTAGTGTACCAATTCTCTCTCTCTCTCTTTCTCACAAATAATAATAATAATAAAAAGAACGGAGTCCTAACTCATGTCATGGCATAGGTGAACTCTGAAGACATTATGCTAAGTAGAAAAAGCCTGGCACAAAAGATCATGTGTGTCAGGAGTCCACTTACATGGAATGTCCAGAATACGGAAATCCACATACATAGAAAGCAGATTATGGGTGCCTAGGACAGAGGATTTGGGGGAATGAAGGGTGACTGCTAACGAGTGGGGGTTTCCTTCTGGGTTGAGGAATTGCTTTCTTGGGGAATCCAGTAAAAGCTACCAGATTGCACATTTACATATGTGAACTGTACGGTGGCAGTCAGCTCTACCATCACCAGTCCAGAGCCACACGAAACCAATGGGAATGGCTGAACAGCCTTGAGGGAGCATCCACTCTGCCTCTCAGGACCTCAGAGCAGCTACCATCCAGCTCTCTAACCACACAGTTGCTGTTTTTCCATCTTCCACAACATAAAAGAAATAGCATCGACAAGCCCCACATCCAAAATAAAGAATCCACGATAAAACCAGGCCTCACCAGAGCCCACACCACTGGAAGAAGTGCCTGCTTAGTAATGGAGGGTTTTCACACAGGTAAACACACAAATGGACAGAAACTGACAACCCCCTCGACTGAGATTTAAGGCCGGAGGATGTCAGAGAGCAGCAGAACTTCGTAGGCCACCCTCGAAGTGGCCTCTTGGAAAACGCAGGAAACCAGTCACCTGCTTGGGACCACTGTCCTCGCCCCTGTGCCTTGCAGGCAGGTCACTTCCTCCTCTTGTCCCTGGCATCCTGGCCCTCACCCACCGAGAGGACAACAGCCAACATGTGAGACTGGTGTGACTCAACAACCAGTGTCCCCGGGAGGGGAGGGTGTCCATTGAGATTCATCTCTTGCATGGGGTCCTGCACTTGGCCACTTGACTTTTCCTTATTTATTTAGGGAGGGCAACATGGGCCTTAATAATTTTTAGACAGTGTCCTGCCCCATATGAGTATGCTTTTTTCGGGGTGGGGGTGGGTGGGGAAGTCATATAAAGGACACTTCAGTTTCAAAGAATTAGTGCAATATAAGTTGAGCACTCCTGATCTGAAAATCCAAAATTTGAAACTTTTTGGGTATTGACACAATACCAGCAATGGAAAATTCCACACGTGACCTCACATAATGATTCAAAACTCCAGAATGCTGGCACAGTAATCACATTATATAAAATTCCCTTCAGGGCATATGTGTAAGTTATAGATGAGACATAAGTGAATTTCTTGTTTAGACTTGGGTCCCATTCACAAAACATTTATTATGCATATGATAATATTTCAAGATCTGAAAAGCAATCTGAAATCCAAACCATCACTGGTTCCAAACACTTCATATAAGAGACGTATACTCAATCCGTATCCATCGAGGACACTAAGGTCAGCCCAAAGCAAATCAGAGGTCAGGACAGCTACAGACCGGCAATCAAGAAACCATTATCGGCTGCATAGAGGAGCTGTCAACATGCAGCCCTGGGCGAGGCAGCCAGGCAGCCCATGCCACACCCCGGGCTCTGCTCCCACAATATACATATGCAGCAGGTGCCCCAGCCTTGCTCAGGACGGCAGCAGGCGGGGCCTCACCCTCACCCTCACCGCCTCTAACCTGCTGCTCTCCACACCTAAGATCTGGCCCCGGGATATGCACAAGAAGCCATCTTGGCTTCTGACCACCTGCAAATGTACTAGTGAGACCCCACCCCTAAAGAGCCGCATTGTTACCTGAGGGTTGGCGATTCAGGAGAAAAGGTCACGTTAGGAGAGGCGATCCCAGGAAGAGCAGGAACCAGAACGCATCCATGGAAGGAAGGAAAACAGAAGACACATGTTCACACTGTCAGGAATGTTCAGGCACAAAACCAGCCCTGGCAGAGCATCAGAGAGCGAGACTCCTATCTCTGCAGCTCCTCCCGCCTCAAATGCTTCCAGCATTTCACCCCCAGCATCTCACTGGGTGCTCCCAAGCTCCTGCAGAGGTGTCTACACAGAAAGGCTCGGAGGTGGCAAGACCCCCAGCAGGTGCATGACAGAAAAGAAGTTCCAACTGGGGTCTTTGAACTCCAAACTGCATTGTTGCCAGCTGATTCACTGAGTGTACATAGATATTCGCCTCCAGCTGGGTGGAGGTCAGTCGTTGAGTCTTGCTGTGTGTCTGTCCTCACCAAGACTCATATGGACAGGTAACCCCCATGTTCAGATAATGGTATCAGGGGGTGCAGGCTTTGGGGGAGTAATTAGGGTTAGATGAGGTCATAGGTCTAAGAGCCCATGTTGGCATGGGTGGTTTCATTGTGCGTGCTTGTGTGCGTGTGTGGTGTGATCATACGTGAATGGGTGCACATGTGTGCATGCATGGGAAGGCCACAGGCTGAAGTCAGGTGTCCTCCTGAGAGTTCTTACCCCTTATTTACTGAGGTAGGGTTTCTCACTTGGACCCAGAGTTCACTGACAGGCTGGTCTAGCTAGCCAGCTTGCCCTAGGGATCCCCCATCTCTGCCTCCTACAGGCTGGGATTACAGGCGGGCCACCTGTAAATCCACTGGGCGGTTATGTTAGTCCTGGGCATCCACATTCCAGTCCTCACGGAGCCATCTCTGCAGACCCATGAGCAGCTTTAAGAAAGAGGAAGAGAGGCCGCAGCCGGTTCCCTCCCATCACATCTCCCATGTTGTCTGCCCTCACCACAGGTCAGCAGATGCTAGTGTCAGGCCCTAGGGACTTCCCAGCCTCCAGAGCTGTGAGCAAAATAAACTTTTATTCTTTTTTTTTTCCAGCTTTTATTTATTTATTTGCAAGCAGAGAGAGAGAGAGAGAAAAAGAGGCAGACAGAGAATGGGCACACCAGGGCCTCTAGCTACTGCAAACAAACTCTAGATGCATGTGCCCCTCATGCATCTGGCTTATGTGGGTCCTGGAGAATTGAACCAGGATCCTTTGGCTTCACAGGCAAATGCCTTAACCACTAAGCCATTTCTCCAGCCCCAACTTTTATTCTTTATCGACTACCCAGTCTCAGGTATTTTGTCACAGCAACAGAAAACAGACCAAGACAATGGATATGGCTATCTTTCCAGCTGGGACAGACAGGAAGAGGCTCAAGACTCCAGTAGACAGACCACAGGGTTCTTACATGATTGGGGCCTCCCTGGAGACTAGTGCAGGGTGTGCAGGGTTTAACCCAGGCATAAATGCTTAGGCCAGGTGTTGGCACAGACCAGAACCTGTTATGTGGTTGGTGAGGCAATCACAAGCCCCTCAACTTGGGGCCCCTCACAACTGAAGAATACTTACTATGCTGCCTGGTGGACCCACTCTTCCCCCTCCCAGGAGTGTGGAGATGGGCTGCCAGCTACTCTCCAGTCACTCCTCAAGGCTTTCCAATTAAGTCATCTGCAGACATAGTGCCAGTTACATCAATTCATTCTAAATGCCATGAGGGTCTGGCCCAAACATGTTTTTGTTTGTTTTTTTTTAAGTATTGATTTATTTGGTGTGTGTGCCCATGTGCATGCACACATGTGTGAGTGTGGGCCTGCCATAGATTCTGGCTTTTCCATGGGGTCTGGGGATCTGAACTCAGGTACTCAGAGTTGCACAGCAGGCAGTTCACTTACTAAGCTCTCTCTCCAGCCCTCAGGCATGATTTCTGGGGCTGATCAGCGGACCACAGTGGACATCAGCAAAGAAACTCGAGCCAGCATTTCTCCCTCCAAGCCTAGCTGACTCCAGGCACGGAGAGGAAATTGCTGGTGGTTTTGTCTCCCCCTGATAACCATGGCGAAACTGAGGCTCAGGGACACGAAGTGACTCTCAAGGCCGCACGATGGACACAGCAGGGTCCAGTTACAAGGCTGTGGGCTCGGACAAGGGCTGAAGGAACTAGCAGAATTGAGGTCCGGATGAGCAGCAACCAGCTCCAAGTGTCCACGCTCCGAGAGGCCCCGCCTGTCGTCACCCACACCCTGGCCTCTGGCCCAAGACCGTGTGGCATGGACTTCAAAGGCACAGAGCAGCTGAACATCCGGGCCTTCCTGGGGTGCACTGAGCGAACCTCAGATATTTGCTTCAAGCACCACCTGTCTCATGGGTGGAGGCTTCTGGAACATGGCCTGCCCTGGAGCTCACTGGCAGCCATGTCATGCCGCTTTGCTCCAGGAAAGGGTGGGCTGAGCTCTGTGCTGGCGGGACTCCAACTCTAGTTTGGTTATTGGTAAGACATGAACCTTGGGAAGGACAATGAATGTCTTTGAAACTCAGTTTTCTCATCTGTAAAATGGGAGTAAGAATGCCTACCCCCTCAGGACTGTTTGTAGGAATTAAATCAAGTTACCCCCAAAAAGTGCCTGGTGAGAGTGGGGAGACGGCTCAGTGGGGAGACACTTGCTAGGCAAGCGTGATGACCTGACTTCACATCTCTACGGTCAACATAAAAAGCTAGAGGCCTTAGCAGGTGCAGTCCCGCCATTCCCAAAGTGAGATGGGAAACAGAGTGGGAGACTCCACAGGAGGTTGGTGCCAGCGCAGAGCATGCAGTGCTGCACAAGAGACCCTGCCTCAAAAAATGGTGTGTAAGGCAAAGACTGAGACCTGAAAGTTGTCCTCTGACCTCCACATGCGCTCTGTGGCACACACACACACACACACACACACACACACACACACACACACACACACAAAACAAGTCCTTGATAGCTCTCTGGAAAGGACCATGTGGTGCATCCGATTTCTGCCCAGTCGGCCAGCAGACACCATCACCTGAGGTGGTTAAGAAACACAGGTTCTGGGCTGGGGTGATGGCTCAGTGTGGCTAAAGGCACTTGTTTGCAAAGCCTTCAGGCTGGGTTTGATTCCCATTACAATGTAAAGCCAGGTGCACAAAGTGGTACATGTGCCTGGAGTTTGTTTGCAGTGACAAGAGGCCCCAGTAGACCCATCTTCTCTCTCTGCTTGCAAATAAAAAAATATATATATTTTTTAAGGAAAAGAAAGAGTGTTGAAGTCACCTTTGAGCAGTTGGCACAAAGCCCCTGACCAAAAACAGCTCATGGAGGAGAGGTTTTATTTGGCTTATAGACTTGAGGGGAAGCTCCATGATGGCAGGAAAGCCGTGGCATGAGCAGAGGCTGGAACAGCAACGGGAGAGGTAAGGGGAGCTGGCTATAACACCTGAAGCCCACCTCCAACAACATACCTCCTCTAGCAAGGCTCCACTTCCACAATTGCCATTATCTGGGGATCAGGCATTGAAAACACATGAGTTTATGGGGGCCACGGGATTCAAACCACCACACACAGGATCCTGAGCTCCACCTCAGACTTGCTGAGGGCGCATCCTCAGGGGTGGGGCCCAGGAGCTGGGGTTTGTGTCACCTCCAGTGGCTGATGCACACCCTGGTTTGACATGCTTTGGGCTTGATCTCATGACACCTGGGGGGCAAGGGACCCCAATGCTTATTTCTCTGGTTACTGAAACTCGGCTGACTCTTTTAGGCTCAGTTTTCTTGGACTGAAAATATGAGTAATTCTTGTCTTTTGCTTTCTTCTTTTCTTTTCTCTTCTTTTTCTCCTTCTTCTTCTTCTTTTTTTTTTTTGTTTTTCTTAGGGTCTCACTCTGACTTCTTCACTTGGAGTCCCAGGGTTCACAGTTTTTTTTTCTGCCTTCCGGTGCTGGGATTCAAAGCCAGCCTGGCACAAGCTAGGCAAATACTGTTCCACTGAGTCACACCTGACCTTTCTGTCTTCATTCTATTGAACACATATATTTTATTTGTTCTTGGGGGTAAAGCCAGGAGCTGGGAATGGAGACAGATATGGCCAAGAGCATTGTAGAGGCTGAGACTGTCTCCAGGAGCCTCAGAAAGGGGGAGCCAGGGAGGAGGAAGCAATTTGAGACTATTGGAAAAGTTGCCCTCTAGTGTATTGAGTAGAGGACTTTGTCCCCTGATATCTGCATTAAAACAGACTATCCAAGCATGGTGGCATGCATCTGTACTCCCAGCACTGGGGAAGTGGAGACAGGAGGATCAGGAGTTCAAGGCCATCCTTAACACAGTAAGTTTAAGGCTAGCCTGGGCTACATAAAACCCGGCCACAAACAAACAAAAAACAAACAAACCTTAACCTGAATAATAAAACATGCTAAAAACAAAAGTCAAAATGTCACATTTGTTACCAGAGGCCGTGCTTCTCTGGGCAAGAAAAGGCAACGCGTCCATCAAAGCTGTCTGAAACGTGCAGCCAAAGGGATCTGAACATTCTGTCCAGATCAACTGTGCCACACACCTTAGTCAAATGTGAGTCTTATGGAGCCCTGGCTCTTCTCATGGCCCCGCCCTCTGCTTGACAGTTGTTCTAGCAGTGCTCTATGCTCTACGGCTTGAGTATGGACGCAGGAGGTGACAAGAAGTGCAGCTGGGATCATGAGCGACAGGCACAGTGTGGTGGGAACCAAGCAGGGCCTGGATGTCATTAGCCCGTGAGTCAGAGGGGAAACCCTGGTGGAAGGACCCGGCAGAAGTACTCACTGCAGCCAGGTAGCAAGGCGGAAGGGCTCCCACCCGAGGCTGGACATCTTGAGATAAACACGTAGTTGCTGGAGAAAGGTCTTGGAAACTCCCTCAGCAATAAAACCACTAAGGAAATAAACAGTGAATCTGGTCTGCAGGGATGGTTCACACTTGAGGAATGTGAATCCAAAGACAAGTTGTTCAGGAGGTCTGAGCCCCTGAGTGAGGCTGGAAGGAGCCAATGGTTCTCAGGGAGTGAAGGAAGGTGCTTGAGGAGGGGACAGCACAGGCAGGCAGCAACCCGAGCCAGCTGGGCCCCGTGAGTAGACAAGGAAGAAACTGGCTGGCCACCTGGGCTCATGGGGGATTTGTGCAAGGTGCTTAGCCTCATCCAGGGACTATCGCTGACGCAATCTCACGGGGCTGGAGCTGGGCAGGGATTTAAGGACGTGTACATTGGATATGTCTTTCAGGAGTGTGATGGTCAATGTTGTCAACTTGACAGGACCTAGAATCAGCCAGGAGACAAATCTGCGTATATCTGTGAACATTTTCGATTCAGTTATTTGAGGTAGAAAAGAACTCTCCCTAACTTTGGGTTGACACCATCCATGGGGCTGGGGTCCCGGGCAGGATAAAAAGGAGAAAGTCAGCTGAACATCAGTGCTCACCCCTCTCTGCTTCCTGACCGTGGAGGCAATGTGACCAGCCGCCTCCCGCTCCTGCCACCACGCCTTCCCCATGACGAACACTATCACCTCAGATAAGAGATGCAAAAACCCTTCCTTCCTTATGTTGCTTTTGTGGGGCATTTATTGCAACTATGAGAAAAGTGACTCATACAAGGAGCCGAAGCAGTCTGAAGCCCAGAAACAATTCACACCGTCAGAGCACCAGAGAAACAGCGGTGGCTAACCTCGCCCTTTGTAAAGACAGACCATCAGATACACGTTAACATATCTGTCTCCACACATCTCATGTCAGAGAAACAGCGGTGGCTAACCTCGCCCTTTGTAAAGACAGTCCATCAGATACACATTAACATATCTGTCTCCACACGTCTCATGTCTGTCCCCATTCATCAGGCCACTGTCTGTATGAGGCAGGGCCTGGGTGATTGTTATAAGTGCACCTGCTATTTGGGGAGGCTGAGACCAAACGATATGACACAAATTGACACTTGACAAGTGTCCCTCACAGGCTCAACCAAGGGTTAAAGGTTGGTTCCCAGGGAGGCACCCTTGGGAGGTGGTGGACCCTTTCAAAGGTGGGTCTCATGGGTGGTCCTTAGGTTGCTGGAGGGGACCCTTGAAGGAGATTATGAGACTAGTTTCTTTCTCTCCTTCTCTACCTGGAGATGAAAAATCTTTTCCACCATGCTCTCCTGCCATGACATCCCCCAGGCCAGAGGCTCAAAGCCACACTTCCTCCTGGGCTCTAGAACCATGAGCCAAAATGACCCTTTCTCTCTGTGAGTTGATCTCAGGAATCTGTGACAGTGGCTCAAAGCTGGCTAACGAAGACATCCTGCGAGGGAAATGGCCCAGCTCCTGAGGGGACGTAGATGTCACTAAGTCGATAAAAGTGATGTTGGAAACTGTTTGGATCAGATGTCAGGACATCAACCCATGGGGCTGGATCTTGGCAGTAGCCCAGTTAACACCCAAAGAAGAGAAATGAGAGAAGGATCGAGAACACGGGGGTTGCTTCAGGAGAGAAAGACACTGATTCCCTCTCTCCCCCAGCAGGTAGATGTCTATTATGGGGGAAGCTACCTGCTCTCTGATTGGATTTGAGGTGGGAATTCCTGCCTGATACTGAAAACCTAACCAAAAGCCTTTGGCTGGGAAGGTCATAAGTCCTAGAGGGGAAACTTACTGTTGTCTGGCTAAATGGATATATTATGCCCACCAAACTGCCCTCTATGTACGTTTATGTCCATATATTACTGCTACTCTCACTTTGGGTTAGAGAAGCTTCTCTTTTCAGGGGGTGGGGACCCCTGGGATGATTCAAAAGTCACCATAGTGCTGAGAAGAAGTGACAGGGGAGTATTTAGCAGTAAGTGAGACATCTCTATCCCACCCTCCAAGGCTCAAGGTCCCTTGCAGAAGTGGTGGCTGAAAGAATGTAAGAGCCAAAGGAAGGGAGGGAGTGCTAATAATACTGTCTTCACAAAGTGGCCTTGACGTTCATGACCCCACAGTGGCTGACACAGACTTGCATAACAGAAGGGGAAAAATGCTGACATCAAAATAGAAGAGAGGCTAGCCAGAAAGAGGAAGGGATTCAGTGGAGGGGATTTGAGGGGGAGGGAGTGGTGGGAGTGGACTATGATCATGGGATATTGTCTACATTTATGGAAGTTGTCAATAAAAAGTTTAAAAAATGAATACCAAAGAGAAAGAGAGAAGGGGGGGGGGAGAAAGATATGGGGGAGGTACACACATGTAATCCCAGCATGTGGGGAGGCTGAATCCAGAGGACCAGGAGTTCAAAGCCATCCACTCAGCAAGGTGGCAAGTTCAAGGCCAGCCTGGACTACCTGAGACCTCGTTTCAAAAATAGAAACAAAAATAAGCAAACCAAAAAGGAGAATTATTCAGGTACAAAAATCAAGAAAGCCTTAGGAAAAACTGATGAAGCCTTGAATATTTTTTCAAGGATGACTCTATTCACACATGGTGATGTTCAAATGTGGACAGTTGCTTTCACACAGCACCAAATACCACCAAAAAGCAGAAAGAAAACCACTTTTGTAATTTTAAAAATTCTCTCAGAATTGTAATTACAGTGAATGTTGTTAAATATAAAAATTAACTCATTTTCATCATCATGGGTTGTAGTCCAGATTCAGTCCTAATGAGACCTTTGTTCACTACTCACCACAAAATGACAAGGCTGCTTTCAAGACCGTGCTGTATGTGCACGGGCTTCCTAGCCAGTCTTCTGTAAGTGACCTCCCTTTGGACAGGAGCTCCGAAGACAGGCACCCAGAAAGCCTGGCAGCCTGGGGGCCCTCTACCCGTCCGCTGCACAAGAAACAACTGCGTTGTGTGTCACTCAGTGTGATGTCTGCTTAGTCAATCCAACACAGTAGACTTGGAGGGTCTTGGGAAGAAGTGTGGTTTGGAGGCCTGGCCTTGGGGGCTGAAGTTTGCTATTAGCCCAAACAAAAAGTCTGTTCTCATTAAACAGCACTGCCTGCCCCTGGCCCGGTAATGTCTGTTTGACTTTCTATCTCCACGACTCTTCCTGTTCCAAGCACCTCACACACTCGGCACCTGATATATTTTCTTTCACGTCTACTTGCTTCACTTGGCATAATGTCTTCCAGGGTTATTTGTTTCAGACAGAATTCCCTTCTTTTTAAGAGCTGTATGGTATCCCACTGTGTCTGTGTCATATTTTGTTTATCTGCTCAGGACACAGGTTATTTCCACCTTACTCCACACGAACACCAGGGTACAAGAAACCCGTTTGAGAGCCTGCGTCTAACTGACAGCCCCTCTCCCTTTGCCTCTCATGGAAGTTCTAAAGTGGAAACGCAAAGTCTGAAGTGTGATTTGAAGCTTGCTCATGTTCTCCGGCCATGCCACCCTGAACACGCCGGCAGATCTCGGAAGCTAAGCAGGGTTGGGCCTGGTTAGTACTTGGATGGGAGGTTTGCACACAATATCATGTGTATCAAGTTTTCGTTTTGTTCTTTCTGACTGGCGTTGCACTGCATGAATGTGCCACACTTTCTCTATTCTCTTACATTAGGCTCTTGTATTGCTGTGACAAATACTCAATGGGAACAACATTAAGGAGGAAAGATTGACTGCAGCTCATGGTGTCGGATGGGTCAGTTTGCTGTGGTGGGCAGTGGTGGAGCCAAGCACCTCACATCATGGCTGCCAAGAAGCAGAGAGAGAAGGACGTGGGGAGGGGTCAGGACAGCATGTAACCCCAAGGATATGCCTTACTTTGTCCAAGTACCTCCTACCTTCCCCCACCTCCCAATAAGGCCAGCATGTGACCAGCCCGTCAGGGGACTAATCCATCCATGGTGACCTTCATGACGTAATCGCTTCTGGGAATGACCCTAAAGGCTGGAACAACTGCTGCCCATTTACATTGCTTTTGTCAGCGTAGAATTTCATTGTAGTAGGTATCATACGCCACGTAGCAATGGTGTAAAGTATGCTGGAGGGCATGTACAGGCTTGAGGCAAACACTACGCCACTTTCCAGAAGGAACTTCAACATTTGCAGATTCTCTCTGCACAGGCTGCTGGGACCTGTCCCTATGCACACCCAGGGATGACCATAAATCCAACCCCCTCTCTCCCAGTGTGGAGAGTTTCAAGCACATCATCTTGCAGGTGTCATTACTCCTGCCATCTGTCAGAAGAGGTCGCTCAGCCGGGGAGAAGCCCAGGCCTTGCAGTCGGCTTCACCTGCCTTCTGAGTCCCGGGCTCACAGACAGAAACGGTTCATCCCGTGACACGCTACACTTCATTTCACTCTTCTTTCAGATGAAAGGACTTAGCATGAGGTCTGTTCACCACAACCAAAGGCCAAGACCTTCACGTGCGTGAGGCTCAGAGCCCCTTGTGGTCCCATGGGCTGCCAGGCAGATGTGCGGCCACTGTTTGAAGCCCCAACCCTGCACCCCGACAGTGCCAACATCTGCAACAACAGACGTTGCGGTGAGACTCCATGGATCTGAAGGCACCTGCAAACCTTCTGGGCAACCCAGGCTGCAGCAGATGTGAGAGGCCGTTACCATGCCTTGAAACCATTGGCAAGTCCAGTTTCTCCAGCCACAGCCTCCAAGACGAGGGTTTTTTCTAAAGGCAGCTCCAAGGGCCTGTTCTTGCCTCTGGGGGAATTTCTGGGGAGGATAAGAAAGACAACGAGCCGAGATCGGGGCATCCTGCAGCCCAGGTCTCCCTGTCTGTACTCAGCTTGCCTCCACGTGTGGAGAGACCAGTCAGGACCTGGGCACTCAGAGCATGCAATGCGTGCTAGACAGGACCTGTCTCCCATGCTGGGCAAGCCTCCTTAGATCCCCATTGGTCCTAAATTAATTTATGAAGTGTATGAGATACCCACATCTTCTTTCCAAAACTTTAAATAATATTGGGGTTCATCTGGATAATACAAATAACATAGCTTTGGTAATTCTGTTTTCTTTGCATATGTGTGTGGTCTGTGTGTGTGCCTGCGTGTATGTTTACACATATGTGGGTGCATGTAGAGGTCTGAGGCCGATGTGGGGTGTCCTCATCAGTTGTTCTCTACTTTATTCTTGGAGACAGGGTCTCCCACTTAACCTGGAGCACATTAGCAAGCCATACGGATCCTCCTATTTCTGTCCCCTCCCTAGTGCTGGGTGCAGGGTGGCCAGCCTTTACATGGGTTCTGGGGATCAAACTCATGACTGCATGGCAAGCACTGTACCAAGTGAGCCATCTCCCCAGCCCCAACTTTGAAAATTCTGCAAGTAAGTATAAGAAAAGCCAGGTACAGTGGCGCATGCCTACAATCCCAGCACTTGGGAGGCTAAGGAAGTGGGACTGGGAGTTCAAGGCCAGCCTGGGCTACATTGTGAGATCTTGTATCAACAGACTGTAACGAGTTTAGACTAGCCCAACTAAGAAATTTAAAGCATGCTGTCAGGCTATAATAATTACACCAGGTTGATGGAAAGCTGGAGTAGGCAGCGGGTAAAATTTTCCCTTCTCCTGTTGCTAAGTACAGTGAAAACTCCTGGACGTGAGGACTATCCCCCTGCCCCTTCCTGGGATTGCTTCCAGCACTCCCCCCACCACCACGCATACCAAAACTGTGGGCGTGTTCAAGTCCTTTACTTAAAGTGGCATCGTATTTCAATATAAACTATATAATCCTTCTGTACACCTTAATTTGTTTAATTTAAAAATTTTGAGTCAGGCGTGGTGGTGCACACCTTTAATCCCCACACTGAGGAGGATCTCCATGAGTTCAAGACCAGCCTGGGACTACAAAATGAGTGACAGGTCAGCCCGGGCTAGAATAAGACACTACCTTGCAAAAATAAACAAAAAAATTTTGGTTTCTGGTGCAGCAATGAAACCCAGTACATGCTGTGCAAGCACTCTCCCACGAGCCCCACACTAGCGAGTGCTCCTGTGTACTTCAAAGTCATCTACGCTACTTCCGGTACCTGACAGTGCATAAATGCTGTACAAGTAGCTGTTAGACTGTCTAGGAAATAAGGAAAATCAGTGCACATATTTGGTACAGAGTAAATTTTCTTCTCAGTATTTTCAATAAATGATTTAATCCTTGGGATCAGAGCTCACAGGCATGGAGGGCCAACACTGTATGAGTGTGTGTTTATTTTTCCTCTCATATACTCAGAATTGGGTATAGAAGAACAAAGCACTCAGAAACACCCACAGAACCCATGGAAGCCAGATGGGAGGCAGTCCTGAGGAACTCTTGGCCTTCCTGATCAGATGCTATTAGAGGAGATCCCCTGGGACCTGGGACTCCTCCTCCTTTCCCGTAACTAGGAACAAGGCCTCCTCCCATCTATCTTGGGTGTGAGTGGAGCCTGAAACATGGGCTCCTCTTCCTACTAGGAAAAAATGAGGTGGCACCCTCCTTTACCCATCAGTATGATGTCCAAGAAGGCCAGATAAAGGACACGATTTAAACAAGATAGAGGGGGCTGGAGAGATGGCTTAGCGGTTAAGGTGTATGCCTGTGAGGTCTAAGGACCAAGGTTGGATTCTCCAGGTCCCACATAAGCCAGATGCAAATGGTGGCACATGTGTCTGGAGTTCATTTGCAGTGGCCAGAGGCCCTGGCGTGCCCATTCTCACTTTCTCCCTCTGTCTCTAATAAATAAATAAAATAAATATTAAAAAAAAAAAGATAGAGTGTGTCATAACTGGGCTGGGAAGATGGCTCAGCAGTTAAAGATGCTTGCTTGCAAAGCCTGCTGGCCTAGGTGTGATTTCCCAGCACCTACGTAGCGACAGATGTACAAAGTGGCATGTGTGTCTGGAATTCATTTGCAGCAGCAAGATACCTTGGTGTGCCCATACTCTCGTTCTCTCTCTCAAATAAAAAGTATTTTTTGCAAGAGACTCTCATAACACTATATACAAAAATCCAAGATTTGGGCTGGAGAGATGGCTTAGGGGTTAAGGCACCTGCCTCCTAAGCCTAAGAACCCGGTTCCAATCTCCAGGTCCCACGTTTAGCCAGATGCAAAGTGACGCAAGGGTGCAATGCTGCACTTGACCACAAGGGGGCGCACACATCTGGATTTCCTTCTCAGCAGCTGAGAGGCTGCTGGCATGCCCATTCTCTCTGTCTCCCTGTCTGTCTCTCTCTGTGTCTCTCTCCAAAAAAAAAAAAAAAAAAGTCCAAGATTTCATCGAAAATCACTCATCATAACAAACCCAGGAAACCTCAACTTAATGAGAAAAGATAGACATGAAAAATGAGAGAACACATATATTAGATTTATCTGAAAAAAAAATCTGAAAGCAGCTATCCTACAGTATGCCAGCGCTGGGCTGTAGTTAGTGCCATGGTAGAATGTTTGTACAGCATACGTGAGGCTGTAGGTTCCATACCCAGCACTACACACATACACCAAAATGCTTCAGCCAGTAGGGATAAGCACACTTGAAACAAATGAAAACATAGAAAATGGTGTGTCTCTATTTCTTCCTAATGGAAATATTCCTTTCTGGAGGGAGGAGGTAAGGGATGCTACAAGACTCCAGGAGCTCAGAAGGCTACAAGACTCAGGCCATTCGCCAAGTTTACGGCAATAGCCAACACATAGCCAGGGAAGAGGAGAGATGGCAGGGCTGCCTGCAAGTTGGACCAGGAGCTTGGAGATGCATTTTCCCAGTTGTCACCCATACTGCGTGGGCTTTTCAGTGACGCAGCTCCCTTGAGTCACCCATGCTCCTGTAAGCCACCTCTCCCCTGCACTGTAAGGGACCCTGTAAACCTACTGAACTTGGGTCGACTTGCTTTGGCCTGCTGCTGGTGTGCTACCTGGGATGCATCAACGTTTGTTCAGTCTCCGCAGGAAAAAGCAGGAAAGAAAAGTTCCAGTAAAGAAACTGGAGCCGAAAGGAAGAAATAAGCTGGTGTGGCGGCCATGTCTACACTCCCAGCACTCAGGAGGCAGAGGCAGGAAGAGTCCAGGTAGTTTTATAATGACCCTGTCCCAAAGCAAGCAAGCAAGCAAGCAAGCAAGCAAGCAAGCAAGCAAGCAAGCAAGCAAGCAAGCAGGCAAGCAAGCCAATGACCATGAAAAGCAAACAACAGCAACAAACAGAACCCAATGAAAATGTCAGAGCTAAGCCTACAAAATGCAACAAAGATGTCAATGAATGGGCCCAACAGGAGAAGGGGGAAGGCAGAGGAAAAATGAACCTGGTGGTAGAACCAACACCCACTATTCATTCTGAACAACAGAGAGATAATTAATTAGGAAAAAAATAAACAAACAAAAGAGAGAAACTTTGTGTCATCAAGATCCCAAATAAGGACTGGAGAGAAGATGGCCTAGTTGGTAAAGTCTTCTTTGCAAGCATGAGGACCTGAGTTCACCCAAGAACCCGTGTCAATATATGTACACATATATATATATATGTATAAAGCTGGGCTGGAGAGATGGCTCAGTGGTTAAAGGAGCTAACCTGCAAAAACTGATGGCTTGGGTTCTCTTCCCCAGCACCCACATAAACCCAGATGCACAAAGTGGTAAATGTGTCTGGAGTTTGTTTACAGTGACAAGAGGCTCTGGCATGCCCATTCTCCCTCTCTCCTTGCAAATAAATGCTGGGCCTGTGGGCCATGCCTGCAATCCCTAGTGCTGGGAAGGTACATGTGTAGGAGGGTCCCAGGGGCTCAGTGATCAGCCAGTTCAGTTCTAGGCCCAAGAGAGATTCTGTCTTAAAAAAGTAGATGGTGCCTGACAAATGACACCCAAGATTGTTCTCTGGCCTCTATATACACACATTCATGTGCATGCACTCCTACACAAACAACACACACATACACACACACACGGGTCCCAGAGGAGAGAAAAAAATGGAGTGAGGGTAAGTAGGATTCAAATAAATAATGGTTAAAAAAATATCCACATATGCCAAACTAGGGCCTTGTATATGCCAGGGAAATGCTCTACTATTAAGCTACAACCCCAGTCTCCACAAGACTTTATTCAACCTACTTATTTAAGGGGCCTGGAAAACTGTCAATGGGAGAGGCTTGAAGGGTCATGCCTGTAACCTCAGCATTCAGGAGGCTGGGGCAGGAGGATCACTGTGAGTTCATAATGAGTACCAGGCAGCCTGGGCTTCAGAGTGACACCTTGACTCAAAACAGCAACAAAACCCCAACATGGTAAATATAACAGGCTTTTTTTCTTCTCTTAAATTTAACAACCAATGGCTCAGGATTAAAGCAAAAAAAGTTATAACATTATGCAGAGGAAATGAATATTTAAGAAAATTCTATGGTAAGTGATGGGGTATAAAGACATGTAGAAGAAATTTTTTTAGACTTCATTTGATCTGACATAGCCATTCTGGAAAAGAGTTTAGTAAAAATCACTGTGTTTACACTTATCGTATGGCCCAGTAACTACACTCCAGGGCATTATCTCAGAGAAATGAAATTTTACATCTACACAGAACCCTGCAGAGAAGCTGGATTTGTAAGGGCCCCAAACACAAAGCAACTAACATATCCAAGAACAGGTAAATGACGAAACCAACTGGACTCACGCAGACCATAAAAACACTAGTTAGCAGCATGAGCGAGTGAACCACCAGTGCACGCCACAGCCTCGATGGCTCTCGAGGGCATCGTGTGAGCGTGTGAGTGGAGAGAGCCAGTCTCAGTGCTGCACAGCGGGATTCCAGCCAGGGAGAGTCCCTAAGGGGACACGTGCACCGAGCACATGTGTGGTGACCAGCGCATGGGCATGGCGGGTGAGGAATGCTTAGGGGTTAGGATGGCATACCCGGTGGGGATGATCACAGTGGTGCTGGTGTTAATCTGCATATGTAATAGAATGACGTGGAACCATATGCATGTTACTAATGGCAATTTCCTGGACTTGCTATTGTGCTATAGTCAGAGATGCCACTGTTGAGGGCACTGGGGGAGTATAATGGGACTTTTCTATACTATTTTTTAAACTTTCTGTGAATCCATAACTAGTTCAAAATAAAAAGGGAAATAAGACAAAACCAATCAGGCAGTCGAGAAGAAAGTGACACGACTTTAGGGCTGGGGAGATGGCTCAGTGATTGGAGACGCTTGCTTGCAGCCAACAGCCCCGGTTTGATTCTCCAGGACCCATGTGAAGGCAGGTGCATGAAGTAGCACAAACACCTGGAGTTCGTTTGCAGTGGCAGGAGGCCCTAGACCACCTATTCTCTCCTCTCTCTCTCTTTCCTTGCAAAAAAAAAAAAATTTTTTTAAAGACATTAGAAATGGGTGCTAATACAACTGAGAAAGCAGAATGTCAATTTCAATCAGTGGTTCCAAGACAGATTATTCAGTAACGGTTGTCTGGGTGAACTACAAGCAAGATGATAAACGTGGGTAGCTACCTCACTCACCAAAAATGCATTTCAAATTTATCAACAATGTAAATGTAAAAATAAACAAAATTCCTAGAATGAAAACTTAATTGATTTATTTACATTAGATTGGAGAGAATTTTCTAGCTGGATACAAAATCTGGAATTCATGAGGGAAAAGACTGATACAGTTGATTGTGATTTAAACAATCATCTCAAAATCTGTGCATAGCAAAAACTATCATAAACAGGGTCATGTAATGAACATCAAATGAGAGAGAATATACTTTAAATATATATATTTATTTATTTGAGAGAGAGAAAGAGGGAGAGAGAGAGAGAGAGAGAGAAAATGGGTGCACCAGGGCCTCCAGCCACTGCAAACGAACTCTAGATGCATGTGCCCTCTTGTACATCCAGCTTATGTGGGTCCTGGGGAATCAAACTGGGATCCTTTGGCTTTGCAGGCAAATGCCTTAACCACTCACCCTTCTCTCCAGCCTGAGAATATGCTTTTGTACTGAAGATAGGGTCTCATGTATCCCAAGCTGGCCTCAAACTTGCTATCTAGCTGAGGATGGTCTTGAACTTTTTATTGTCCTGCCTCTGTCTCCCGAGTTTGTGTAGTTGCTGGGGATCGAAGCCAGGGCTTTGTGCATGGTAGGTTCATACTGTATCCACTGAACTACATCCCCTGCCCACTCGTACCATTTATGATGAAAAGTTCATTTCTATTTTAGGAACATTTATATGATGCAGCATGAACACAAATGCCCACAATCCCTAGAAAATACTGGCTTAAAATATATACTAAATTTTTTTTATCATATTACATAGAATTCATTTATGAGACAGGGTTTCATGTAATACAGGGTGGCTTCAAACTAAGTGGCCAAGGATGGCCTTGAACTTCTGGTCCTCCTGCCTCTCCCTCCTGAGTGCTTGGATTACAGGTGAGTGCCACCATGCCTGGTTTATGCCCTGCTTGTGTTTATGCATGTGAGATTTAATATCATTAAGATTACAATGCTCCCAAAATGAACAGGTTCGATGCAATCCCTATCAAACACTGGCTTATTTGCAGGAATGAAGAAGCAAATTCTCAAATTCTTTTTTTATCATATTACATTACATTTATTTATTTACTCATTCATTTATGATGACATAGACATGGGTTTTTTTTTCATGTAATTTTATGATCTCCAGCTCCATTCATTTTCCTGCAGTGACTTGCTTTTGTCCTCTTCAAACTAAATGGCCCATTTTAGGATGGCCTTGAACTGAGGCACTAAACTGGTCCTCTCTGCCTCTCCCTCCTGAGTGTTTGGATTACAGGTCTGCTTTTAGTTTTTGTGCCACCATGGCTAGACTGAGTTTATTTCCACGAGCAGAGTAAAGCCCTGCACATTTGTTTTCTTTAAAGACCCAGGCCAGGGACATTCTGATGCATGGAATCTCAAGTTCTTTCTCTGTATAGATTCTAAATAGGTTTTCTCTTCACTCAGTTAATTTCCCTTTTGTTTTTTGTTTGTTTGTTCTTTCAAGGTAAGATTTCACTCTAGTCCAGGCTGACCTGGAATTCACTTGTAGTTTCAGGCAGGCCATGCAAACTCCAGCAATCTCCCCTCTGCCTCTCAATTCTCACTAAATTCGGCTATATTTATTTCTTAAGCTACTGGTTAATTTCCCTTTTGTTGTGCAGAAAATCCCATGCTTTTGCCTATATCCTTTTTTAATTATTTTAAATGTTTTTGTTTCTGTATTTAGAGGCAAGCCCAATAGACCAGCCTTTTTTTATGCCAGAGAGAGAAAGAGAGAGAGAGAATTGGTGCACCAGGGCCTCCAGCCCTGTAACTGAATTCCAGGTGCATGCATCACCTTGTACATCTGGCTTATGTGGGATCTGGAGAGTGGAACATGGGTCCTTAGACTTCACAGGCAAGTACCTTAACTGCTAAGCCATCTCTCCAGCCCTGTATCCTTTTTTTGTTATTGTTTTGCATGTGTGCAATGTGTGGTGTGTGTGTGTGTGTGTGTGTGTGTGTGTGTGTGTGTGTGTGTGTGGTGCCCTAAATACTCTCCTGTGTCAGGAGCTACTCATCTAGGGTGGCCACGGCAGAACACGGGGTGCCCTGTTCCACTGCTCTTCTGCCTGATCTTGTTTGGCGCTGGAGTCTCTTTACTGATTTTGGAGCTTGCAGGGCTCTGACGATTTTGGGGCCTGTGCTCTCCTTCAGGGCTTACAGGCACGTGTGTCCACACCCAGTTGTTGAACGTGGATCTGGAGAGTCAAACTCTGGTGGTTTCAGGTCCTCTCACACCTTCATGCTTGCACAGGAAGCACATATAACTGCTGAGCCATCTTTCTAGCCCTATGCCTATATCTTGAAGTGTTTTCCCCACATTTTCTTCTATCAGTTTCAGAGTTTCAGGTTTTACATGAAGGTCATTATCTATTTTGAATTGAATTTTAAAGATATTATTTATTTATTTGAGAGAGAGAGAGAGAGAAGAAGAGGCAGAGAGAAAGAGCAAATGGGCGTGCCAGAACCTTCAGCCACTGCAAACAAACTCCGGATGCATGCGCCCCCTTGTGCATCTGGCTTACATGGGTTCTGGGGAATTGAATCTGGGTCCTTAGGCTTCACAGGCAAATGCCTTAACTGCTAAGCCATTTCCCCAGCCTGTTGAATTGAATTTTATACACAGTATGTGTGAGAGGAATCTCATTTCATTCTTTTACATGTAGATATCAAGTTCTCCCAGCACCATTTGTTGAAGAGGTTCTTTCCTCCAATGTATGTTTTGGGCATGTCTGTTAAAAATCAGGTGGCTGTAGTTGTGTTCAAAGATGGCTCAGGAGTGCCGATATCTGCCCAGATGGTGAACATAGCTTTAAAGATGCTTGTGCCCCTGGTCCCTGGTAGTGTTCTTTCAGCCGGGCCTGGAAACCTGGGTTCACGTGCACAAGTGCCCCGTGCAGTGCTGGGCAAAGCAAGGCCATTCCTCCTACATGGAACTCTCTGGTTTACACACACACGCACTCCACAGCCAAACCAAATACCCAAAAATGCAGTAGCACATGTGTGCACCTATGACACATGAGAACACAAGCAGGTGCACATGCATACATTACACGCAAGCATGCATGTCCATGTACACACAGACACAGATGTGCACACTTGTGTCCACACGAAGGTGTGCACACCCATGTATGCACACAGATGTGCACACACAGATGTGCAAACACACACAGGGAGATCTGAGCTTAGAGACTTGCTCCTAGAGACCGTTGTTTTCAGTTGCTTTGGGCAGAGGCTCCCTCCCTTCCTTGCTGTGTGTACTTTGATAATATTTTCACAGGTAAAGAATGTGACCTTTTTCTTAGGGCAGCACCATGCTTCCAGGATCTGCCTGCGGAGGGAAATCAGGCATGCAGGGGTTTAGAGTCTCCGCCTGGGAAAACCCCCAGAGCCCCACTTCCCTTTTTCCATCTCCAGTCCCCTGCGAGATATCATGAGACGCTATAAAACCACGGCATGTGTGTCAGGGAAACCCAACCCTCGGCGATAAAGGGACACTGAAAGAAAGTTCGGGAGCACAGAATCTGATCGGATGGAGAGTGTGGCTTTCTAGAGGTAGTTGTGTCCCTGGCCCCTGGCTGCCCCCGGGCCAGGGAGTCTGTTTGCTCACAGAACACATGTGGCCTGTCTCTACCGTGAGGATAAAGATCACAAGGTACCCAGAGCAATGAGAACATTCGGAACCCAGCCTCTGACTGGAGCCCAAGAAAATTTGTTTTTCCAGTCAAGTTCAATTAAGCGACGTTCATTCAGGGAGCATTATTTATTAAGCGTCAGGTTTCAGTCGAAGGCTTCTCTTCCCTGGTTTAGCCCTAAGGGAGTAGCCTTAGGCTGCTGCTGGGTGCGGCTGCAGGAAGTGGGTTTCCTGAGAAGGACCTAGGAATGCTTGCAACCTGTGTGCTTACTGGGTTCAAATCCTAGTTCTGCCACTTTGTAGCTCTATGTGGACAAGGATAGCTCCTACCTCAGGGTGTGAATGAGATGACACACACAAGGTAAGCAACTTTTATACAGTCACTAAGGGTTAGCTATCATCATTATGAACACTAGAGTAATTATTTTAAAATATTTTTTATTTGTTTGCAAGCAGAGAGAGAGAGAGAAAGAGAGAGAGAGAGAAAGGGAGAGAAAGAGAAAGAGGGAAGGAGGGAGAAAGAGACAGAATGGGCACACCAGGGCCTCCAGCCACTGTAAATGAACTCCAGATGCATGTGCCACCTTGTGCATCTGGCTTACGTGGGTCCTGGGGAATTGAATGTGGGTGGTTAGGCTTTGCAGGCAAGCGCCTTACACGTGGAGGCCTCTCTTTAGCTCCGTGTGCACGTGAACATATATGTGTGGGTGCACTTATGTGTTCAAGTGTGCATGCCAGCGGACAACTTCAGATGCTGTCCACCCCTCCCACCCTTGTTTTGAGACAGGACTCACTGGCTTAGAATTTGCCAAGTAGGCGACACTAGCTGGCCAGTGAGTGCCAGAGCTCCAGGGCCAGGCCTGGGTAGTCATGGACAAATTGATAACACACACTTCCGCAGCTCTGCACTGTGCCTGGCACCATGGATTCCAACTGCCTTCTTTCTCCTCCCCAACTACCCTGTGCCTGGCACCATGGGCCCCGACCCTCTCCTTTCTCCTGCCTAACCTCCTGGGGGAGGTGTGATGCTCACCCAGTGTGCAGCTAAGGGGAGGTGTGATGTTTACCCAGTGTGCAGCTAAGGGAGGTGTGATGTTTACCCAGTGTGCAGCTAAGGGAGGTGTGATGCTCACCCAGTGTGCAGCTAAGGGAGGTGTGATGCTCACCCAGTGTGTAGCTAAGGGGAGGTGTGATGCTCACCCAGTGTGTAGCTAAGGGGAGGTGTGATGCTCACCAGTGTGCAGCTAAGGGGAGGTGTGATGCTCACCCAGTGTGCAGCTAAGGGGAGGTGTGATGCTCACCCAGTGTGCAGCTAAGGGGAGGTGTGATGCTCACCAGTGTGTGATGCTCACCAGTGTGCAGCTAAGGGAGGTGTGATGCTTGCAGTGTGCAGCTAAGGGGGTGTGTGATGCTCACCCAGTGTGCAGCTAAGGGGAGGTGTGATGCTCACCCAGTGTGCAGCTAAGGGAGGTGTGATGCTTACCCAGTGTGCAGCTAAGGGAGGTGTGATGCTCACCCAGTGTGCAGCTAAGGGAGGTGTGATGCTCACCCAGTGTGCAGCTAAGGGGAGGTGTGATGCTCACCCAGTGTGCAGCTAAGGGAGGTGTGATGTTTACAGTGTGCAGCTAAGGGAGGTGTGATGCTCACCCAGTGTGCAGCTAAGGGAGGTGTGATGTTTGCAGTGTGCAGCTAAGGGAGGTGTGATGCTCACCCAGTGTGCAGCTAAGGGGAGGTGTGATGCTCACCCAGTGTGCAGCTAAGGGAGGTGTGATGCTCACCAGTGTGCAGCTAAGGGGAGGTGTGATGCTCACCCAGTGTGTAGCTAAGGGAGGTGTGATGCTCACCCAGTGTGTAGCTAAGGGAGGTGTGATGTTCACCCAGTGTGCAGCTAAGGGAGGTGTGATGCTCACCCAGTGTGCAGCTAAGGGTGCAGCTGTGATGCTCACCAGTGTGCAGCTAAGGGGAGGTGTGATGCTCACCCAGTGTGCAGCTAAGGGAGTGTGATGCTCACCAGTGTGCAGCTAAGGGGAGGTGTGATGCTAAGTGTGCAGCTAAGGGGAGGTGTGATGCTCACCAGTGTGCAGCTAAGGGGAGGTGTGATGTTTACCCAGTGTGCAGCTAAGGGGAGGTGTGATGCTCACCCAGTGTGCAGCTAAGGGAGGTGTGATGCTCACCCAGTGTGATGCTGTTCACCCAGTGTGCAGCTAAGGGAGGTGTGATGCTCACCAGTGTGCAGCTAAGGGGAGGTGTGATGCTGTGTGCAGCTAAGGGAGGTGTGATGTTTACCCAGTGTGCAGCTAAGGGAGGTGTGATGTTTGCCCCAGTGCAGCTAAGGGAGGTGTGATGTTCACCCAGTGTGCAGCTAAGGGAGGTGTGATGCTCACCAGTGTGCAGCTAACCTTGCCCAGTGTGCAGCTAAGGGAGGTGTGATGTTTACCCAGTGTGAGCTGGGAGGTGTGATGTTTACAGTGTGCCCAGTGTGCAGCTAAGGGGAGGTGTGATGTTTACCCAGTGTGCAGCTAAGGGAGGTGTGATGTTTGCCCAGTGTGCAGCTAAGGGAGGTGTGATGCTCACCCAGTGTGCAGCTAAGGGAGGTGTGATGCTCACCCAGTGTGCAGCTAAGGGAGGTGTGATGCTAGTGTGCAGCTAAGGGAGGTGTGATGCTCACCCAGTGTGCAGCTAAGGGGAGGTGTGATGCTCACCCAGTGTGTAGCTAAGGGGAGGTGTGATGCTTACCCAGTGTGTAGCTAAGGGGAGGTGTGATGTTTACCCAGTGTGCAGCTAAGGGAGGTGTGATGTTTACCCAGTGTGCAGCTAAGGGAGGTGTGATGCTCACCCAGTGTGCAGCTAAGGGGAGGTGTGATGCTCACCCAGTGTGCAGCTAAGGGGAGGTGTGATGTTTACCCAGTGTGCAGCTAAGGGGAGGTGTGATGTTTACCCAGTGTGCAGCTAAGGGAGGTGTGATGCTCACCCAGTGTGCAGCTAAGGGAGGTGTGATGCTCACCCAGTGTGCAGCTAAGGGAGGTGTGATGCTCACCCAGTGTGCAGCTAAGGGGAGGTGTGATGCTCACCCAGTGTGCAGCTAAGGGTGGTGTGATGCTAAGTGTGCAGCTAAGGGAGGGTGTGATGCTCACCCAGTGTGCAGCTAAGGGAGGTGTGATGCTCACCAGTGTGCAGCTAAGGGAGGTGTGATGCTCACCCAGTGTGCAGCTAAGGGGAGGTGTGATGCTCACCCAGTGTGCAGCTAAGGGAGGTGTGATGCTCACCCAGTGTGCAGCTAAGGGAGGTGTGATGCTCACCCAGTGTGCAGCTAAGGGGAGGTGTGATGCTCACCCAGTGTGCAGCTAAGGGGAGGTGTGATGCTGTGATGCTCACCCAGTGTGCAGCTAAGGGAGGTGTGATGCTCACCAGTGTGCAGCTAAGGGAGGTGTGATGCTCACCCAGTGTGCAGCTAAGGGGAGGTGTGATGCTCACCCAGTGTGCAGCTAGCTGTGTAGCTAAGGGAGGTGTGATGCTCAGCTAAGGGGAGGTGTGATGCTCAGTGTGCAGCTAAGGGAGGTGTGATGTTTACCCAGTGTGTAGCTAAGGAGGTGTGATGCTTACCCAGTGTGCAGCTAAGGGAGGTGTGATGCTGTGCAGCTAGGGGAGGTGTGATGTTTAGTGTGCAGCTAAGGGAGGTGTGATGCTCACCCAGTGTGCAGCTAAGGGGAGGTGTGATGTTTCACTGTGTAGCTAAGGGAGGTGTGATGCTTGCAGTGTGCAGCTAAGGAGGTGTGATGCTTTACCCAGTGTGCAGCTAAGGGGAGTGTGATGCTCACCCAGTGTGCAGCTAAGGGAGGTGTGATGCTCACCCAGTGTGCAGCTAAGGGAGGTGTGATGCTCACCCAGTGTGCAGCTAAGGGAGGTGATGCTCACCAGTGTGATGCTGATGCTCACCCAGTGTGCAGCTAAGGGGAGGTGTGATGCTCACCCAGTGTGCAGCTAAGGGAGGTGTGATGTTTACCCAGTGTGTAGCTAAGGGAGGTGTGATGCTTACCCAGTGTGCAGCTAAGGGGAGGTGTGATGCTCACCCAGTGTGCAGCTAAGGGAGGTGTGATGCTTACCCAGTGTGCAGCTAAGGGAGGTGTGATGCTCACCCAGTGTGCAGCTAAGGGGAGGTGTGATGCTCACCAGTGTGCAGCTAGTGTGATGCTCAGTGTGCAGCTAAGGGGAGGTGTGATGCTCACCCAGTGTGCAGCTAAGGGAGGTGTGATGTTTACCCAGTGTGCAGCTAAGGGGAGGTGTGATGTTTACCCAGTGTGCAGCTAAGGGAGGTGTGATGTTTACCCAGTGTGCAGCTAAGGGGAGGTGTGATGTTTACCCAGTGTGCAGCCCCAGTGTGCAGCTAAGGGAGGTGTGATGCTCACCCAGTGTGCAGCTAAGGGAGGTGTGATGCTCACCAGTGTGCAGCTAAGGGAGGTGTGATGCTCACCCAGTGTGCAGCTAAGGGGAGGTGTGATGTTTACCCAGTGTGCAGCTAAGTGTGCTCACCCAGTGTGCAGCTAAGGGAGGTGTGATGCTTACCCAGTGTGCAGCTAAGGGAGGTGTGATGCTCACTAAGGGGGTGTGATGATTGCAGTGTGCAGCTAAGTGTGTGAGTGTGCAGTGTGCAGCTAAGGGGAGGTGTGATGTTTACTGTGCAGCCCAGTGTGCAGCTAAGGGGAGGTGTGATGTTTACCCAGTGTGCAGCTAAGGGAGGTGTGATGCTTACCCAGTGTGCAGCTAAGGGAGGTGTGATGCTTGCAGTGTGCAGCTAAGGGAGGTGTGATGCTCACCCAGTGTGCAGCTAAGGGAGGTGTGATGCTCAGCCCAGTGTGCAGCTAAGGGGAGGTGTGATGTTTACCCAGTGTGCAGCTAAGGGAGGTGTGATGCTTACAGTGTGCAGCTAAGGGAGGTGTGATGTTTACCCAGTGTGCAGCTAAGGGGTGTGATGTTTACCCAGTGTGCAGCTAAGGGGAGGTGTGATGCTCACCCAGTGTGCAGCTAAGGGAGGTGTGATGTTTACCCAGTGTGCAGCTAAGGGGAGGTGTGATGTTTACCCAGTGTGCAGCTAAGGGGAGGTGTGATGCTCAGCTAAGGGAGGTGTGATGCTTACAGTGTGCAGCTGTGATGTTTACAGTGTGCAGCTAAGGGGTGGTGTTTACCCAGTGTGCAGCTAAGGGGAGGTGTGATGCTCACCCAGTGTGCAGCTAAGGAGGTGTGATGCTCATGCAGCAGTGTGCAGCTAAGGGGAGGTGTGATGCTCACCCAGTGTGCAGCTAAGGGGAGGTGTGATGCTCACCCAGTGTGCAGCTAAGGGGAGGTGTGATGTTCAGTGTGCAGCTAGTGTGATGCACCCAGTGTGCAGCTAAGGGAGGTGTGATGCTCACCCAGTGTGCAGCTAAGGGAGGTGTGATGTTTACCCAGTGTGCAGCTAGGGAGTGTGATGCTCACCCAGTGTGCAGCTAAGGGAGGTGTGATGCTCACCCAGTGTGTAGCTAAGTGTGTTTACAGTGTGTAGCTAAGGGGAGTGTGATGCTCACCCAGTGTGTAGCTAAGGGGAGGTGTGATGTTTACAGTGTGCAGCTAGTGTGATGTTTAGCTAAGGGGAGGTGTGATGCTCACCCAGTGTGTAGCTAAGTGGTGTGATGCTCACCCAGTGTGTAGCTAAGGGAGGTGTGATGTTTACCCAGTGTGCAGCTAAGGGAGGTGTGATGTTTACCCAGTGTGCAGCTAAGGGGAGGTGTGATGCTCACCCAGTGTGCAGCTGGGAGGTGTGATGTTTGCAGTGTGCAGCTAAGGGAGGTGTGATGCTCACCCAGTGTGATGCTCACCCAGTGTGCAGCTAAGGGGAGGTGTGATGCTCACCCATGTTTACCCAGTGTGCAGCTAAGGGAGGTGTGATGCTCACCCAGTGTGCAGTGTGTGATGCAGTGTGCAGCTAAGGGAGGTGTGATGCTCACCCAGTGTGCAGCTAAGGGAGGTGTGATGTTTACTGTGCAGCTAAGGGAGGTGTGATGTTTACAGTGTGCAGCTAAGGGGAGGTGTGATGCTCACCCAGTGTGCAGCTAAGGGGAGGTGTGATGCTCACCCAGTGTGCAGCTAAGGGAGGTGTGATGCTCACCCAGTGTGCAGCTAAGGGGAGGTGTGATGCTCACCCAGTGTGCAGCTAAGGGAGGTGTGATGCTCACCCAGTGTGCAGCTAAGGGGAGGTGTGATGCTCACCCAGTGTGCAGCTAAGGGAGGTGTGATGTTTACCCAGTGTGCAGCTAAGGGAGGTGTGATGCTCACCCAGTGTGCAGCTAAGGGGAGGTGTGATGCTCACCCAGTGTGCAGCTAAGGGAGGTGTGATGCTCACCCAGTGTGCAGCTAAGGGAGGTGTGATGCTCACCCAGTGTGCAGCTAAGGGGGTGTGATGCTCACCCAGTGTGCAGCTAAGGGAGGTGTGATGCTCACCCAGTGTGCAGCTAAGGGGGAGGTGTGATGCTTGCCCAGTGTGCAGCTAAGGGAGGTGTGATGTTTATGTGCAGCTAAGGGAGGTGTGATGCTCACCCAGTGTGCAGCTAAGGGAGTGTGATGCTCACCCAGTGTGCAGCTAAGGGGTGGTGTGATGCTCACCCAGTGTGCAGCTAAGGGGAGGTGTGATGCTCACCCAGTGTGCAGCTAAGGGAGGTGTGATGCTCACCCAGTGTGCAGCTAAGGGAGGTGTGATGCTTGCCCAGTGTGCAGCTAAGGGAGGTGTGATGTTTACAGTGTGCAGCTAAGGGAGGTGTGATGCTCACCCAGTGTGCAGCTAAGGGGAGGTGTGATGTTTACCCAGTGTGCAGCTAAGGGAGGTGTGATGCTCACCCAGTGTGCAGCTAAGGGGAGGTGTGATGCTCACCCAGTGTGCAGCTAAGGGAGGTGTGATGCTCACCCAGTGTGCAGCTAAGGGAGGTGTGATGTTTACCCAGTGTGCAGCTAAGGGGAGGTGTGATGCTCACCCAGTGTGCAGCTAAGGGAGGTGTGATGCTCACCCAGTGTGCAGCTAAGGGGAGGTGTGATGCTCACCCAGTGTGTAGCCAAGGGAGGCACTCTCTCTTTGGCTCAGTCTCTTCCCAGTGCTGGCCCTGTTCCCATGGTGGCAGTGGTCTGAAGGCCAACCTGACCTATTAATCTCCCAGTATGACTGAATTGATCCCCAGAGCCATAGCTTACCAGGGAACTATGCCACTCTCCTCAGTGTCTCTGTCTGTCACATTGGGCTGCTGAGCAGAGGAACAAATGGAAAGAAGTCACTGGAGCTCCCCCCGCTGCCCTGCTGTGCAGGATGTGGCGTGCAGTGGAGGCAGTAAAGCCCCACACGGGGCTTGTGGGCTCTCTCTGGTCTGTAGAAGGCAGAGCTGTTTCTAGAGGAAGGCTGACCTCATGGGGTTTTGCTATTTTCACTTTATTTGTAGAACCTGAAACAGCTCCATTCCCAAACAAAACCCCCCATGGAAGCAAAAACACATGATGAACACCACTCACTGGAAGGGGGCAATCACAGAGTCCCAGCGCCTGGGAGCCACAGATCCCCACCTGGGAGTGGAGAAGGAGTGGCCTCTGTGCACTATTTACTCAAGAGCTTCTGCTCTCACTCCCTAAGTGGATTAGTGTGGGAAGAAGCTCTTGTCACTGTCCCCAGTTCCCACAGTGTAACCCAGACCAGTTCCGAGGAGCATGGCCAGTCAACAGTCAGAATCTTGTTTGGGGATGCAAGTTATCTCAATGAATGTGTTCCTTGAGACAAGTATTTTTCTATAAGAGAAGAGCAAGCATTGAGTATTGCTGAGCCAAGACTGTGGGCTGGGAGCTGGAAGCATCTGGACTTGTAACCAGAGTCTGCCCTTCTTCACTGCGAGATCTTGCTAATATTTAACCACTCAGCATTTCATTTTCCTCATATGTGAAGTGGGAGTCCCTGCAGTTTTGCAGCAATAAAGACATTTGCTGTTGGCACAGTGGTCCCATGAGGTTGAGGCAGAGCTAACAAATGCCTGTTGCTTGTGATGCCGTAGGCACTGGGTCTCACTATGCAGCACATTCTGCCCGTGTTGGGGTGTGCACACGCTCACTGCACTGCCAGCTATATGAAAGAATACTGTGTGCAATTACACAGTTCAGATGCTTATCAATGGCCACACACTGGCCCATGTATTCACTATACTTCTTTTTAAAATATATTTTATTTATCTATCTATCCATTTATCTATCTATCTATCTATCTATCTATCTATCTATCTATCTATCTATCTATCTGAGAAAGAGGCAGAGAGAGAAAGAAAGAGAGAGAATGAATGGTGTGCCAGGGCCTCCAGCCACTGCGAACGAACTTCAGATGCATGTGCCTCCTTGTTCATCTGACTAATGTGGGTCCTGGAGAGTTGAACTGGGATCCTTTGGCTTTGCAGGCAAAAGCCTTAACTGCTAAGCCATCTCTCCAGCCCTACTCTACTTCTTTCTGTTACTTTAGTCTTCAACTTACATGAAAAATGCTCTCTACAAACTAGTTGGCTACATCACATCAGCCTCAGCCTCTATGAGTTATTGCATCAGGAGGCCATGGAAGGTGACTACCCATACCACGTGGGTTTCTGGAAGGTGACTACCCATACCACGTGGGTTTCTGGAAGGTGACGACCCATACCACGTGGGTTTCTGTCTTCAGACAGCCATGTTACTTAATGACGCGTCTGATGCAGTTCTTAGAATGTGGCTTTGAGCATGAGCATGAGGTCCTCCTGGGATTATACTAGGCTAGGCTCTTCGCAGGATTCTAAAGACTACTCGGTGTTTCAATGGGAAGAACTCCTGGGCTTAATGGGGAGCTTTCCTTGGCTCTGGCTGTCTGAGCGGGTATCTTGAGCAGCTTCCTCCTCACCTCCCAGGGGGAAGCTTGCCCTATGGTCCTATGGCTGAAATCCCAGCCCTTTCACATGCAGATGCATTTACCCACAGCAGCCAATGGTCCCTTCCAATTAATGCTGGGCAAAAAGTTAATGTGCTTAGCATCAGAGTTCCTGAGCAACTGGGAGCAAATCCAAGCTTGTGGGGCTGAGATGTGGCTCAGGGGTAGAGCCTTCGCTTAGCATGCTCAGCTCCTGAGCTCCATCCCCAGTGTCATGAATCAATCTCTCTCATTCCCTCTCTCTTTCTCTTTCTCTTGCTCTCTCTCTCTCTCTCTTTCATACACACACACGATTCAAGCCAGAGAAGACACATGGCCCTGAGGCCACACAGGTTGCAGCCACATGGGTGGCTCAGACAGAGGCAGGCAGTGCCTAAATGTGGCCTGTCAGGAGTCCCATCACAGGATACTGTCACCATGTCCCTGCATCACAGCTCCCAGCAGGAAGGAAGTCAGGTAGAACAGACCAGTCACAGCCCAGACACTTGTCTATCCCTATAAGCATCCATCGTCATTCTTCTGATATTTACTGAATATTCTGTATGAATATTATGTAGTGAACATTCTGTATTTCTGTCTAATGCTGGAGAGGTCACTGCAGACCCCAAACAGGCCCCTGTTCTGTAGTCATACAGTTGGAATAAACTGTAAGAGAAATGTGCACCTGAATGAATCACTATAATTGCATGATACAGCACCTGAGGTTTTTAGACTTAAATTGTGATGACATAGAGCTGCACAGTGGTCATACAAATAGAACGCTATCCTCACGTGGTCCTCACGGTAGCATTCCTGGAGGCACATTAATCACCTGCCGCTATAAGTGAACATCCTAGAATTCTCTAGGGCTTATCCTAGTCAATTGATCACCCTATTTGTAGAGATGGGTGACTTGTTTCCTATAGGCTGGGGTGGTATTGGTGAAGGTTTTCTTGTTGTGGCAGAAGGTAGAGGGAGTGCGGGCCGATGGTGCATACTTTTCAACCTCAGCGCTTGGGAGGCTGAGGTAGAAGGACAGCTGTGAGCGAGTTCTAGGGCAGCCAGAGCCAGAGCGATACTCAGCCTCGAAACCAACCAACCAAACAAGAGTAGAGAGAGCAAAGGGGTGAAACTCACGTTTATAACCACTCACTCTTGCTCTGACACACTCTTGTGACAAGGGCTCAGCTGTCTACTTGAGTGGATCTAGGCATCTCTGAGCATGTCTGTGAGGGAGTTTCTACATAGGTGAATTCAGCAGGGAAGACCCACCATAACTGGGGGACAAAATGGAGAAAGCAATATGAGCATCGGCATCCCTCTCTGCTTCCTGACTGTGGATGCAATGTGAGCAGTCACCTCCTGCCACCACGCCTTCCCGCCATGATGGGCTGTGTTTCCTGAAATGGCAAGCCAAAATGAACCCTTCCTCCTTTAATCTGCTTCTTGTTAAGTATTTGGTTACAGCAATGAGAAAAGTAACTACTACAGACACTCATGAGAGCACAGAGCTCATGATCACCATCTTTCAAGGTCTTGCCTGCTAACACTGCTGGGAATTGTTTCCAACATATGAACTTGGGGAATGTCTGCAAACCATAACCTCATGACCTCTGAGGTTATAGACGCTGTTCCTTTAAGAGGACAAATGGTAGCACTGCAGACTAGTAGCCACACCCCCTCTGCTGTCTTTTTCTCAGCCTAAGTATGGCAAGAGAGAGAGCTCACAGCACTGGCGGGATTACACGAGCAGCTAAGCATGGTGCACACTGATTTATGACCATACACTAGCAACCTGAGTCACATCCACCCATAGGAAGGCCTTATTTCTTGTTAGAGACATCTCCCCTTAAAAGGTTATTAAAGTAAGGCATTTCCTTTGTCCCGTGAGTTGACACTGACCACTTGAAAATATGCAAGTGGCCAATGTCTATAAAAGAAATTCCATCAAAAGTCTGTTTCAGGGTTGAAGAGGTGGCTCAGCCGTTAAGGCACTTGTCTACAAAGCCTAGCGACCTGGGTTCAGTTCTCCAATGCCCATGGAAAGCCAGATGCACAGAGTCGCACATGCATCTGGAGTTCATTTGCAGTGGCTAGAGGCCATGGCATGCCCATTCTTTCTCTACTTGCAAATAACTAAATAATATACATATGTGTTTTTAAAAGTCTGTTTCAGGGCTGGAGAGATGGCTTAGTGGTTAAAGCACCTGCCTGCCAAGCCTAAGAACCCCTGATCGATTCTCCAGGTCCCATGTTTAGCCAGATGCAAGTGTGCAATGCTGCACTTGCCCACAAGGGGGAGGGGCGCACACTTCTGGAGGTCATTTACAGCAGCTGAAATGGCCCTGGCACACCCATTCTCTCTCTCTGCCTCTTCCTCTCTCTCTCTCTCTCTCTCTCTAAAAAAATAGAGTCTGTTTCAGTGTCCATTTGATCTGGGTCAGAATACAGTACCCATGAGGAACTGAGGCTCGGTGGAGCCCGCTGCAGATGCCAGGACCCTCCCACCTTTTATACAGGGATGCTGGAGTGTGCAGGGTAGAAGGCCATTGGGGAAGGTGTGGAGCTGTGGCCCTCTACCTTCCTTAGCTGGCAGATAATCCAGGAGGGTTGAGGACTGAGAAGTGAAAAAGACCGTCCCACAGCCGAGGCAGCTGATGCTGAGTGAAATGACTTTCTTACTACCATGTAAGTGACAGAGTCCCAGAGTCCCTATGCAAGGCCCAAGCTCAGCTGCTCTGCCTTAGGAGAAATGTCCTAAGTATGGCAACAGGAAGTGAGTCAGGCAGCCTGCCCTGCGGATCAGCATGCATTCATTCATGCCACAGGCATGCGTCCTCACACTGCCCTCCCCTGTGTTAGGTATGCAGGCAGCTCACAGTCCTCACAGGTTAGAGGCTACAGCTATGATGATGCTTGTTAAAACAGCTTCGCTGCATTGGGCAATGTCTGCTGAACCGAAAATGTGGCCGGCCTGGCCAGAATTCAAGGTCAAGTGCTGTGCTCCACGGGGCACAGACATGGAACAACCAGGCTTCATAGACAAATCCTTTGATCTGGGGCCCAGCCATGTCCTCTGCTGTACCGTGGCCCCAGGAGAGGCTGTAAAGTGAGCACATAGTGGGAGGGAACATTTGATTCCCTCCTCTCCTCTTTTCCCCTCCCTCCTCTCCTGTCCTCTCTCTCTGAAGCCAAACCAAGAGCGGGGCCAGGACAAGCTGACCCCAAGGCTCACTGCTGAACTGCGTGGGCAGCTGCAGACACTCGGGACACTGGGGTCAGGACATTCATGGTCCTGGACTTTCTTTTTTCAAATACAAATTTCTCAATTAAACCCTCCATGCTCCCCACCTGGAGTCATAAAATGATGCTTCTTCTCCCTCCCCACCACTGTCCCAGGTCACCAGGAGCATCCAGTGAGTTAATTTGTGCTTGTCAGAGCACCACACTGCGGGGGTTCAGTAAGCTACAGCGAGACTCCTCTCATTTGAGCATCAAAGAGGGTTGCTGGTCCTCGTCCCTTTCTCGGGAGCTTATCAGAGAAGAAGGAGTCCAGGCTGGAAGCTCGTTGTGAAGTTTGTGTCTACTTCCCCTTACTACTCACAGGCCTCGGGGCAGATTGATGGGGGAGACTGAGGTTCACCGAACCAGCACCAGAGATAGAGTAGAGAATCAGAAAATTTATTCATGTCAACATGGCCTCAGGGGAGTAACTTCCAAAGCCTGAGTCCTGAGCTCTGATGGCTGGGGGGTTTTATAGACAGTGTGGCAGGCAGTCTGACATCATCTGGAATTCATTATACTATTGGCAGGTTTCAAGTTTCTAAGGTTACATGATTTTGGGGCACAAATAGAAAATTCCTTAGCAATCAATCAGTGATAAGAAAGCACAAATGTGGACCAGAAAGCCATTTGTTCAGGGATGTTTGTGTCTATGGCTGCACTAGCCAGATAGAAGCAGGGTGCGGCTGCATAGACAGGGAGGAGACAGGGTCATGCTGTCTCCCTGGTGAAGCTTGTACAAGAGAATCTGTTTTAGAGGATCATCTGGGCCTGGTTTCTTTGTTAAATTTCTTCTACCACAATATGATTATTGTCTCCTCTGTAAGGTGGAGGTAACAGGCACCTGGCAGGACTATTGGAAGAGGAAAATGTGGAGGGGTGTATCAGCTGGACAGCACTGTGCACACGGAGGCTGACTCCCCATGTGCTCGTGGTCTCAGTTTCCTCATCTGCCCACACTGGATAGTGACACTGATAGCCCAGGGCCATACTAAGCTGGATGGAAGGCAAAGGAGATGTCAGCTGTGAAACAGCCAGGGCGTATGTGACAGGCAGTGGGCACTCACTTGACGAAGTTTTGGGTTTGCAGGCTGTGAGCAGGTTTGAGAAGAACTACACTGCACGAGAGGGGCCACGTGCCATTTCAAAGGAGGCTGCAGAGCGCCGGGGGCATCTGCCTCTCATTACCCATTCGTTCCTTATCTGATTCCAGCTTTTATTTACAAAGATGCTTTGAGAATCGGCCACCGGGGGGAGCATGCCACTTTCATGTTCCCAAAGCCCTGTGGCAGTGGTGTGTTCAGTTACAACCTGCCCACAGGTAACGGAGGCCAGGGCAGGGAGTCAGCCATAGCACACTTCTTCCTCCTTCAGACCCACCTCATGAGATGACCCTGGAAGTAGGGTCTGGAGTCAAGCTGGGAGAGAAAATGGCACCCTCTGTTATGTGGGGGTGCCACCTAGGGGGCTCATGTTCCTGGTCCTTGCCTGGGTGTCAACGCAGAACTCATGGTGTGATGTGGTCAGGATGGGTGGCAGGAACTTTAGGAACCAGAGCTGGGGTCTTTCCAGCTCAGAGGTGGAGCACTTGCCTGGTGTGCACAGGACACTGCACAAACAAAACAACAAAACCCTTTAGGGACAGGTTGATTACTGTTAGCATGCATGTGTGTGTATGTGTGCATGCATGTTCATATGTACGTGGGGACACGTGTGTATGGCTGTATGTGTGTGTGGACGGAGGCCAGAAGACAACCTTTTTTGTCACCACTCAGGTGCCATCTGCCTTTTTTTGAGACAGGGTCTCCCACTGCCTGGAGCTGACTGATCTAGCCAAGACTGGCTGGCCAGAGAGCTCCAGGGATCTGCCTCTCTCTGCTTCTCCATATACAACACCAAACTTAGCATTTTTATGTGGGTACTGGGGATCCAGCTCAGGCAAGCTGTCTATTGACTTGAGCCATCTCCCCAGTCCAGTTTTCACATGTAAGCAGTGGTGTTTGCTGAGGCACATCACTCAGCATTTGGGAAACAGAAAGGAGAAGGATGCCCTTTCAAATCCACTGGACTCGACACACTTTTCGGCCTTTGTAAAAGTACCTCCAGAATCCTAGGGAGCATGGGTCCTTCTGTGCCTTGCATTCCCCACTTCCTGGCTTCATGATTCACATCTTCCCACATGGCCTCCACCACTACCAGTGCCTGTCCCATTACAAATGCCACCTTGTTCTCACGTACACATCCACAGCTGCCGTTGAACCCCAGGTCTATCCATCTGCTGACAGGCTGAGGGGAGAGTCACGCTGTGCATCCTGTCCTTGCTAAGATTCATCCCTTTCAGTGAGCAAAGCCTTCTAGTATGCCCTGCAGTGTATGACCCCACCACTTCCCGACTGGCCTCATCGGAATCCACCATTGACCCACACGGCCAGACAAGCCACAGACCAGAAAATACTTGCCAAAGCCCGTCTCATCAGGGATGGTGTTTCTTCAACAACAAACAAAATGGGAAGCTCCCCAGCGTTCAGAGATTGGCCAAAGATTCAATTTTTGCTTCCTGGATTGTGTATTTTCTTCCACTGGCAGCATATGGCTGTTGTCACACTTTGGTTGACAACTCCAGTGTTGTTCAGAGTCTGAATTTGACATTTTTCTTTCTGTTGAGGTACACCTATATTCAAGCACTTGGGAGGTACCCACGTAAACAAAGGGTATTTCAATCTCAACAATAAGAAAACAAATGACTAGGGCTTGTGGAGATGGGAGCTCGAGGGCCTGGGTTGGGGTTCCTAGGACCCTTATAAAAGCCTGGCATGGTGGTACACACCTGTAACCTGTACTAGGGAGTCAGAGACAGAGGACCCTGGGCTCACTGGTTAGTTAGTCTAGCCCAGTTTACTGAGAGGCCCTATCTCAAAATGTCCAAAACCATGGTGGAACATGCTTCCATTGCAGAACACTGAGGAGTCACGGGAACTGAGCTGAAAGCCTCCTCCCTGCTGGCTAGCTGTCACAGCGTTGGAAAAATGCTATGCCAGCTGCTGGGGGAGAACAGTCATCAATGGTCTTAACCAGTAGTGGACCCTGCGGGCAAAACACCTGACCAGCCAGGAAAGATGTGTCCACTGATGTGCTAGCGGCATGACTGTTATTGGGGTAACCTACTGATTGGATATGAGGTTGTCTCCATGGGAGGGAATTCGTGCCTGGTATTGAAAACCGAGTCAAAAGCCTATGGCTTGGAAGGTCATAGGCCCTATGAGGGAAGCTACCACTGTTTGGCTAAATGGATATACTGTGTCCATCAGACTGCCCTGGATTTATGACTGTGCCTATAGACTAGTGCTGCTCTCACTTGTGGTCAGAGACATTGCTCTTGTCACATGGCAGTGACTGCTAGGGAGACTCACAATGCTGAGAAGAAGTGACTGTTGAGTGCTCGGTGCCAACTGAAACACCTGTATTGCCTCTTCCAAGGCTCAGTGAGCCCTGCAGAGAAGGGGTGGGAAGACCGTGGGAGCCAGAGAGTGAGGAGGAGTGCTTAGGAATGAATACTCCTGCCGGGCAGGAGGCGGCGGCTGCCCTCATGACCTCAGAGCAGCTGCTCAGTCCAGGCCCAGCACTGTTCTACCATGGAGATAAAGGAGGGTAAAAAAGACATCAAAACAGTCTAGCTGAAAAGAAGAGGTGGTTCAGTGGAAGAGGGAATGGGAGAGACAAAAGAAGGTCTTGTGGGGATTATGATTAAAATACATTATGAACATGAACAGAAATTGACAATAAAATGTTAAAAAAAAAAAAAAGGGTCAAGTGTGATGAGGAAGACACACACTCTCTGGCCTCCATATGCAAACACATATGTACAAAGCACTTGCACACATGCATGTGCCCATAAAAATATGAACACAGGGCTGGAGAGAGGGCTTAGCAGTTAAGGCACTTGCCTACAAAGCCTAAGGACCCAGGTTCGATTCCCCTGTACGCATGTAATACTAGATGCACAAGGTGGTGCATGTGTCTGGAGTTCATTTCCAGTGGCTAAGGGCCCTGGTTTGCCCATTCTCTCTGTCTGCCTCTCTCTCTCTCTCTCAACTAACTAACTAAATAAATATTAAAAAATGAACACATATACACATATGCATGTACATTCCAACTATACATGCAAAAAGAAAACAAGTGACTAGATACTAAAACACAAGCCAAAGATCTTAAGAGTCCTCTCCAGAAAGAAGTCCAGATGACATACTGACAGTTCAACTTGATTAGATTTAGAATCACCTAGGAGACACACCTCTGTGGGGGAATTTTCAGAAAGGGTTAACTGAGGAAGCAAGACCCCCCTGTGGGCAGTACCAAGCTAACAGCCAGGGTCCTGGGCTGAATCCAGTGGAGAAACTGAGCTGAGCGTCTGCATGCATCTCCATCTGCTCTCTGGATGGAAGGCGTGCGATCCATCCACACTCCACTCCCGCCTCCGTGCCATCCTTGCCATGATGGACCGCATCCTCAAACCGTGAGCTAAAATAAACCCTCCCCGAAGTCGCTTTTGCCAGGTACGTCTCAGCAACAAGAACAGTAACTACGTAGCCTGTTTCCACACAGGTGCTCCACAACACAGGAAGTGCCGATCCACCACTACATGTTAGAGCAGTTACTTTCTCATTGCTGGACAGACGCCCCACCGAAGCAGCTTATGGGAGGAAGGGGCTTATTTCAGGCTTACAGATCCCAGGGGAAGCCTCGCCATGCTGGAGGACGCTGGCTCACTTCATCACACATCTCCTGCAGAGACAGCAGCCAGCAGGAGCAAGCAGGAGTATATCTGAACACACACCTAGGGCTGGACTCTGAACCTCCTGATCTGCTCCTGGTGACATACTTCCTCCAGCAGGGCCCCACCTTCCAATTGCTCCAAGCTCAGGACTAAGGAGGACACTCACCAACACCTGAGGCTATGGGACATTCTGCATTCCGAGCCTGTTAGAACAGCATCAGATGCCTGTGAGGGTGTGGGGAAACAGGCCATCTCATCCTTGCTGGTGGGAGCGCATACCGGAAGACAGTTTGGAATGTTATTTAGAACTGAAGAGATGAACTTTCAAGCCATGAAGAGACATGGTGGAAACTTCAGGGCATCCTTCTAAATGAAGGAAGCCAATCCAACAAGGCCAGTGCTATGGGGTTCCCTCTCGATGCCATGCTGGCAAAGGCTGAACTATGGAGATAGTGAAGAGATTAGTGCTTGCCAGGGGCTTGGGCATGGAGGAAGGACTAGAGAGTGTAGGGAGGTCTCTTTCTTAGGGCAGAAACTACTCTGTGATGCGGAAATTGTGGGTCTGTGCCCTTACATCTCTTTGTTGTTGTTTTTAATGTGCATGCGTGCGTGCGTGCGTGTGTGTGGGGGAGAGAAATATGGAAGCCAGAGGACAACCTCCAGTGCCATCTTCAGAAACACCATTGACATTTTTTGAGACAAGGTCTCTCAGTGGCCTGGAGCTCACCAAATTAGGTTACACTGGCTGGCCAGGAAGCCCCAGGGATCCTCCTGTCTCCACCTTCCCAGTACTGGGATAACAACTGCAGCACCACACTTGCCTTTAATGTTGGTTCTGGGTCTTGACTCAGGTTTTTGTGCTGATGAAACAAACTCTTTACCCACCCAGTTACCTTCCCAGCCCCGCATGTATTTATTAAAACCACAAAGTGCACAACCCCCAGAGTGCGTCCGAGTGTGAACTGGGCTTTGGTGGATGATGTGTGAGTGCTGGGCCCTATCTGGAGCGGTGGCATTGACATTAGGGGCTGTGTGCCACTAGGGACAGGAGCGCATGGGACTCTACCTTCTGCCTGCTTTGACCATGAACTTCAGTGACTATAAAAGACAGGAACCTGGGGCCACTGGGCTTTCAGTTTGGACTCTGTTACCTATTTACCTGGAGACTCACTCCTCTGTCCTCCTGTCCTGCTGTGGCACTTCAAGGAGGAGCCTGTGTGTTCAGCACAGAAGGGATCTGTGCTGCCAGCTCTGGGAGGGTGGCAGAGGAGGATTAGGGTGACCCAATGTAGCTCTCACGAGGGAGGCAGGCCAGACTCACCCCACCCCCTCACCACTGAAACCATCCTCTTGCTTCATACTGTCCCAAACACCTGCTCCTTAGTACTGGCTGTCATTTTCTGAATGCCGCATGGAATGTTGTCCCACCCCCACAATGGCTGACATTTTCTCATTTATCCCTCAGAACAAGTATGTGGAATCCTTAGCTCCATTTTACAGATAGGAAAATAGAAGTTTAGAGAGGGTTACATAACTTGTCTAAGGTTCAGCAGGCAGAAAACAGCAGATCTCTGGGATGAAAATCCAGGAAGGTCAAAGAGCAGATGTTATACCAAACACTGTACAGATGACCTTTCTACTTCTGCCTTCCTACCACGAGTTCTACACATGACCAGCTCTACGTAAGAAGATCCTAGGACGGTCAGGTTCTTCGTCCTGCCAAGTTCCTACTCAGGCGCTGACATTCTTCTACTTACTCAACAAGTGTCTCAGTCCATTTCCTGTTGCTCTAACAGGATACATGAGACTGGCTGACTTATAAAGAAAAGAGGTTTATTTTGGCTTGCTCTTCTGTTGGAAAGCCAAGGCTGTGCTGTCACATCTTGTGAAGGCCACGTGCTATTTCAACTTATGTTGGAAATGTAAGGGAAATTCTGCGGTTGCAGAAGAGACAAAACACAGGGGATAAGTTTGCTTTACAACTATTCAAGTAACTAATCCAGTCTGGCTTGGGCTCTGGACCCAGGAGCTGCTGCAGGGCCCGACAGCATGGCTTGCTAGATGACTTTTCAGGGCCAGGGCCCTCCATCCGAGGCTTGCCTGTCCTGGATCCAGGATGGCTGCCATTTCTCCTGATCTCACTGTGTTACTGCTCAGGCTGGGAGCAGGGGACAGAACATTTCTCGCTCCTCTGGGACACTGTCACTCTTGGGCCCTTAGTGATTTACCTCGGTGCTTCAAGACATGATTTTATATATATATCTTTAAATTTTTATGTATTTATTTGAGAGAGAGAAAGAGGCAGAGAGAGAGAGAGAGAGAGAGAGAGAGACAGAGAGAGAGAGAGAGAGAGAGACAGAGACAGAGACAGAGACAGAGAGAGACAGAGAATAGGCATGCCAGGGCCTCTAGCTACTGCAAACAAACTCCAGATGCATGCACCCCCTTGTGCATCTGGCTTATGTGGGTCCTGGAGAGACGAACTGGGATCCTTTGGCTTTGCAAGCAAATGACTTAATTGCTAAGCCACCTCTCCAGCCCCACCCCAGAGACATGATTTTTACCATCCTCTCCCTAGATAGGAGCTGTTGAGGCAGAGACTGTCAACACCAAGACCCAGGCCACACAATGTTCCTATGGTGAGGACATGGGCTCTTATTGTCCCTGCTCACAACAAGGTCCTGAGAGCCAAAATGCACACGACAGGGGTGGGCCCTGTTCAAGCTTCCCAAGTCTCTCTATACCCTAGAGCCACCTGGGGCTGTGGGGTGCTGCTTTCTAGACCAAGTACAGGAAGGGGCAGGCACACACTGGGGCATGCTGGGTACTGATGGCATCTCAAGGACTCTGATTCTCTTGGCAGGTCGGTGGCATGCTCAATTCTACAGAGGACGGGTGCAAGCTTTAAAAGGCACAGTGGTTTGGCCAAGGTCCAAAGCTGGGTCCTGGCCAGGCTTGTCTGCTTCAGCCCCCCACATCACATCCCTCTCTCTTCCCTCTGTACCTGCGAAGGAGTTTGAATCAGATGTCCCCCACAGACTCGCGTGTTTTGAATGTTTGGTTTCCAAATGATGGCAATTTGGGAGGTGAAGCCTTCCTGGAGGAGGTGTGTTTTTGGGGTGGGCTTATGGGTGTTCTAGCCAGCTCCCCCTTGCTCACTCTCCTGCTGCTGTTGTCCACCTGCTGTGGCAGAGGTGACTGCTCATGCCATGGCTTCCCCTGTCAACATGAAGCTGTAAGGCAAAATAAAAACTTTCCTCCCACCAGCGGCTCTTGGTCAGGTGCTTTGTCCCAGCCATGAAGTCAGCTTACCCTACCTTTCCTCTCCTTCAGAGAAAATTACTGCTTGCTTGTCTTAAGCCCCACAGTAATCCAGGCACAGTGGGCTCTCCCAGTGCTTTAGTTTGACACCCCCTCCTACCACTGCAATCCCTGGCCTGCCCAATGGAAACCCACAGCTACTGCATTCCATGCTGATGCAGCATTCTGGAAATGTGGCCCAATCTCTCAATAGTTCTCCCACAGCTCCTTTAAGCCTACTGGCTGCTATCCAAGTACTCAGCCTCCCCTCATGAGGTCTCACAGACTCTACCTTCTTTCTTCAGACCATGACCTGGTTTTAACCCCATCACACTTTCTACTACTCTCTGACATGGTTAAAATTTGGTTCCAGTTCCCACTCTGCCAGGCTGGTCCTTCCACATGCCTGATCCATGTCTACTTAGCTCTGGAGTCAGCTTTTACATCCCCTCTGCACAGATGTGTTCAGCCAGACACCCCTTCCACTCAGACACACCTGGAAAGACAGCTCTGCATCATGCCACCATGTTGAATTTTAAGAGCATGAAATATTTGTGGGTAGGACCTGAGGCCGTGAGGCTGAACACAGGCACTTAATCTAGAATGTACCGCGTTGTCTGTGCGGCACCATCATTTTCTGCATCCTCCAGCTCGCTTTTTCATACTCATCCCACACAGAGAGCGTGCTCACGTGCCATGAGGAGTTCCTATGTAAGAAAGTCCCCAGGTTCCCATGCCTCTGCCCACTGGAATCCTACCACACGGGACCAAGAATCCCAGAAATGGGCCCCAATTTCCAAGAGAAGTGACTGGCACCGGCGCGCAATTCCATCCCAGGCTCTCAGCCCTCTTCGGAAAGGACCAATGAGGGCTGGGAAGGAAAGGGAGGGAGTGCTTAGAAAGGTGAGCTTGGACTGGGAAGATGGCTCACGTGGTGGTAAATCGCTTGCTATGCAAACATGAAGACCTGAGTTTGATCACTGGAACCAATGCAGGCTTGTAAGCCCAAAGCTGGGGGGGACGACAGGAGGAGTCTTGAGGATTCCAGCCAGCCAGTGTGGTCTAATGGGTGGGCTCTAGGCCAATGAGGGATCCTGTCTCAAAAAAGGTGGACGGGGGCTAGAGCGATGGCTTAATGCTTAAGTGGTTTGCCTGCAAAGCCAAAGGACCCAGGTTCGATTCCCCAGGACCCACGTTAGCCAGATGCACAAGGAGGCGCACACATCTGGAGTTCGTTGCGTGCCCATTCTCTCTCTCTCTGTCTCTCCCTCTCTCTCTGTCAAATAAATAAATAAATAAATAAAAATAAAATATTTTTAAAAAAAGGTGGACGGTGCTCCTGAGAATGACGCCCCAGCTTGTCCTCTGCCCCCCCCCCACCTTGAAAAAAGAGAGCTGAGCTTGATCCATATCAACGGCTATCAGTGCCTGGGCTTGTCCATCTTCAAGGGAAAGGTTTGTGCGTGTGTGCCGTGTGATAAGCACACACAAGTATGAGCAGGCAGGGAGTACCAGGGCTCGTTTCTGACCTCCAGCAGTGGCTGGGAAAGCACACAAAGCTGGACGGCTCCTTTCCATGGCAACTTGGGAAAATGGTCTTCAGCTGAAATGCGAACAGAATCCACCGGCCCATTCCATGCTAGTCACACTTCCCGAGTATCTGCTCTGTCCCAGGCCTTGAGACCCAGGGGTGTGAATACTCACCCACACCTGTGCACATGTACGACCTTATGGGTGCAGAGTGAGCAAGCATGGCCCCACCCACAGAGCCAGGCACCACCCAGCACCCAACAAGACTAATAGATAGGTGGGTGTGTTGATACGTGTGCAGGAGCAAGTAGCCACAGGGGCACAGAACAGGAAGGTGGCACAGGAAGTGATCCTGGGGATGGGTCATGAAGGAGGGAGGTGATTTCCTGGGCAGCAGGTCTAACCTCCGCCACCGAGGGTATATGGTCAGCTCATGGAACACCAGGAGGTTAGCTGAGGAGCCACTGAGCTGCAAGAGAAAGGAGGCCAGAATGGGCCTGATGGCTGATGGGATGCTGGCCTGGGAAGCTCAGAAACTATCCTGATGTTATCTGCAGGGAGTGGCCTTGAAAGCCTACTTCTACATTCACATTCATATATAGAAAGTTCTGGACTATAGCTGTCATGATGAAATTTTGAAAGAAAATCTAGTTGGCCTAATAGTTGTCCCCATCATCATCCTCGAAGCCAATGACTAAATAGTATCTTACACAGAGAGAAACGAAGACTTTGTAGATGCAACCAAGGTCAGGATTCTGAGACGGGGAGATTAGTCTGACTATCTGGGTTGAACCTAAATGTCATTGCAAGTGTCCTTCCAGAAGGGAGGCAGAGGAGAACACTCAAAGAAGAAGGTCAGGTTGGAGAGATGGCTTAATGGTTAAGGCACTTGCCTGTAAAGCCAAAGGATGCAGGTTAGATTCCCTAGGACCCACATAAGACAGATGCACAAGGCGGCACATGCAATGGAGTTTGTTTGCAGTGGCTGGAGGCCCTGGTGTCTCTCTCTCAAATAAATAAATACAAATTAAAAAAAACACAAAATGAATTTAAAGTAAAAAAGAAGGTCATGGGGCAGCCACTGGAGTGATGTGGCCGTGGCCGCTGGGTGCTGCGAGCAGCAAGGAATGGGCTCCTCCTCTGTTTACAGAGCAGAAAGAACCAAGCCCGCTAGCAGCACCCCCACACCCGAGGCTCATTTTGGAATTCTGGCCTTGACAACAAGAAGCATGTGTTGCTAAAGCCACTAAATCTGTGATCATTTGTTAACAGCGGCCACAGTGTGCACTGTCAGCCATGAGCCATCTCACTCTGAGATCATGTCAATGTGGTGTTCCCCTCCGCTAAGCCCACCAAACATGGATGCGGACAACGACCATTTACCAAGACTTCCTGTAGGTAAAACTGGGAAGTGGATTAGAAATCTACGAGAAATGATTGACTGATTTAGATTGGAAATGAAACAAGCTAGGTTGGGGTAGGGTAGCTCAGTGGCCAAGTCCTTGACTTGCATGTGTAAAACCTTGGGTTCAATTCCCAGCACTGCACACGTGCACATATGCACACATGCCTGTACATGCATGCACACATGCAGTTCAAAGTCCCACTGAACAAGAAATTCCCAGCACTGCACACATGCACATATGCACACGTGCCTGTACACGCATGCAGTTGAAAGTCCTGTTGAACAAGAAAGAGCCTTTTGCAACATGCTCTTAAGTCCTTGGAATAAAGAACTTAATTTTCTTTTGAGAGTTTGGTAGCTTTGACCGTGATAAATCCTTGACGTGCACTTCAAAGACTCTTCTAGAGTCCTTCATTTTATTTTGAAGGCTTCAGAAAAAAAGAGTTCACATTTATTCATGCGGACAAGTGCTCATTAAGGACAAAGAAATCCACAACGAATATTTACAACAGAGAATTTCATGCGAGGAACGTGTTTCACAGGTGCTGAAGGATTTGAGAAGCCAAAAGGAGGGCATTTAAAAGAGCCCACAGGCCTGCTGTTGCAGGAAGCTACCAGTCCCAAGACAGGAGGCTGTTAGTGGAGCCCAGGAACTGGGGAACCCCATCACTGAGCCACTGCAGACAGTGCAGGAGAGATATCCAGATACCCAGGCTTCTCATTGTCGTACCCACTACATTGCCATCTTTGGTTCCTGTTGGCTGAACCCAGCAGGAAGTCACTGAACCCTGCTCACAGGGAACTCAGTCTCAGTGCAAGTCTCCCTGGGGTACTGAGCAGAACTGGAAGGAATGGCCGTTTGCTCATGCTGGAAATGCCAGTGACCCCCTGCCCCCCCCCAGGAAGGGGGGAGAGGAAGAAGAGAGCGCTTGGCAACCATGCAGGAAGAACATAGGCTCCGGGAAAGCCCTGAACGGGCAGCCTGGGGTCAGTGGAGGCCTACGCAAGAATAAAGTGTGTGTCCTCCTGTCCCCACCACACCTGGGACAACCCTGGGCTGGGAGCCCCTTTGCTGTGTTGTCAATATCATCCTGGATGTAGACTCCCACTGTAGCTCTTCTGTTCCTCCACCCAGGGCTTCCTGCAATGATCACCAGTGTCCCACAGAGCTCTCTTCCTTCACCACCCAGCTGCCAACTCACATCCTCGGGCCCCTCGCCTGCTGCACCCTGCCAGAGCCAGGACTGACAAGGCCTGACCACACCTCAAGTTGAGTGATGGAGCGTTTTGCTCCTCACACTAAGTATGCTATCTTTTCCAACCTTCTTTCCCCACACTAACTTTAGAGACAGGCTCAACAGTTCACTTCGGTACTGGCCCAAGTTCCCAGGAATAAGCAGAGACATCACAGGTCTGTCCCCACTTAAAAACCAGCCATAAACCCTAGGTCTCTCCTGTTTCTAAGTGGCAACAATTCTAGGGTTCCCACGACTCCCTCTCAGGTGTGATAATGTGCGAAATGGCTTTCAGGTCTTAGGAAACACTTCACTTGCATTTACTAGTTTGTTGTAGAAAAATGAGCGGCCGATGAAGCAGGCCATGGGGGGACATCTAGAAGTCCCAAGCACAGGACTATCTGCTCCGTGGAGGTGGGGTGTCCCACCCCCCAGCACAGGGGTGTGCTTATCACGCTGCACCCCCTCATTGACGGTTTTTACGGAGGCTTTATTCCTCCATCTGGGAGTTTAACCGCCAGCCGCAGGGGATGAAGTCGGCCTCCAAGCCCTCTCACCTCAGAGGAGGATCATGGGGCTGAAAGTCCCAACCCTAAGGCCCGACAGCAGACAGCTCATTAGCATACAAAAGACACCCTTATCACCCTGGAGCTGCCACGTGTTTCAGAAACTGGATGCCAGAAACCCATGCAGACCAAATATTTATTATTTCTATTTTAAAATATTTTATTTTTATTTATTTATTTGAGAGAGAGGAGAAAGAGAGAGAGAGAGAGAATGGGCACACCAGGGATTCCAGCCGCTGCAAATGAACTCCAGACACATGTGCCACCTTGTGCATCTGGCTTATGTGGGTTCTGGGAATTGAATCTGGGTCCTTCGGCTTTGCAGGCAAATGCCTTAACCGCTAAGCCATTTCTCCAGCCCCCAAATATTTTTTTATTAGACCATTCTCTCTCATTAACCTTTTGCTATGGGTAGAAAAATACTGTGTCCCATTAGTTTGTTGCAGTCCTGACCCCCTCTCCCCCAAGTACCTCAGATGGTGACTCTCCTTAAAGATGGGGTCTTTAAAGAGGAAATTAGATTAAAGCAAAATCATTGGGGTGGGCCTTAGTTTCTAATATGATTCATGTCTTCAAAAGAAAAGGAGATGCAGACACAAGACACAAGCAGAAGGGAAGTCACAGGAAGAGAGAGGAGGTGGCTATCCACAAGACAAGAAGAGAGGCCTTCTGCCCTGGCTCACCTTCATTGTGACTTAAATTGATTTCTGCTCCTTACACTTCTCTGACTCTGATACTTTGCCCCCAGTCCTGGAAAATCCATACCCATCCTCACAGCACTGCCCCCAGCAGGTTCATCGTCTGCACCTGTAGGCCAGAGAGGATCCTCAGGACAGCCCAGGTCAATCACACATGCCCAGGGTCACCAGGCTTGGAGTGGCGGCCATGTTCCTTCACTATGGGACCTGCAGCCTCCATGGCCATCTGCATCATGTGGCCATGGCCAGGGCCTCCTTCCTCCAGGATGGGTGCCCCTGTACCACAATGACCAAGCAGACCAGCCTCCTGCAGGAGGGGAGTCCACTGATTTGACACTGGGGTCAGCCACTTGTGGGTTGTGTGACTGTCAGCAATGCTCAGTGTCACTTACATTCCCATAGTGGAGGCTGAGACGAGGTATAATTGTCTCTTACATTCCCATAGTGGAGGCTGAGACAGGTGGGGGCACAGGGTGGTATAATTGTCTCTTACATTCCCATAGTGGAGGCTGAGACGAGGTAATTGTCTTCTCTTACATTCCCATAGTGGAGGCTGAGACGAGGTGGGGGGGCACAGGGTGGTATAATTGTCTCTTACATTCCCATAGTGGAGGCTGAGACGAGGTGGGGGTGCACAGGGTGGTATAATTGTCTCTTACATTCCCATAGTGGAGGCTGAGACGAGGTGGGGTGCACAGGGTGGTATAATTGTCTCTTACATTCCCATAGTGGAGGCTGAGACGAGGTGGGGGGCACAGGGTGGTATAATTTTCTCTTACATTCCCATAGTGGCTGAGCTGAGTGGGGGCACAGGGGGTGTGGGGAGACAGGGTGGGGGCATAATTGTCTCTTACATTCCCATAGTGGAGGCTGAGACGAGGTGGGGGTGCACAGGGTGGTATAATTGTCTCTTACATTCCCATAGTGGAGGCTGAGACGAGGTGGGGGGCACAGGGTGGTATAATTTTCTCTTACATTCCCATAGTGGAGGCTGAGACGAGGTGGGGGGCACAGGGTGGTATAATTGTCTCTTACATTCCCATAGTGGAGGCTGAGATGAGGTGGGGGCACAGGGTGGTATAATTGTCTCTTACATTCCCATAGTGGAGGCTGAGACGAGGTGGGGTGCACAGGGTGGTATAATTGTCTCTTACATTCCCATAGTGGAGGCTGAGACGAGGTGGGGGGCACAGGGTGGTATAATTGTCTCTTACATTCCCATAGTGGAGGCTGAGACGAGGTGGGGTGCACAGGGTGGTATAATTGTCTCTTACATTCCCATAGTGGAGGCTGAGACGAGGTGGGGGCACAGGGTGGTATAATTGTCTCTTACATTCCCATAGTGGAGGCTGAGACGAGGTGGGGGTGCACAGGGTGGTATAATTGTCTCTTACATTCCCATAGTGGAGGCTGAGAGGCTGAGACGAGGTGGGGGGCACAGGGTGGTATAATTTTCTCTTACATTCCCATAGTGGAGGCTGAGACGAGGTGGGGGGCACAGGGTGGTATAATTGTCTCTTACATTCCCATAGTGGAGGCTGAGACGAGGTGGGGGCACAGGGTGGTATAATTGTCTCTTACATTCCCATAGTGGAGGCTGAGACGAGGTGGGGGTGCACAGGGTGGTATAATTGTCTCTTACATTCCCATAGTGGAGGCTGAGACGAGGTGGGGGCACAGGGTGGTATAATTTTCTCTTACATTCCCATAGTGGAGGCTGAGACGAGGTGGGGGCACAGGGTGGTATAATTGTCTCTTACATTCCCATAGTGGAGGCTGAGATGAGGTGGGGGGCACAGGGTGGTATAATTGTCTCTTACATTCCCATAGTGGAGGCTGAGACGAGGTGGGGTGCACAGGGTGGTATAATTGTCTCTTACATTCCCATAGTGGAGGCTGAGACGAGGTGGGGGGGCACAGGGTGGTATAATTGTCTCTTACATTCCCATAGTGGAGGCTGAGACGAGGTGGGGGTGCACAGGGTGGTATAATTGTCTCTTACATTCCAATAGTGGAGGCTGAGACGAGGTGGGGGCACAGGGTGGTATAATTTTCTCTTACATTCCCATAGTGGAGGCTGAGACGAGGTGGGGGTGCACAGGGTGGTATAATTTTCTCTTACATTCCCATAGTGGAGGCTGAGACGAGGTGGGGGCACAGGGTGGTATAATTGTCTCTTACATTCCCATAGTGGAGGCTGAGACGAGGTGGGGGGCACAGGGTGGTATAATTTTCTCTTACATTCCCATAGTGGAGGCTGAGATGAGGTGGGGGTGCACAGGGTGGTATAATTGTCTCTTACATTCCCATAGTGGAGGCTGAGACGAGGTGGGGGGCACAGGGTGGTATAATTTTCTCTTACATTCCCATAGTGGAGGCTGAGACGAGGTGGGGGGGCACAGGGTGGTATAATTTTCTCTTACATTCCCATAGTGGAGGCTGAGACGAGGTGGGGGTGCACAGGGTGGTATAATTGTCTCTTACATTCCCATAGTGGAGGCTGAGATGAGGTGGGGGTGCACAGGGTGGTATAATTGTCTCTTACATTCCCATAGTGGAGGCTGAGGCTGAGTGGTATAATTGTCTCTTACATTCCCATAGTGGAGTGGATGATAATTTTTGTCTCTTACATTCCCATAGTGGAGGCTGAGACGAGGTGGGGTGCACAGGGTGGTATAATTGTCTCTTACATTCCCATCATGGGAGGCTGAGACGAGGTGGGGGCACTGAGGGTGGTATAATTTTCTCTTACATTCCCATAGTGGAGGCTGGAGGCTGATAATTGTCTCTTACATTCCCATAGTGGAGGCTGGGGGTGCACAGGGTGGTATAATTTTCTCTTACATTCCCATAGTGGAGGCTGAGACGCAGGTGGGGGGGCACAGGGTGGTATAATTGTCTCTTACATTCCCATAGTGGAGGCTGAGACGAGGTGGGGGCACAGGGGGGCACATTCCCATAGGGTGGGGGGCACAGGGTGGTATAATTGTCTCTTACATTCCCATAGTGGAGGCTGAGACGAGGTGGGGGTGCACAGGGTGGTATAATTGTCTCTTACATTCCCATAGTGGAGGCTGAGATGAGGTGGGGGTGGTATAATTTTCTCTTACATTCAGGGGCTGGTATAATTTTCTCTTACATTCCCATAGTGGAGGCTGAGACGAGGTGGGGGGCACAGGGTGGTATAATTGTCTCTTACATTCCCATAGTGGAGGCTGAGACGAGGTGGGGGGCACAGGGTGGTATAATTTTCTAGGGTTCCAGAGCAGGAAGTTAGTAGAGATGTCCCAGGAATCATTTCAAAATTTTGCTACTACCAGAAAGGCAGCAGACTGCCTTTGAACCATCTATTCCCACACTCAGCTTGGCTGTCTGGGGGTCCCCAGAGCTGACTGTGGCCTGTTCCTGTGTCAGTCATGTGGCTGAGTGACCCTAGCATTGACCTCAACCATCCCTCCACCCACAGCATGGCTCTCTCAGGGCACCCCCGCACTGACCCGAATTTCCCAGGAGTCTCTGCCATAAGGGAGGAAGGAAGGAAGGGGGTTGGCCTCTGCCAGAGCAGCTCCTGGGCTGGAACCCAGCACCGGATGCAGACGTTGCTGGCCCAGCGGGGTGAGCAGTAATCTCTTCCTTGGCTCCTGGAGACTTGCCTCTCTGGGGAAATTACTTTTGGGCCACATGAAATCTCTGTGACAGCTAATAATGAAACTTTTCTGTTTATGGAACCAGACCTTGGAGTCTTGGGGCCCTGGAGATGCGTGTTGTAATTTTTCTTCCTCTTTTTTCCTCACTAGATAGAGATGACCTGGGGCAGTGTTCACTCACAGTTCAGGGATCTCTTTGGACAAAGTTTACTGGGACTTTGTTATTTGCGAACGTGCAGCCCTCCAGGGACAGAGGCTTCTCCATGGGAGTCTGAAGCAATATTCAAATGTACATGGAATGGGCCAGGAGTCTGGGCTTTGACCTTTAACTTGGCAATATGTTGGGGGTGGGGTTGGGACCCAAGGCTGGGGGCACAGAAAGACAGCGCAGAACCAGAGCCTCATCTTCACTTGGCCATGTGCCCTTGGGAGAGATACCGCAGCTCTTTATGACTCCGTTTCCTCAGCTGGAAAACTGGATGATAACAGGACCCATCTCCTAGGCTTCTCTGTTACTTCCCAAATTTTTGACAGGAAAAGCTCTGGGACTGTGCGCAAAGTGCTACTTCATTCATGGGGTTTATTGTAAACCTCCAGCTAAGCCGTTTACTGAGCAGAGAGGCAGGAACCCAAAGACGAACTCTGCTCACTCCCCACCACCTGTCCCCATCACAGAACCACTAGCTGATATGTATGGGGCGTTTACTGTGTGAAGAAACAGTGCCAAGCTCCTGGCAGGGTTCAGCTCGCTGAATCCTGGTACTAAAAGCACGGTGTCGGGGAGAGGGGGAGGCCGGGAGATGGTTCAGTGCAAATATAAGTATCTGAGTTTGTATCCCCAGGACACATGCAAAGCCAGATATTGGCACGCCTAGGTGAGAGAGGAGGCAGAGACAGATCACAGAGATGCTTGTGCGCCAGCTAGCCTGTGAATGCACGTGCGCAATGAGAAACAGCCGCAAACGAGGGGGACGGCAAGGACTGCCACCTGAAGCTGTCCTCTAACCTCCCCACGCGCACTGTGATATGAGTACATGAGCACGTGTGTGTGCGTGTGTGCGTGTGTGTGTGTGTGTGCGCGCGCACACACATGCACGTGCAGGATGCTGCCTGATACAAGATTGTTTTAGGTATCTGTGGGAAAAGAGCTTCAGGAATCCCTCAGGAACCAAAATCCAAGGATGTTAAAATACTTTATGGATGTTAGGGCCTGAAAATTGCTGAAGGGAGAATCAGACTCATATAGCATGTCAAAACATAGAGTGTTTATTGTACAGAGACGTCCAGCATGTGGGGGTCCACCATTTGTACTAAATGGAGACCCGGGAAGAGCTCGCTGGCCCTTTTAAAGACAGCTAGACAAAGACCTCTAACATAACTGACTAATTTGAATGATATAGTACATGTGCACTCTTGACTGGTTATAATTCCGCGCGTGGGCTAGGGGAGGGGGCTCTAGGGAAGGTAGCTTCCTAAAGTGGCCAGTTAAGTGGTCAGTAAGCATATCTCACATTCTTTTACTTCTGATTGGCCAGGGCCACGAAAGGGGGAATGGCCTTCGCCATCTCTGAAACCTTCCAGGAAATGACTTGTTCTTTGTTCTGTTCTGTTCTCCCAGAATTTAGTTCAGGCTTCTTGAGAAATTGAAACTTAGGCCTAGCTAGGAAATATCTTATTGAAGCCTGTCATGGTGTTAGTTTGACTATTTCCATGTACAATAGTGCAGGGTTTGCATAAGACTTATGCATGCCCTCTGCTATACTTTTATAATCACCTCTAGGTGACTTACAATACTTGACATGATGTAAACATTGTGTAAATAGTTGTTCATTGTATTGTTTAGGAAACACTGAGAAGAAAACTATATGGAATAGATTCAGTACAGACGCAATCTCCCCCCACATCTTTTCCCTCTGCAGATGGCTGAACCCACAGATTCAGAGGAACGCAATTGACTTCTGGATATTTATGGTCTACCTGGAATGAAGGTGCAGGGGAGAAAATGAGACCAGAGCCCAGGGAGCAGGAGGCCACCCAGGATCTGCCTGGCATCCTGGACTCTGGTGCCAGCTTCGCACTTGGTAGTTCCCAAAAGATGAGTGCATGTGTGGTAGGCAGAGAGCCAAGGGGCAAGACTCCAGCTGAGGCCTCCCTGTCCCTCCTGGACCTCTGTGCTCTGTTCCCACGTCTGCCTCTGCGTCCCTGTCGGACCTCTGTGCTCTCTGCCCCCATCGGCCTCCCTGTCCCTCCTGGACCTCCGTGCTCTGTACCCACGTCTGCCTCCACACCCCTGTTGGACCTCAATGTTCTCTACCGCCCCATCTGCCTCTATGTTCCACATGGACCTCTAAGCTCTCCACCCCTTGTCTGGCTCTCTATGGCTAGCATGAATCCCAGCCCACCTCCTTCTCAACTTCCAGCAGCCCAATCACCGCAGAGGTCAGGAATTTGAGGCAGTCCTGGGGTACTTGGATACTGGATCCAAGCGACCCTAGGGGAAAGTAGGAGGGTGGGGTCTTCCTCTGCTGCACTGAGCTGTTCATGCCTTCGGGTTGGGTCTAAGTCCCCTTCGAGGTCTCCTACTGACATGGTGCCAGCAGAGCTGCTGGTGGGGCCTGGACCAGCTCAATCAGGAGGGCAACATGGCACAGTGCTAGAGTGCTTGCTTAGCATGCAGGAGTCCCGGGTCTGATCGCCAACATACCCACACCTCACATCCAAAGGAACGGGAAAATCTGAACCAGTATGTCTCAGGGCCCTGGAAGAAGACTGGGAGCCAAAGGCTCCCGGCATCACCTGTGCTACCCCGAGACCTTGCGTGATGGTCCAAACCAAAGACTTAAAGTATTATAGGTTGAGCCCATGAAGAATGCATAGAGCACCTAGGGAGCTGAGAAGGGCCAGGCATTTAGTCCAACAGTCCCACTTGCTTTTGAAAATAAGCACAGAGCAGAGCCCTGGTCTCTTCAAATTACTGCTTTAAGAGTCAAAAGATCGTAGAGTTCAATGCCCAAGAACGCACAAATGCTTAACACTTGGAAGGAGCAGAGACAAAGGCCCAAACAATCATTGTGGTTATTTAATTTACTATTTGAAAATATCTGGGTAAGAAAAGTAGGTATTAATGAGTTTTCCAGTACAACCTGGGGTACTGCTGAAAGAAGTCATTTTCCCTATAGTATGTGCTCATCACATGTACACGGCCTGTGTTTATGTATGCAAGTGCTACGGCGACCACAGGGGAGGCATCCAACAACAAATGGGCTGGTTCCTTACCCACAGGTATCTTTCTACTCCTTCTGTGTCCATATTTGTAAATATTTTATGTAAGCCAGATGGATTTAGAAAACATATGCAGTGGAATCTGGTTTTATTTCTTAACAATATGTACTATAAAATGCTTTGGGAAAGTGATCTGTACATTTGAAAGAAGGAAAAAAAAAACAGGGAAAACATGTCTGGGTCTACTCTTAAAGGAGAATCCTCCACCTCACTTAGGAAATGCTGCAGTGAGAGCTGTCTGCTCAGAACTCACTTAGGAGGGCCAGGCATGGTGGCACACGCCTTTGATCCCAGTGCTCAGGAGGCAGAGGTAGGAGGATTGCCAGGAGTTCGAGGCCACCCTGATCTACATAGTGAATTCCAAGTCAGCCTGAGCTAGAGCGAGACCCTGCCTCAAAAATCAAAACACAAAGAAACAAACAAACAAAAATTGTCAAAATGAAGCCAGGTGTGGTGGTGCACGCCTTTAATCCCAGCACTCAGGAGGCAGAGGTAGGAGGATCACCATGAGTTCAAGGCCACCCTGATCTACATAGTGAATTCCAGGTCAGCCTGGGCTAGAGTGAGACCCTACCTTGGAAAAACAAACAACAACAACAACAACAACAACAACTCACTTAGGAAATGCTGCAGTGAGGCCTGACTGCTCAGAACTCACTTTGGGTCTACACAGATGCTTGGGGCAGTGGGTTCTGGGGAGGCTTTACAAGCTCTGGTGGTCGGTTGGTGTTTGTTCTCCCTGGTTAGCCAGTAGCCCCACAGCTCTGGAAGACACAGGGGCACATCAGGAGCGTGTACACTTCCCCGGTGTAATCAACATGCACTCCAGCTTGAGGACCTGCAACAGTAGCTCTCTTCCCAGGGGTGCATGAGCATCCCTTGGGAGCTTTATGCCTCTCTATGTCTCTGTTGTGCCCCAACCAGTGACATCACCACCTGGACAGTGGGAGAACTTGAGGTTTTTCAGGTGACTTCTATGTGGAGGCAGGCTCCGAAGCCGACTCAGGACTGATCCCCAAGAATGAGAATGCGGAGATAGCCAGTCGTGCTTGATGGTCTCCAAAGGGGGGGGGCATGCCTCCATGTTCAGTTCAGGTGTAAGTCTGGCACAAAGTCATGTCCATCTTTGCTGTCTCTGCCACTTGCTCATAGTGTGATGCCAAGTGAGCCAGTGCAAGGTGTGGTGTTTGCGTCCTCCACTCTGGGCCACATCCAACACATCTTTAGAGTCTGGCTCCTCTGCAATCTATCCCAGGCCATACGCTTCCTCCTTCTTCCCTTCCCTTCTACTTTCATCCCTGCCCTGCACCTCATGGGATCTTCCGAAAAGCCAAATTCACCCCATCTTTCCTGTTTTCAAGTCCTTCAGCAGAGGTCGGGACACCAGACTTGGATAAGCCCGTGGTGGGAACGGAATATGATGCCACGCTTTGCAAGCCAGCGTGGTGTTGCTCGCGGAGTTAAACATATTTATTCTACAATGCAACGGTTCCACTTCTGGGATCCCCCAGGAGAAACACAAACATTATGTCCACACGCAGCTTGGTGGAAATGCTCATACAAGTGTTATTCATAACAGCTCCAGCCTGGAAATACCCCAAATGTCGAGGGATGGTGACTGTATAAACTGCGGTATGTTCATCAGTGGAACAGCCACTCGGTGTCACAGCACTAGGGAACTTCAGAGACATGATGCTGGCTGAGAGGAGCCAGACACAAGACTCAGGACTGTATGTCCCTGCATAGGAAGTTTCTAGAAAAGACAGATCTATAGCGAAAGAAGGCAGACCAGACAGGGAGGATTGAGGATTGACTAGAAATGAGCCCGAGGGAACATTTGGGGAATGACGGGGACTTTTCTAAAACTGGATTGTGGTTGTGTTATCAGATATTTACCATACATCATGGAAACATGTAGTTCCAGGGGGAGAGTTTTATGGTATGTCAATTATACTTTAAGTAAAGTTGTTTAAAAATAATCAAAATTTCCATGGCAAGTAGGAAAGGGAACAGACATCTGGCCTTGCATATGATACTTTCCACCACAGACTGACCTGCATTTCCAGAATCTTCTCCCCATACCAAGGTCTCGGAATGCTTGCCTTTCCCCCATGCTCACACTTGGTCTCTCTGCCTATGCTGTCCCTCATTGGCCCCTCCAACTCCTCGTCATTCAACACTCTGGGAAAATATAACTCCCAGAAGACTGTGCCTGCCTTCTTACAATGCTCTCAACACATCCATCTCTCCCGCTAGAGCAGTGCTTTAAAAACACAGGTGGGGCTGGGAGTGTTGGCACACGCCTTTAATCCCAGCGCTGGGGAGGCAGAGGTAGGACTGCCTTGAGTTCGAGGCCTGAGGCTACATAGTGAATTCCAGGTCAGCCTGGGCTAGAGTGAAACCCTACCTTGAAAAACCAGAAAAAAAAAATAACCAACAAAAAACAAAAAGCAGGTGGGGGCTGGGGAAATGGCTCAGTGGTTAAAGGCACTTGCTTGTAAGCCTGACAGCCCGTGTTCAATTCCCTGGTACCCACATAAAATCCAGATGCACAAAATGGCACATCAGGAGTTTGCAGTGGCAAGAGTCCCTGACATACGCTCTCTCACTCTCTCTCTCCTTCCAAATATATAAATAATAAAAAGCAGAGGTGGGGGCTGGGGAGATGCTTGCGATCCTGTTGACCTGGGTTCGATCCTCCTCAGCACCCATGTAAAGCTGGTGGCAAAGTGGCACAGGTGTCTGGGATCCCAACGTGCCTATGGTGATGAGAGGCGGAGCCAGGAGAACCAGGAAGCTCACAAGAGAAGCCCTGTCTTAAAAGAAGGTGGGAAGAGAAGCGACATGCCCGAGGTTGTCCTCTGATCTCTACATACCCATGGGGGTACATGTGCACCTATACACACAAATGCACACACACACAATTTTTTAAAAAAAAGATTTCAGTTTTTGGTTGTTGTTTGTTTTTGGAGGTAGGGGCTCACTTCAGCCCAGGCTGACCTGAAATTCACTATGTAGTCTCAGGTTGGTCTTGAACTCACAATCCTCTTACCTCTGCCTCCCAAGTGCTGGGATTATAAGTGTGTGTGTCACCCTGCCCAGTTTAAAAAGATGTCAGTATTTTTTTTTAAGATGCAGTTATTATATCCCAGCCTGGCCTTGAAGCTCATAATGTAGCCAAGGATGACCCTGAACTTCTGATCCTACTGCCTCTACCTCCCAAGTACTGTGATTACAAGTGTGTGTGTCACCCTGTTTATGTGGTTGGGACTGAACGAGGGTGTGGTGCACAGCAGGCAAGCATCCCACTGGATGAGCTGCATCTCAGCTCCTGGGACTTCCCTTGAGCTCCTTCTTGCACCTGAGTGCATCAAATACAACTTCACAGAGCAAAGCCTTCCTGAGTTGAGCATGCCAGGCCTCCTGAAGAGTTGGGGTCAGGGCCACCACTGGGGGAGCAGCAAACTGCTTCTTGCTTACTCCCAGAATCACAGGCCTCCAAAGCAACTTTCCAGATCATCTTTTTAAAAAAGCATCAGAAGCCATTCTTTAAATAGATGGCAAACGGCCTGTGAAATGATGAGAGTGGACAGTTGTGTGGAGAGTCACGTGGACCATGGTGGCTCTGACTGGCCCTCTTCACCCCTTCATCCCAGCGGAGGAGTGACCACTGTCACCCTGCCACTCTGTGGAATCAAGTTTGAGAACGAATGGCAGGTCTTCTTGGCCTTGTCCTATCCTCATTTTACAAGCAGAGGTGAACGAGCCACCCCGTGGTGGCCTCCCTGCTGTCCCCTGTTTTGAGGTTGGAAATGTTTTCAGCACCCCAGGCCTCCTCTGTTTCCTTTTAGTTGCTGGGAGTTGGGGAGCCCTGGAGGATCTGAAGCAGCCCGTGTGTCTGTGTGGTCTCGGCCTGCCCATCTGTGCCTCTGCATCCGTGGGGCAGCCCCATGTCACAGTCGCGTGTCCTCACCCCGACCCACCTACAACGTTTCCCTGAAACCCATTAGAACCACCGAGGTGGCACGCATGTGCAAACACTTACCATGTGCCATGTTGGTTCAAGCTTGCAAATGAACCCCATGTTCATGAGCTGAAACCAGTTACCCTGGGTGCTCCACCAAAACAGATCCACCTGCCCTTTCTGGAAAGCCATTCACTGCCCGCCGCAGAGTCTGGGGTTTTAAAACCATCCTAACAGGCACAACAACACTATCTGTTGTGGATGAATTCTCATTTTTCGAGGGACTATTGATACTGAATATATTGTCACTATTTGCCATTCCTATATCCTCTTTGATTATTTCATCCATTTTTAAAAATTAGGTTGCTGTCTTATTGTTGAGAGTCCTTTACATATTCTGGATGTGAGTCCCTTGTTAGATATGTGATGTGCAGGTATTTTTTCTCTCAGTGTGCAGACTGTCTCCTTTAGAACACATTTTAGGTTCAGTCTAAGATGTTTTCTTGGGTCATGCTTTGAGCTCTTCCACCTAAGACCTCCTCCTAACCAGACTGTCAGGCATTTTCCCTGTGGGTCCTAAGAGTTTTGTAGATTTATATTAGACATTTCTAGCTTTACATTTTGTTTTGTTTTCTTTTTTGAGGTAGGGTCTCACTCCAGTCCAGGCTGACCTGGAATTCACTATGTAGTCTCAGGGTGGTATCGAACTCACAGTGATCCTCCTACCTCTGCCTCCCGAGTGCACCACCACATCCAGCTACATAGAAATATTTATTTATATTAGAGAGAATGAGTATATGGGTGCACCAGGGCCTCTTGTCACTGCAGACAAACTTCAGATCCATGTGTCACTTTGTGCATCTGGCTTTACATGGGGACTGGGGAATCAAAGCCGGGCTGGCAGGCTTTGCAAGCAAGTGCCTTCAACTGCTGAGCCATCTCTCCAACCCAACCATAAGGTTCTCTTTTGATGAAATCTATCAATTGATTTGAGAATGTTAGACCAGCCTTGCATCGCATCTATCCCTTCTTCCCATGGACTAAAGCTGTTTGCATGTGTGTTATCTCCCCAAGAAGGCTGTGGGCAATATTTTAATCAATGAATAGTTCACCTCCATTGCTGGACATGCCCACTCAGTACCAGGTACTCTTGCTAACATCACATACACCATCTTGTTTAATTTTCTCACCAGCACTGGGAAGTAAATATTACTATATCCACTTTACAGTGTAGAACATGTGGGGCCAGCCAAGCAAACAGGCTTAATTTGATTCATATCTAGTTTGTGCCTAGTCTCTGTTGCCAAGGCAGCTCTGACCCTTGGTGGTCACCAGATTCAGCACAGCAGATGGCACACAGTGAGGGGCGATTCTGTGCAGAACCTCTTCTGGCCTCCAGCCTCCTCACGAGAGCCTTCCTCAGACCTCTCCCAGGGAGGTTACTACTGAATTCAACCTGCTCCCTAAGTCCAGAGGCCAGCTGAACCGGGAGGAAGCAAGCCTTCAGGACCCGACTTCAAGCAAAGAGCAGCTGTGTGTGGCTCTACCGTTTACCTCCACCCTTTGGCTCAAAGGTGATTCCCAGAGGGAGCATGTGTGTGCATATATGTGTGGGTGTGAATTTGTGCATTCATGCAGTACACACATGCACACATGAAGGCATGTATGTGTGTTTATATGTAAATGGATACATGCATGTTGTGTACATTTGTGTATATAAGTAGATGTATGTGTATAGTGTGCATCTGTATGTATACATGCATAAACATGCATATGTGTACATATACTTGTGTCTATATAAGTGTCTGTATATGTTTGCATGTGTGTCTATGTATATGTGCAATACATGTATGTGTGCACATGTGTGTACATGTATATGCAAATGTGTATGCATGTGTCTATACATATGTATCCATGTGTATGTGTTTATGTATGTGTGTGTATGTCTATGTGTGTGTGCATATGGTATATGGATGCATGTATATGTCTGTATGTGTGTTAGAGAAGGAGGCTCCCTTTCCAAGTGTATATGTGCATATGGTATATGGGTGCATGTATATGTCTGTGTGTGTGTTAGAGAAGGAGGCTCCCTTTCCAAGTGTATATGTGCATATGGTATATGGGTGCATGTACATGTGTGTGTGTGTTAGAGAAGGAGGCTCCCTTTCCAAGTGTATATGTGCATATGGTATATGGGTGCATGTACATGTGTGTGTGTGTGTTAGAGAAGGAGGCTCCCTTTCCAAGTGTATATGTGCATATGGTATATGGGTGCATGTAGATGTGTGTGTGTGTGTTAGAGAAGGAGGCTCCCTTTCCAAGTGTATATGTGCATATGGTATATGGATGCATGTACATGTGTGTGTGTATGTGTGTGTGTTAGAGAAGGAGGCTCCCTTTCCAAGTGTATATGTGCATATGGTATATGGGTGCATGTACATGTGTGTGTGTGTTAGAGAAGGAGGCTCCCTTTCCAAGTGTATATGTGCATATGGTATATGGATGCATGTACATGTGTGTGTGTATGTGTGTGTGTTAGAGAAGGAGGCTCCCTTTCCAAGTGTATATGTGCATATGGTATATGGATGCATGTACATGTGTGTGTGTATGTGTGTGTGTTAGAGAAGGAGGCTCCCTTTCCAAGTGTATATGTGCATATGGTATATGGGTGCATGTATATGTGTGTATGTGTGTTAGAGAAGGAAGCTCCCTTTCCAAGTGAAAGGACAGAGCTCTGTGAAGAGGCCTGAAGCCTGTGTCCCCTCACCTCGCAGCCCATGCTGTGTTGCCACTACTGAATGCCACAGACTGGGTAGTTTGGGAAGCACAGAGGTTATTCTTCTTACTGCTGTGGAGGCTGGGCATCCAGGTACGTGCTGCTGCCACTGGCACTGGCATTGTAACATGGTGCTGGCATCACATGAAGAGGCAGAACAAGCATACCAGCCTGGGTCTCTATTTTTCTGTCTCTCTCTCTCTCTGTCTTGTTTTTTGAGGTAGGGTTTCTCTACTCTAGCTCAGGCTGACCTGGAATTCACTATGGAGTCTCAGGGTGGCCTCGAACTCACAACAATCCTACCTCTGCCTACCAAGTGCTGGGATTAAAGGCGTGTGCCACCACAACCAGGTATTTCTCTTTATTAAGCCCCTATTGCTATCATGTCCCCAGCTTCACGACCTCAGCCAATTCTAGTCGTATCCCAAAGGCCTCGCCTCCAAACCCATGACCATAGACATTTGGGGACTAGATTGCCATTCAAGCCATAACCGTCCTACGCCTTCTTCATTCTTGGAGCTGTGGAAATGGAGGAATGAGATCAAGAGCCAAGAGCCTCCACTAAAAATGGAGTCAGGGAAGGAAGACAGAAAGAGTCTGGGTCCCTGACGACATTGCTAAGAACCTGAGTTGACTCCGACATCTACCCATCTTCCTAACTGTGGTCACATGAGAGAAATTAACTTCATTTGTTAAAGGCATTATGAGACTGGTATTCAGTGACTTGTAGCCAGTGCAGTCCACTTCCACTCCCAGAGCCATCTTTATCACATGCCTCTGCCAGAGACCCAGCGCCACTCCACAGGAGTCTGCCCGCTACACCCCAGGAGTTCTGGGCCCCAGGCCCAAGGAGATCCTGCTCTGAGCTTAGAGGCACAAACACCAGCCAAGTGGTGCAGCTCTAACCAAAAGTGGTTTTTAACCATGGAAGAGCGAGTGGCTCCAGATCCTAATGCAGCCTGCCTGCTTTTCTGAGTTCTAACTCAAAAACCATAACTTTATCTTGTTTTGTTTTCTTTCTCTTTGGATGCTGGCCAAAATCCTAAAACATATTTGCCCTAACACCTTGGGGGCTTTTCCACCTTTTTCCTTTTTCGAGGTAGGATCTAGTTCTAGTCCGTTCTGATCTGGAATTAACTCTGTAGACTCAGGCTGGCTACGAACTCACAGTAATCCTCCTCTCTCTGCCTCCCAAGTGCTGGATTAAAGGCATGCACCACCATGTGTGGCACCTTCTTCTTAATAAATCTCCTTTGCCTCAAAAAAGGTATGCAATTTTGTCAACTACTTTTTATGTGGTTTTTAAACTCATTCCACTTACATGGTGTATTGCACTGATTTATTTTTGTATACTGAACTATCTATTCTTGGGTTATATCCCATTTGGCCACAAAGAGAATAACCCTTTCACTATGCTGCTGGGTTTGGGTTGCTATTTCTTCGCAGAGAATGAAGGACGGTGCCCGTGGCTTTCTCTCCATCTGCTGTCTTCACCTGTGTGACTCTTAATCAGGGAATACTGGTCTCACATAATGAGGCAAAAGTTCCTTTCTCTTCTTGTTTTGAAAAGTTTGAAAATTGGGCTGGAGAGATGGCTTAGGGGTTAAGGCACCTGCCTCCTAAGCCTAAGAACGCTAGTTCCAATCTCCAGGTCCCGCGTTTAGCCAGATGCAAAGTGATGCAAGGGCGCAATGCTGCACTTGACCACAAGGGGACACACATATCTGGTTTTCGTTCGCAGCAGCTGAGAGGCTGCTGGTGCGCCCATTCTATCTGTCTTCCTCTCCCTCTCTGTATCTCTCTGTGTCTCTCTCCAAAAAAATAATCTAAAAAATTTTTTTAAAAAGTTTGAAAATTATTGCTCATGATCTTGACTCCTGTAATCCCAGTACTCGAGAAGCTGAGGTGGGAGAATAGCCGTGACTTCCAGGTTAGTCTAGGTTATAACTGTTCTCTTGTATTGAGAACATAAAATGAAACAAACAAAAACAAGTGAAAGGCCATTTAGTCAAATTTGGTCATTTATTTTTCCTAATTTCTGAGTCATATGTAATATTGGCATCACGATGGTCTCCATTCTCTCGTATCCTTTCTCTTCTGCTGGCAAATGCAGTCCTGTGGCATTCTGATGGGGCTCATCACTCATGCACGTTTTAGTTCCTTGAGGGTAAAGTTTTATTTTCTTGTGTATTCAAGATTTTTTTCATTATTTACTTATAAGGAGAGAGAGGAGAGCGAGAGAATGGGTGTGCCAGGAGCCTCTAGCCACCTCAGACTCCAGATACATGCGTCACTTTGTACATCTGGCTTATGTGGGTCCTTAGGCTTTGCACACAAGTGCCTTAACCGCTAAGCCATCTCTCTAGTTCTTTCAATATTTAAACAAAATTAAAATTTATTTATAAGCAGACAGAGAATTTGTTCAAGGTTTTTAAAGTCGGGTCTTATTTTACTAACTGATAAGTTTAGCACGCGCAGCGTGCGCGTGCGTGCGTGCGTGCATGTGTGTGTGTGTGTGGTGTTTGCGTGTGCAGTGCCCGCGAGGTGCCCTGCCCTTGTGTGTGGTGGCTGGGTCTGTTTCCATTGCTCAGCCTGGTCTTACTTGAGCTGGAGTTTTTGCTATTTTTTTGTGAGTCCTGGTGATTTTCTGGTCTCTGCTTCCCACAGGCCTGAAGTTACAGATGTGTGTGGCCACAAACAACCAGCTGTTTTTGTGTCATGAAGATTGAACTCAAACACCCTCTCAGGCCTTCTCAGGCCCTTGTGTGTGCACAGGCAGTACTCTTCCTTGCTAGTCCATCTCTCCAGCTCCAAGAAACATGTTTTTAAAACTTAAACCTCTATTATTTATTTCTATCTATAGTTTTCTTGTCTTTTTCTTTTTTAAAAATTTATTTTATTTTATTTATGAAAGAGAGAGAGAGAGAAACAGAGAGACAGAGAATGGTCATTCCAGGGCCTCTAGCCACTGCAAACTCCAGATGCATGTGCCCCTTGTGCATCTGGCTTATGTGGGTAGTGGGGAATCAAGCCTGGGTCCTTTGGCTTTGCAGGCAACTGTCTTACCATTAAGCTATCTCTCCACCCCTCGTTTTCCTTTGAGATAAGGTTTCATGTATCTCAGGGTGGCCTCGAACTCACTATGTAGTTGAGGGTGACCTTGACCCCTGATCCTCCTGCCTCCACTTCCTGAGTGCTGGGAGTACAAGTCTGAACCACTCAGTTGATGCAGTGCTGGGGATTGAGCCCAGGGTTTCACGCGTGTTAAGCATTCTCTCAACTGAGCTGGATTTCCAGCCCTGCACACCTTTGTTATAGATTTACAGTTGGACTCCTAATGGTCAGACCACGGGGCCTATCAGGTTCCCATTTTGGAACTAAATCATGACCTAAAATGTAAAAACAAGTTATGACGCACAGAAAATGTCAATGACCCTTTCTCAGTATTGAGGGAGGTCTCCTTCTTCATCTTACTGGGAACTCAGGGAGAGTTATAACTCAGTGAACGTGGCTGGTTCACAGTTGTCCCCTCCTTGGAAGATGTGTGGCCGTGCATGGGAGTCTTCTCCCTCTGTTTCTCTGTTTTCAGAATGGGAAGCAAACGGCCCGAGTGTAGTTGAGTGACAAGACACAAGGCAGGACACATGGGTCCCTTCGGTTTCAGGTTCCAAATGCAAAAGACAACATGGCGAGACCTCCTGCGAGGACGAGAGGAGACTGTGTGGACACACGCTCGGCAAAGTACCCGGCACGTGGTGTGTCCCAGCAAGTGTTATTTGTGGCTTATTTCTGAGAATGGACTCACCTGCCTAGGATTACTACCTAGCTTCCTACAGAAAATATTAGAAAGTTTGGCTTAAACCTAAACTAAAAGAATATAGATTATAACTAAATAGTGTTTATTCTAGAATTACAGAGATTGTACTCAGTGTGACAAAGTTATTACTGTAATTCCTAACACTGGTCTTCACTTCGCACTGATCTATATCACATGTCCACAATGATACACGACATTAAATCCCTCTTTCTGTCCATTCTCCCTCACTTTCTCCCTTTAGACTTTCCTTCCTCCCTCCTTTTATTTTTTTAAACAACTTTAGTATTTTATTTTTATTTATTTGAGGGGGAGAGAGAGAGAGAGAGATGGGATACACCAGGACCTCTAGCCTCTGTAAATGAACTCCAGATGCATGTGCCACCATGTGCACCTGGCTTACGTGGGTTCTAGAGAATTGAACTGGGGTCCTTAGGCTTCATAGGCAAATGCCTTAACTGCTAAGCCATCTTTCCAACCCTCCTCTCTCCTTTTCCTCCTCTTTCCTTCCCCCTTCCCTTCCTTCTCCTGTCTCCTTCCTCTTTCCCTTCTCCTCCCTTCCCTTCTGTTCCCTCCTCTCCAGTGACTTTCGTTTCCTTCCTTCCTTCCCTCCTTCCCTCTCCTCCTTCCTAAAAACTGTTGTTTCATTATTTATCCTTACACTGTAAAGATGCTGTTTAAATTTCATTACTATAGCTGATTATTTTCATATCTGACATCCTAAATCCTCCTTGAGCTTTTTCCTCCTCATTTTTCTTGGCTGTTTTTCTATTTTTTGGAATTTAAAAAATGTTTCTATCGACAACTTTCCTTCATGTACATAGTGTGTTTTGAGCACAGTCCCCTCCATTACCTTTTTTTGTGTTTATTCTCCTAGATGAAAATGAAAGTTAGTACCAGTTGGTTTAATTCTCAAAACACACCATCAAAGTTTTCATGGCAATTGTACTGACTCTGTATTAACTTGATAGGAGATGACATCTCATGTAGGTAACCAGTGGTCTTTGTGATACCATGGATATTTGTAATATTTTGAAATATTCACTACCTGCTTGGAGATGAAAGGAAGATTTACATGGGCTGTGTGGACAGGTGAAGTACAGAGTTTAAGCATTTAAGGGTAAAAAACTAAAGCAATGCCAAAAAATTTTAAATAACAGGTATACCTTGAGATGGCTGTGTATCAGTGTTCATAAAACTATTATTGTGGTGTCTGCTCCTGAAAGCATTATTAAAGGACCATTGTCTTAAAACAGAAAAAATTAAAACAAAAAAAAGACAATTGAAAAGAGAAAAAAGTCACCGCAAAGTTAACAGTGTAAGACATATAACTACCCAGTGCCCATATATAGAGGTGTGCCTGTCCTTGATTACATTTATCCAAGTTAAATGTGACAGTTGTTAACTTTAAAACTTTTCAATACATATCTTTTTGAACACAGCAAACACTTTACGAAGGGCTGATATGCAGTTATTTTAAAATGTAACAATATTTAGTTATAAACATAGTCACGCAAGGTTTTAAAAAGCAAAAATTAAAATCACCTGTGAAATTCTGTGAAAACAATACTTAATATCCCCCCAAGATGTTCACACAGCATAAAATTGTTATGTGAACAAATAATTTTATTCAATTAAAAAAAGAAGGAAAAAGAAAATGAAGGATGGGAAGGAAAAGAAGTTACATACAGCTGCATAAAACATTCAGAATGTGTATGGACCAGCGGTCCTTGTGTGCTAAGGGCAAGATTATACTTGATTTTCAGTTCCTTGGCTTTTCTATATTTTATGTATGCAAGAATTGCTTTTTCCAATAACGAAAAGTTTTTTCCATGTATTATTTTATCCTTTCGAGCCAAGAAAAATTTTAGAAAAATCATGAAACTGACATTTTTTTTTGTAGTGTCCAGCTTTGTGAATACTAGCTACACCCTCAGGCCCAAACTGGCTTTTTATTTTATTTTTTATTTATTTTTATGAGAGAGAGAGAATTGGTGTGCCAGGGCCTCCAGCCACTGAAATGGAACTCCAGACACATGTGCCACCCTGTGTGCATGTATGACCTTGCATGCTTGTGTGTCCTTGTGCATCTGGCTTATGTGGGATCTGGAGAGTCAAACATGGGTCCTTAGGTTTTGCAGGCAAGTGGCTTAACTGCTAAGCCATTTCTCCAGGCCTTATTTCATTTTTAAGTGTATTTATTTGCAAGGAGAAAGAGAGAGAGGAAGAAAGGGAGAAAGAGATTGAGAATAGGTAAGCCAGGGTCTGTTTCCACTGCAACTCTAGATGCATGTGCCACTTTGTATATCTGGCTTTACATGGGTCCTGGGAAATCGAACCCAGGCTATCAGGCTTTGCAAACAGTTCCTTTAACCACTGAGCTATCTCTCCAACCCCAAAGCCAGCATTTTAAAACACTGCAGATGACATTACTAACTGGCATAAACATGTGAAAATAATCCCCAAAGAAACAGCTCAAAACACTGAAAAAATTATACACATGAAAATGTTCATGACCATATTGTTTGCAGAGGTGAAACATTACAAGTCAACTGTAGTAAGTATAACAAATTTCTATTGTTTATAAATCACCTAGTGGTTATGGTTTGAGTATGAAATGTCCTGCAAGGCTCATGTGTTGAGCACTTGGTCCCCAGCTGGTGGTGCTGTTTTGGGAGGTGGTGGAACCGTCAAGAGGCAGGCCTGGCTGCTATAGGGGTAAGGTTTATGTATTACAGTGGGGTTTGGTATCGATAGGCCAGTGCCAGTTCCAGCCTGACCTTTTGGCTTCCCTTCTGCCCACTCTATGTAAAAGCTGCCCTCCACAGCCTGAACTGCTCCCACAGCCATGCCTTTCCTGCCAGAGTGGACTGCACCCGCTCAAACCGAGAGCCAGATAACTTATTCATCTAAGTTGCTTCTTGACAGGTATCTTGTCACGGCCAATGAGAACAGTAACCAGCACAAGTCTGAGGTGCTTCTAGCAGAGCAGCCTGGGGCACTGATGTCCTGGAGAGCCAGTAGGCTCTCAGCGGCCATCTCTGTGCCTGTTTGCCCACATGCCTACTGCTGGGAGTTGGTCTTGGAAAGTGGGCACCGAGTCCAGCCTGGGATCTCCAGTTCCCTCATAGTAACTGGCTACTGGTCTTCTGGCCAAGATCCTGACATAAGGCTGCTGGCTCAGTCTCTGGAGACTCACGGCAACAACTCGACCTCTCCAGCTTATGAATAGAGGAGATGTTTTATGAACTCACATGCGAAACACACCATTTTCCCTCCCTGGAATGAAGGCACTAAAAGTAGTACTCATTAAAGTTAACTCAGACAGGATAATTAAAGGCAGAACTGTCCCAACCTAAACATAGCTTTCAAACTCCAGACATGCTGCATGGAACCCCCACCTCACTCCACCTTTTGACTTAGTATTTTTCCTAATTAGAGAAGTGGCCTGAGGGACAGGGGAGCTTTTGTTGTCTGGTCTTCATCAGTTTCTAAGAAGACTCGGCCCAAGTGCCCTCTTCCACATCTCCCGGAACAAAAATCCTGACATGTGGTCATGCCGAGAGCCAGCAAGTGATACAGAGTCCTTCTACCCACCTCAGTCTAGTCATCACCACCTGGCATTTATGGGTACATATTGTAGGACTGGCACAGATGATGAAGCCCTGTCTGTCATCCCTAAGCAAAATGAGATGTCCACTCCAAGCTATACCTCATCATTAGATCCACTCAGCATGAGGAAATAAGGCTGGTCTGGATGTCACACGTACAGGCCCTCCTGACCCTCCAGTGAAATCAGACAATGCGACACCCTGAGCCCTTCCTGCTCGGCATCCTCTGGCACACCATAGTGAGTCACAAGCAGGCCAGGTGGTGTTATGTGGGAAGTGTGATTTTTTTTTCCACAGTCACGAATCACTTGACAACAGGACATGGTCTGTGGACCGTGTCCTCAGCTCATTTCAACACTGAGCAAACATCACATCTAGCCTCCCACAAGCCTAAATGCTGTGGCTCAGCCCCTCAGTGTGGTCATGGTGCTCTCCAGGGCTCAGTGAGCACAAGACACATGAGGCCGCGGCCGGCCGGCCCAAGGCAGCATGCTATTTTACAGTAAACTTTCTTATAAGTAGAAGTAATGGTTAAAGAGTATAATAACTACATAAACCAATTACATAATTTATTACCAGTACATTATGTGCTGTACATAGCTAGAGGTGCTCTAATTTTAAACATTTTATTATATTTATTAGAGAGAGAGAGAGAGAAAGAGAATGGGTGCACCAGGACCTCTACCCACTGCAAATGAACTCCATATGCATGCCTACCATGTGCCTCTGGCTTACATGGGTACTGGGGAAGTGAACCTGGGTCCTTAGGCTTTGCAGACAAGTGCCTTAATCACTAAGCCATCTCTCCAGCCCCAGGTACTCTAATATTTATGTGCATTTATGTGTGTATGTTCATGTGTGTGCAGGACAGAAGACAACCTTGAGGGTTGCTCCTCAAGAACACGTCTTCCTGTCCACTTTAAAAAATGAGATAAGGGGCTGGAGAGATGGCTTAGCGGTTAAGGCGCCTGCCTCCTAAGCCTAAGAATGCTGGTTCCAATCTCCAGGTCCCACATTTAGCCAGATGCAAAGTGATGCAAGGGCACAATGCTGCACTTGCCCACAAGGGGGCACACACATCTGGATTTCGTTCACAGCAGCTGAGAGACTGCTGGCGTGCACATCTCCATCTGTCTCCCTCTCCCTCTCTGTCTCTCTGTCTCTCTCCAAAAAATAAATAAAATAATTTTTAAAAATGTGATAGGGTCTCTTGTTGCCTTGGAGCTCACCAAGTAGGCTAGATTTGCTGGCCAGCAAGTTATAGGGATACACTTGTCTCTGCCTCCCCAGTGCTGGGATTATAAGTGAATGCAACCATGCCTGGCTTTTAAATAAATTTTTAGAGAGAGAGAGAGAGAGAGAATTGGTGTGCCAGGGCCTCAGCCACTGCAGTCGAATTCCAAATGCTTGCACCACCTACTAGGCATGTGTGACCTTGCGCTTACCTCATCTTTGTGCATCTGGTTTATGTGGGATACAGAGAGTCAAACATGGGTCCTTAGGCTTCACAGGTGAGCGCTTTAACTGCTAAGCCATCTCTCCAGCCCCATGCCCACCTTTTTTACATGAGTTCTGGGGACTGAACTCAGGTCCTCATGCTTGCAATGCAAACACTTCATCCACTAGGCACCTCCCCAGCCCTGTGCTCTGTTTTCAAGAACAAAAGTAAGTAAGTTAATTCTAAGTAAAAACAGCCTAAGGAATTATAGCTCTCTATCTTATTAAAACTAAATCCTGTTAAAGCTCAATTTTCAAATTTCATTAAACCAAATTTTCCTTTCACAGCAAGCTTTTCTATATAAAAAAAGAAAGAAAAAATATTTATATTTATTGACCAAATTTTAACATTTTTAAGAGCTGGTATTTTAAAGATCTCTCCCAAAGGAGACGTGTAACATCTTTTCGTATTCTCTCTCTCTTCATTCCCCTCTCTCTCATTGTTTTGAGATAGGATCTCACTATGTAACCCAGGTTATCCTTGAACTTAGGACCCTCCTGCTTCCACCTCCCAAATGCTGAGGTTATAGGGGTGTATCACCATAGTAGGCTCATTCCTTTTTGCTTGCCTCTGTGGTGTGAGGATTGAAGCCTGGGCATGCTAGGGGAATGTTCTAGTACTGATATAGACCCCAGCCCTCCTCACGTCTTCTGGTGAATTTGCCCACATGCCAGGGGAATGTTCTAGTACTGATGTAGACCCCAGCCCTCCTCACGTCTTCTGGTGAATTTGCCCACATGCTAGTGGAATGTTCTAGTACTGATCTACACCCCCGCCCTCCTCACGTCTTCTGGTGAATTTGCCCACATGCTTAGCCATGCTCCGCTTTTTGAATTTTATCTCACAAAACTCTGCCCCATGTATGTAACTGTTTACCTATAAATCCCAAGAAGATTAAAAGCCATGAAAGAAGCCAGCACTGCAGGGAAATAGAAAGTCAATGTAATAAGAAAGAATGGAGTCCTGTTACTTGCAACAACACGGATGAAACTGGAGATCATCATGTGAAGTGAAACAAACCAGACCCAGGAAGACAAGTACTGCATGGCCTCACTCACATGTAGAATGTAAGGAAGTTGTTCTCAAAGAAATAAACAGCAGAACGCTGGTGACCAGAGGCTGGTGCGGGGGGGGGGGGGCAGAGGGAAGGGAGGGATGGGAAAGGCTGAGCCATGGGTGCTAAGTTATAGCTGGGTAGAAGAATCAGGACCTGGCATGCTGTTGCACAGCAGGTGACTACAAATAATGATAATGTACATATATTTTTAATGCTCAAAAGAAAGGATTTCTAATGTTTTCACCTGAAAATGAACTCATGTTGGGGGAGGCAATGTGTTTACCCTGATTTGAACATTATACAATAGAAAAATAAAATGTATCAAGGGGGCTGGAGAGATGGCTTAGCAGTTAGGCACTTGCCTGTGAAGCCTAAGGACCCCGGTTAGAAGCTCAATTCCCCAGGACCCATGTAAACCAGATGCACATGGTGGTGCATGCATCTGGAGTTCGTTTGCAGTGGCTAGAGGCCCTGGAGTGCCCATTCTCTCTCTCTCTCTCCCCCTTTCTCTGTCTCTAATAAAATAAAATAAATAAATAAAAATGTATCAAGCTAGCACATGATATCCCTAAATATGTACAGTTTTAATATGCCAATTGAAAATGATGCCACATAAGATTCCATTATGGAGATGCCATATGGGTTCAGTTGTAGGACACTAAGAATCAAGCAGGAGCTGAGCTGAGCGCCTCCTCCCTGCTGGCTAGCGATCACAGTGTTGGGAAACGCTATGCAGACTGCTGGGTGGGAAAGTCATCGACAGTCTTAACCAGCAATGGACCCTGTGGGCAAGACAACAACTAACTAGTGAGGCAAGATGTGTCCACTGGTGCCATAGTGGTGTACCTGCAATCAGGGTAACCTTCTGATCTCCGATTGGCTATGAGGTCTGTTCTGTGGAAGGGAATTCATGTCTGGTATTGAAAACCGAGTCAAGACCCTATGGATGGGAAGGTTGTAGGCCTTAGGAGGGAAGCTACTACTATTGTTTGGGTAAATGGACATGCTGTGCCCATGAAATTGCTCTCTAAATATTTATGCTGTGTCCATAGATTAGTGCTGCTCCCTCACCTTTGACCGGAAAAGCTGCTTTTTGCTTATTACGGAAGAGACTCAAAACTCATCAAAGTGCTGAGAGCACATGACTGATGAGGGCTCAGTGCTAAATGAGATACCTCTATGCCAACTTACAAGGCCCAGAGAACACTGTGGAAGAAGTGGTGAAAAGAATGTAGGAGCCAGAGAACAGGAGGGATCTTTGGAATGCTGTCCTCTGAACACGAAGTGGCTGTCGCATTCATGGTCTCACAGTGACTGTTACCTGCACAAAGCATGCACAAGCATTGGCCACCAACATTCCATCATGGGTGGTGAAGGAGCACAAAAGAAAAAGAAGAGACATCCAAGCAGAAGAAGTAGCTGGAAAGGAGAAGGGGATGGAGGTGTGGAGATAGGAATAGCTAATAGGAGAAGAGTAGGATCAAAATACTCTTAATAAAATAAAAGTTTTAAAAGTGATACTTGAAAATTAATGGGGGAAATCACTAGATTTTTTTTTTTTGGTTTTTCGAGGTAGGGTCTCACTCTGGTCCAGGCTGACCTGGAATTAACTATGTAATCTCAGGGTAGCCTCGAACTCATGGCAATCCTCCTACCTCTGCCTCCCGAGTGCTGGGATTAAAGGCGTGCGCCACCACGCCCGGCTTAGATGATTTTTTACGTAAAAATGGAAGCCAGTTATGTTACAAAGCAAGAAAAGAGCCTCTCCTTTTCCTCCTATTTACCCAAAAGCACAAGATACTTAGAAATAAATTTAATAAGAAATAATAAGCTGAGGGCTGGAGAGGTAGCTTAGCAGTTAAGGCGCATGCCTGCGAAGCCTAAGGACCCCGGTTCGATTTTCCAGGTGCCACATAAGCCAGATGCACATGGTGACACATGCATCTGGAGTTCATCTGCAGTGGCTAGAGACCCTGGTGCGCCCATTCTCACACTCTCTCTCTCTCTCCCCCTCTGTCTGTCTCTCATAAATAAATAAAAATAAAATCTTTAAAAAAAGAAATAATAAGTTTAATAAGCATGTACATGAAGAAAAAGTTTCTAGTTTGTAAATTATGCAAGAGAAGACCCGAGTCGCTAGGAGAGCATGTCACTCCCTCAGACAGAACGAACAATGGCCGCTCTTCCACGTGAACCTCACTGGGCCCATCATTCCTGCAGTCAGGCCAGCAAGATGTTTCTTTGAACAAGATGAATGTACTCTCAAGTTTATATGAAAAGCCACGAAGGCAAGACTCTCCAGGTAACTCCTATGAATACACAGTACAAAATCTTTTTGTTTGTTTGTTTGGTTGGTTTTTCAAGGCAGGGTCTCACTCTAAGCCAGGCTGACCTGGAATTCACTGTGTCGTCTCATGACCATCCTCCTACCTCTGCCTCCCAAGTGCTGGGATTAAAGGTGTGTACCACTATGCCTAGCTTCCCAATTCTTTTAAAAAATATTTTATTTATTTATTTATTTATTTATTTATTTATTTATTTGAGGGGGGCAGATACAGAATGGGCATGCCAGGGTCTCTAGCCACTGCAAATGAACTCCAGATGCATGTACCACCTTGTACATCTGGCTTTACGTGGGTACTGGGAATTTGAACTTGGAACCTTAGGCTTTGAAGCAAGCTCCTTAACTGCTGAACCATCTCTCCAGCCCCATTCCAAATTCTAAAAGAAGTTACCAGGATTAGCCCCACCAGATCTCAAGCTCCTATTATGATGTCTGCTAATTGAAACTATAGCATTGTCCTATAGACAGATTAACTGAGCAAAGTTAAATAAAAAGTTCAAGTTTAGGGCTGGAGAGATGGCTTAGCAGTTAAGGTGCCTGCCTGCTAAGCCTAGGAATGCTGGTTCCAATCTCCAGGTCCCATGTTTAGCCAGATGCAAAGGATGCAAGGGCGCAATGCAGCACTTGCCCAAAAGGGGGCGCATGTGTCTGGAGTTCATTCACAGTGGCTGAGAGGCTTCTGGTGCACCTATTCTCTATGTCTTCCTCTCCCTCTCTCTCTATCTGTCTCTGTGTCTCTCTCCAAAAAAAAAAAAAAAAAGTCAAGTTTAAAAGTAGATTGAGGGCTGAAGTGATTGCTTAGTGGATAAGGCACTTGCCTGCAAAGCCAGAGGACCCAGGTTCAATTCGCAGGACCCATGTAAGCCAGATGTACAAGGTGGTGCATGTGTCTGGAGTTCGTTTGCAGTGGCTGGAGGAGCTACCATGCCCATTCTCTTTGTCTCTCTCTCTCCCTCCTTCCTTCCTTCTTTCTCTCTCTCAAATAAATAAATACAAATAAAATATTAAAAGTATATAGACTATGCATACCAATTTATGAGAAGGGTGACACTACAGATGAATAAAATCTTCATCAAGTACAATAGCATAGGAAGCTTCCCAGGAGAACAATGCTAGCTTTGCGCCTCATACTTTAAGCACGACAAATCCCAGCTGGGCAAAGATCTAAAGGTAAAGATGAGGCCATAAAACAGTATAAGACAAATGAATGGGAAATTCGTTTGGAAACTCAGAGTGAGGTGTATCCGTAAGAGAAAAGGTTGATGAAACAGATTCCATACAAATGAAGACCATCTGCTTTTCTAAGCCCAAGGAAAAGCCTAATGACGCACATGGCAGAAGTCTTCCCGGCCCGCCTCACTGCAGACAGACCTGCTCCCTGACACACGAGCCCCCACAGACAGTTTACAGCAACAAAATCCAGTCTTCTTCCCGTTCTATGGGGGATAAATTCCAAGACCCCCATTGAATGTCTGAAACCAACAGTAGTATCAAACCCTATATAGACTATGTTTTTCTCTAAGCTAAATATCTGTAATAAAGCTTAATTTATAAATTTGAGACAGTATGAGATTTAAAATACTAAAGAAATGTAACAATCATAATGGTATATTGTAATAAAAGTTATTTAAAGTTTGTAATTTTTCATTCAACATTTTTGTCTGATGGAGACCACCAGTAACTGAAGTAATAGAGAGCAACACCACAGGTAAAGGAGGATACTGTATATATTATATTATAATTATGTTTATACTTTTTTTTGTTGTTTTTTTGAGGTAGGGTCTCACTTTAGCTCAGGCTGACCTGGAATTCACTATGTATTCTCAGGGTGGCTTTGAACTTATGGCAATCCTCCTACCTCTGCCTCCCGAGTGCTGGGATTAAAGGCGTGTGCCACCACACCCAGCCTATGCTATGGTGTTTTTGATGACAAAAGAGCAGATATCCGGCTGGAAAGATGGCTTAGCGGTTAAGGTGCCTGCCTGCTAAGCCTAAGAACTCTGGTTCCAATCTCCAGCGGTTCCAATCTCCAGGTCCCACGTTTAGCCAGATGCAAAGTGACACAAGGGCGCAATGCCGCACTTGACCACAAGGGGACACACACATCTGGAGTTTGTTCACAGCAGCTGAGAGACTGCTGGCGTGCCCATCTCTGTCTCCCTCTCCCTCTCTGTCTATCTCTCTCTGTCTCTCTCTCCAAAAATAAGTAAAATAATAATACAAAATTTTTTTAAAGAGCAGATATCCATGCCAAGGCAAGTGCCTCAACTGCTAAGCCATCTCTCCAGCCCTTTAAAACTTTTATTGGCTAACCCAGGTTCAATTCCCAGTACCCATGTAAACCAGATGCACAAGGTGGTCCATGCATCTGGAGTTTGTTTGCAGTGGCTGGAGACTCTGGTGTACCCATTATCTCTCTTTCTCTCTAAATAAATAAATATTTTCAAAAGTTAAAAAAAAAGAAATGTGGTGGTTTCAATGTAAATGTATGACCCCCATAGCCTCAGGTATTTTAAAAAAATTTTGTTTTTATTTATTTATGTGACAGAGAAAGAGGGGGGGGGAGAGAGAGAGAGAATGGGCATGCCAGGGCCTCCAGCCATTGCAAACGAACTTCAGATGCGTGCACCCCCTTGTGCATCTGGCTAACGTGGGTCCTTTGGCTTTGCAGGCAAATGCCTTAACTGCTAAGCCATCCCTCCAGCCCCTCAGGTATTTTTGATTAATCTTCCTACTTAGTCTTCAGCAGGCAGAGCCCTGCAAGAGGAGTGCGTCACTAGGGTTGGATCTTGAGTCCAGCCCTGCTAGGTGTGTAGAGAGCCAGCTTGAGCTCTGGCTGTTTGTGCTGGTGCTGCCCCTCTGCTATGGACGTATGTTAAAGTGAGCCACTTCTTCTGCCATGCTGGAGCTTCCTCTGGACTCCATAAGCCTGAAATAAACCCTTTCTTCCCACAAGCTGCTTCTGGTTGTGTGTTTTCCAGCAATGTGAAGGTAACAAAAAAGGAAAACTGGTGCCGGGAAAGTGGGGTCACTATTTCCTGACCATGTGGTGTAGAAGGACCTTGGATCTGGTTTGCAGGAGGCATTTGAAAAGTTTGGAGACACAGGTAAGAGCTTTAGACTGCTGTATGTGGAGCTTAATGGATGGTTCCGGTCAGAGTTCAGAAAGCTGATGGAAGTGCATGTGGTAAAGATGTGCTTGTAAGGTTTCCAATGGCACTGGGCTACCGGCTGTTCCTCTTATACAGTGACAAGGAAATGGACTGTGCTTCATGCTTGGGGACTTTGAGGGGTCTCATTTCAAAGGCAATGCTGATTGGTCTGTTAGAGGAAGTTCAAGATTGCCATGTCCTCAGCTGGCTGCAGGGTATTGTGAGCTGCTTGTAGCCAGGTGGATAGTGGGAACTGGGGCTAAAAGGTAGAACAGAAAGATTTTAAAAATTCAAAAAATCCTCCGGGCATGGTGATGCACGCCTTTAATCCCAGAACTCAGGAGGCAGAGGTAGGAGGATCACCATGAGTTCAAGGCCACCCTGAGACTACAGAGTGAATTCCAGGTCAGCCTGAGCTACAGTGAGACCCTACCTCAAGAAAAAAAAAATCAGAAAATCCTGTACCAATCCATGGAAAATGTGGTTGCTAAAGAGATTAAGGACATTAAAACGGACTGAGTATTTTGTCCAATAGAAGTAATGATTTGAGGCACCTCAGGAAGTGGTCAGACTCCACTCCTTCCAGTTCCAAAGTTGTTAAGGTCCTAATTTATTTGAAAGACTTCACTTTCGGAAGGGCCCTGGGGCTCCTTCTTCTCACAGAACCACAGAGGTAAATGTTTCCCCATGTTCAACCGTCCAGATTCTTGGAAATTACTGCAGCCATGGTCCAAGGGATCAGCTACTGCTCCAGTTGATGTTGCCCACGTGATACATGTTTTGGGCATGCAGGCAAGCGCCTTAACCGCTAAGCCATCTCTCCAGCCCCAGCTCTTGTAATTGCTGTATTCATGCTAAAGCACCCACACTTTCGTTGACCTGAAGTCTCTCCCTTCACTGAAAAGTTACCTGTCACAGAATCCCACAGCACAAGCTGCAGGATTCTTTTTTTTAAAAAAAAATTATTTATTTTTATTTATTTATGAGAGAGAGGCAGAAAGAGAGAAGCAGAGAGAGAAAGAGAAAGGCAGAGAGAGAATGGGCACACCAGGGCCTCCAGCTGTTGCAAATGAACTCCAGATGCATGCTCCACCTTATGCATCTGGCTTACGTGGGTCCTGGGGAATCAAACCTGGGTCCTTTGGCTTTGCAGGCAAGATGCCTTAACCACTAAGCCATCTCTCCAGCCCAAGCTGACAGGGTTCTTAAAATGAGTTCCCAGTGCTGGGGCCGGTTCATTGAAACAGCTTACCATGATGGAGGTGAAGAAAAAGATGGCCAGGCGATGAGGATGCTGGTAGATGCTGTCCCCTGCTGTCCCTATTTGACAGATAACGAAATGGAGGCTGGGCAAGATGAAATTATTTGCCCAAGACTGCATGCCCTTCAGTAGTCACAGCAGAGCACGGGTTCAAATGCAGCCTGCCTCCTTCTCATTCCATTTCCATACCATCTCTCCGCACCCCTCTATGGCACGCTGTGCTGGACTAGAGATAGTAGCACAAGTTTCTTAACGCCTCTAAATTTTCAGGAGCTTCAGTCTAGGAGAGGGGGTGTAGACACTGGGGCCAGACTGTCACTAAATGAGGTAACCCTATTTCAGAGGAAGAGAGCAAATATCACACTCTCAAAGATACGTTTAGCCTCTCCTCTGAAACCCTTTTTCCCTTCTGTGCGTGGAACGCAATCACAGTTACACACAACGCAATGTTTGTACTCGTAAGCAGCAGCCCTGAAAAGCGATCACGGATACAGCTGCAAGCACTCTTTTTAAGGTTCCTCCCATCCCCGGAGCCTCATCCTGCCTGAAGGGGCAGGTCCGTGAAGCCAGGCCCTGCTTGCTGACACGAAACCAGCCAGGGTTGCTGACAGGAAATGAAAGCTGTTCCCAGAGCTTCAGCCAATCCAGCTTTTACACTACAAAGCCTATCAAAACACCTCGGATCAAAAAGTGACCAGAGGGCCACTCTATGGTTACTGTTGATACTAATAGCAGACCAGGGGCCGCGTGCTGCCAGGCAGAACCAGTGTCCACGGGCTCCTAGGAGCCCTACAGCACCCATGCAGAGACAGGGCATAGCTGGGTCAGTCTGGGTGCGGGCAGGGAGCTAGGAGTCTCTAGGCAAGGTCTTCAAAGTCGATGGATCTGTTCACTTGTCTGTGAAATGGGGCCAACAAACTCCTTTTTGGAACATTGAACAGCTCAGATAAGCAAACGTGCTGAGCATTAAGGACAGGACCTGGCTCCCTGCCGGGTCAGCATGTAGCATGTACTCTCGGTCGTCATAGGGAAACCACAGAGTCCTAGAGACGTACATGCACATTCCTAGGAAAGAGGGAAGAGCTACCTCAGTGGGTGAACACCCAGTCCTCCCACTGTTGTGCAGGACTGTTGACGGATGTATGAGCTTCCTGTGGCCGCTGTAACAAAGGGTCACCACTCAAACTAGAAGTCCATCCTCTCACAACTCTGAAGGCCAAAAGTCCAAAGTCAAGGTGCCTACAGGGCTCCTCTCCGGACAGGTTGGCGACAGCCCTTCCCTGCCTCCTCCCAGCCTGTGGCAGCGGCAGTCCTGGCTTTCCTTAGCTTTCAGCTGTGCTTATCCAGCCTCTTCCTGTCATCTCACAGCACACTCCCCAAGCACACATCTGTACCCACGTGTCTGCCCTGTTGTTAATAAGAACCCCAGTAAAGGCCAGCTCTACTGCAGTGTGGCTTCTTTGACTAATTGCATCTGTGGTGACCCTATTTCTACATAAGGTGCCTTCTGAGGTGCTGGGTGTGAGGACTTCAGCCATTTAAAAAATGTTTGTTTATTTGTTATTTATATTAGAGAGAGTGTGTGTGAATCAGGGCCTCCTACTGCTGTAAACAAACTCCAGACACATGCACCATTTTGTGCATCTTTTTTTAAAATTTGTTTTTATGAGAGAGAGAGGGGAGAGGGAGAATTGGTGCCCCAGAGTCTCTAGCCACTGCAATCGAACTCCAGACACATGCGCCAACTTTTGTGCATGTGCGACCTTGCACACTTGCATCACCTTGTGCATCTGGCTTATGTGGGATCTGGAGACTTGAACATGGGTCCTTGGGCTTTGCAGGCAAGTGCCTTAACCACTAAGCCACCTCTCCAGTCCTGCATCTGTCTTTTACATGGGTACTGGGGAAGTGAGGTAGGGCCATCAAGCTTTACAAGCAAGTGCCTTTAACCAGTGAGCCATCTCTCCAGCCTGAGCCTGTCTTTTTTAACAGGGCCACAATTCAGTACATGACCCTAAGCAACTGTGTCCCAAGTCCACTGATGTCAAGAGAACAAGGCCCCACGCAGTGCTTCTTCTGACCCTATCTGGGAGAAGATGCTGCTGTGGCATGACGGGGGAAGAGGCCAAGCCACAGGACCAAGTGCTGAAGGACCAGTCCTGGCTTTGACACTACAACAAGGTAGGCATCTATCAGCTGCATGACAAGGGCAAGTCACCTCAGTCCCTCCTATGTGAAGAGAATAATAATGACTATTCCTTCATTCATTAGGTCATAGCCATCGACCCAAACACTTCCTGCAGGACCCACCTCTGAACACGCACTGCTGCGCGGGGGGAAAACACGCTTCATCCAAACTGTAGCAACCTCCCACTCAACACTGCCTCTCAGAGGACCAAGACTATGGTGAACACTTGAGAGGCACATTCAAATTCTGTGCAAGCCTCGTGCCTGGCTGGCTGCAGTGCTGCCCAGCCCACCCTCAGACTCAGCGCGAGGGAAGAGGGAACACACCTCCTTCTTGATCCCAGACTCGCCTGGGCTCAGCCAGCCCTCCACCAGGAGGGATCCCTGCTTCCATTGAACCCCCCCCCCCTTGCCAGACGGTTGGGATGCTTCAACGTGACAAAACAATACTCCTGTGTATTCAGGATAAACAGGTAAGAATAACCAAGACATTTTTGAGAAGAAAAACGAACAAGGAACTGAGTGATTGGAGCTATGAAGGAGAATCACATAGCCACGTGCGTTGAGCTCACTGGCAACCCTACAGATGGTGCAAAAAGGAGCAGACAATATTGTGCACACCATGGGAGAAAACAAACTCCAGCAAATATTGCTGGGATTCCTCGATACTTGGAAGATCTTCAAGTCAGAGCCTCTTTTTGGCCTTTACTCCATAACAAATCAGATTCAAAAAAAAGTTATGAGGCTGGAGTGCAGCTCAGGGGTAGAGCACTTCCCTAGCGTGGTCCTGCATTCTGTCTCCAGCACACAGACTTAAGTGTAAAAGCAAATGAAGCCTTTTATATCTTTCCTAAACTTTTATTACTCTTCAGAAAATGTGTATTGCTTTCGCAATTTTGTAAGGGAATAAACAATAACAATGGAAAAAATTATAAAAGTAGAAAAATTAAATAAAATCTGGCGTAAACTAGAAACAAATATAGGCAAACACTTAACAGATATCAGATGGGACTGGATTTTCTAAGCATAAAAGCAAAGAAAGAAATAGAACAAATAACCTGATTAGCTATAAAAAGTCCAAAGTATGTATGTATATATGTATACACACATAGCATAAAACTGAAAAGCAAATAAAAGTGAGAAAAAATTGCTACAAATATAACGGGTTATTATCCCTAAGGTATTAAAGATATTTTGCAAATCAGGCTGGATGTCTGTGGTTTCAAGTACTTGAGAGGCTGAGGTAGGAGGGTAACTTAAGCTCATGAGTTCAAGACAGACCAGGGAAACACAGCAAGACTCCATCAGAAAAAAAAAAAATCTTGTAAATAAGAAAACACTAAGCTTCCTTGATTCCAGTTAATTCAAAATGGAATTCCGAGTTGAGCCAGGCATGGTGGTGCACACCTTTAATCCCAGCACTTGGGAGGCAGAGGCAGGAGGATCACTGTGAATTTGAGGCCAGCCTGGGCCAGAGTGAAACCCTACCTAAAAAAAAATGGAATTCCGTATGTCCAAAAAATATGGCTGACCATCGTGAGCTGCACAGATTAATGAAAACATCCTTTTGTGAGTCTGTATGGCAACAAACTACAGAATGTATGTGTTCATACATGTGTGTAAAAGTGTGTGTATGTGTATGTATGTGTGTAAGTGAGGGAGAAAGAGAGCGAAGAGGCCAGAGGACAACCTCAGGGGTCATTCCTCAAAAGCACCACCAACCTTTTGTGAGTCAGGCTCTCTCACTGGCTTGGAGATCACCAAGTAGGCTAGACATGCTGGCCAGCAAGTCGTACAAACCCACTGTCGCTGCCTCCCCGGTGCTGGGGTTATAGGCATGTGCTACGTAACTTGGCAGTTGTTCACTCACATGGGTCAAAGTCAAGTCTTCATGCCTATGAGGCAAGCACTTTACAGACTGAGTTATCTCCCCAGCCCCCACTCTCACTGATAATGAACAAGTTGGGTAGAGTACAAGGTGACAGGCCTTTCATGCATATAGCTTGTTCTGGGACAGACAACGGGCACATGTCCAATGTCCTTGTCTGTCTCATTTCTCTCAACAATCTGGCCATTAAACTGATCAGAAATCAAAGTGAAGATGTTCATCACGTGTTCTATTACTTTTTGGTCTTTTTTTTTTGTTTGAGAGAGAGAGAGAGAGAGAGAATGGGCATGCTATTGGCCTTTCAGCTGCTGTGAATGAACTCCAGACGCGTGCGCCCACTTGTGCGCATGTGCGACATTGCACGCTTGCGCCACTTTTGTGTCTGGCTAAACGTGGGACCTGGAGAATCGAACTGGCGTTCTTAGGCTTCACAGGCAGGCGCCTTAAGTGCTAAGCCATCTCTCCAGCCCACGTGTTCTTTCTAATAGCAAACATTTGATGCTACCTTTCAGATATCCAGTAAGGGAATAATATCATGCTCCCATTGAGAGATTTTCCCTAAGGTATATGTACAAAAAAAAAAAAAAAAAACCCAGAACAATAACAGCAAAAACCAAAGCATAAGGTTGGGCTCGGTCACTGTACTGTGAGAGGTAGTGCTGGTGCACTGCCCGAGACTGGGCTAGGTGTGTGTGGGATGAAGCAAGAGAACTAGGTGGGTGTTTCTGGAGGCAGGATTTTCAGCAAGGGCAAAAGTCAATGTTAAGGAAAAACACTCTAGCCTAGAATTTAAGCTGGAAGTGACAGCATGCACTCAGATGCATTTATCCTAAAATAAACAGGCAAATAACTTTCCAGTTCTGTCCATACATAGTACTAGGTTAAAAAAAAAAAAAAAAAAAAAAACAACCTGGGGCTGGTGAGATGGCTCAGTGGTTAAAGGTTCTTGCTTGTGAAGTTTGTTGGCCTGGGTTCGATTCCCCAGTACCCATGTAAAGCCAGATGCACAAAGTGGCGCATGCGTCTAGAGTTCGTTTGTACTGGCGAGGCCCTGGCGTGCCCATTCTCTCTCTCAAATAAGTAAACAAGCTAGTAAATAATAAACAACAAAGCCAATGGAAGCGTCGTGATAGCTCGTGAGTCCTTTCGACAAGACCCTTCACCTGTGATAGTTTCTTCACCTCCACTGAGACAAGCCTGCCAGGCTTTGGTTTCTGTTACTCCAACACATTACCTGAGGCCAGATAATGCACAGAGTAGAGGTTGATTCGGCTTATCGTTCTGGAGGCTGGGAAGTCCGTGAGTATGGTGCCAGCGCCTGGCAAGGCCTTCTTGCTGTGTCATCACATGGGGAGACAGTAAGCATGCTACCTGGGTCTCTCTTCCTTTCCTTGGAATCCCACTGACACCATCATGGGACCCCACCCTTGTGACTTCAGCTAACAGCAATCACCTCCCAGAGGCCTCACCTCTAAACACCATTAGCATAAGATTTTGGGGTTAAGTTTCACATATATAACCTGTTGGGGGCACATGGAAACCATAGCAAGGCTTGTTTTATATATATTTGTTTAAGGGGGAAATACATAAGAGACCACACTTGACAGCTCTTAGTATCCTGTGATACCCACACATTTAAAAAAAATTATATATATATGGTTTTTTTTTTGAGGCAAGTCCAACAGGCTGGCCTTTTTTATGTGAGAGAGCATGAGAGAAGGAGAGAGAGAGGGAGAGAATTGGTGTGCCAGGGCCTCCAGCCACTGTAATTGTACTCCAGACACGTGTGCCATCTTGTGCGCATGTGTGACCTTGTGTGATTGTATCACCTGTGTGTCTGGCTTATGTGGGACCTGGAGAATTGAACATGGGTCCTTAGGCTTTGCAGACAAGTGCCTTAACTGCTAAGCAATCTCTCCAGCCTAAAAATATTTATATGTATGTACTTATTTATTTGTTTATTGATTTATTTATTTGACAGAGGGAGAGAGACAGGCAGGCAGACAGACTATGGGTACGCCAGGGCCTCTTGCAGGTGAAAACTCCAGATGTACATGCCAGTTTGTGCATCTGGCTTTATGTGGGTAGTGGGGAATGGTTTTGCAGCAAGCACCTTTCACTACTGAGGCATCTCCTCAGCCCTCCATTGGCCTTAGATGGGACTCACCAGCCTTAAGAATAACTGAAAATGTTTGCAGTGGGGTGTGATAGATTCAGTATGTTTACTTGCATGCGTCCATAGTGGTTCAAAACAGAGCTCAGTGGTTGCCCGTAGAGGATGCTGGAGAGCAAAGGAAGAGCAAAGTGTCCCCCATGAATGCCACCCCAGAGAACCAAACAGCTGCTGCTGGGAGCTGTCTGTGTAGAAGCGGTCCAGCCAGCGGGTACAGGCACACACCAGGGTTACGGTCTCCTGATGCTATTCCTCTCTCTAACCAGTCCCCTCATAAGGCAACCGTGGTCAGCGCTGCTACCACAGAAAGCAGCTCATTCATCCAGTGGCCTCTCCTAACCATTATTCTCACCTTTCAACCCTAGCCTGGTTGTCACCAGGCATGTAGATCTACCCACCAATTATGGGCAACCCAGGGCCAGAGGGACGCATTATATAACACCACAGAAATGCCACTATCCGAATCCAGATGGTGGGAAACTTTAGGGGGGAAATGACCCGTTTTCTTCAATAAATAAGTTACAAGGATGGTTGGGGTGTGGCTCAGTGGTAAAGTGCATGCCTGCCACACACTGGGTCCTGGGTTCAATCTCTAGTACCATCGCGACAAAAATAAAACAACAAAAACCAACTAGGTATCAATCAGTTGGCAAGAGAAGTGAAGGGAAATGAACCAGGGCTACAGGCTAACAGACGTCACTCACCGGTCAGCCTACCAATCACAACACATGAGCCTTATTTGAATTCTGATTCAAACCATTAAAAGTCAGGAATCAGGGCTGGGGATGTGGCTCGGTGGGTAGAGTGCTCACCTAGCACACATGCAGCCCTGAGTTCAATCCCCAGCACTGCATGAAACCAAGTGTGGCGACCTATGCCTGCAATCTCAGCGCCTGGGAGCCGGAGGCAGGAGAATCACTTCAAGATCATTCTTGGCTATTCACTGAATCTGAGGCCAATATGGGCTATAAAAGATTCTGTTTTTAAAAAAATCATTTCAAATGAGTTTTTCCCCCACAGTTAATGATAGAAGAAATGCTTATGAAATGGCAAGGATTTAAAAAAAAAAAAAAAGGAGAAACAAATCAATACCTGGGTGGGTGTTATCTCTGTCTTGTCATTCATAGACAAACAAGCGTGAGGCCAGAAGAAGATTCAATGCAATGTTAATAACAAGTGCAACCTTTTTATGGGGTTGGGCTGGGGTCATTACCTCCTTCTTTGTAGTTTCTCTTTTCTGCAGGGAGTGAGCCTTACTCTGCCTTTCCAAAAATACATTTTTAAAAGCATTTAACTTGGAATTTTCTAGGACAAACTCAGCTGTTATGTTCACTGCTGTTTATTTCTGCGTTGGCCTGATGTCTTCCAACAGTTTCCAGAGCAGCCACAAGCCCAGACTTGAGCAGAGAACCCCCGGATTTGATCACATAAACACTGTACAGTGGACCCAGTACAGAAGCACCTTTCTCAGGCCAGCACAGCTTGACTGAGCCTGTAATTCTTGACTCCATGAGGAAAATAACCAAACAGGGGGGAAAAATCCTTTGTAAAGGTTAGCTTGGTAGTATACAACCCAGATCAGGGAGAGCTGGAACCAGAGGGCCTGATGGGGACATCCAACCACCTGGACAGAGCTGAAGGATGGGCCCATGACCATTAGCCATGACGGACAGTCTGTGCCAGTTTACACAGATCCATACAAACGCTCTGTCCCATGGAAAGAATGATCCGAACCACCCGTCAGCCCATACCAGGAATGATTATCTTGGCGATGAGAAGAGGCGTGGAGAGGGAAGGGACACGAACGTGCATGGCGTGGGGTCAGTATTCTTGCAAGCTGGCCAAACAACTTTTACTTGTTTATTTGTTTAAAATTTTTTTTAAAAAATTGCTTTTTTTCGAGGTAGGGTCTCACTCTAGCCCAGGCTGACCTGGAATTCACTCTGTAGCCCAGGCTGGCGTCAAACATGGTGACCCTCCTACCTCAGCTTCCTGAGTGCTGGGATTAAAGTCATTCACCACCAAGTTGGGCAATTTTTATTTTTATTTTATTTTTAATTTTTTAAAATTTATTTGAGAGAGAGAAAGAGAAAACATGGGTACACCAGAGCTTCCTGCCACTGCAAACAAACTCCAGACACATGCACCACTCTATGCATCTGGCTTTATGTGCATACTGAGGAATCAAACCCAGGCCATCAGGCTTTTTAGGGAAGTGCCTTTAACCACTGAGCCACGTCTTCAGGCCCATTTTAAATCGTTTTATGTGTACATGTGTGTTAATATGTATGTGGGCACACTTGGCTATGGGTGTGCATATGTGTGCACACATGTTCTATGTCTTCCTTGATCACTCTCCACTCATATTACCCAGGTAGTCTCTCTTATTTGAACCCAGAGTTTGCCAATTCAGGGAGTCTAGCTGGTCAGCTTGCCCTGGGCAGAGGGGCTATTGTGTTCACCCAGTATTTATGTGGGTGCCAGGGATCCAAACTGGTCCTCATGCTTGTGCAGCTCTTCATCCACGCCGTCTCCCTAGCCTGGCAGAGCAGATTTAAGACTCACGCTGTTGGGCAGGAAGTGCTGGCCTAGCGTGTGAAGGTATCTGGTAGAATCTGAGCATTGCGAAGGAAAAAGTGAAAAACAAATGAAAAGCACGCTGCTGAGAGCCCCATGTTAGCCACCTGCTTGTTGTTGTGACCAAAGCCCTGGGCGAGAAGCCCCTGAACGGAAGGGCTTGTTCGGGCTCACAGTTTGAGGGGATCCAGGTCTGCCGCGGGAGGGAAGTATGACAGCAGAAACCACAGCAGCTGGCCACACTGCGTCCACTCAGGAAGCACAGTGACAGGAAGTGCTCACCCACAGCAAACCCCTTCCTCCAGCAAGGCCCCACCTCCAACCTTCCACAACAGTGCCGCCAGCTGGGGATCAAGGGTTCAAGTGCACAAGCATATTCATGAGCCAGAACATGCTGAACCCACAGTTTCCAAACAGCTCACCACCTGCTGTGGCAGACATCCCTCACTGCCTTTTTTTTTTTTTTTTTTTTTTTTTTTGGCTCTAGCTCAGGCTGACCTGGAATTCACTACTCAGGGTAGTGATCCTCCTGATCCTCCTACCTCTACCTCCCAAGTGCTGGGATTAAAGGTGTGTGCCACCACGCGGGGCTCTTCACTGCCTTTTGTTGCCAGTGAAAACTCACGTCTCCATGGGACCCCTTTCCTTTCTTCCTCCCGCCTCCAAACACTCCCAGCAATGCATGGAGGTTAATTTGCCCTCTGCACGATAAAGGGCTCCCCTGCTGTGGTGTTTGAATCACAGTCCTCCCCAAACTCATGTGTTTTTTTGAACACTTGGTCCTAGCTGGCGAAAATTTGGGAGGCGGAGCCTTTCTGGAAGAGGCGCCCCTGGGGATGGGGACGGACCTTGGGTGTTAGCCCTCAGCTTGCCAGCACCAGCTCAGCTCACATGCTTTCTGACAGCTGCTGTGTCAAGGGGTGATGTCCGGCCTTTGCTCAGCCACCTTTTTCTGCCGTCATGAAGCTTTGAACCGTTGACACTGCGAGCCAGGACAAATCTTTTCTTCCCATTAGCTGCTTTTGTCAGGTGTTTGTCCCAGCGCTGCAAAGGGAACCACAGCCCCTACGTGCTGCCAGGACACGTGGAAAGAAGTCATCCATGCTGCTCGAGTCCGAGTCCAGGGGAACAGGGGAGATGGACCCCGAAGACCTCCCTGCTAGCTCGGTGGGAAAGCATGTACCTAAAACCTTCCCTCCCCTCTCTCCCCCATTCTGTGACATGCACATTTTGGGTGCCAGCATTTTGGTTTCGAGGCAATAAATAAGAGAAATTCCCATGGGAAACTGTGGGCCTCACCTTGAAGAGAGTGGCTCTCTAACCGAAGCTGGGGAACAAAAACAAGCCACTTAATGGTTTTGGCAGCAGCACGGGGCCTTCCGTGAGACTGTGCAGAGATGGGAACTGGCTGTGGCCCAGCAGCTCCGTTCCTCATGTGGTCTCTTCTTCCCCTTGACCCCATGGCGCAGAGGACTCTCCAGGGGGGCCGCAGTGGTGAGGGTCACACTGAGCCACCTCCTGCCCACCTCTCGCCTGTTGTGACTTTCCTCCACTGGTGGTGGAGGTGGGACCATCACCCACATGCTGAGAACAGTGGTGGCCTAAGAGGTGCAGAGTGCCACTGGACTTCCAGCTTTCCCAAACTGGCTCAGGCCCTCTGGGGAGTTAATTTTACCCAGCAAAGGGCTATGCAGTGTCCTGATGGGTCCTGTGGCTGTCACAGCCTGAACAGCAGTGGGCATGATGCTTTGGGATGTATTCAAAGCAATTTCTCAGATTTGTAGAGACCAGGGGAGGCAAGCTGTACTAGCTCTTATGAAGGTGCCTGCCTCATTTTCTAGTTCTTTCTAGCTTGCAACCTTGGGCAATTTGCCTCACCTCTCTGAGCTTCAGTATCCTCACTGGGAACCCAAGGACCTCACGGGGAATTGCAGAGAGGATGGCAAGAGGTCACGGGTGTCAGGCAGTCCTGGTAGGCACACAGGCTGTGCCTAATCAACCCCGGGCATGTGCCTTGCGGTGCTGTCCTTTTCTTCTATTCAAAATAACAGGGGTGCCAATTGGAGAACACATACAGTGAATTCCAGACAAGTTCAAGAACTGAAGGCAAACACGGGGGAAAATTAGGACCAAGTTCTGAAAGAGCTGCCCCAAAGCTCCCAGCTTGGCCATCAGATGGTGCCGCCCAGCTGGTGGTATGGGCAAATCCACTAACAAGGGTCCGAGTCTCGGGCACACAGTGGGGCTCATGACCATCTCTGGAAGGAAGGGAGGGATCGTGATACAAACGGCCATGCACTCAACCCTTGATGGGGCCAGGCACAACACACATTTCCACATAACGTAACTCATTTTATTACCACCATTTTGCAGATGACACTGAGTCTCCAAAAGGTTAACTCAGTGGTTTCTGCCCGGCCCCCCCAACCTCCAGTCAGACCTGATCCCCAACTCAGCTTTAAACAAAAGCAGCTGAGGTATTTACTCTGGTCAGTAACAAGAATTCAACATTCTTCTGGTGCTGTTATAACTTATAGGGCACTTTTCATATTGATCCCTTTTATCTTTGCATTGGAGGTTGAGATAAACCTGTATGTGTTTAACTTAGTTCAGTTATTTAAAGGAATAAAGGACAAAAGAGAAGAATCTGTATTAGATCAGCATGAGAGGAAACATTTTTAGCAAAATATTATGGTAAGTGCCCCAGGTTTCTATAAATCGCCCCATTGAGCTTAGAAATCCCTAAATTACTATTGTCGAGCTATTCAATATTCCCCGTCCATAAGAGTGGATGAAAATGCAAGACTAGGCCAAGTGTGGAGTTGGAAAACTTTTAACTCAATTTGGACTAAGCATTACTGAAACAACAAAACAAAGCGAGAAGAAAAAGTTCAAACCTTTCAGGATTTAACAAATTTAAGTACAAATTACAAGCCAGGTCCTTTCGAACAATTTGATGCTTGTATATAAAGAACATTTCCCAAATCAAATTTCCTAGATTTTTTTCATGAACAAATGCCCTTGTGGTTCTGTCTTCTGAACCCAGAGCCAAAATGGAAATTGGTGTGAAAATTAGTGAACATTTATGAAGAGCAGACGGTACAGAAGGGGGAGGAGAAAAACAGGAAAGCAGCATTTGGTATTTATTTGGAATAATTAACAAAGCAGAAGCAGCTGAAGGCTGGCACCGCGTACCTTGCCCAAATGCTGTGGAGGGCTGATGTTCAAAGGGCCAAGTAAGTGGGTGGTTAGGTGCAATTTCACGCCTCACTGCACAGCTAAATAAAAGGAAATATTTTTTTAAGTGTAATTGAACTTTTGCAATACTGACGGCATCTTTTCTTTTCTTTCTTTCTTTTTTTTTTTTTTGCCTGGATATTGCAGTTATTTTGGAAGCCACACACCTCTGAATTAGGAGGGGTTTGACAACAGACTAGTATAATAAAGGCTTCTTTCTGTTATCACCAGAGCATTCACAAACATTCCTGCATCTGCCGTGTTCGTGAAAACTCTGCTTTTTATCAGATGTGTGGAAATGAGTTTCCTTAGAAAGCCCAAGAGGGACATGGCTTTGGTTTTCCTTTGTCTTAGCTAATGCGATGAGGTTGAGTGGAACAGTTTCTGCCTCTGGAAAGAAGCGAAGAGGAGCAAGAAGGGGAAAGAGGCAGGACCGATGATCACACGCACAGAACGAGCACTTGCTGTGTGCCAGGCAGGATTCTGAGGTCTTTAGAAACAGAGGCACATGGCACTATGCAGTGAGTTTTATAAGGATCTCATTTTTAGTTGGGGAAACTGAGGCAGAAGTTAATGAACTCATGAAGGTCACACAGCTACGAGGAAACTGAGTGAGCACCAGGGATCAACATCCCCTCGGAATGCCTTTCAGATGTGCACCAGCCCTGGCTGCCCCCAGCCCCAGCCACAGTGTAAACACAGGGTCTGGATGGAACAGACGCCTCATTTATAAACAAGCAAGAGCTCAAACATCTGGCCCTTCCTCTGCAGCACAGACACTATGCAGGTACCAGCCCTTTGGCCCGCCAGGCCCACACAGTGTAAATTCCAGGAGGCCGGCCCTCCTTGCACACCGGTTCTGGGGGGCTGAGACCACAGGTGAGTATCAGGCCTCTGTTGCAGGCTTCTGGAGTCCATGTGGCTATGGGGTGTGGGTTAAGGAGGTAGGAATCTGGGGCATTCCCTACACCCTAGTCGAGCATGTCAACAAGCAAAGCCACCTCATCCCCTTTTAAAATTTCTGTGTCCGAAACGAAGCATTTTCACCATTTTTTTCTCCATGTGGATGTGTATTGAGTGTGCATGTGTGGATGTGTGGAGGCCAGAGGTCAAGGTTGGGGGTCCTCAATTGCTCCCCACCTCGTGTTTTGAGACAAGGTCTCTCAGAGCCTAGAACTCAGTGATTTGGCAATACCAGCTGTCTCAGGGTCCTGTTGTCTCTGCCTCCAAGTGCTGGGCTCACAGGCATGTGCCACCACACCTGGCAGTGACGTGGGCATTTGGGATTCAAACTCAGGTCTTTGTGCTTGCACAGCAAGCACTTTACCCACTGAGCTCATCTCTCCAGCCCTTTCAGCATTTGTCATTGTTGTGTTGAGACAGGGTCTTATAACCTAGGCTGGCCTTGAACTTGCTGAGTAGCTCAGGCTGGCTTCAGGCTCACGAGTCTCTGCCTCAGCTTCCTGATTTTGGGGTTCTAGATCCATGGCCCCTCGCCTCTCATCCATCCTCAGCATTTTCAAGTGTGCTCTTCAGTGGCGTTCACACTCACCTCCATCATCACCTCCAGACATGCTCAGCATCCACCCATCTCCATCTCCTCATCCCCCCTCCTCCAGCTGCTGACAGCCACTACTATTCCTCCTGTCTCCAAATTCACCTCCTCTGGGTGCCTCCTGGAAGTGGAATTGCACAGCACCTGTCTTGGCGACTGGCTTATTTCCTTAGTGTAAGGCCGTCAGGGCTCATCCTTTCTGGAACAGGTGTCAAAGTTTCCCTTTGTTGTCAGACTTCAACAGTCGGCCAGGGTATGGACGCCCCCCCCCCTTGCCATTTTCACTGTATCTTCTTTATGCACTCACCTGGCGGTGACTCCCTGGGGTACTTCCATCATGTGCCCTGTTTAGACACAGTAACACATGACTTCAAGCCCTCACTATTTATAAAGCATGATCCCCTGGTCACCTGTTGTGACTGTGGCCGTGGAAGCTCTGGGCTGCAAGGATGTCACACTTCAATCTTAAAGACCACAGAGAGTGGGGCTGGGGAGATGGTGCCTTTAGTGAAGTGCTGGCCCCAGTAGCCATGTGAAAAAACCAGGTGCTGCAGCTATTCCTGTGATCAAAGTGCTGGGGAGACGGAGGTAGGAGAACGCCGGAGGCCTGCTGCCCAGCTAGTCTAGCTACACCAGTGAGCTCTAGGTTCACTGAGAGAGCCAATCTCAAAAACACAAGGTGGGGTGTGACTCAGGAAGACACCCGACATTGACCTCTGGCCTCCATACCCATGTCTGTGCACCTGTACACACACGTGCACCCATGCACATATGAACGTGCATGCCCACAGGCACCATGCACATGCAGACATCGTGGAAAGGTAGAGAATGCAAATGACGTGAGAAGGTGGACTTGACAGAACCTCGCTGGCCTTATGACCATTCTGTACAGTGGGGTTGGGGTTGTGCCAGAGGAACAGGGCTTGGAGGGAGATTCTGTGAGCTGCTCAGGGTCACACAGGACACAGGTACTCGAACACAAGCCCTCAGCTCTCAGCTCAGTCTTCTGCCCACATGGCCCTCGGCACCTGCGCGAGCTTGGGAAAAGACAACACTGGCTGTGTGCACAACTGCTAACATGAGAGCAGAGGGCTTTGCAGTAGAGTTCTACAAAGTTTATCAGACTTAAAAGCATATCCGAGGCGCAGCCAGCTGGGGGGGCATGGGTCTTATAAAGTGCCCCTGACCTCCCCATGGCCCAAGCAATCAGCACTTGCCCCCGACAGCCAGCCATGGACAACGTGCACACTGAAGCACTCGCAAAACCATGGCGGTCTCCTGGCTGTTAATCAGGATCTTGACAGGTGCTGATCTCCCAGAGATCCTGGCTGAGCTCCGCCACTTACAGGACTTGGGTCCAGGAAGCCAGGGCTGGCATTAACCCTTTGTCTGCAAAGTCAAACTGTCTCTGATTTGACCTGACTCCCTAAAGTGTGAGATGTTGTGTTCCTCTGGGAGCAAGGAAGGGTTAAATAGTGCATCATCTGTTTTTTCTCTCTCAAAAGGCCAGGAACCCAGGCCTGGGTTTAAAAGCATTCTTCGCAAATCGGCAGATAACCCCTCTGACACAGGCCCTGGCAGCTCTCCAGAAGGGACTGGCCCTTAGCCCCAGGGCAAGGAAGGACCACCTTCTGGGTGTGCAAAAAAGTAGAGGCCCTCTCGGGCTTTGGTGTGCTTTCTGGTCTCCTCTAAAATATTCTAGAATGTTCTGGACCCTTTAACGCACCCTGCCCCCGGTGGCACTGACATTCTATTGGGATTGGGGCAATGTGACAACTAAACATAATTAAGATTATACAGGGCATTAGAAGGTAATAGGCACCATGAGGGATTAGAGAGTTAGAAGGAGGAAGACTTGTGACAATAAATATTAATAGTGACCAAGTCTCAATGATGCACACTTTCAACAACAAAACCCAACAGCCAGAGATGGTCAGAGAGGACAGCACCTCATGAATCCATCCCTCACTCCCCTCCCTGCACACCCATCCTTCATCCCTCACTCCACTCCCTACACACCCATCCTTCCTCCCTCACTCCCCTCCCTACACACCATCCTTCATCCCTCACTCCCCTCCCTACACACCCATCCTTCCTCCTCACTCCCCTCCCTGCATACCCATCCTTCATCCCTCACTCCCCTCCCTGCATACCCATCCTTCATCCCTCACTCCCCTCCCTGCACACCTATCCTTCATCCCTCACTCCCCTCCCTGCACACCTATCCTTCATCCCTCACTCCCCTCCCTGCACACCTATCCTTCATCCCTCACTCCCCTCCCTGCACACCTATCCTTCATCCCTCACTCCATTCCCTGCACACCCATCCTTCATCCCTCACTCCCCTCCCTGCACACCTATCCTTCATCCCTCACTCCATTCCCTGCACACCCATCCTTCATCCCTCACTCCCCTCCCTGCACACCCATCCTTCATCCCTCACTCCACTCCCCTGCACACCCATCCTTCATCCCTCACTCCCTCCCTACACACCATCCTTCCTCCCTCACTCCCCCCCTACACACCATCCTTCCTCCCTCACTCCCTCCCTGCACACCCATCCTTCATCCCTCACTCCCCCCCTACACACCCATCCTTCATCCCTCACTCCCTCCCCTGCACACCATCCTTCATCCCTCACTCCCCTCCCTGCACACCCATCCTTCCTCCTCACTCCCCTCCCTGCACACCCATCCTTCATCCCTCACTCCCCTCCCTACACACCCATCCTTCCTCCTCACTCCCCTCCCTGAACACCCATCCTTCATCCCTCACTCCACTCCCTGCACACCCATCCTTCATCCCTCACTCCCCTCCCTACACACCATCCTTCATCCCTCACTCCCCTCCCTACACACCCATCCTTCATCCCTCACTCCCCTCCCTGCACACCCATCCTTCATCCCTCACTCCCCTCCCTGCACACCCATCCTTCATCCCTCACTCCCCTCCCTACACACCCATCCTTCATCCCTCACTCCCCTCCCTACACACCCATCCTTCATCCCTCACTCCCCTCCCTACACACCCATCCTTCCTCCCTCACTCCCTCCCCACACACACATCCTTCATCCCTCACTCCTCCCTACACACCCATCCTTCATCCCTCACTCCCTCCCTGCACACCCATCCTTCATCCCTCACTCCCTCCCTGCACACCCATCCTTCCTCCTCACTCCCCTCCCTGCACACCCATCCTTCATCCCTCACTCCACTCCCTGCACACCCATCCTTCATCCCTCACACCACTCCCTGTACACCCATCCTTCATCCCTTACTCCACTCCCTGCACACCCATCCTTCCTCCTCACTCCCTCCCTGCACACCCATCCTTCATCCCCACTCCACTCCCTGCACACCCATCCTTCATCCCTCACTCCCTCCCTGCACACCCATCCTTCATCCCTCACTCCTCCCTGCACACCCATCCTTCCTCCTCACACACCCATCCTTCATCCCTCACTCCACTCCCTGCACACCCATCCTTCACCCCTCACTCCCCTCCCTGTACACCCATCCTTCATCCTCACTCCCTCCCTATCCTTCATCCTCCTCCCCCCTACATACTCATCCTTCATTTCTCACTCCCCTCCCTACACATCCATCCTTCATCCCTCACTCCCCTCCCTACACACCCATCCTTCATCCCTCACTCCCCTCCCTACACACCCATCCTTCCTCCTCTTCCCCGAATTGCATCTTGATGAAAAACAATACCAAAAATCCCATTTCAGTGACATTGATCTGCTTTGCCAGCTGTGGATATCAGAATATTTTAACCCAAAGTCACAATATCCAGCAAGAGTCCCCAGGAGCCTTCCAAATGGCTCTTCAACTCCCTCCCTCCACTTGGCCGCTGCTTCTACATCTTTAAAGTGGGAACACGAATGACTTGTGTGTTAGTTGGTTTTCCATTGCTGTAATAAAATACCTGAAGCTGGGTACTTTATAAGGAGAAGACGTTTGCTTAGTTATCAGTTCGTGAGGTCTAAGAGCATGGTGCCCACATTATCTTGGCTCTGGGAGGACCTTGTGGTAAATGGTACCACCAAGTGGGAGCATATGTAAGCAAAAATGTTGATATGTGAGGCAGGAAGCACACGGTGAGGAGGGCTCTTTTCTAACAACTCACTCTCAAAAGACCAACTCAAGTTCCCATGAGAACTTCCTTAACCCATTCTAAGGACAGCACCACAACCCAACCACTGCCTTGGCCCGACTTCAGAAAGCTTCCACACTACCTTTCAACCTTGCTGCCTGAGGTCTAAGCTTCAGGGACATGAATCCTTGGGGGACACGTTCATAGCATTTTAGACCGCAGGAGGTTGTGAGGGTGAAGGGGCGTGGTCACAGGGACCTGTCACTTTGAGCCTGTGGTGAGGCAGATGATCATGGTGAGTTTGTTGCTGGCCTCAAGGTGACCAGGAAGAGAGAGGGGTAGAGGTTGGGGTCCTGATATCCCCTTTAAGGACATGTCCCCAGTAGCCTTATTTCCTCCATTGGACTCCATCTCTAAAGGTTCCACCACGACCTCCCAGCACTGGCCACAAGGTCTCTAGCCCATGAACCTTTGGGAACATTCTGGATCTAAACTACAACAGATAGGCATATAGTCCCTATATTGAGGATTTATTCTGAAGAAAGAGTAAAATTATAGATACATGTACATATTGTATACACACAGTTGTATGTGTGTTTGGTGTGTGTGACACTGTGGGGAGTGTGGGGGGGAAACATCAAGAGATGGCAGGGCCCGGCCTCTGCTTCCTCTCTGTGCATGCTGGGGGAAGAGGACCTAATATTTATGATATAAATTCCTAGCTTTTTTAAATTAAAAAATTGTTATGGTAAGCTATACATAATATCAAATTAGTCACCTTAACCCTTTTAGGGCACACAGTGCAGTGACGTCCAATACAATCACATTGTATTGTCACCACTACCCTATTTCTACGGCATGCCAAGACCACCTAGAAATTCATAAAAAGATGAGTGGAGACACGTGGCTGGCCTACATTCCTCCCAAGCCAGGGTCCCGATTTCACACCGCCTCCTCTCACAGGGAGCCAGCTCCTTACTACAGGCAGGAACCTGTGCTCTGCGGACCCACGACTTTGCGGAAGGGGAGCTCTGAGGCCTGGGGACCCTGACCTTGTCTTGCAGATGCATACAGATCCTGCCACTTCCTGTTCCATGAAGGAGACCCTATCCACCTCTCTAAGCAACCGCTAAGTGACAACCTCCCTCCAGCTGGGGCTGGAGACCCAACGGGGTGGTCTTGTTTGAGGGGTGAATATGAGGCAGAACCCCAGAGAGGAGGTCACACCTGCACCAGGGTGTGAAGGATGTCTGGAATCCTCCACGTTTCTCCAAGGTCTGCTGGTGTGTTGCCAAGTCTACACCCCACCACACCCTTCCTGATTCCCGCAGGCCCACAGACCGCTCACCATTGACTTAATATTAGTATGCAAACTGACCAGTGCTTCTTTACTTAGAGTTATTTTAGTCAACATTGTTCACTTTGATATAATGAAAACTCTACTTGCCCAAAATGGAAAAAAGAAACCCTCCAAAAATAAATACAAGGAAGTAAAGTTATTAAATTACAACCAGATACTGCAGTGTGCTAGAGGTTTGGAATCTGAGGTCTGCTGTGTGTGTGTGTGTGTGTGTGTGTGTGTGTGTGTGTGTGTGTGTGTTAGAAAAAGAGAAACCAGCAAGTGTCACAGAGGTCCCGAGGCCATCCCTGCTTCAGGAGAAGGCTTCTCCTTGGCACCATGGAGAGAGGGTGGAGCAGGTGAATCTTATTGGAAGCCATAGCTGTGCACCATGGAGCCATCTTTCCCGGGGTGCCCACCTCTCACTGTGGAAGCAGTCACCAAGTTTGAAAGATGGTAAGGAAGTCCCAGTTTCAGAAAGAAAGCCATGACTTTGAGGTATGGCTGGGTGCTCATGAAGGAGGTGTGGAAATAATGACCTGGGCTTGGGGTGGGGCAGGCAACCATCCCATGGTGAGAACGGTGGGACTCAGCCATAACTACAACTAGGCATTTCCCAAGAACTTCCAGGTTGACTCCACCTCCTCCTCCTCCTCTTCCGTGAAAGGCCCCTATGTGGAGGTTGCACCTCGTTCACAGCCAGGTCTCTGGGTTTGGCTCCCACAGCGCTGAACTTGAGCTCGCGGGGCACCTGTGCGCAGAGTCCCCACCAGCTCTGCTCCCCAGTCGAAGCAGAGATTAGGATGGAGTGTGTGCGCCATCGTGAAGTCTGTGATTCCTTTCCCTGTGATCTGGGAATTTGCTACTTAATATATAAATTTCCAACTTGGTTTCGCTTCTTTTTAAATATTTTATTTATTTATTTGAGAAAGAGACAGAGGCAGATAGAGAGAATTGGCACTCCAGGGCCCCCTAGCCACTGCAAATCAACTCCAGACACATGCGCCACTTTGTGCATCTGGCATGTGTGGGTCCTGGGGAATCAAACCTGGTTCCTTTGGCTTTGTAAGCAAGCACCTTAACCACTAAGGCATCTCTCCAGCCCCTGGCCTTCCCTTTTAAGGCTGAATGTCTTCCTGTGCTTGCGTGTATAGAACACATCTTACTTCTCTGTTTCTCTGCTGATGGACATCAGCTTGCTCCCATCTGTGGACTATTGTGCTGCTGTGAATATATGAGTACAAAAATCTGTCATGTTTCTGTTTTCAGTTCTTTCAGGCATGTGCCTATGGGTGGACTGATTATACTTGAAACATGGCTAGAACAGACCTCATTCCTCTGGGACACTGCCTGAGGAACAGGGTCCCTCTGTTCATCTTCTATCCCCTGCTCTCTAGTCCCAGCATGGCCTGCCTGGCCAGTGTTCATAGCCTCACTTGGAGGGCCAGTCATGCCTCATGTATGAGTGGTCTGATTCCAGGACCTTCTCAGATGCCAAAATCCAAGGATGCCAAGGTACCTTCTATAAATGGCTTAGTATGCAAAATAACCTGCAAGCATCCTCTTGCATACTTGGAATCACCTTGACATGACTTATAATACCCATATTATTTATATATTACATATATATATATATACATATATACACATATAATACATGTATATAACATATACACATATAATATATATATTATATATTACAATGTATGTGCTGAGTAAATAGTTGTTATTCTGCATTGTTTAGGGAATAATAGCAAGAAAAAAATCTGTATATGTGTCAGACAGGTGCAAATTTTCCAGTGTATGGTTGGTTGAATGTGTAAATTTGGACCACACAGATATGGAAATCCAAATGCATTATTTTTTTTTAATTTTTAAAATTATTTTTTTGGAGAGAGACACAGGGAGAGACAGAGAGAGAGAGGGAGAGGAAGACAGAGATGGGTGCGCCAGCAGTGTCTCAGCTGCTGTGAATGAAATCCAGATGCATGCGCCCCCTTGTGGTCAAGTGCGGCATTGCGCCCTTGCGTCACTTTGCATCTGGCTAAACATGGGACCTGGAGATTGGAACCACTGGAGATTGGAACCAGCGTTCTTAGGAGGCAGGCACTTTAACCGCTAACCCATCTCTCCAGCCCCAAATGCATTATTTTTATACAGATGTCAAAGACTGAAATCCAAGTTGTGAAAGGGTGCCAGCCCCAGGAGCAGGCGTGAGATGAAGAGGAGGAGACAGGCAAGCTGAGCCTAGGCCTGCAGAATGGCCTCAGTCACGCCACTGTGAACGAGTAAGGCAGGCAGCAGACACCAGCCTTATGGGCCAGCATTGTGGCCGGAGCTCAGGAGGTTTGGTCATCTACTGTCCTCTTCAGAGACCCCCTGTCCTGCCATTAGAACCACTCAGCTAGAAATCTCCTGAGCAAGCTGCTTGCAGCTGGTGACAAACAGAATCAGGTGTGGAGAGGAGACAGACACCTTCCCCAATAGTCCCTATGGCCATGAAGGGGACAGAGGACATCTCCATTGACCATCCAATCAGCCCACGGTGCAGAGGCCTATAGCCAGCCTCATCACTGTAACATGGCTTTATTCCTCCTTTTCTGAGAGTATTTCTTCTCACCAGTCTCTCTTAGTCCAGCTATCATAATATGGTTACTCATTTTAAATGTTTCCACCCCATTTATCTGTCAGTACAAGTGATCACTCCAGCCAACTAATCAGTCTCTTTCAACCCCGAGTGCTTCATCTTTTCCACATCAGGGTTTGCAGACATGTGCCTGACAAATGCGGAGCAGCTGTGAGGCCTGGCTCACGAGAGTGTGCAAAGTCCCAGGTGATCAGCATCTGCTTTCTCCCATCCTCAAACCCCCTCTGCAGGGCTGTGGCTGGCCTTGAACTGACCATTCAGGCTTTGTACACTCCTCCTATTCTGGGACAGCTACCTTGAGCTTTATTCTCTCCTGGCCCCTGTGTTGTTGTTGCTGTTTTTGTTAAATACTAAAATTGTGTATTGCTTAAAGATGTTATTTGAAAACTCGTCATGCCATAGAATTATCATGGAAATGTGCAAAGCAAAAATAGAAAAATAATCGGTTTTAACAAGTTTTCTATAAAAGCAGCCATCAAACACATTGCAAGTTTTGGAACTACTAGATATTGTTAGAGCCCCCACACCAATTCGAGGTTATCTGAGAAGAAAATGATCGGCCCGACATCCACCACTGCCCTCAACTCCAGGATCTTATGTTAAAGAAAGAAAAGGGTCTTTCAGGATTCACAATGAATTTAAATCCTTAAAATGGGATGTTAGCCATTTAGCAGCATGCTGTAGATGGATGCAGAGTAGCTGGACTCCAGGGTCATTTCACAGTCAAGACCCTTACATTCTGCTCAGAGAGGTGGGTGAATGCAGGACTTGTTCTTAAAGGGGAAGGGAAGGGAAGTCAATGAAGCCCCCAAACAAGGTGATTATAGGGGGTTGACAAGAAATCTGAAAATTTATTTTTTCTTTTAAAAAGCCACCTTTAGCACACTGCATTTCTGTCTCCTCACCCAGCCAGACATGTCCCTTCCTCAGTGGCACTACACACTGAGTCTTCTGATATAGGTTTTGGTGACCTAACAACTTCCCCTTTTCCTCAGCATGATGCTCTATCTGCTTCCTCTCCATTTCCATTTCCTGGAATGTGCTCTCTCTTTCTTGCCATAGGCAGCCATTACTTCCTTGGATCAGAAGCCCCGTGTGGAAGGAAAGGTTGATTTCAGACTACAGTGTTGAGAGGAAGCTTTGTTGTGGCAGGGAAAGCCTAGCAGAACAGACAGCAGGCCATCACATCTTATCACAACATCTGGGTGGAAGTAATCTATCTCCTGGATTTGCAGCTGGGATATCTTACCCCACAGCCCAACCCCTCCAGCAACACACCTCCTACAGCAAAGCTCCACCTCCCATGGCCCCACAACTTTCTCAAGTTGCCACCAGGTGGGGCCAAAGACTGAAAACACACGAGCCCGTGGGGAACATTTCATTCAAACAACCACATTCCATCCCCATAGACTCATGGTCTCTCATGATGTAAAATTCATTCAGTCTAACTTTAAAAAGGCCCTGTGAGCTTTATATGGAGCTGAGAAGATGAACCATGGGTTGCAGTGGTGACCCTGAGATGTTGGAGGTGACAGGACCATCGGAAGGCTGCAAAGGCTGTGGGGCAGAGTTGCTATAGAGCATTTTGGAGTCTGAGGATCTCACCACAGGTCTCAGATGCTGGACTTGGAGCTGCACCATTCTGCGTTTGTCCTGCTTGGTGGTCTATCTTGTGTTGGTCCAATCTTTCCTTGATATGTCTTCTTTGTGCAATGGGAATGTTTCTTCTGTTCTCTTGTAGGTTGGAAGTATGTAATTTGTATTTTGATTTTGCAGGACTCAGTTAAGAGACCAGCTTGGGTCTCAGATAAGACTTTGGACTTTTGAACAGCATTGGGACTAGTAAAGACTTTGGGGGCTTTTAAAATGAGAATTTTTATTTTTTAATATTTTATTTATTTAAGAGCATATATCATGTCAGGGTCTCTTGCCACTGCAAAGGAACTCCAGACACATGTGCATCTAGATTTGTGAGGGTACTTGAGAATCAAACCCAGGCCCCTAGGCTTTGCAAGAAAGTGCCTTTAACCACTGAGCCATCTCTACAGCCCCAGTCTATTTTTTTTTTTTGGAGAGACAGAGAAAGAGGGAGAGGAAGACAGATAGAGATGGGAGCACTAGCAGCCTCTCAGCTGCTGCAAATGAACTCCAGATGCATGTGGCCCCTTGTGGGCAAGTGCGGCATTGTGCCCTTGCATCACTTTGATTCTGGCTGAATGTGGGACCTGGAGATTGGAACTGACATTCTTAGGCTTAGCAGGCAGGCACCTTAACTGCTAAGCCATCTCTCCAGCAATATCATTTTTTTTGAGAGAGAGAAACACAGAGAGAGACAGAGAGAGAGGGAGAGGAAGACAGATAGAGATGGGCGCGCCAGCAGCCTCTCAGCTGCTATGAATGAAATCCAGATGTGTGCGCCCCCTTGTGGTCAAGTGCGGCATTGCGCCCTTGCGTCACTTTGCATCTGGCTAAATGTAGGACCTGGAGATTGGAACCTGCGTTCTTAGGCGTAGGAGGCAGGTGCCTTAACAGCTAAGCCATCTCTCCAGCCCCCTATCATTTTTTAATTCAACCTTTGTTCAAGTTCTCAGAACATAGGCAGAACACTGCTTCCAGCCCAGGTCCTTGCAAAGTCCTCTTTCCCCTCAGTGACCTCATAAGCCAAGCCTCCACAGTCCACAGTTCTCTCTGCATTTAGGTCTTCCAAACTCTCACCAGAATGGACCATCAAACTCTGCTTACAGCACTGCAAGGCTTCTCTAACTCAAAGTTCCAAGACTTTCCATATTCCTTCCACAAACTAGTTCTAAAAGACCCCAAAACCACATGATCAGGTTCACTGTAGCAATGGCCCATTTCTCAGCACCAATTTTCTTTAGCAATTACCTTCTTGTTGCTGGGACAAAACAGCTGAGCAAAAGCAGCTTATTGAAGGAAAGTGTTTGTTTCTGGCTTACAGTTTGCAGAGACATTTCATCACAGCAGGGAAAGCCTGGTAGAGCAGACAGCTGAGCGTCACATCTTGTCACAGCATCTGGGTGGAAGTAGTCTCTGTTCATGGTTTTTTTTTTTTTTTTTGAGAGAGAGAGATAGAGAAAGAATGGGCGCACCAGGACCTTCAGACTGCTGTGAACAAACTCCAGACGCATGCAACCCCTTGTGTGCATATGAGACATTGTGCACTTGTTTCACTGTGCATCTGGCTACATGGGACCTGGAGATTCGAACATGAGTTCATAGACTTGGAAGGCAAGCACCTTAACTGATAAGCTATCTCTCCAGCCCTGCTCATGTTTTTGTTTATTTCTGTGTGTTTGTGTATGTGTGTGTGTGTGTGGTGCATACATGTGTGTATGCCTGTTTGCATGCATGTGGGCACACATGTATGCATGTGCATGGAGACCAGAGGTTGATATTGGGTTTCTTTTTTACTGCTCTCCACTTTTCTTACTGAGGAAGCATCTCTCATTCGAACCCAGACCTCACTGATTCAGCTAGTCTAGGTAGCTGCTTGCCCTGGGGCCCTGTTTCTATCTCCTCAGCACCGGGATTATCGGTGCATGCCACCATGCCCACCTGGTTTTACATGGGTACTGGGGATCCAAAGTCCAGTCCTTACATGTGCACAGTAAACACTTCACATGCTGAGCATCTCTCCAGCTCCCCTGCACCCATGTTCTTTCTTAACCAAGACACAGAATTTGTGGGCAAGCATAATGCCATGAGCAGAGCAGACCTGGGCTCCGCTGAGTACAGGTCTCTGCAAACCCACCCACCTGTTAGTCTCCCTTACTCTAAAGACTGCCTCGAATTGTTCAAAGCTCAAGGCTCCAAGGGGCATCCTCAGCCTATCCCTAAAGCCTGTCCAAAGGGCAGAACACACACATGCAGGGCTGGAAGGGGAATGAGGCCAGAAGGAGGGTCACAGGCGGGGCCATGATATGCCGGCTGATGCTCATTGCATCTTACTCGGGTGGAACCCAGAAGTTTACCTGGTGTTCCTGGAAACTGGAATTGCCCAGGAATGTCTGGATTCAGTGAGTGTCTTAGAACAGGGGACCGGGATGCCTCCTGTACCAATGAGCCAGCCTGGCCTCATGACCCTAGAGAAAAGCTACGTGTAAGATGTTTGAGGGCTATCACTTTGCTTAAGGGATACAGATGGTCCACAGTGACCTTCAGGAAAGGTCAACTGAGTCCCAGTCACAAGCCATAGTCCCATAGTCAGGCTCAAGGGGCCCAAAGCAGGTGGATAAGGGTATGTGGCAGGTCTGAAGCCTGGAGCTGCAGGTGCCTGGCACTGTTGGACCTAAATCTGAGGAAGTTTTACTCTGTAGGTCTGTAGGGGGGAGGTGCCCATGACTTATCTTCTGCATTTACCAAGTGTCTGATGCACAGCCAGATAAGGGTTATGTATTATGAAAAGTGAGTCTTGTCAGTATTAATAATACTGGCAGTGCAGTATTACTGCACAGTGCAGATAAACTATCATTGGAGGTACTGCCATGCCAAGTGCTCCTGATGTACAATATCATTTTTTTGAGAGAGAGAAACACAGAGAGAGACAGAGAGAGAGGGAGAGGAAGACAGATAGAGATGGGCGCACCAGCAGCCTCTCAGCTGCTGTGAACGAAATCCAGATGTGTGTTCCCCCTTGTGGTCAAGTGCAGCATTGCGTCCTTGCGTCATTTTGCATCTGGCTAAATGTGGGACCTGGAAATTGGAACCTGCGTTCTTAGGCATAGGAGGCAGGCGCCTTAACCGCTAAGCCATCTCTCCAGCCCCCTATCATTTGTTAATTTAACCTTTGTTCAAGTTCTCAGAACATAGGCAGAACACTGCTTCCAGCCCAGGTCCTTGCAAAGTCCTCTTTCCCCTCAGTGACCTCATAAGCCAAGCCTCCACAGTCCACAGTTCTCTCTGCATTTAGGTCTTCCAAACTCTCACCAGAATGGACCATCAAACTCTGCTTACAGCACTGCAAGGCTTCTCTAACCCAAAGTTCCAAGACTTTCCATATTCCTTCCACAAACTAGTTCTAAAAGACCACAAAACCACATGATCAGGTTCACTGTAGCAATGGCCCATTTCTCAGCACCAATTTTCTTTAGCAATTACCTTCTTGTTGCTGGGACAAAACAGCTGAGCAAAAGCAGCTTATTGAAGGAAAGTGTTTGTTTCTGGCTTACAGTTTGCAGAGACATTTCATCACAGCAGGGAAAGCCTGGTAGAGCAGACAGCTGAGCGTCACATCTTGTCACAGCATCTGGGTGGAAGTAGTCTCTGTTCATGGGTTTTTTTTTTTTTTTTGAGAGAGAGAGAGATAGAGAAAGAATGGGCGCACCAGGACCTTCAGACTGCTGTGAACAAACTCCAGACGCATGCAACCCCTTGTGTGCATATGAGACATTGTGCACTTGTTTCACTGTGCATCTGGCTACACGGGACCTGGAGATTCGAACATGAGTTCATAGACTTGGAAGGCAAGCACCTTAACTGATAAGCTATCTCTCCAGCCCTGCTCATGTTTTTGTTTATTTCTGTGTGTTTGTGTATGTGTGTGTGTGTGTGGTGCATACATGTGTGTATGCCTGTTTGCATGCATGTGGGCACACATGTATGCATGTGCATGGAGACCAGAGGTTGATATTGGGTTTCTTTTTGACTGCTCCACCACTTTTCTTACTGAGGAAGCATCTCTCATTCGAACCCAGACCTCACTGATTCAGCTAGTCTAGGTAGCTGCTTGCCCTGGGGCCCTGTTTCTATCTCCTCAGCACCGGGATTATCGGTGCATGCCACCATGCCCACCTGGTTTTACATGGGTACTGGGGATCCAAAGTCCAGTCCTTACATGTGCACAGTAAACACTTCACATGCTGAGCATCTCTCCAGCTCCCCTGCACCCATGTTCTTTCTTAACCAAGACACAGAATTTGTGGGCAAGCATAATGCCATGAGCAGAGCAGACCTGGGCTCCGCTGAGTACAGGTCTCTGCAAACCCACCCACCTGTTAGTCTCCTTACTCTAAAGACTGCCTCAATTGTTCAAAGCTCAAGGCTCCAAGGGGCATCCTCAGCCTATCCCTAAAGCCTGTCCAAAGGGCAGAACACACACATGCAGGGCTGGAAGGGGAATGAGGCCAGAAGGAGGGTCACAGGCGGGGCCATGATATGCCGGCTGATGCTCATTGCATCTTACTCGGGTGGAACCCAGAAGTTTACCTGGTGTTCCTGGAAACTGTAATTGCCCAGGAATGTCTGGATTCAGTGAGTGTCTTAGAACAGGGGACCGGGATGCCTCCTGTACCAATGAGCCAGCCTGGCCTCATGACCCTAGAGAAAAGCTACGTGTAAGATGTTTGAGGGCTATCACTTTGCTTAAGGGATACAGATGGTCCACAGTGACCTTCAGGAAAGGTCAACTGAGTCCCAGTCACAAGCCATAGTCCCATAGTCAGGCTCAAGGGGCCCAAAGCAGGTGGATAAGGGTATGTGGCAGGTCTGAAGCCTGGAGCTGCAGGTGCCTGGCACTGTTGGACCTAAATCTGAGGAAGTTTTACTCTGTAGGTCTGTAGGGGGGAGGTGCCCATGACTTATCTTCTGCATTTACCAAGTGTCTGATGCACAGCCAGATAAGGGTTATGTATTATGAAAAGTGAGTCTTGTCAGTATTAATAATACTGGCAGTGCAGTATTACTGCACAGTGCAGATAAACTATCATTGGAGGTACTGCCATGCCAAGTGCTCCTGATGTATGGTGAGTCCTAACTGTCACAGCACCCCAGCCTTGACTTGAGTACATGCCCCAAGTTCATGGAATAGAAACTCACTCCCTAGTGTGACAGTGCTGAGAGGCCATTAGAACGGCGTGTCTGTCCTCACTGTGCACTAACGCAGATCTTGGAGAGTTAGTTATTACAGAAGTTGGTTCTCTCTGTGTTGTGTGTATTGCCTTTTCTTTTCTTTTTTTATATTTTGCTTTTATTTATTTGACAGAGAGAGGCACCAGTGCCTCCAGCCAGTGCAAATGAACTCCAGATGCATGCATCACCTTGTGCATCTGGCTTACGTGGTCCTGGGGAATCCATCCTGGCTCTTTTGGCTTTGCAGGCAAGCACCTTAACAGCTAAGCTGTCTCGCCAGCCTTGTGTTGCCTTTTCTGACTTGGCATGAAGGACACCGGATGTTGGGGCCATGCTCTTGGACCTGCTGGTCTCCAGCACCATGAGCCACATGAATGTATTTATGACTTAACTGTGCTGCGGTGTTTTGTTAAAGTAGTGGAAAACAGACCAGGTACTCCTTAAAGTAATTACCATTTTCTCGATGGGACCACTGAGGCTGGTTACGTAACTTGCCCATGGCCACAGAGCTTTTTAGTGGGAACGCTGGGATTGTGAGTCTGACCCCAAGCCATCACTGTTTCACTTCCTTCTCCCAAACTGTGCTTCTGTCGATGTCGGCCACAGGCTGAACCTCACTGAGCAAACCTCCCAGCATTCTCACTGACCTCCAGCACCCTGTGGGGTTAGGTTTGGTTGCTTAAATGTAAGTGTCCCTAGAACAAGGCTGTTTGTTGCACAGCGGCAGACTGTTTGTCGAGCACACACAAAGAGTGAGGTTTGTTCCTTGCACAGCGGCAGACTGCTTGTCGAGCATGCACAAAGAGTGAGGTTTGCTCCTTGCACAGCGGCAGACTGCTTGTTGAGCACACACAAAGAGTTAGGTTTGCTCCTTGCACAGGGGCAGACTGCTTGTCGAGCATGCACAAAGAGTGAGGTTTGCTCCTTGCACAGCGGCAGACTGCTTGTCGAGCACACACAAAGAGTGAGGTTTGATCCTTGCACAGCGGAAGACTGCTTGTCGAGCATGCACAAAGAGTTAGGTTTGCTTCTTGCACAGTGGTAGACTGCTTGTCGAGCACACACAAAGAGTGAGGTTTGATCCTTGCACAGTGGTAGACTGCTTGTTGAGCATGCACAAAGAGTTAGGTTTGATCCTTGCGCAGTGGCAGACTGCTTGTCGAGCATGCACAAAGAGTTAGATTTGATCCTTGCACAGCAGCAGACTGCTTGTCGAGCATGCACAAAGAGTTAGGTTTGATCCTTGCACAGTGGTAGACTGCTTGTTGATCACGCACAAAGAGTGAGGTTTGCTCCTTGCACAGCGGCAGACTGCTTGTTGAGCACACACAAAGAGTTAGGTTTGCTCCTTGCACGGGGCAGACTGCTTGTCGAGCATGCACAAAGAGTTAGGTTTGCTTCTTGCACAGTGGTAGACTGCTTGTCGAGCACACACAAAGAGTGAGGTTTGATCCTTGCACAGCAGCAGACTGCTTGTCGAGCATGCACAAAGAGTGAGGTTTGATCCTTGCACAGTGGTAGACTGCTTGTTGATCACGCACAAAGAGTGAGGTTTGATCCTTGCACAGCGGAAGACTGCTTGTCGAGCATGCACAAAGAGTTAGGTTTGATCCTGAGCACAAAACCAAACCAACAAACAAGCAAAAGTCCTTCCAATACGTTAAGAGCTTTGAGAGGAAAACTCTGAGCAATGAAAGCAGTCATTAATTTTGCATTCAACTGATTTCATCTTCCAGCAGGCCAGGCATGGGGCACATGCCAGTGCCCCTGACACGCATCAGGCTGAGGCAAGAGAGGGGATCAGGAGTTCCAGGCCAGCCTGGAGAGGTAGCTCAGTGGGTAAAAGTGCTAGCTATACAAGTGTGACGACCTGAGTTCAAGTCCCCAGAACCCATGTAAACCAGACACGGTAGCATGTGTTTGCAATCACAGCACACCTATAGTGAGATGGACGGCAGAGACAGGATAACCCCCAAAAGTTCTTGGTCCAGCCACCTGGCAGAAGCTGGAGAAGAAAGGACCCCTCCTCAACAGAGGCGCAGGTGAAGACCGACATCCCAATTGTTCTCTGACTTCCACGTGAGTGCTGTGGTGCGTGCACACCTGCACTCACACATATGACTTCCACAAAGTAACAGGAAGGAAAGAAAGAAGGGAGGAAGGAAGGGAAAGAGGGAGGGAAACAGGAAGAAAGACAAGAAGGAAGGAAAGAAGAAAAAGAGTTCAAGACCAGCCTGGGCCACAGAGAAAGAACCTGTCTCAAAAAAAAAACAAAACACAACCAAAAGCCAACAGAAAACCCAATCGATCTCACATTAATTTCCCTGTAACCTAAAGGAAGAGAGCTCAGTATTGGTACATAGCCCTGCCCCATCACAGCCCCAAAGGAAAAAGCCCACTTCAGCCAGGCCTGGGACAGTCCCAGACAAGAACATGAAATTGCTTTGAAAACTCCATCAGAACTGGGTTCTTAACCTGGGAAGTGGGAAATGCTCAAAGCCCTGGAAGCACACGTGCAATTTTGCATGAATAGGCACTTCTGTTTGTGCCCTGAGCTTTCATCTAATTCTCAAAGAAGCTCCAGAGAGGATTGACTCAATTTCTTTCATAATTAACCTTAAGGGTTCCCCTGCCTAGTTATTCTTTTCTTGTTTTTAGTCAAACTAAAACTTGTTCCAAAAACAGGCAATCTGTGAAAGTTAGCTCATAAATATTTCATGAATATGCAACAGTAAGCTATGTAAAAATAAATCTGAAAATAATTCTATTACTTTATCACATTTACAACTAAGTATTTATTTTATTGGAGCTTATGTCTGATGTTTTTATTCAACATTGTTTTCCTACAAACTCAATATCTTTCTCTTTTGACCTGTAAGTATAAAAATTCATGGCTGGGGGGCCTGAGAAGATGGCTCAACAGTTAAAGGTGCTTGCTTGCAAAGCCTGATGGCCTGGGTTCGATTCCCCAAAATGCATGTAGCCAGATGCATAAAGTAGCACATGCATCTGGAGTTTGTTTGCAGCAGCTGGAGACCCTGATACCATATTCTCTCTCTCTCTCTCATTCTCTCTCTCCCTCTCTCTTCACCTCACAAATAAAGTTAAAAATTTTTTTAAATCAGAGGTGGGGATGTAGCTCAGAGATAAACAGAGCACTTGTCCAACATGAACCAACATGGGTTCAAACCCTAACACCACAAATAAGCAAAATAAAAATTCATATTGAGATAGCAAACTTATCATATTTCTTCTTTCATCTTTCTAACTATAGAGGAATAGGTCATATAGAAGATTTTTTTAACTTTTTAAAATTTTTTATATTTTTTTTTGAGAGAAACACAGAGAGAGAGGGGGAGAGGAAGACAGAGATGGGCGCGCCAGCAGTGTCTCAGCTGCTGCGAACGAAATCCAGATGTGTGTGCCCCCTTGTGTCACTTTGCATCTGGCTAAACGTGGGACCTGGAGTTTGGAACCAGTGTTCTTAGGCTTAGGAGGCAGGTGACTTAACCCCTAAGCTATCTCTCCAGCCCTAGAAGATATTTTATAATGGATATATTTTTACTACTAAATATTGTTCAGATCTGTGAATATATCTCAGTGGTAGAGCACTTGCCTAGAGGTACAAAGCCCAAGTTCCATCCTCATCACTGCAAAAAAAAAGTATAGATAGATATCGATACAGATACAGAATATAGATTATTTCCATCAATTCACTCATCCCATTTTTAGGGCATGCCACTGCAAATAAGCAAAAGTCTACTGCTGTTCAGAAACTTGCATTTCAATGGGGAAAAATATATTCTAACCCATGAATCACAAACTCAACAGGAGGACTAGTGAGAGGAGAGAGCAGGAAGCCTGTACTGGTTTGATGCAAATACCGAAGACTTGGTGGCTGAAAGCGACGGGAGTTCACCGCTCACCATTCTGAACTCACACTGTGTACAGGGCCGGGCTCTCTGAAAACAGGTCCCTACCAGCCTCTGTCCTCGCTTCCTGTGGTTGCCAGCAATCTCTGGCATTCCTTCACTAGTAGACATGTCACTTCAATTTTTGTCTGCATCATCTTGTCACATGCTTCTTACGGCCTGACTCTGTGTCTAAGCTTTCCTTATCTTATGTGACATCAGTCACTGGGTTTGGACCTACCTGATCCCATGCGACCTTATGCCTGCAAAGAATCCAGTTTCAAAAAGGTCACATTCACACAAAATGGGGGCTAGGATCTCCATTTACCTTGGGGGAGGGGGACACAAGGTAACATGGTGAATGTTATGAAAAGAAACCACGTGGCTACACAGGATGGACAGTGATAGGTGCCACATGTCTGGAAAGCCTCACTGGGCAGCACCCTAAGAAGAGAGGGAATGAGTTATACAAGGACATCTGGCCAGCATCCCAGGCAGGACCCCAAGGCCATGTCATCCAGGTCTATGTCTGACTCAGAAATTATGAGATGACAAATGCTTACGGTTTCAGCGATTATGATCTGTGGTGATTGAATTTTTCTATTATTTATTTGTGTGTGTATGTGTGTGAATGCACATGCACATGTACTGTGTCTGTGAAGATCAGAGGGCACCCTCTAACGTTTCTCTTTCTCCCGCCTTCTTTTAAGCAGGGTCTTTTTGTTGCTGCCCATGAGCTTCTAGATTCTCGTGGCTCTGCCTCCCTTTGCTGCAGGAGCTTTGAGATTACAGGCACCTCCTGCTTCACGTGGGCACTAAAGGAGGACTCAACTCGGGTCAGCAAGTCCTGGTAATTTGTTTGCAGCAACAGATCTCGACAGTCTTGTCTATGGTACGTGTTTATTACATAACCTATTACAACTAACTCAGCAGCTTAAAACTTAACTCAGCCAGGCGTGGTGGCTCCAGCAATCTGGAGGCAGAGGTAGGAGGATCGCCATGAGTTCAAAATCAGCCTAAGACAGCAGCATAGTGAATTTCAGGTCAGCATGGGCTAAAGTGAGACCCTACCTTGAAAAAAAAACAAAACCTTAGCTCCCCATTTCTGCAGGTTAACAAGTCTGGTTCTTCTGTTCCAGAAATGACAAGGCTAAAACCTCAGCAGCATTCCTTCTAGAAGCCATGGGTCCCTTTTCAAGCCCACACAGGTATTGGCAGAATTTAGCTCCTTGTATATGTAGGTCAGAGGCCCTCGGGTTCTTGAGCTTGCTCACCTGCTTGTTTTAAAGCAGGGCCTTGCTCGATAGCCCTGGTTGGCCTGGAACTCCTGCGTCATCCTCCCCAGTGCTGGGATCACAGGTGTGTCACTGTGCCTGGCTTGCATCTTGCTTATTATTGAACAGGGACCTCTCTCAGCAACTAGACACTGTCCTCAGACCCTGGCTATGGAGCCCCCACTAAAGACCCTCCTCACCCTGGGGACCCTCTCATTCTGACTCTGATCTCTTAATCCAGATTTAATGTGCTCAAGGGGTTAGGTCAAGGCCAGCTAAATAAAACAGTATTTACAACCATGGTTTATTGTACAGGGCACAGCCCGCCAGCCAGATGAAGGGTACATAATGCAAGGTCTGGAAGTGCAGGCCTGTGGCCCCACAGAGCTGAGCTAACCTTTCCCCCCGCCCGGCCATGCTCACCGGCCAGGACATCCCCCCAAACCCCCCAAACGGCTTTTCCGTTGGTGTGATGGTCAAGGTCGTTGCCCATTGGTGGCTGAGTTTAACCTCTGGCCTCTCTTCTTCCCCAGAGGCAGAGAGTTCCAATGCTCAAAGCAATCTCCCTTTTTTAAAAATTTTTTTAATTTAATTTTTTATTTATTAACAACTTCCTTAACTGTAGACAATATCCCATGGTACTTCCCTCCCTCCCCCCACTTTCCCCTTGGAAACTCCACTCTCCATCACATCCCCTCCCCGTCTGTCTCTCTTTTCATTTTGAAGTCATCGTCTTTTCCTCCTACTAGGATGGTCTTGTGTATGAACTTAGTGGACTGATTGGGGCAAACATCCTTCTCTGGATGACATCACACAGGCTGGGGGCAATACCCCACCCCAGTTAGATCTGCAAACACTCAAGGGAAGAAACACAAAGGGCATTTACCAGAGAGCTCCAGACCTGTCAGCTGTCTCAGAATTCTGCTGCCACTCCATATTCCACCTGCATGGCTGTAGCCACCTACATTCTTTTTTTTTTTTATCTGAGAGAGAGAGAGAGAGATAGATAGATAGATAGATAGATAGATACATACATACATACATACATACATACATACATACATACATACATAGAGAGAGAGAGAGAATGGGTGCACCAGCAGCCTCTCAGCCGCTATGAATGAACTCCAGATGCATGTGCCCCCTTGTGGGCAAATTCGGCATTGCACCCTTGTGTCACTTTTTTTTTTTTTTTTTTGCATCTGGCTAAACGTGGGACCTGGAGATTAGAACTGGCATTCTTAGGCTTGGCAGGCAGGCGCCTTAACCACCAAGCCATCTCTCCAACCCCCACCCACATTCTTAACCCTCATGGTGCCCTGTGGGTATGTGCGGGGGTGTGCCTGTCAACCAAGGTGGTGTGGCATCATCATGAATCAAGGCAAGGGGTCGGGTTCCATGTCAGTCACCACACTAGACACTTCATATGACCCTTTTCCTTTTTTAAAAAAAAAAAAATATTTATTTGAGAGAAAGAGGCAGAGAGAGAGAAAGAGAGAGGGGGGTAGAATGGGGGTGCCTAGCCACTGCAAACGAACTCCAGATGCATGCACCCCCTTGTGCATTTGGCTTAAGTGGGTCCTAGAGAATTGAACTGGGGTCCTTTGGCTTTGCAGGCAAACTCCTTAACCACTAAGCCATCTCTCCAGCCCTCATATGACCCTATTCATCCAATTCTTCCCACCATGCAGACACCATCAAGTTCTCTATTCTCAGAAGAGAGCTTTTTTTTTTTTTTTTTTTTTTTTTTTGAGGTAGGGTCTCACTCTAGCTCAGGCTGACCTGGAATTCACTATGCAGTCTCAGGGTGGCCTCGAACTCACAGCGATCCTCCTACCTCTGCCTCCCGAGAGCTGGGATTAAAGAAGAGAGGTTCAAAATGTACAGCAGGAGAGCCAGGAATTGAATTCAGAAGGTCAGGATTCCAGTTCCAGCTTTACTACTTCCTACCTGATTGCTTGTGTCTCTTGGCCTAGCTCTGCCTATCTACAGAGTGGGGCTGACAGAATAGCCATCCACGCCGCCCCCCTCACAACTGTGTTTGTGTTCTAGAAGCTATAATGGCCGGGAATGCATCTTCTTAAACAGCAGGAAGCCATAAAAGGCTGAGAGTGTGACTGTTGACATAACTTTTAAGCCCTTTATTTCCATTTGCTGGAAGCTTTTTTGTAGGCAACCCCATGGATTCAGAAAGCAGCCAAGCTATCGAGCCATCTGGAGGGTCACGAAGCTTTGATCAGGATAGAGAGAGACTGGGGTTTGAAGACAGGCTCCTTCTCTGCCATGACACAGGCAAAAAGAGCAACCGGGTGGACACACATCTTCCCTATACCAAATTGCACGCGCGCGCGCACACACACACACACACACACACACACACACACACACGAGCCAACCCTTTCAGTTCTGCCCCATGTATGCAGGGTCCTGAGTCACCCACGTAACCCAGCAATCCATCTTTCCTGAAAACAAATGGCTTGTTTAAATGAGAAGCAGACAGCCCAAGTAGAATTGTCCCCCAACAGTGTCTTTCATGGCTCCTTATTAGGCGCCAGTAGGTCTTCTAGACGGTTTGGCCCCAAAGGAGAAGTGGTTAATTACTGCTCATGTTGCCTAATCTGGAAGCAAAGACCTTGCAGGGTATTTGAAGGTTGGTCTTGGAAATGCAAACCAGCCCAGACCCACTGCAAGAGAAAATACGTGTGTTTACAAGAGTTGGTGTATCCCCCCAACCCCCCCCCACACACACACTCAGGAGAAGGCAAAGTGAAGAGAAGAAAAGCTCTTTGAAGTATGGCAGACAAGCCATCTGTTTCCCAGGCTAGAAGCCTTTAGGAGTGGATTCTGAATAGGTGAAGTTTGCCACTCGGATGCTCATAACAGTTGGGTTAGGAAGACATGCTCACGTCCATTCTGCAGATGAGAAAACAGAGACCTATGGGAACTAAAGACGAGAAGACAAGTGTCAGTTATCCTGCCGCAGACTGCCCATCCCGTTTCAGCTGAGGGGTAGCTCAATACCTGGACGGGGTCAGATGAGGAGGAAATGGGATTCCAGGCACAGTGTGGAGGGAGCAGACTACACAGGGGATCTCTAAGGCCTGATGAACTGAGTTGGGCCAGGTGGTGCCTGTGGGCACCTGGATCAGTGCATCCCCCACCCCGACCTCACCAGAGCACCAGAAATGGACAGATGAGCTCCCCTGAGAAGCTGAGTGTGAGATGGGAAGACACTCGTGTCTGGCCAGAATAACCATAGAGACTTTGGCAAGAGTCTGGGCCATACTAGAGACAGACCAAGATTAGCCTAGACTAACAGGAACATATGTCCCCCTGGTGACACATGTGGCTGCAGAAAGAACTGGCCTCCAAGCTTAAACCCACAGCGTCATATATCACCTCTACGCCATTCATTTATTACCCAAATGCTGTGGTTTCTTTCTAGCTCTGCTCTCTCGCGTGGATGGAAGTTTCTCTTCCCTTTCAGCATCCTCCCCATGTGGGTGGGCTCCCCTAAAATGTTCCCCATCTGGGTGGCAAACATTCAGAGAGCCAACCAATGTCCTCCTTTCTGGTTTTGGGGAGACCGTGTTTGGAGAAACGGAATTACTGATCTCCATCAACAATGGAGAAAGTGCTCAAGGCCAGTTGTTTTATTGCTGAAGCCAAATATACTCGGGTTTAAAGAGAAGTATCTTGGAACTGAGCCTATGAGGCCCTGTGAAGGTATCAGAGATGACACGGGGGCAGGGGAGCTCCCTCAAATAAGGCCACAGGGGTCCTGGTGTCCTGGGAGGCACAGAGACTCTGCTGGACTCCCTGGATTTGGACATCACACCTGTCTTCAGAACACTACTGGAAGCCCGAGAGAGACTACTTTCCAGAACACTCCGTTTCCCTGTTACTCTGACTTCCCTGAGCTATGCCGGCTGTGAGGACAGCTAGGAGCTAGGTCATGGGCTCCGAGGCCCAAAGTCTTCATCGGGACATGCGTCTGGAGTTCATTTGTAGTGGCAAGAGGCCCTGGAATGCCCTTACTCTTTTACCCTACAAATAAATAAATATATAAAATAGTTCAAAGATAAATGAAAACACTCTAGAGAGCGAGGCTTGCTAGCACAGAACGGTAGCAGCGTCTCTGAGCCCTGCCTTCTCTCCCTCCCACCTGGGATTAGTGGTCCTGTTAAAGCCCGCAGGATGTAACCCCGTGTCCTTGGGCTCTAGAGACATCATCACCCAGCCCCAGGTCCCACCGCAGTCTAGACAGACGTCCTGCCTCATCCTCCTTACTGTACGGCTACGAATGCATATTTGCTCCTAAAGTCACCCCCATATGGCTATAGCATTAACTAGATGCCTGTCAGGATGGGTGTGGTAAAGCAAGCAAACAAAAACCAAAGTGCCAAGTGTTGGTAGTGGATGGAGACGTTACAATCCTGCTGGGAATGTAAAATGGTGCGGCCCGACACTAAGACAGCAAACTGGAGCTGAGCTGGAAAGCCTCCTCCCTGCTGACTAGCTAGAAAGTGCTACGCAGCCTGCTGGTTAACTCATCAACTCTTCTAACCAGCAGTGGACCCTGAAAGCTGCAAGGCTTGTCAGCCAGGTAAAATGTGCCAACTGGTGCAAAGATGGCATGTCTGTGATGAGGGAAACCAACTGTTTTCTGATTGGATTTGAGGCCTGCTCCATAGGAGGGAATTCATGCCTGGTACTTAAAAACCTAGTCAAAAGCTAATTGTGGAGGAGGTCATAAATCCTGGGTGGGGAAAACTACTACTGTTGTGTATTTAAATGGATATATTATGCCCAACAACCTGCCCTCTAAATACTTATGATTATGCCTATGTACTGATTCTACTCTCGTTCATTAGAGAAGCTTCTCTTTTCAAATGGTCATGACCACTGGGGTGACTCAAAACTCATCAAAGTGATAAGAAGTGACAGATGCATGTTCAGCACTAACTGAGACATCTCTGTCACACCCTCTGAGGCTTTACAGCCATTATGGAAGAGGTGGTGGAAAGAATGTAAGAGCCAAAGGAAGGGGAGAGGTGCTTTGGAATCATCATTTCCAGATATAAAGTGTCCATTGCATTCATGACCTCACAGTGACTGTGGCTACCTACACAAGACCTGCATAATAATAAGAGTGCAAAGAAAAAAAAAAAGATGGTATCGGGGCTGGAGAGATGGCTCAGTGGTTAAGGTCTTGCTTGCAAAGCACAGTGACCCAGGTTTGATTCCCCAGTACCCATGTAAAGCCAGATGCACAAAGTGGTGCATGCATCTGCAGTTTGTTTGCAGCAGCTAGAGGCCCTAGTGTGCTCATTCTCTCTCTCCCAAATGGGGATAATAGTCATGCTTACCTCACAGAGTATGGAAGACATTAAATGATTTAATTCACATAAAGTGCTTAAAACGGGCTGGAGAGATGGCCCAGGAACTGAACCCTGCTGGCCAGGGTTCAAGTCCCCAGGGCCCACATACAGCCAGATGCACAAGGTGTTGCATGAATCTGGAGTTCATTTGCAGTGGCAAGAGGATCTAGAACACTCATACTCTCTATCCCTGCCCGGCCCCCCCACTTGCAAATACATTTAAAATTTTTTATTTTTTTACTTTTGGAGAGAGACACAGAGAGAGACAGACAGAGAGAGGGAGACAGAGAATGGGCGCGCCAGCAGTCTCTCAGCTGCTGCAAACGAAATCCAGATGTGGGCGCCCCCTTGTGGTCAAGTGCGGCATTGTGCCCTTGCGTCACTTTGCATCTGGCTAAACGTGGGACCTGGAGATTGGAACCCGGTTCTTAGGCTTAGCAGGCAGGCGCCTTAACCGCTAAGCCATCTCTCCAGCCCACGAGTACATCTAAAAGTAAGTAAAGTGCTTTAGCACAGGACCTGGCCCCAGGAAAGCCTCTCATAAGTGTTATCTGCCAGGCACAACTGAGCCGCTGCTGTGCGCATTGAGATGGGAGAGGACAGGGTCTCTGGTGAGTCTTGATTTCTGGCCCTGTGCAGGCATAGCTGTGGGATGAACGAAGTGCTTATCCTCACGGTGAGGTGCAGGGCCCCCTCCATAGACTCCCCATAGCACTGCAGACCCAAGAGCTTCCCTGGTCATACACCAGTCCTCAGGCAGCCCAAATCAAGCCTCAGCCCAGGCCTCCAATCTCCTCTGCAAAAGAGAAGACATGGGAACTCCGAGCAGAACAGATCCAGAGAGCCACCGGCAAGCAGGAGTCCCCACACTACAGTGTCCTGTGGGTCCCTGTCCACGTGGGCCAACCGGACTCACAGAGCTCCCAGGTTAGCTGCTGGGCCATCCTGCGTGTTACCTCATCTGCATGTGAGTAACTTCCAGAGTCTGCCTCCCCATCCTGCGTGTTACCACATCTGCATGTGAGTAACTTCCAGAGTCTGCCCCCTATCCTGCGTGTTACCTCATCTGCATGTGAGTAACTTCCAGAGTCTGCCCCCTATCCTGCGTGTTACTACATCTGCATGTGAGTAACTTCCAGAGTCTGCCCCCTCATCCTGTGTGTTACCTCATCTGCATGTGAGTAACTTCCAGAGTCTGCCCCCCATCCTGCGTGTTACCTCATCTGCATGTGAGTAACTTCCAGAGTCTGCCCCCCCATCCTGCGTGTTACCTCATCTGCATGTGAGTAACTTCCAGAGTCTGCCCCCCCATCCTCGTGTTACCTCATCTGCATGTGAGTAACTTCCAGAGTCTGCCCCCATCCTGCGTGTTACCACATCTGCATGTGAGTAACTTCCAGAGTCTGCCCCCCAATCCTGCATGTTACCACATCTGCATGTTAGTAACTTCAATAGTCTGCCCCCATCCTGCATGTTACTACATCTGCATGTGAGTAACTTCCAGAGTCTGCCCCCCATCCTGCATGTTACCTCATCTGCATGTGAGTAACTTCCAGAGTCTGCCCCCCATCCTGCGTGTTACCTCATCTGCATGTGAGTAACTTCCAGAGTCTGCCCCCCCATCCTGCCTGTTACCTCATCTGCATGTGAGTAACTTCCAGAGTCTGCCCCCCATCCTGCGTGTTACCTCATCTGCATGTGAGTAACTTCCAGAGTCTGCCCCCCATCCTGCGTGTTACCTCATCTGCATGTGAGTAACTTCCAGAGTCTGCCCCCATCCTGTGTGTTACTACATCTGCATGTGAGTAACTTCCAGAGTCTGCCCCCATCCTGCGTGTTACTGCATCTGCATGCGAGTAACTTCCAGAGTCTGCCCCCCATCCTGCGTGTTACCTCATCTGCATGTGAGTAACTTCCAGAGTCTGCCCCCCCATCCTGCGTGTTACTACATCTGCATATGAGTAACTTCCAGAGTCTTCCCCCCATCCTGCATGTTACTACATCTGCATGTGAGTAACTTCCAAAGTCTGCCCCCCACGCCCCCAGCCTATTACACAGACGTCTCACTTCCAGGGTCCCAAAGAGGAGTGAGAATTCTAGGAAAGACCTTTCTCTGTCAGCCCATCCAGAACTGGGTGAGTCAGGGGTAGCGGATGGATCTGACACAAGAGCCCAATGGCTACAGGAAAACCCTGGGCAAGCTGCCACTGGGGAGTGCCCACCCTGGGTGGGTGGGCTGTGCACCATTGGGACTTGCTGGGTCTTCCTCAGGGAAACTGAGTCCCATCAGCAAGAGCCAACACCTGCGGTCACACCAGGCCAGCAGTTCCTGCCAACCTGTTTCTTTCACGAATCCCAGGACAGACTTTTACAAGGCAAGGGCCGCTAGTGTGAACATAACTGCCACTATTAAGAAAGTTCCACTTAAGCCCCTCTTTCCTGTATGTGGGAACATGAGGGTTTGTTTTGGCAATCTAGTCTGTTTCCAATTCCACTATTCAAGAAACCACAGCCGGGAATGGGTGAAAGGTATATGGGAGTAAAGATCAATTCTGGTCTTGCAATACCTCGGGGTGTCTCAGCTCTATCTGAAAACATCACTCAATGAAATTAGCTTTCAGTTGCCCAGAAGGCCACGTTTGGTTTTGACTCAGTGGACATGCAGTGGGCTGACCAAAAGGGAAATCGCATAGTGTTTTTTATAGGAGAGGCAAATTTGGCAATGGTTTAGAGATATTTTGAGTGTTTTCCTGCAGGTTCCTGTACTAGAAGCTTGGTTCTCCGTGTGGGGAGGTTAAGAGGTGGTGGGACCTTTAAGAGGTGGAGCTTAATGTAGGGTAATTAGGTCATGGGAGGCACTGCCCTTGGAAGGGATGTAGTGCTCTTGGACCCCTGGTTAGTCCTTGAGAGGTTTATGATACAAAAGCAGGAGCAGGCCCTCCCTGCTCTCTAGTTTCCTCAACTACCATGCGACCTCTGTCTCGTGCACGTGCTCCATCAGAGCTGCCACCGTGCGGGTGGCAAGTGTAAGCCAAATAAACCCCTTTGCCTTATAACTTACCCAACCTTGAGTATGTTGTTAAAGCAACAGAAAACAGACAGACGCAGGAGCAAGCAGGGCCTGGCTCAGCAACAGAAGTCACAAGCCATGAAAGAGACACGCTGAAAGAGGTCAGGGAGTCAGACCTGTGTAGCTAACCTGAGTCCACCTGTGATTCTAGGGTGCTGGGTGAGGGACTTGCTGCCCAGAGGTGCTCCACATGGGAACATGCCATGTGCTGATACATTCCTGACTCGTTCAAATGGTCTCCTTTCCACTGTGCTGTCCTGCAGGACCCCTCCTCTGTTAGTCACTGCAGCTCCCACCTGAGTCAGGCTTTGGAAGACCTTGCTTGTAGTCAGCTCCTCCTTGCTGAGACGAACATCCAACCACACACAGTTTATGGGAAGAAGGGATTCATCTCAAGACTACCAATGCAGAGCAAGTTCCATCCATGGTGGGCAAAATGGGCTCCTTTTCCCAGATCCAAGTGGAAAGAAACTGGACTGCTAGCACCACAAGCAGGCGGTTTGTTATAACTCACCCACTCTGAGGCCCGGCTCCAGGATCCACGCCCAGTGACATACCTCCAGCCAGACAGCCGAAGACCCAAGTCACATGTTTAATTTCAATGAAACCCCTGAAGCTGGGCGTGGTGGCGCACTCCTTTAATCCCAGCACTTGGGAGGCAGAGGTAGGATGATTGCCTAGAGTTCAAGGCCACTCTGACACCACATAAATTCCAGGTCAGCCTGGGCTAGAGCGAGACCCGACCAATCAACCAACGAAACAAAAACAAAAACCCAATTGTTGAAACATGTGAGTCAACGGGGCCATACACTCACACTATCACATTGCAACTACCACACCCCCAACATCAGGATGGGCCATGGGGAGCTAAGAATGCTCACCTCCCATGTGCACACTCATGCACCCTGGTCTCTGAGTTCCAGTGACTCCAGAGCCACACCCATGGCATGAGACAGTGGATAATGATGCCAATCCTTGACCGCCAGTCATGATCTCCTACAGACAGGGCTCAGCCTCACAAAGCTGTGGTCACCAGACGACCCCCATGTCCTGGACTGGCCTCTTCCTGGCTGTGTTACCTGTGTGACCAGAGATTTGCCCTACACCTCTCACCTGGGCAACCGTCACCTAGCAACATGTCCCACGACACAGACTATGTTTCTTTATGCTTTTGGTTTTTCAAGGTACTGTGGCCTTGAACTCACAGCGAGCCTCCTACCTCTGCCTCCCAAATGTGGAGATTAAAGGCGTGCGCCATGCCCTGCTCAGACTATGTCTCTTGAGCCGCAGGCAGGACCGCCTTCCTGTGCTCCAGGAAGCTGTACTCAATTACTCATGCCTTGGATGAGGCTTCAGAAATTGTAGCCACATGAATCTGCGTGTAATATGAAGTATTACTCCCTTGGATATTTTAAGGAAATGCAAAATAGTTATACACTTTAACTTAATTTACTTATAATTTGCTTCTTTCCAATAAGGTGATACGAAAGCCGATGCTATTAATATACAGGCAGAGAGGAAGTTGTGACTGTGACCTAGGGAGGCAGACAACCCTAAAGGACCAAGAAAGCTGGGGCGACTGAGCGTCTGCTCTGGTCGGGCTGCCTGGAAGCTTGGTCAAAGGCAAATGAGATGCACTGCCCAGCTCTTGCGACAGGCAGAGGGAGTCGGCCAGTCCTGCTGGCAAGACAAAGTTGTTCTTGGCACTAAACCCTCAGAGGAACTCCACTGGCACCTGAGACTCGATTTTCAAGGCCATGGGTAGATTGGAGAGGACTCTTGTTCTATTAAGACACAGTTGCCTAATTCCCTAGGATTATATTTGGTTTCCTGGCTGAGGAGCTAAAAACCTCATTCAGAACCCTGCATCCAGTATTATAGTTGGACAGGAAACACTGCCTTATCAGTACTACTCTTAAAAAATATTTTATGAAACTGGCGTGGTGGCGCACGCCTTTAATCCCAGCACTTGGGAGGCAGAGGTGGGAGGATCACCATGAGTTCAAGGCCACTCTGAGACTACATAGTTAATTCCAGGTCAGCCTGGACCAGAGGACCTCGAAAAATGAAAAAAAAAAATTATGTATTTATTTATTTGAGAGGTAAGCAGAGAAAGAGAGAGAATGGGCACACCAGGGTCTCTGACCACTGCAAATGAACTCCAGACACATGTGCCACCTTGTGCATCTGGCTTACGTGGGTCCTGGGGAACTGAACCTAGGTCCTTTGGCTTTGCAGGCAAGCACCTTAACCACTAAGACATCTCTCCAGCCCAATACTGCATTTTACAAGTGTGTGTGCGTATGTGTGTGTTTGCATGTACATGCATGCATGTGTGTATGTGTATGAACATGTGTGTAGAGGCTACAGGACAAATTCAGGTGTGATTCACAGGCACCATGCAAGGAGACAGGCAGGGTCTCCCTGGCCGGGAGCTTACTGACATCTCAGGGATCCACCTGGCTCTGCCTCCCTGGTGCTGAGGTTCCCATGCCTGGCCACCACACCTGCATTTGGATGTGGGTTCTGAGGACTAACCTCTTACTTTTGAGCTACCCGTGACTGACAGAGGTATCCCCTCAGCCCAGTACCACCATTAAACAAGTAAGTGACCCTCCGAAGCCTGGGAGCTGTGCGTAGCTCCTGTGTGTACAGATCCACCCTGAGCAGGCAGGAGCCAGCAGGAGCATGCACAGACTGTGGGCAGATTGCCAGCCTCACCGAGTCAGATCCTCAGGGGCGGCTGGTATAGTCGTAGAACAGGCCTCAGATCTGCACAGCTAAGCAGGAGAAAGAACAAGTCCAGCGAAGGCTTAGAAAGCCTATAGGCTCTGATCAAACAATAGGCTCCTATGAGCAGGCAGGACCCTGTGAATGAGGGTCATAAACATCAAAGTCAAAGACTTCTCTCCAATAATGCAGTTTTCAGGACCAGAATTATAGGATCAAGATGAATGAAATGTTTACAGAAAATGATATAATCAATGTGGTGGAACACACTTTTAATCCCAGGACTTGGGAAGTGGAGGCTAGAGGATCACTTTGAGTTCAAGGCCAGCCTGGGCTACAGAATGAGTTCTAGGGTCAGCCTGGACTAGAATGAGACCCTGCCTCAAAAAAAATGATAGCAAAAAAGAAAAATGATATAAAGATGAAAAGAGATTATGATTGAATGAAAATTTGAAAGGAATAACATACATGTTTCTATAGACAAAAAGTGTCATAGTTGCAATAAAAATCCAGTTGGGGGGGGGGGCTGGAGATAAGCCACATAAGCCAGACACACAAAGGTGAGGCAAGCGCAAGGTTGCATATGCCCCCTAGGTGGCGCAAGTGTCTGGAGTTTGATTGCAGTCGCTGAGGCCCTGGCATACCAATTCTCTCTCTATCTCACTCTCTCTAAAAAATAAAATATAAAATTAAAAAATCCAATGGGTTAGTTAAAAGAAGAGAAATATAGCTGAAGAGTAAGTCAAGAAAATGGAACATATATCCAAAAATATTACCAGGAATGTAATACAGAAAGGAGGCTATGGGAAATATAAATGAGATGTGGAAAACAGAATGTGTCTCACAAAGAAACAAAGAAAATAAGATAATATATTAAAATTTTATATTCTGGGGCTGGAGAGATGGTTCAGTGGTTAAGGCACTTGCCTGCAAAGCCTAACAACCCAGGTTCAATTCCCAGTACCCATGTAAAGCCGTGCACAAAGTGGCACATTCATCTGAAGTTGATTTGTATCAGCTACAGGCCCTGGCATGCCCATTCTCTCTCTCTCTCTTTCTCTGCTTGCAATTAAATTAAATTAAAAATTTAAAGATGTATTCTATGAATGTTCTAGGATCAATAGGAAAAGACCACAAATCCATAGCTTTAGGAAGTAAAACACTGAAAGCAAAATAAATAAAAAAGTAAACCATGTTGGTACAAAACAAAACTCTAGAGTAAAATACAAATAAGTCCACACAGGTGCACTGATGTTATACAACATCAGTACAAAGAGAAGCCACGAAAGGTACTTTAGAAAGGGAGACCGTTTCCTTTCCATGGAGTGGCTATCAGAATGATAGCAGACTTCTAGCACAAATGAGAAAAGTAAGAATTCCACTTGAAACCATGTGCTCAGCAGAACTAGCAAGCTACTGAGGTCAACTGCAGGCCATAAAACCACAAAGCTCTGTGCACCTCGCAATCTACTGACCTATCTCGATAAGAAGGGGGAAGTTCATGGTAGAGAGTGTACATCAGACTGGTGGACAGAAACAGCTGAGAGAATAAACAATAACACAAATGACAAAGGGTGAGAAGTAGAAAAGAAACTCCTAGAAAGGTAAGACAATCAGAAATCTTTTTAGAAAGTCAAAAAACCAAATCCTACCATGTCCAAAAGGTCTCACGATATGCAGGTGGGTCATCAATTTCCTAGCTGAAAGAAACAGAGCACTAAGTGAGTCAGCTCTGGCACACCCTCCAGGGCTGAGCGCCCACCGTGGAAGAGGTGGTAGAAGGAAAGCAAGAGACCAAGGAAGCAGTGCTTACAGTGCTGTCATCCAGACTCAAAGTGGCCTTGATGTCCATGACCTCACAGAGGCTGATGCCACCTACGCAAGACCAGCATAACAGGAGGAAAAGATGATGACATCAAAACAGACTATTTGGAAAGAAGAAGGGATTCGATGGAGGGAGGATTTGGGAGGTGGCAATGGGGGTGGTGGGAGGGAATTACCACGATTTACTGACTATACTTACAGAAGCTGTCGATAAAAAAGTGCGGAAAAAATAAAGAGAAGGGCAAGTGAAGGAAATAGAATGAGAACTGAAGAACTGGCAGGACAGTTGAATGAAGTAGAAGGACAGCTGGAGTGATGTGTGTTTGCTTTCTTGACTGTGGTGGTGGGTACAAGAGTGCATACATGCACTTGTCAAAATTTATCAAATGGTACATTTTAAATACTTCAATAACAGTTCAATGAGCCTTTTTTTAAAATATGAAATTGGATCCTTGACCCATAACATACACCAAAATCAATTCCAGGTGGATTAAGAGCTCAAAATGGGAAAAGCAAGAACATTATCATTTTTTAAAGAAATTATTGAAATTACCTTTCTAACCTTAGGCAAAGGAATTATTCCTCAAATAAGACACAAAACCAGCAGCCTTGAAAACAGAAGAAATTGTTCAAACTATATTAAAACCAAGAACATCTTTCAAACATGTTTGTCAGCGTATTTATTTACTTTTGTGCGTATGTGTGTGAATGTGTATGGCGTGTGAATGTGTATGAGCGTGTATATGTATGAGCGTGTATATGTATGAGCGTGTATATGTATGAGCGTGTATATGTATGAGTGTGTGTTTGCCAGTGAGTAAGTAGAGAGGTCGGAGGACAACCTTAGGGTGTTGATCCCCACCTCCCACCATGTTTGGGATAGGGTGTCTTGCCTTGCCATTGTCAACAACAGTCTAGTGGCCCACACAATTTGGGATTCTCTTGACTCTGCCCCCCCCCCCATTTCCATAAGCCCAGTCCCAAATGCCATGGAGCCAACCAGCCACGGGCCAAACCCTCAAAGTGGCGGCGAGCCAGAAGAAACCTTTTTCTCTGAATAACTTGATTGCCTCAGGTATTTGCCACAGTAGCAGAAAGGTGACTCACAGGAGGAGAAGGGCCAGAGGCCGAAGAATGAGCAAGTCGGGAGGGGAGATGGAAGCTTCCACTTGTACTCTGAGTCTTCTTTTGGGATCTAGTCTTCCAGAGTTCTTTATAGCCGTATACTTTGTAACTATGGACGCTATCTTTGGAATGCTACAAAATAGTACAGAGACTCTAGGCTGCACTAAGTAGAGAGAGCTCCGACTATACGCAGGCGAGGCCTCTCTATTCTGAACATCCAAAACTGGCAACTCTTTGAGTTCTGACAAGATTCTACACCTGGAAAATTCTACCCCTGACCTCATGTAGCAGGTCACAGGGAAAACACTAGTGCAGTAAACCATGGGATGGGCTCACCTGCAGGCTGTTTGGATAAGGTGCATGTGAAACATAAATGAATTTTGTGCACAGGCTTCAGTGCTATCCCCAATCATCTTCTTACATATATGCAAATATTCCTAAATCTGAAAAAAAAATCTAAAACCCAAAACACTTCTCATCTCCAGCACCTCGGCTAAGTGACAGACAACCTCTGCTCCGCCCCTCGTCATGCTGCCCCAGGCGGGCTGGAACGACTCACACCTTCTTTCTCCCCCCACCCCCCAGATTCTCATATTATCGGTGGTGAGGGAAAAAAGGAGTTAAAGTATGAGAAACTGTTAAGTTGGTTTAAAATGACATTTTTTGGTGTGTGTATGTGTGAGGTGTGCATGAGTGTATGCGTGTTCATACGTATGTGGGCACATGTTTGTACAGGTGTCCATTCATGTGTGTGTATGTGTACATATGGAGGCCAGAGATCAACACTGGTATCCTTCTTAGTTGCTCTCCCCCTTATATTTTAAAATATTTTTATTTTTATTTTTTTATTTATTTGAGTCAGAGAGGTGGGGGAGCAGAGAATGGATGCACCAGGGCCTTCAGCCACTGCAAACGAAGTCCAGATGCATGCGCCTCCCTTATGCAGCTGGCTTACGCGTGTCCTGGGAAATTGAACTGAGGTCCTATGACTTTGCAGGCACTGCTAAGCCGTCTCTCCAGCCCTGCTCTCCACCTTATGTTTGAGACAGAGACACTTACTCATGGACTAGATAGCTAGTGAGCCCTAGGGCTCCTCTCGTCTCCACCTTCCCAGTCCTATAATTGTCGGCATAACACCGTGCCCAGCACCTTACCGGGTGCTGGGGTCTGAACTCCCTCCTCATGCTTGCATGGCAAGCACTTCCCCACGGAGCTGTCTTCCCAGGCCTAAACTGACAGTTTTTAAAAGTCTACCATACTTTGGTGCTTTGGTTAAGGAAGAAAAAATGAAATCAACTGTTACAATCACTAAGAACTACAGCGAGAATGAAACATAGTTCAGATAAGCTCAAGGTTATCCACTATTTCCAGCATTCACTGGGGCCTGGGAGCACATCCCCTAGGGATAAGTACAAGTTCCTTGGTGTGCACTGAGGCTGTGGTGAGGTCTGTGACAAACTAAGGGGAGAGAAACTGATGGCACATGCCTTTAATCTCAGTACTTTGGAGGCTGAGGTAGGAGGATCACTGTGAATTCTAGGCCAGCCTGAGACTACATAGTAAATTCCAGGTCAGCCTGGACTACAGTGAGGCTCTACCTCAGAAAGAAAGAAAGAAAGAAAGAAAGAAAGAAAGAAAGAAAGAAAGAAAGAAAGAAAGAAAGAAAGAAAGAAAGAAGGAAGGAAGGAAGGAAGGAAGGAAGGAAGGAAGGAAAGGAAGGAAGGAAGAGAGAGAGAAAGAGAGAGAGAGAGAAAGGAAGGAAGGAAGGAAGGAAGGAAGGAAGGAAGGAAGGAGGGAAAATTTTCAATTTATTTGGAGTCATCATGGATTTTAAAATGTTGGCTCAATGTATTTTAAAATATTACACAACTATGGGATGGCCCCATTTGATGACCTACTTACTAAATGTTTTAACTTTCTGGGGCTACCATAACAAACCAGAATGGCTCAGCAGAAATAGCAGAAATTCCTTGTCTCACAGTTCTGGAGGCCAGAAGAGTGAGCTCAAGGCGTCCAAGAAGCTGTGTCCCTGAGAGGGTAGAGGGAAGGGTCCTTGCCTCTCCACTCGTGTTTTACTCTGTTCTGAGATGCTGCAGCAAGAAGTGGAGACTGGGTGATTGATAAGAGGTGGACATTAACTTCCCCACAGTTCACGGCCAAGGCACTGACACGTGGTGAGGGCCTTCTCACTGCATTGTCCTGTGGCAGAAGGGAAAGAGTGCTGGAGAGGCAGAGCAAGAAGAGGTGACACTTGCCCCTTGTAAGGCGCTCAGCGCATGCTAACCGAGCCACTGCCACACTAGCGGCATGAATCCGTTCTTGAGAATAGAGCCCTGTGGCCGAATCCTGTCTGATTTGGCCTCACCTCCCAACAACGCTGCACTAGGGACTTGTTTGCAGCATCTTCACTTTGGGAGAGACAGTCAAACCACAGTGCTAAGCTTCTGGTGGTTGGAGGCCAGCATGTGTTGACATGTGGGTACCCCACTCCAATCTCCACTTCATCTTCCCATGGCCTTCTCCCTGTGTGCATCCATCTCTGTGTCCTTTTTCGAAGGACAGGGTTGTATAGGGTTAGAAGCCTCCCTGATGACTTCATAGCACATTGATCATGCACAAACACCTTATTTCCAGGTAAGATCACACTCACAGGTACTAGGGGTTAGAACTTCAACATCTTTTAGGAGGACACAGTTCAACCCACAACACTAAGATCATCAGCAGATGTTTAAAGCAGTGACTGAGGCCCGGGAAGGTCAGGAAGAGAATCAGGCTGGGCTTCAGAGTGGGGCCCAGACTCACAGATAGGATCCAAGCACTGGGCATGGACAAAATGGAGGACGGCTCTCTGCCTGAGCATGGCGGCGAGAGCTCGAGCACCACCTGCATCCGCAGATCCCAAGAGAAGCCCCAACAGCCTGAGAAGCTGTGACCCTGTAATGAGTCCCGCAGACCCTGAAAAACCACGGCTAAAGCGGCCCCAAACCTGGGATTGTTGGGCCCTTCACACCTTGAAGGGGGTTTGTGGTGGACAGATCCCCTATCCGCCAGCCCTGCATTCGCAGCCTGCGAAATAAGGCATGCCAGGGCTGTGGAGGGCCTGGAGCGGGGTACAGTGAACCAATAAACGGGGAACCCGACACAGCCGAGGCCAGCTTCCTGACCAGGGCCGGGTAATCGTGCTGTTCCATAGAACTGAAGGCCGTCCTGGCAGTCAGGGCACGGCCTTGGGGCATTTTCCAGTCCTGGGCGAAGATATTTCCTGCTTGATGGAATGACTTGACAGTTCTGTGAAGTTGCCTGCTTCCTGAGCATCCTGCCCTCTTTCTGTGGCGGCATGCACACGTGAGCAGCAGCTGGCACATGGAGTTGGGGTACTTGCTCAGGTAAACCAGGGGTCCCAGGCTACATCCTCCAGACTGACTGTCGGAACCAGAGACACTTTGGAAGTAGCCTGTTCCCACCACTCAGACAATGCATGCCAGGGAGTTGCACACCAATAATGTGCTTCTGTACCAGTGGAAACTCAGTTGGGGGAGAGAAGTGGTGAGACGGGTCTGACCCCAGGCAAGGGACCCTGCAGCTGTTCCAATGAAATTAACACAATGATTTATGGAAGAAAGCAAGTGCTTAATACTGCTGTTTCTAATTTGCATTAATGATGACGAGATTTGACCAAATTCCCAAGGTTTTATATTTGTACCTATTTTCTTATGAGGAAAACCTTGGTACCTAAAGACATGAATATAATTGCTTATGGTTGTATACGTTTGTCTCTATCGCAGTTTCAAAACGTCATTACTATTTTTATTACCAACAATAAGACAACTGAAGACAGTTTAGGTTTTATTGGTGGTTCTTTGTCTCTTTGTCCCACTTGGAATGCACAAATTACTGTGACTAAGTCACTTGAAGCAATTCTCTCTGAGGTTAGGCCATCAATTGTGTAGACAGAACCGTTTGTTTTCCCTGTTAAGAGATGTTTTTTATTCTTTTTGGTTTAATTTGGTTTTTTAGTTATATAAAATGTTTACAAGGTTCCAAAGACAACTTTCAAAACAAGGTACACTGGTTTATAACAGTGGTTTATTCTTCCATTGTTTCTTTGAAAAAAAAATAAAAGCAAATACACACATGGACGTTTCATGCATCTACACATACGCCTGTTTCCCCTTTTCTTATATTAAATGCAGCATCCTACACATAGTCTATACCTGCCTTTTTGGAAGCAGCAATATATGCTGACAATAAAAACCTCACGGGGGGCTGGGGAGATTTCTCAGTGGTTAAAGGTGTTTGCTTGCAAAGCCTGCTGAGTCGGGTTCCATTCCCCAGTACTCACATAAAGCTAGAGGCACCAAATAATGCATGCATCTGGAGTGCATTTGCAGTGGCAAGAGGCCCTGGAATGTCCGTTCTCCCCTCTCTCTGCTTACAAATAAATAAAAATATCTTTAAAAAAAAAACCTCATGGTGACATAGGACAGCCTCACCATTCTCTCTGGTAGCCCCACAGAATGCCGCCATGCAGGGCACCATCTTGGCTGGGCAGCACTGCAGACTTGTTCTTGTGTAATTTCACGTTTTTTGAGAAGTATCTTGACTCCTCCCTCACTCATCCTAGCCTTGATCTTAGCCTAAAGGTCAGGAAGAGATCTCACTCACACATCCTGAAACCTCTGGCTGGTCATGTAAAAGAGTTTGGGTTTATTGTCCATAAAACAGGGATAACAGTGTCTCACAGTTCAGAATCCACTAATGTGCTTTAAAGCGTTAGGACATGTCTTTTCATTTTGCCCACCCAGCAGATCGCTCTCCTAAGGAAACCACTTCCTGATTTTCTATTCTCAACCCAGGGAGCGGCCCAGAGTGAGCACGTGACCCAAGCCTTGCCTCCCAGGGTCTTGGTGATTGGCTGAGGCATGGGCTCATGGACTAGTGTAACCAGTGAGCAGTAGCCCTGGAACTCACATAAAGCCTACGGGAAAAGACATCATCAGATATTAGCAGGAGCTCAGGGGACCTCCACATGGGAAGAGCAAGAAAAGCCTTGACAAATAGAGAAGGCACTTAACACCAGCGTATCTGTGAGGTGAGCTGGAAAAACTCCCTTTTCTGATCAACCTGCTTTGTACTGGATTCTCGTTTGCATTAATGATCGTGAAGAGGCTGGGGAGACAGCTCAGTGGGTCACATGCTTATTGACAAGCATAGGGAGCTGCTTGCAGATCCTCAGGGCACTCAGAAGGGCCAGCGGAGTTCGTGCTCCTGTAATCCCAGCAATGGGGAGGTGGAGACTGGTCCCTGGGGATTTGGGCTAGCAAGGCTAGTGTGACTGATGAGCTCTAAATTCAAAGAATAAGGTGGAGCCGGGCATAGTGGCACACGCCTTTAATCCCAGCACTCGGGAGGCAGAGGTAGGAGGATCACCATGAGTTCGAGGCCACCCTGAGACTACATAGTGAGTTCCAGGTCAGCCTGGACTAGAACGAGACCCTACCTCAAAATACCAAAAACAAAACAAAAAACAAAAACAAAAACAAAATAATGAATGGGGTAGAGAGTGAATGAGGAAGACCCCTGATGTCACTGATGGCTCTATCCACAAGCACGCACACAGGTACACCACACACACATACACACTCAAAAAGAGTAGTGAGAACAGATGGGGATCCTGAGGCCTGAGGTTTCATTCCTAAGGGGAAAAGGAGAGGAAAGACATTCCAGGGGAGAAAACAGCAGGACGGCAGGCTTAGGGACTGCAGCAGTCAGTTTCACATTGAGCTTTAATTAAAGCAAGACCCAGGGACCCGAAGCCCATCCTCTGAACAAAAGGCAGACTCTCCGCTGGGAGGCTGAGATCTGGACTCTGGGGAGGGCCAGGAGCTCTTAGTGGGCAGTTATCAGCCAGGCGAGGTCAGGATCAGAGGGGACAGCAAGTGAGATGGTGATGGGGTCGGGAGCACGGCATCCTGAGGACAATGTCCCATAACATGTGCGTTCGACCCTCCTTCTAAGAAAGGCCTAACCCTAACATAATGTAAACACTCTATAATCAGTTGTGCTATATTATTTAGGGGTAATGGCGGGGGACTGTCTACACCCGGCACACACAGTGCTATTTCTTCTGAGGTATTTTCCATCCGCAGGGCATGTGAATTGTGTGGAGGGAAAAGAACAGGTGTGGGATGGAATGATCTCCACGGCAACACAAACTTGACCTGGGGCAAACTGTTTGCAGTGGTGCACCCATTCTCACTCTTTCTCTCTCTCTCCCTCTCTCTGTCTCTAACAAATAAATAAATAATTTTTTAAAATCTTTTTAAAAATTAGGGTATTGTGAGGATCAAGTGAGCTCACACATGTGAGTGCTTTGATTGTGCATCATACATAACTGCCTTCCTTAAACGGCTCCCACCTTACAGCCTGATATGTCCTGGATTGTGGCTTAAACTTTATGGTCCTGCCACAGCTGCTGCCAAGCTCCATGACATTGGGTGAGTGCCCCTTCTCTCTTGGGTACCTGGTTTCCCCAGCTTTAAAAGGAGAGGATGGGTCTAGAGCCCCACTTCCATGATTGGCTTATATTAGCCCCTGAGATAGTTTCTGTTAACTTTGGAAATGCAGAATCTGAGGCACTGCACTTGACTTACTGAAGGGGAATCTGCAATCAAGGAGATGCTGGCTGAACTGCCACACGCGTAGTGGAGAAGCACAGCTCTGACCACTCGGGCCACCACCAGCTCTGACCTTCCTCCTCTTCATCCTACCCCTCGCCATCACTGCTGAAATGTTCCGACCTTTATCCTCTGGCAACAGGGTAGAAACCACCACGTAAGGGACACACAGTGCCACCCCCACCTCACCCTAAGCAACAAGATTTCTCTAAGTAGCCAGCATGAGGTGACTGTCCAGAATCCTCATACAACGATTCCCTGAACCATTACTACATTAGTCAGCTTTTCATCACTATCATGAAATACCCAAAGCCAGGTGTTTTATAAAGAAAAATAAGTTTACTTAGCTCAAGCTTGTAAGGTTCAAAGTTCAGATAGGAGCATAAGTTGAGTGGGGATGCTGCCCCATGACCGCTGCAGGGATGCCTGCTGGGAGCAAGTGCTTACATCCTAAGCCAGGAGATGAAGGGCTAGGTCGGCCAAGCGTGAGCCTTTTAATAGCCCTGTCAGGGGAACTACTTTCTGACGCCATGACCGAAGGACAAACTGACCCCTCCGTTCACAGTGTCACCATCAGTCTGTCTGAAGGAGGTTCCACAGCACCTTCCAATACCACCCTAAGGACCAAAGCCTTCAATAACAAGAGACCCTGGCAAGGCGTAAATAATTCAATCACACCTGAACCCTGACAATTACAAGCATAGCCACATGCTGTCTACTAACAGCTTGTCTGTTTGCCCTTGAGCCACAATTTAAACTACCGTCAGCCACGGTGATTTAAGTATGGGTGCGTCTGAGAAATGCATCACTAGGCAGTTTCATCCTTGCACATGCATTGCAGCATGCACTCGCGCAAACTGGAAGAGCTACACCATGGCTAAGTCACACGATCAGTGAGATCCCCGCTGCAAAATAAAACATGATGCGGCTCATGACTTACGCATTAGTATTGAATTTTCATGTTGGGCGCAATGGTGCACGGCCTGTATTCCAAGCTTCTCAAGAGTATAAGCAGGAGGACTTGAGCTCAAGTTCAAAGTCAGCTTGGATAACAAACTTTTGCATCTCTGAAATCAAGGCTGTAGACAATTTCTGTAAGACTCAACGGGGAGTGGAGACCAAGATTGCATTCTCCGTGTTCCAAACACTAGTCCTTCACACCAAAAATGTTCAAGATTTCCACTCTCGGTGTCACCAGCAGCCTGTCTATGGGAGCTTCCAAACACTAGTCATCTACACCAGGAATGCACAGCCTCTTTTCACTCTTGCAGCTACAGTGAGAAAAATGCTCTCATCGTCAGTCTTGAAAAGACCCTCAGTAAATCTGGGTTTTCTTTTCCCTTTCAAAAAGAGCCACAAGGTGGGAGGGACTATCCAGACTGCCCCCCCCCACCACCACCACACAATGACTGGCTGCTGCTCTCACAACTCATGACCCACAACTTCATGGTGAATATCAGCAATCCCAATGAGGAGGGCTCTCCATGCAGTGGGGACGGGGGGGAGGGAAAGGATAGTATCAACATATGATGTGTCCATACAAAGTTCCTACTTAACAAGAAAGAAAGAAAGAAAGAAAGAAAGAAAGAAAGAAAGAAAGAAAGAAAGAAAGAAAGAAAGAAAGAAAGAAAACATGTGCTGGGCGTGGGAGTATAAATCTTTAGTCCCAGCACTCAAGAGGCAGAGGTAGGGGGACTGTTATAAGTTTGAGGCCAGCCTGGTACTACAAATTGAGTTCTATATCAACCTGAGCTAGAGTGAAATGCTACCTCAAAAAAATAAAAATAAAAACAAAATAAATAAATAGAAAAGGAAAAGAAAACTTTTAATGTCTTTTTTTCATGTGTGCGTAGTGTGCATGCATGTGCATATGGTTTGTGTTTGTGTGCACAAGTGTGTGTGGAGGCCAAAGGATTGCATTTTGGATGTCTTCTTCAGTTACTCGCCACATTATTTTAAAAAAATTTTTATGGGCTGGAGAGATGACTTAGCATTTGCCTGAGAAGTCTAAGGACCCAGGTTCTATTCCTAGGACCCACATAAGCCAGACAAGGTGGTGCATGTGTCTGGAGTTTGTTTGCAGTGGCTGGAGGCCCTGGCGCACCTATTCTCTCTCTATCTGACTCTTTCTCTCCTTCTCTCTCTCAAATAAATATATTAACATTTTAAAAGATTTTTATTTATCTATTTATGTGTGTGTAGGTACGTGTGCTCACCCCAGGGCCTCTTGCTGCTGCAAAGACATTTGCGCCAAAGCCACGTGGTTTGAGAAGTCAACCGTAGCCAGCAGGCTTTGTAAGCAAACCATCATCTAAGCCCTCCCTGTACCTTATTTTTTGAGCCAAGGTCTCTCACGGCACCTAGAACTCCTCGATTTGGCTAGACTAGCCTATCTCTACCTCCCCAGGGCTGGGATTAGAGGTGTGGAGCACCATCCTGGGCTTTTATTTTCTGTGGGTGCTGGAGATCCGGGCTCAGGTTCGCATGCTTGCATAACAAGCACCTTACACACCCACCGAGCCATCTCCCCAGCCTCCAGGGTCTTTCGTTTTAACTACAATATTCGGTGCCCAAAGACTGGGCTGCAACTGGTATTCACATTCTACGGTGTAAAACTGACACATGATCACACTAACAAGGTGCTGAAAGGATCAAAAGATTTTTCCAGAACACCCACTCCGGGGACTTTGTCTTTAACAAAAGCAATCATTTCACATGAAGAGCCACAGATGTACTGGCCAGAGCCCGGGAGACCAAAGCATGACAGAGGCTCAGCTGCAGCAGCAGCAGCAGCAGGGCACTGATGGGCAAGCACGGAGCCAGTTAGAGTGCTCTACCACAGAGAAGGGGCTCTTGCTTATAAGGAAAGAAAATCAGAATAAAATAATATGCGTGCTATTTTTAAGCAAGAACTAAATAGGAAGAGACTATTTCAAGTGGTGAGGTTGGGTTTATTTCCTGTTCCCATTTTTCCCCATAATCTTTCATTTTGCTAACTTCATATTAACTTTTTAAAAACATTTTCCGGGTGTGGTGGCACACACCTTTAATCCCAGCCCTCGGGAGGCAGAGATAGGAGGCTCACCAAGAGTTCGAGGCCACCCTGAGAATACATGGTGAATTCCAGGTCAGCCTGAGCTAGAGTGAGACCCTACCTGGAAAAACTTTTTTTAGTGATACCAAAAGAAGGTCTAGAGATCCACTTGGAAGACTTCACTTAGGAACACATCCAGGCCGTTTTCTCCATGGAGGTGACATTTGAATGAGCAAGGCTAAGCCTCAGAAGCAAAGGGGGCCTCTGGGCTGGAGGGCACTCCCTCAAAAGGGGGACCTAATTCTTCATCTAGGGTTTGCATTGTCATCCCCTCCCCCCTGAAGGACCACTGTGTTTGCAGGCATGGGTGGGCTTTGTGCTGGTGGAGAGCAATTCTCTTTCAGAGGGTCTCTGTTCTAGGTCCCAACCCTTTTCTGAAGACCCCTCTTCACAAGACCTGCCGGTGAGCTCACTTCTGTCCTGGGTCAGCACTGAGGTAAGCCCTGGGGAGGTGGCCCTTTGGTCCAGGCTCATCCTGACCCCCAGTGACGTGTGTGGTCAGCCTTCTCACCAACCCCTCATGTCCCTCAAGCAGCTCCGAAGCCTCTTCCCTGAGCACTTCCCTAGCACTGAGACATGGATTCCAGGAGCACCGTGAGGGTCAGCATGTGTCAGCGTGTCACATACATGCATCAATTGGGAAACAAACAAAAACCCCAAAACCAACCATTTGGAATCAACACCCCTTGTTGCTAGAGGGGAACAATAGTCTTTAACATCATCTCCATGGGAGTGTGATGCTACCGACCGGCTGCCCGGAGGGTGGCTTGGGGATACTTGCAATAACTGAAGCTTCCGAGACTCATGGGCCATTTGGCCCAGTGATTCCACTCTGGGAACCTGTCCCAGGTCAGTCACTGGACAATGGGGATATGTCCTGACAAATGCCCTGGGTGATCTTGTGTTTGTGTGACAGACTGCACTTATACACGCTCAGATGGCAACAGCATCTCCAGGTGATAGGATCTTAGAAGAGGACCGGTCATACATGTGGTTTGTGGTTGACCAGCACGCCAGTGTGTGGTGCAGAATGTAGAAACCTACTTATGTGCAGCGGGGTTTATAAACAGAAAACTGGAAGCCTCTAAGCGTCCAATCGCAGAAGACTATTAAATACACATACTTTCAATGCAATCTTGTGTGTGCATGTGTGTGTGCGAGTGTGTGTGTGTTCGTGGTGCTGGGAATTGAACACAGGTCCTCACACATATTAGGCAAATGCTCTATCATTGAGCTACATCGCTAGCACTTCCTCATCCCCTGATTTTCTGATTATGTTGAGACAGTCTCACTAAATTGTCCAGGATGGTTATGAATGCACTCTGTAGCTCACGCAGATCTTCAGCTGGTGATTTTCCTGCCTCAGCTTCCTGAGCAGCTGGTATTACAGGTTTGAGCCACCAGGCCTGGCTCAATACAGTCTTACTCTGCACTGGGGATACTTCAGGTATGTAATGAATGACACAAAAATACATCATGAAGGCCGGGCGTGGTGGCGCACGCCTTTAATCCCAGCACTCGGGAGGCAGAGGTAGGAGGATCGCCGTGAGTTCAACAACACCCTGAGACTACAGAGTGAATTCCAGGTCAGCCTGAGCTAGAGTGAGACCCTACCTCGGAAAACCGAAAAACAAAAAAAATACATCATGAAGTATTGAGACATTTTGTGCAGTGATACTGTGTGTGTTTTATGAGGATGGAATCTTCACATGTAAAGACATATATGTACCAACTACATGGTATTCAGCATAAGAAAGAGCAGATCATTTCTGGACTCTCCTGGGGGTGCAGCTTCTAAGTCCGGCAGGGGAAGGACACCTAAGTGTGGGGAGTAGCAGGGAGAAAGGGGTGACAGTAAACCACGGGGGTAGAGTATGTGTCACTGTCACACTGTCTCGAGAACACAGACCTTTGCTTGGTTCTGTGTAGTCACAGTCAGAGCTCCAAGAGGCTCCGGGGCTTCTCGGCGAGGACCTGTGCTGAAGCCTGGCTGGACTGACCAAGGCTCGGGGCCTGCTCTGTTCTTGACACACTGCGTGCACTTCCCATCCACCTTCCAGATAAAGGCAATACCTGGGACCATGGAGCTGCTCAGAGACAGAGGTGGGATTTAACACAGCAAGCCACTGCCCCCGACAAAGATCTTTGGGGTTCTGACAGTGGGGGGTCAGCATAGAAAAATAAATATTTGTAACTGACAAGCGTGGGAGGGAGAAAACACCACATTACAGGAGTCAGCCACATTTCCACAGCCTCAGAATCCCAGTTCCCAAGGCCCAGCTTGCTCTTATCCAAAAATGCTGAATGCTGCCGGACATTCAAATTATGAGTCGGTGCTTTCATGGCTTCCCTTGGAAGTGCGGCAACATGGCCGAGGAAAAGGACCAAGTGCCCTTGCGTTTTCCACGGAGGCTCCAGCTTTTATTCAGACCTACTCCCCACCCCCAGTCCAATGAAAATAAAGTCACTCTTTGAAGCCAAACTTTCCCATGCACAGGGAAACGGCTGCCTACACTGATGCAGGCCCACCCAGAGCATGTGTGCGCGAATCCAGGGACAGCTGAGCAGCACATGTGCAGGTGGGCACTGCGCCAGGCTCTGATCACACCCCCAACCCTCCCAGGGACATCTGCAACGGGGCGTTTTCCTCTGCTGGCCACACTGTCCCGGGTCTCTTCTGCTTAGTCCTCTTCCCTCCACCCTCCATGCCCACGGAGGCTTCTTCTGTAGTCTGCCCACCCTGGTAGGACATCATTAAATGTCAGTGGACAGTGAGGCATGTGTAAGCCTGTCCTCAGATGGGCAGAGAAGGCCAGGTGTGACGCTGGTTCTAATCAGTGCAGGGTTCCACCCAGCTCAAGACAGCAAGGCGATGGTGAGGGAAGGACGTGGCCAATGCACAGATCTTCCCCAGCCTGGAATCCTTCCTCTTCTTGTCCCCTCAGCTCCAGGCTCTTTAAACCTCTGGCCTGCTTGCCCACCCCAAGCACACAGCCCTTCTCATTCACCCAGGGAAAGAAACCACTGGGGCAATGTTCACGGCCTCCCACCTGCCTCTCCTCCCCTGGGCTCAGCTCCCACTGCCTCCCACTTCTCTGTCCCGGTCATGGTGCTCTAGCTGTGCCAAGCATTCACGCTCACGTACATTGCCCACTCTTCCCTTGCGACCACACTGCTTTGCCAGCGTCCCTTCTACTGGCTAGCCACTCACCTCTTCTCATCCTTTCTTCTACCTCTCGACCCTGCCTCCACCTACGTCCTCAAAACACTCTCTGGCAAAGTTCCCAAAGAGCTCTTTGCTGGAGAACACAGTGGACACGTGATAATGCTTGGTGTCTCTATGACATGGATGGACTGTCCCCACACTGCACGTGTCTCCCGCCTCCTTTCTCTGCCAGGGCTCTTCTTGGTTTGTTCTTCCCATAAAGAGAATCCTTTTTTTTTTTTTGTAGGTTCCCCTGGCCCGATGCCATGGCGCTCTCTCTCTCTCTCTCTCTCTCTCTCTCTCTGCAGAACCCTCTGGAGAGATTCCCCTCCACCCCTAGCTCATGAGGCTCTCTCCTGAGCTCCCATCAGAACCAATACGCACAGCGTCCTGAACATGGACACCTTCATGGTGTCTGTTGACCTTCCTTGCACCTGATCTGTTTCTGACTCCTACTCCTCACAGCACCCAAGGAGGTCTCTGCAGCCCCTTCCCACCCTGTGACCTCCTATCCAATGAAGCCACTTCTCAGGACCACCTGTACACAAGGCATCATCTCCCCCTACTCCTCTGCCCCAGACTGCAGACACGCTCCTCGTGCCGAGCAGCCCTGACCGCCTCACAGCCCTCTTCCAACCAAGCAAATGCACACGTGCTTACGTGCACACCATCCCCCAGCAGATCTCCCTGGCTTAGCATAAATCCAAATCTCCTTACCATGGCATTCAAACACTGACCAACCTTCTTGCTATAGTTTGGATCCTGATGCCCCCAAAGGTCCCTGTGACAAAACTTGGTCCCCATCCTGTGGTGGTATGGGGAGCTGATAGAACCTTTTATATGTGAGCATTTCACGTTTGTAAACATCAGGGAAGGGCTTGTTATAGTTGCATCTGAAATGTTCCTGAAAGGTTCATGTGCTGCTGGCTTGATTACCCGCCTATAGTACTATCCAGAGATGGTGGACCTCTTAGTGGGTGGTGTCGACGGGAGGAAGTCAAGTCACTGGGATATTGGGAAACTAGTCTCTTCCTCTCGTTTTGCTTCCCAGCTACAAGAGATGACGAGCTTTGCTCCATCATGTTGTTCTCCCCCCTCTACAGGCCCCAAACAAGACCATCCAACCACGGACCAGGCTCTAAAACCATGAGCCAAACGAGCCTCTTCTCCCTACGCCCTGTGTGGTGGCTGGAATGTAAAATGTCCCCCACAGTCTCACAGCTCGTGGTGCTGTTTGGGAAGGTTGTGGAACCTTTGGGAGGTGGAGCCTTGCTGGAGGAAGTGTGTCACTGGGGGCGGGTCTTGAGAGGCTGTAGCCTGGCTCCACTTCCTGTGCTCTTTCTCTTTCTCTCCGCCCCCCCATCCCCCAATGATGTGACAAGATGACACCATCCTCCCGTTCCTCCACACTGTCCTCACAACGATTGACTCTACCCTCTGGAACTGTAAGCCAAATTAGACCCTTTTCCATCCATCAGTTGCTTCTGGGGGTGTATTTTGTTCCAGTAAGGAGAAAGAAACTGATACGCCTTATAAACTTTGATCTCAACTATTTTTGTTTCAGTAGCAGAAAACTTATTGACATAGATCTCTCTAGTCACATTCTTTTTTGTTTTTTTGGTTTTTTGAGGTAGGGTCTCACTCTAGCTCAGGCTGATCTGGAATTCACTATGTAGTCTCAGGATGGCCTCGAACTCAACGGCCATCCTCTTACCTCTGCCTCCCGAGTGCTGGGATTAAAAGTGTGCACCACCACACCTGGCCAGTCACATTCTGTTTAAGGGTCACAGCTATCTGCCTTTCTCCAGCTCCCTATACTATTTATATATGTACAACCTCGGCTTGCTCACTACCCCATTTCCTTGCCTGCTCAGGGCTCTCCCTTGCCATGCATGCTTTCATCTGCATGACTATCCTTTTCTCGATTCCCATGATCCTCAGTTGAGTGTTATTTCCTTTAGAAGCGTTCCTCCACCTTGGATCTGGTCTTTCACAGTCTTCGCAAATTCTGTATGTCACATGTGTCCCTATGCTAAATAATTAGCAGTTAAAGTTCTAAAAATCAAAGGCCCATTAAGTGCTGCATGCGCTACAAGGGGCTGAAGCGGTTTTCCGTGTCAAAGCGGAGCCGGCTGTGGCTGTGAGCATGGGAAGTGTCTATTGCTGGGGAGAGGGAGGGCTCCTTGCCAACACCCTGAAGCAAGGACTCAGCTGGAGCAAAGACTTCAGACTCGAAGGAGCTACAGCCACCAAACTCACCCTCCCATCTCTCTACCCACCTGACACAATCACGAAACAGCTGGAGGTGTCCAGCAAGGCATGAGGAGACACGCAGTTGTATCTCCCTGGGGAGATGTAAAGCTCTCGGTCCATTGAGGGCAGTTCCAAGACCCCGTGTGGAGGCCTGAAACCACAATAGCACCAAACCCTGTAACGTGTTCTCTTTCCCTCCTAATGAAGCACTCATTTGTGTTGTGACAATAACTCTTGCACTTCAAGGAATGACAGGCAACCTAGGGCACACTTCCTTCTCCTTGTTCATAATGTCATCTACGCAAACATTTCTCCTCACTGTAGATCTTAGCAGCCTTGGCATATGAATATTTTTTTCCGTTAAGAATGTGCACCTTTTCTCTAGAGGAAGCACATCGTGGCTTAAAGAGAAGCTGTAAAGAGGCACATGGAGGAGACATATCCCAATGTGTAACATCACCCAGGGCTGTTACTAAGTCAAACAAGGGTCACCTCAACACAAGCATGGTGACCCTGAGACAGGTGACCTAAAGATGCTAACATGGATAGATGCTTGCATGCATAGAGGGATGAATGGAGGGAGGGAGGAAGGGAGAGAAAGGAGGGAGGCATGGGTGGGGGGATGTCAGATGATCAGATGGGTAAATGGACAGAAAGAGGGACACCGATAGTCAGGAGGACAGGAAGAAGGGAAAGCATAGGATGGATGTGGGATGGATGAGGTTGGGCCCCTTGGTTTTGTTGCCAGTGCACAGGGCACAGCGGATCACCGACCTCACTTCCCTGCTGCAGAGCACAGGGCACAGCGGATCACCAACCTCGCTCCCTGCTGCAGGGCACAGGGCACAGCGGATCACCCACCTCGCTTCCCTACTGCAGTGCAGACAATGGCCAGTTACTCAGAGGCCCCTCCCACCCCTAAGTGCCAGCACTGGTGTGATTCGCGATTTTCCTTCTCCATCATCAAAGAGTTGATATTGGATTTAACAAAGCCAAAGGACAAGACCTGGGCCTCTGGGGACCCTCAGAGTGGCATCTGGGAGACACCCCCAAATGAGAGAAAGCTATATGAAACAACTATCTCCATGACCAAGGGGCCCGGCAGCAGGACAGCACACAGGCTCAGGATCAGGTGGACAAGGGTTCAAATCTCAGCACACAACACACAAGTTCCCCGCGTCCTCTCTGAGTGTCTGCTTTCTTTCCTCTGTGACACAGGGTGAGCCAGTCCACTTCGTGCCATGTTGTGAGAATTCAACGAGGTAAGAACACAGTCTAGCTTCTAGAAAACAATGGATGTTCAATTTTATATAATAATTATCTAAATGACATCCTGAACTGAAGATTTTATGAATATTTACACCAGAAATTTACCTAAAACTTCTAAGTGAAGTAGTACATACTTATAATTAGGAAGCTCCAGGAGGTTGAGTGATGAGTTCAAGAGCAGCTGGGAAACTTACAGAGGTCATGCCTCAAAATTTAAAGGGGGGGGGGCTGGAGGTTATGGCTTAGCAGTTAAGGCATTTGCCTGTAAAGCCAAAGGACCCAGGTTCGATTCCCCAGGACCCATGTCAGCCAGATGCACAGGGGTCACGCTGGAGTCCATTTACAGTGGCTGGCGGCCCCGGCACACCCATTCATATTCTCTCTCTCTCTTTCTCTGTCAAATAAATAAGTAAATAAATGAATATTTAAAATTTAAAAAGGCTGGGGATTTAGCTCAGTGGTGGAGTGCTTGCTAACACTCATGAGGCCTGGGGCTTAATCTCTAATTGGGAGGAACGTTCAGAATTTACTTCTAAAAATAAAGTCAGCTATTTATCAACTGCTAGAATGATAAACACTATGCTTAGCACACATGCATAGCTACAAGACACATCATGTAGAAAGAGAAGCGGCTCCTTTCAATGTCCCCTTACTTTTGTGCTTAGGACAAAGCACAGCATCACGGTGTTGGCACACGGGTCATCAAGTCTGCTGACCTCATGACCATGAGACAAAAAGTGGACAGAGGACGGTGTTGGGTTTGCATAGTCTGCCTTGAGGGCATAGCACTAGCGACCTACAGCCCTCCCACCAGTCCACCTTCTGAAGGTCCACACCACCTCCAACAGTGCCACCCTGGACCAGGCGTTTAACACATTAGACTTTGGGGAACATTTAAGACCCAAACTATAGCACATTTGATGTATAACACAATAGTATATAATTCAGAAACAAAGTACGGACTTACAGTGTACTATAAATGGACAGTGGATAAGCCGGACACAAAAGTCAATATTTTGTATGATTATTTATGTGAAACATCCTGACGAGGCAGAAAGTAGGTGAAAGGTTACCAGAGAGAGGGGAGCTGGAGAGTGACTGCTTCATGGCTGGAGTTCCTATTTGGGGCAGTGAAAACATGTTGGAAAGACAATGGTGATGGTAGCACAACATATTGTGAGTGTAATGCTAAACTGCACACTTAACATGGTGGTGAAAATGGCAATTTTATGCTCTGTGTGTTTCACTAGATCCATTCCCCCCCCCCAAAAAAAAGAAGGGCTTTCCAAAAGAATAATGAATTCTTCTCATTTGTTCTAAAACGGAAAGCGCTACATGAGTCCAGGCTGTGTAAACGCCGAAAGCTTCAGTGCTAACTAGATGAAGGTGTCCTTGCTCCTTTGAGACATCAAATGTGTTTTGAGTTTATGAAATGAAATTTGGAACATGACCTGGATGTTTTGATTTCTGTAATTTTGGATCAGGAGAGAGGAAAAAGAGAAAAACTACCCAGGCAAGTTCCTGCCTTTGGAAAACAACCAAGCATGGAATAGGTCATTCTTCCCTCTCCAACTACGGCATGGCTACGAGTCTCTGTCTGAACATATCTTAGCAGGAATCACAAGCAGTTTGGTTTCAGTCACCTCCTGACCCCGACCCTCCGCCAGGCCTTGCCACCCTTCCCCTTGCAGCCACTAGATCATTTGGGATTTGTTTTGCAGGGAGGGGGAGCTGCAATGCCAGGGATCAAACCCAGGGCCTCGTGCATTCTCGGCAAGTGATGCCCAATTGAGCCAAGTCCTAAGCAAATAAGATTGTTTGAAAGCTGCCCCAGTCATACCTCAGCCCACAGTCCATGCCCACCCATGTGGGTAGCTGGGAGTCAGCGAGTGTGTACATGCATGAGTCAGAGGGCAACACTGAGCATCAACAATACTCAAGAACACATCTACTTCCCTAGAGTCAGGGTCTCCTGGGGCCCAGAGATCACTGGTTCAGCTAGACAAGGTGTCCAGCAAGTCCCTGGGGTCCTCTTGTCTCCCCAGAGTGGGGACTGCAGGCACACGTCACCACAGTGGGCATTTGGTGTGAGTGCTGAGGGTCAAACTCATGTCTCCCTGCTTGCAAGGAGCTCTTTGCTGACCGGGCTGTCAGCCACCCCTAAGGTGTCTTTTGGGCAAGAATGCACCCAAGGGTAGGTGACAAGCTTGTGTGAGGGACATTGGTGCTGTGTTGGGGTGTGTGTTGGTGATCCTGTCTAATGACATGGCCATTACCAAAAGTCACAACCCATGAAGGCACCAAGGGCTCATACGAGGACGCTGACCAAAATCAAGTTCTAATGATGACAACCCCCTCCCTCCCAAGCCTCCCTCGGTCTTTGATACACACTGACGGTCCCTTATCCAAAATGCTGGGGACCACAATTACTTCAAATCTCATATTTTTTCAGAGTTTGGGATGCAAATTTGCCCACACAAAATGAGATGCCTTGGGGATGGGGTCGAAGTCAGTGATGCTTCATTTGTACCTTTCACACATGGCCTAATGGTGATTTTACACAGGGTTTTTAGTGCCTTAGCTGGATTCATCACATGCGGTCAGGTGTGGAACTTACCACTTATGACGTCATGTGGAGTTTAGAGGGCTTGGGGCCTTACGAATTTTGGATTTCTTGGTTAGGTGTGCTCAGTCTATTTTGAGTGTGAGAGGGGGTCCTGGAATTAAACCCAGAGCTTGGCGCATGCTGGGCAAGTGCTGTGCCACCAAGCAACATTCCAAGTCCTGGTTCTCAATCTGGCTTATGGAACAACTTTAATACAGTGTGTTTCAGTCATGAGCTGTGTGCATCATCTGTCCCAAATACAGCCTCCCATCTATGCCAAAATCTAACCCTCTTTTCTATAGTTTGGATCTTAAATGTCCCCATGTGTTAAAAGTCAAATTCCTTGTGTGTGTGTGACTTGTGCAGACACAGCAGATGTGAGCACCCGTGCAGTCTATGTGTAGAGACCAGAGGAGGATGTTGGCGTTCTCTGTTGCTCCTCTGCCTCTCGTTGATCCTGGAGCTCATTGGGGTTGTTTGTTTGTTGTTTGTTGTTTATTGTTTGTTTGTTTGTTTGTTTGTTTGTTTGTTTGTTTGTTTTGGTCAGCCTGTCTACCAACAAGCCCTATGAGCTTCCTGGTTCCAACCCCAGCACCGGGATCCAGGCGTGTACAGCCATGCCCAGATTTTACATGGGTGCTAGGGATTGAACTCAGGCCCTCAGGCCTGTACAGCAAGTGCTCTGACCTGCTGAGCCATCTCCGCAGCTCCAAGTCTCGGTTTGTAAAGTGGTAGTTAAGAGGTGGTAGAACCTTTAAGAGATGGGGACCTGCTGGGAGGTCTTCTGGTCACTTACCTTCAGTGCCCTGGACTTCTCTTCCTCTTTGTCAGGTCTTGGCCAGGAGGTGAACAACTCATGATATGTGCCCACCAGGATGTGCTCCCACCAGGATGTGCGCTCCCACCAGGGTGTGTGTGCACCAGGATGTGTGTGCACCATGATGTGTGTGCACCATGATGTGCTCCCACCAGGATGTGCGCCCACTGATCCAGAGCAACTAGGCCATTCAGCCATGGACTGAAACCTCCAAAGCACTGAGCCACAACAGACTCTCCTCCTATGAAGATGATTACCTCAGGTAATTACTACAGGAACTGAACGATATGTTGAGTTCTGGATAGTCTACATAGTTCAGAGTTGAAGATGTGACACTAGGAATTGACATTTCAAGTCTGAAGGTCTGCCCCTGTTTAAGCCACAAATGGAACTCTCCTCCTCTGTGTCCATGAAACAATAAGATGGGCACCTCTGGACCATTTATTTTTCATTTGTTGCTGTGAATTTAATTGTTTTCATTACCAGACTAGTGTAAAATGCAAATTCTATCCCCTCCCCCCAAATCCTATAAGCTGAATGAAGCTTTTCTTCCTTAAATTGCTTCTATCAGGTTTCGGTCACAGAAACGAGACAGTAATTGAAACCACTGAGCCAGCTTGCTGGTTCCAGGCTGTTAGGACAGGCAGGCTGTGCACTCTCTGCTGGACTCTCAGCTGGCGAGGTGAGCCGGCGCTAGCAGAAGCTCTCAGTGCACGCACAGGGGAAGCACCTGCCTGAGAACGAAGCCAACACATGAGGCTGCAGAGCCAAGAAGCAAGCAGTCAGTCACTCCGACCCCCAGCACTTCAAGCCCAGCACACATCCTGTGATACTGACACTGCTGCCAGCCATGCTTCCAACTTGTGCAACCAAAGAGGCTGGATGCAAGTGGGGAACATCGGGAGAGAGGTTCTACGACGGACGGCTGACCTTGTCAAGTTGATGGGACTTGGAATCACGATGGAAACAACCCTTTGCGCAGTTGCATGAGGGAACCTTTAAGTCAGGTTAACTGAGATGGAAAGACCCGCCCTAACTGTGGTTAGTACCAGCCCATGGGCTGGGGTCCAGGACTGAATGAAACGGAGAAAGAGAGCCGAGCGCCAGTATTCACTGGGCTGTCCCTTCACTGCAGTGCAATGTGACCAGCTGCCACCACGTCATCCCTGCCTGGATGGGCTGAACCCTCCAACCGTGAGCCAAAATAAACCCTTCCTTCCTTAAGCTGTTTTTTTTGTGTTGTTTTGTGTTTTTTGTTGTTGTTGTTGTTGTTGTTGTTTTGTTTTTTGAGGTAGGGTTTCACTCTAGCCCAGGCTGACCTGGAATTCACTATGTATTCTCAGGGTGGCCTCCAACTCACAACAATCCTCCTACCTCTGCCTCCCGAGTGCTTGGATTAAAGGCGTGCACCACCATGCCCAGCTTCCTTAGGTTGTTCTTTTTTTTAATTTTATTTATTTTTGGAGAGAGACACAGAGAGAGACAAAGAGAGAAAGGAAGAGGGAGACAGAGATAGGCGCGCCAGCAGCCTTTCAGCTGCTGCAAACAAAATCCAGATGCGTGTACCCCCTTGTGGTCAAGTGCAGCATTGCACCCTTGCATCACTTTGCATCTGGCTAAACGTGGGATCTGGAGATTGGAACCGGGTTCTTAGGCTTAGCAGGCAGGTGCCTTAACCACTAAGCCATCTCTGCAGCCCTTAGGTTGTTTTTATAAGGTTTGTTGTCACAGCAACAAGTAAAGTGTCTGAGAGGGTGCTTTGGGGGGGGGCAGTGAGTCTTCAATGGGTTGCTTCTATCTCTGAGCTTGGGGAACACAGGTAGAGAGGGATCAAGGACACTAGGAAGGACATGAGCCCCTGCAGTGTGCATTCAAACTCAGAGCTGGACTCTCAGAAGCCCTGCAACATCTAACTCCATCAACCTGGGCCAACTGACCACCTGATAAAGCCTGAGACTTTACAGGAATGGGAACCCCGAGGAAGCTATCATTTGCCACTTCTACTGTGGCTACAGACCGCCCTTACCTCACCGCATAACCACCCCACACCTCAAGACGAGCTCCAGTCTGTTACTAGCATGTTACTAACTCTCCTTTATACATGTTTCAGGTACAGTTCGAAACACCAAAAAGACACTCCAATACCCAGGAGCTGACCATCAGGTCAGAATGTTCTAGAATGGGCTCTCCGATGGCCCTCCCTCCCTCCAGAGGAACTCTGACTGCTGTGGTCTCAACACTGCCTCTTTATCAACATGAAGAATTTAAGGGTGATCATCATTCCATTTCCCTAACAGCAGTTAGGGTGGCTTCGGGGGTGGATGAGGGGATTGAAACGCTACAGGAGCTGGACAGTGTCCTTGGCTAGGCAGACAGATAGGGGAAAGGGCCCTTGATAAGTGACTATATTCTAATACGGGATAGTGATGAGGATGACCCCACTTCCTCCTTCTTTCTGGCCTGGGTGAATTTTTCCTATCAGCAGCCTGGCTTGGAGTGCTTTCTGGGACCTACACAGTACTGGACGCACCATGGACCAACACACACCCACCACCACCACGACAATGACAGCAACAACAACTTAAGTGTCAATGAATCAGAAACATCTGGATACTTTTTAAAAAATAGAAATTAATTTCAAATCCAATTTTAAATTTAAGCTGAGTGATCATGGACTCTGGTTAAGTGGGCTTCCCCATTCAATAAAAGTCCAGCTCAGTCCAAGGATTTTCCTGCTCTGGACTCTCTCCTCCCAGAGGAGTCTGTTCCTCTGCTGTCTTTACCTCTTACTTTAAAATAAACTTTATTCTAAAAAAAAAAAAGTCAGGTGTGGTGATGCATGCCTTTAATCCCAGCACTTGGGAGGCAGAGGTAGGAGGATTGATGAGAGTTCGAGGCCACCCTGTGACTACATAGTGAATTCCAGGTCAGCCTGGACTAGAGTGAGACCCTACCTCGGAAATCCAAAGACAAAACAAAACAAAAGAATGATGTTGCATAGCATGTAATGAAATAAACAGGAGTCTGGGGGGAAGGGGACAATAGAACAGAGGTAGAGGTACTCCTTCACCCTGGTACCATGCCCAGCTGTGACATCATTCTTATGCTCACTCATCCTCAAACTGCTGCCTTCTAGAAAGCCAGGCTCCTTTGCCCTGGTGCCACAGGACACAGTAGCAGGCGGGACTGCCCAGAATGGGGAGGGGAATGACAGCAGGTGTGTCCAGCCTGCAGCCCACAGGTTGCACCTGTCCCAGGATAGCTATGAGTAGGCCCAACACATTGTAGATGACATCATGTTGTAATGTCAAAGGTTGGACACTTCTGCAGGGCATCTGATGTAGGACGGGGTCCAAAGCCAAGAAAAAAAAAGAGAGGTTGTTTTCCAGAAGTATCGCTCAAGCAGGGTCTGCATGGAGCTACAAAGACTAAAGAAAAGCAGTCCCTCGGGAGGTGAGCAAGGGGCAGCCCCAAAGATGCCTGCCAGGTCTAAGCCAAGAGGCCTTGGGGATAGTGTGAGGCAACTCTTGGTCACCCTGCGAGCTTTTCCTCCTGTGCTGGGGTGAATGACCAGAAGTATCCTTTAGGGGGAGCCAGCCAGAGGAGACTGCTGTCCAAATGTTCTCACAGTATCTTGACGTCATCCCCCTCACTGCCACTATGAAGAGCGAGGGCCTTTCCTGTCTGCCTATCCCAAAGTGTCCCATCCCCCATCTCCCTCTCCTTGGTCCCCACCATCTCCCGTGGGCCTCTGGGGCACCTCTGCCTTGAGGAGAACATCTCCTTCACTTCTGTTTCTGAGAAACGGCCAGCCCAGATGACTGTGGGCCTCATCGCATCCAAACTGTCCTGTGACTTCATCATCAACGAGCTTAGGGCTGCCTGGGCTCTTCAAAGAGCTGGAAGCAACTGCCAGGCCCCGTGGAAGCCTCTGTGGTTTCCCCTGGGACCTGCTGCCTTCCGGTCATGAGCTGCCACTCAGATTCTCCTGCTGGCCTTCTGAGAAGCCCGGATGGGAAACCTGGCTGAAATCTAATCAGAGCTCAGCCCCAGCCAAGCACAGACCCAGAAAAACAGCCTGAAATGAGAAATGCCAAAATGTAGAGTTTCCAAGATATCTTAGAGATAGTTCCAACACACACACACACACACACACACACACACACACACACACACTACCACCACCACCACCACCAACAACAACAACAACAACAACAACAATGAATCAGAAACACTTAGGCACTTTTTAAAAAGTAGAACTGAATTTTTAAAGTCAAGGAAAGAGCTAAAACACAGTTGGAGTTTGGGAAAACACAATGGCATTTGGCCAAGACATCTTTCTATCTCTGAATGTGGCACCAGATCCCTTCCAGCATCCTTTCTTCACTCTCACTTGCCCACAGAATGCTAATTCCTGTCTCCAGGTCATTCCACCCACCATTCCATTCCACTCCTCAGCTTTCTTGCCTTCTTGAGATCCTTGTACCTTACTTGTACGGGGTCCTGCTTAAGTATTTGCCCGTTTTAGAGGCTCTCAATTTTCATTCACCTTTCACAACTCAACATGCTCTGCATGAAGGGTGTAATCAGAGCCCATTTTCTGCTGGGCGTGGTGGCGCACGCCTTTAATCCTGGCACTCAGAAGGCAGAGGTAGGAGGATTGCTGTGAGTTCAAGGCCAGTATGGGAGTATAGAGTGAGTTCTAGGTCAGCTTGGGTTAGAGTATGACCCTATCTCAAAAACAAACAAACAGAGTCCATTTTCTGATGTTAATATCGTACATTTAGAGATTAGATGAGTGATAAAGACAAGAGGTGTATTCTGGCTCCTGGTCTTGAGGTCCAAGGTCACAGGCTGCATCTGGTGGTAGCCTTCTTGCTGGCAGCAACCTCAGGGGCCTGACGAGGCACGGGCAGGGAACACACATCTTGTCTCTGTCTCTTTTCCTATGAGGCCACCATGGTTCACCCATGGGATCCCCACCCTGGTGGTCACCTTCCAAAGGCCCCCACCGTAACCACCACAGTCAGATTGTTGCCTCTTCCTGCCTGACAATGGGGAGCAAGCTGCAGCTTGAGTTTTACTCAACCATTAGAAGCTAAGAGAAAAGACATATTGAACATTCCCGAGGAGTTGTCACCAGCCATCATGTCACTGTTTAGAGAGGGCACACTGCTTATCTATTGCCATGTAACAACACAATCCAAGAGTTCATGGCCTAAAACATGAATCTGTTAGTTCTGGTAACTGCATGGATTTCCTAGGCTGAGCCTGGCAAATCTCCACATGACTGTGGCTGAAGCACTCTGTGTTCAGACACAAGTTTGTCTAAGATGGTCTCGTCCTCTGTGCCCTCTCTCCAAGTGGCCTCAGCATTCGGCATCCTTACAAGCTGGGTGGCTGGGTTTCCAAAGGGTCCAGCTCGCCAGTGTGCACAAGGAGATTATCAAGGCTCTATGTCACACTTGCTAATGTGCATCTGGCCAAGCAAACAGCCGCCAAGCTCAGAGCCAATGGGGAGGGGAGGGGAGGGGAGGGGAGGGGAGAGGGCTGAGCAGGGCACAGTGTCAGAGGTGAGGCTCACTATGGGCCTCTCATGTAACCAGCTCACACAGAGGGGTGAGCAGGAAGGTACTTGATACCATCACTAGGTTCTGGGACCCGGGTGTACTTGGAATCAGAGATCTAGACCTGGTTTTTCTTACTAAAAACCAAGAACACACGACAAACAAAGCATCTTTTTTTTTTCCTCCTTTTAGTTCAGTGAAGCCATTCCCAAGCTTTGGTCACTAACAAACAGAAACCAATGGTGGCTCTCTGCCAAGCCCAGTGTGGGCATCAGGGATAGACTGAAGTCAGACCCAGGTGACTTAGTCAGGCAGGAGTGTTGCCAGTTGTCTTCCTGACAAAACAAATGTGCAGGGATGGGGCTAGACCTCGGGTCTGGTTTCCTTTTCCTTATGCACAGTACAGTGTTCAGCACGTAAAGCATGGCTGGTGAAGGGTTGCTGATGAAGCCAGGCATGGCAGTGCTCTCGAGAGGCAGAGACAGGTGGATCTCCAGTCCCAGGCCAGCCTGGCCTGCAGAGTGAGACCTTATGTGAAAAAGGCAAAACAAATGTTGCTGATGAAGCAAAGCCACTTGTTTTTTTTTTGTTGTTGTTGTTGTTGTTGTTGTTGTTGTTACTATAACAAAATATCTAAGGCTGAATAACATAAAGATAAAGGTTTATTTGGCTTACAGTACCAAAAGCTGGAAGTCTGGACATGATAGTGCCAGCTCTGAGAACACTCCTGACGGTACCACATCATGGCATATGGCATCATGAGAGGAGCATGTAGGAGACAGAGGGAAGACAGGGCAAGGCATGAAGCTATTTAGGTCGGTTAGCTCTCAAGAACTCACTAGATCCTATGAGAAGAACAGTACTTCCTTCTGAGAACAAAGCCCTACCTGACCTCCCACTAGGATCCCTTAAAGATCCCACTGCCTCAAGAGTGTGTGTGTGTGTGTGTGTGTGTGTGTGTGCATGCGTGTGCGTGCGTGTTATGCACATGTTCCCCACACTGGGTGGGGGTTAGAGGAGGATGGTGGTGTTCTTTATCACTCACCCCCTTAGTTCCTTGAGACAGGGTTTCTCACTCAACCTGGAGTTCACGTCATGTTTTTGTTATTGTTAGGCTGGCTGGTGAGAGAGCCCCTATGATTCTCCCTGACTGCCCCACTCACAGGGACAATGTGGCCACCCCAGATCTGTATGTGGGTGCAGGGAATCAAACTCAGGTTGTCATTTGGTATAGTAAGCGCTTAACTCAGTGAGCCGTGTCCCCACCTCTCCACACTGCCACACGGAGGGCCAGCCTTCCAACACATGAACCCCAGGAAAACACACTCAACCTGTGCACAAACTGCAGCAGAAGCTGCACTTACAGATCCTCAAAGGTGGCTGTGGAATGCCTCTGTTCCAGTGTGTCTGCAGCTTTCCAGAGAAGACCAGAGAAGCCTTCTTCCAAGAAGCCCAGCCTGTCTCTCATTCTAGACAGCACATGCATGCAAATCAAAGAACAACCTCCCTTCCACCTTGTTTGAGATAGGGTCTCTCCTATTGTTGTTTGCCGGTGGGAAGGCCAGATTAGCTGGCCCTCAGGCTGGGATTCTCTGTAGGTGCACTGCGATTGCAGACATGTGCACCACTTTACATCAGCTTTACATGGGTGCTAGGGATTTAAACTCCAATTATCAGGTTTGCACAGCAGACTCTGAACCATCTCCCCAACCTCATGAATTATATTTTAATAAAGCTATTATAAAACAAAGCAGAGTCCTGTGGCTACTAAAACAACTTACTTGCTTATAACCTAAAGAAAGCCCTGGCCCTGGGTGTTTGCACCAATGAATTCTTCTAAATAGTTAAGAAAAGGCAACACTCTACACAGATTTTTCCGGAAAGAAGAAACAAGGCTAAGTAAGACCAGTAAAACCTTGACACTGAAGCCTGACAACGGAAGAAAGAGCGTCAGACCATGTGGTCACAAGAACAGATACAAAGTCCCTCAAAGAGCGTCAGCGAAGTGAATCGAGTCGCATATGAAGCTTATAGTTCCCATCCAATGGGGTTCCTCCAGGAACCTGAAGAGAGTTCTCGTCTAACATCAATCTACGTCATTTACTATCTGGACAGAGAAAGAAACAAGGACAAGTATACAATCATCTCATAAATGCCGATCATCAGTTAACAGTTTTTAATACTCAATCACATCTTTTAAAAGGCCTCTTAGGGAGCCGGATGTAGTGGTGCACACCTTTAATCCCAGCACTTGGGAATCAGAGGTAGGAGGATCACCTTGAGTTCAAGGCCACCCTGAGACTACACAGTGATTTCCAGGTCAGCCTGGACTAGAGTGAAACTCTACCTTGAAGAAAAAAATAAAAAAATAAAAGGCCTTGTAGGGGCTGGAGAGATGGCTTAGCAGTTGAGGCACTTGCCAGAAAAGCTAAAGGACCCAGGTTCAGTTCCCTAGTACCCACATAAAGCCAGATGCACACGGGGCCACATGTGTCTGGAGTTCATTTGTAGTGGCTAGAGACCCTGGAGCACCCATTCTGTCTGTCTATCCGCCTCTTTCTCTCAAATAAATAAATAGATAAAATATTTTTAAAGGCCTCTTAATATTTCCTGAGCTCGGTTATGAAACTATGAGACCTGCTACTGCCAAGTCCATTCAGCACTGCCTAAGGTCCTGCCAAGGCAGCAAGGCCAGGGAAACAACAAAAGGCTTAGGAGGATCGGAAGGGGACAAATCAAACTCTATTTATAGACTAACAGAAACTCACAGAAAATCTAAGAGGCGGTTATACTTTTAGAATGAACAAGTGACTAAGACCAGGTCATGGCTACAGAAGCATACAGACAGCACATTTTTTAAATGTTATCAGTTAAAACATCATTCAAATCATGGGATTCCTCTGAATACATCTAACTAGGAGTTACGTAAGACCTCTAACACTCAAATCACGAGGCTTCAGCTACACGGGGATGCGTGGGGTGCGTGACTAGGAGGTCACCTTGCTGTACGTTAGCCTGTTTACACTGGATCTCACTTAAAATCTCAGCAGGGTTTGATTTTTGTTTGGGGTTTGTTTGTTTTTATAAATTGGCAAACTGATGGCAAACTGTATGTGGCAATGTGAATGCCCAAGAATAACTAGTCAAGGCAGTCCAGAAGAGACAAGGACGGCCTGATATCAACATTTACTACAGCTGATAATGAAAACAACGTGGCGTTGGCACGTGGGTAGAAACGTTCCAGAAACAGACCTGCAAAGCCATTCAAGTGACTGAGGGGAAAAGCACAGCAAATGCCAAGGGTTGTAAGAATGCAGAGAGCTGGAAATCTCATGCATGCCGGGCGAGAATATGCCCCTCCTTGGAAAACAGTTTGCTGCATTTGCTCAAGCTTAACATATGCATGCCTCGTGCCCAAATCCACGGAAAGGTCTAAACACAACGGAAATGCATACATATGCTCCATGAAAGATACAGACAAGAAGACTCATAGCAGCATTGTTCGTAAGAGCCCCAAGCCGGATGCCACCCACACGTCCAATAACAGCACAGAAACATAAATAAATGAACGAACCACCCACAACTCCACACAGCCACATGGCTGGGGCTTACAAACAGACACACGACCGTCCATACCGCACGCTTCTATACGCACCATACCCAAAACAGGCCCGTGAGCCTACTGTGTGAGCTGAGGATCATGGCCGCCCTTGGGAGGGCCTCTGGGGGACTGGTCACCCAGTTTCCTGACCTGGATAGGTATATTCTGCTGGAGGAAACTCATCAATCTGCAAACACGGTATATAGCAATGTCTGGAGTAAATTACTTTTTTTTGCATGTGCATCCATGCGGGGTGTGTGTGTGTGTGTGTGTGTGTGTGCATGTGTGTGAGTGTGTGTGTGTGAAGAGATCACTTTCAGGTATCTTATTCAATTTCTCTCCACTGAACTCTTCTAGTCAAGGTCTCTCACTGAATGCAGGGCGCCCAGATTCAGCTGGTCTTGACTAGCCAATGAGCCTCTGAAAGTCTCTGTGTCCACCTCCCAGCACTGGGATGCCAGGAGTGTGTCTCCATGTCCCGTGCTTATGTGGGTTCTAGCGATCTGAATTCAGGTCCTGATCTTGTGTACAAGTACTTTGCCCACTGAGTCATCTTCCCAGCCTGGCACGTTACATTTTGATCACAAGTTTCAAATAGTAGAGAGGCAGAGAAAGAAGTACTTTGAGGTTGGCATTGTCCTAGCCTGAGCTGTGAATGGTGGGAGGAACATAGCACAGCAAGAGTGAGTATGCATGGCCTCTCCCAGCCTCAGGCGGACCTCTGGCCTTCCATTAGACAGATCAGGACAAAGAACAGGAAGACCAGAGTCACAAAGAGCTGAAAACGAGCCAGAAGACTTATGCTGAAAAGGTTGGAAACTATTGGTGTGGAGGAAAATGTGGAAAAAGTCCAGGAAGGTCAGAACAAAAGGCCAGAGCTCTGGAGGGAAGAATGAGCTGAGGAGGGAGGAGGGGAACGAGGGAGGCAGGGAGTTCCCAGAGCTCCCCACCTGCCTGCTCCCTGTACTTCATTACATCTGGGTGTACATTTGAACGTGTCTCCACAGGGGAATGGTCCGTGGGCCTCTGGAGTCCACTCATGGTGAACAGTACCCCAATCCTCCACAGGGGAATGGTCCGTGGGCTTCTGGAGTCCACTCATGTGGAATAGTACCCCAGTCCAGTGAGCCCTGGTTTTGTATCTATGGTTCTAGCAACCGTGGAACAAGAATATTCAGGAAAAAATTGCATTGGCACTGAGCATGTACAGGCTCCATTCTGTCACTATTCCATAAGAAAGATGGTATCACTATTTTCACAGCATCTACACTTTCAGTATTATAAGTAGTCAAGAGATGATGTGTATGGGAGGACTGTGTGAGTTCTGTGCAAATATCACATCACTTTCTATAAGCTTCTGGTGATTTGCGACTGTATCATGAAATCAAACAATTTTTGGACTGGGATGATGACTCAGTGGTTGTGTGTGTTCTGCACAATGAGAACCTGAGGCTGAGAGTTCAAACCTCCAGTCCTGTATAAAGAGCAGGGTGTGGACCACATCTGCCTAGAACCCCAATCCCGCAGAAGAGCAGAGACCCGAGAATCTTTGGAGCTCCGCGAGCTTCAAAGCAGTAAAGGGAGACTTGGGCTCAAAACAAGTCCAGGCTAAAGCTATGAGCGGGACACCCAGTGTTCCATGTGGGCTGCCGCAGGCTGTTGACCCATGGGGCACCGCAAAGGTACATACACATGAACACACCACACACACGTGCCTCACCACATGACACACACACGACAAGCAAAAAAATAAAATAAAATAAATACATAGATCATGTATTATTTTATTTCTTTTTTTGTAAAATGAAAATGAGTGTTATTGTTTAAGGATACAAAAAAAGTCTGAAAGGATGCCAAAAAATGAGTAAAATGTTTACCTCCCCATGTGTGGGGCTGGATGGGGTGGTGAGATGGGACTATGAGGGACAGCTTTTATCTGAACATAAGAGCCATGCTTCTTAGAGGGGGTGGAGAGTAGAATCATTTTAAGAAACATAATTTGGATTAACCCAGAGCAAAAAGCCAGCCCCACATCAGTTCCATGTGCTTCCTAGAATTACCAGGTTTGCAATTCAATTGAAAAGGAGCTTACGACCTCTAAGCATGCAGCAATTGTTCAAACAGATCCTAGAGATGCAGGACAGCAGAGTCAGAATTGACAGTACTGAAGATGTCCGAGCGCTCTGGCTAAGAACAACTGTAGGTCTCAGAAACTCCCTTCCACGTGAGCCATTCCCAAGCGCTCTTGAATCAAAAAACTAGAGGTTAGCCCAACCCGAGGCTCTGCAGTCAGTTGGATGGGGAGACTTCCGAGTTCTCAGGCACTCAACTCAACAGGTCTCAGGACAGCAACAACTCATGTGCAAAGCAGTGCAAAGACCCATGTTGTCGACAGAGCCTTGCGTGTCTGTGGAGTGGGCCAACAGACAGAAAACCCCACCAGAAAGATACATGGCGAGGAGCTGGGGAGATGGCTCCGGAGGGTTAGAGCTCATGTGCAAGCATGAGGAGCTGCCGGGCCCGCAGGGAAGACTCGGGAATGAGGGACTGTTTGTGCTGAGGGCTACAAAGGTTCTCACTGGTGCCACACCTACAGGTACATCCCCTCACTCTCACAAGGCCTATGTGTGAAAAGCCCATCTGCCACACAGCCAACCTGCAGGCTCCCGAAAGGTTCACACCCCGAGGAGAGCCACAGATGCCAGAGAAGCTCCTGCCAGTCACCTGGGTGCTGTCGCCACCTGAGACATGTCCAAACGTTAGCCCAACATTCTCACCACAGCCTCTACAGCTACCGCCTAACGTAAAGCACGTACATAAGTGAGATGGCACTTATCCTCTGAGAATAAGTTACCATGGGAGCCATGAAACTTCCTGGTGACACTTTTTCTCTCTGTTGTCTCATGCCACTAACATGCAGGGCTAAAGGCAACATGAAATTTGTCAGTTTTGTTCACCAAGGTATCCCACATGCCTAGAAAGTGGCGGATGTTTTATGTCTAATAAATATGTGTTGAGGGCTGGAGGGATGGCTTAGCGGTTAAGGCATTGGCCTGCAAAGCCAAAGGATCCTGGTCTGATTCCCCAAGACCCACGTTGGCCAGATGCACAAGGTGGTGCACGTGTCTGGAGTTTGTTTGCAGTGGCTGGAGGCCCTGGCACCCCATTCTCTCTCTCTATCTCCCTCTTTCTCTGTCAAATAAATAAAAATAAATAATATTTTTTTCAAAAATGTGTTGAATAAATGGTGGAAAAAGAAATCTAATTTGATTTGCTAATTTTTTAGGATGGGGTCTCATTATCTTGCCCAGGTTGGTCTTGAACTCCTGGGGTCAATTGTTCCTCCTGCCTCAGCCTCCCAAGTAGCTGGGTGACAGGTGCGTGTCAGCATGCCCTGCAACAGTAATTTTTAAAAAGTAAATAAAAGGAAAGCTTTCAAGAAGATTTGGAATGGAGCCTCTGGAAGCCAGTAGTAGGGAAGTAAAGACCTGCAATAGCAAAAATGAAAGCACCTTGGGCTGGAGAGATGGCTTAGCAGTTCAGGTATTTTCTTGCAAAGCCTAAGGACACAGGATCTATTCCCCAAGACCATTGTAAGCCAGATGCACAAGGTGGCATATGCCTCTGGAGTTTGTTTTCAGTGGCTGGAGGCCCCAGTGTGCCCATTCTTTCCCTCTCTCCCTCTCTCTCTCTCTTTTGCTACCTTTTTCTCTCTCTCTCTTAAGTAAATAAAATAAATTTTTAAAAGTAAAGGCATCTTCTAGACCTGAGAGGCACTGATCACCAACTGAGTGAGCCCTGAGTGGGGAGGGGTTCTGGCTGGAAGAAGTGTGACCTTCTCCTGGGTGGTCTTGGGTCTGAGCCATAGCCTTCTATGGGGATTGTCTGGGGATGGGAGGGCAGAGGGAAGCTAGGCTCCTGTGTCTCTCACCACCACTCCATCACCTCCACCTACCTGCTCTCACCAAAACAATCTTAGTTTGTCTGGGCTGTCATAACAAAATACTATAGACTGAGAAGCTTACACACAACCAGGTCTTATTTCTCACAGTTCTGGAGGCTGGCAAGTCCAAGGTCAAAGTGCCAGCAGAGTGTCTACTGAAGACCTGCTTCCTGGTTCCTAGAGAGAATCTTCTCACTGTCCTCATGTCTCCTGGGAGCCAGCTTCCTGGTTCCTAGATAGGACCTTCTTATTGTCCTCATTTAGCAGGCATGAGGGCTTTCTGGGGTTTCTTTGGAAAGGACACAATCCTGTTCAGCAGGGCTTCACTCTCATGACCTAACCAGCTTCCCACTTTGTAATACCATCACCTTGAGGGCTAAGATTTCATCACCTGGTATTTGGGGGGTGGCCCAAACCTTCAGATCACTGCACCGTCCTGGGCACTCTCCTCTCCCTACTCTACCTGCCTGAACTAGCACTCCCACACCCCTCTGTCCCATCTCCTTCCTACCCCCAGCCCCAATAGTTCCAAGGTCAGTGCTCAGCTAACAGAACGTATCCTTAACGACCCTTCTACCCACAGCCTCCCTTGTAGCTCCTGCATCCTAAGTGAGGAGGAGGCCCGGTGAGATGAAGCATTAAGACCCTACTGTGTTTTTCCTGTTACAAATTAAGACAAGTCTGCCTTGAGGGTGGTAGGGCAGGAAGCAGACATTTCTGGAAAGGTGTCTGAAGGAGGTGTTCCTGCCTTCTTCAGACTCTCTGTTCACACACACACACACTGATAATAAATAAACAAACAGTAAGGCCCATGGTCAGACTCCATCCTCCCCATTTGAGCACTGGTAAACCTATAATCACCAGAAGTTCATCACTTCTGGGCACAGCTGACCTTCTGGCAAGGACCTCAGCCAGCATGGTCTGATCATCTGCACCTATGTGACAAGCAGTGCTACTCACAGGAGGTGACACTAAGGGTGGTCACTGTCCAGAGGCATTCCTGCTCAGCTTCCTGGTCACCTGCTGCTCCACCCCATCAGTGACACAACTGGTCTCATCTACAGATTCTCTATTGCTAGGGTTGGGATGCAGCTCAGTGGTGGGCATATGCAAAGCCCTGGCTTCAGTCCCCAATACTCCCTCCCAAAAGTAAAAGTAAATAAAATACATTCTTTACAAAGCAGCAATAGGGGAGGAAGTAAGCGTGTGCGCTTCTAACGGGGACAGCTCAGCCGCTCCCCACATTAGCCACCAAGTTGTCCTTTATTCCCTGGACTATTGGTCTTGAACAACCCCCGTTGCTCTTGTAGTCCCAACCTCCGATGCCTGGACTGTGCTCCTGTGCTACCTGCGTGTGAGTGGACTCCAGGCTGCACACAGGGCTGCTCAGAAAGACATGAGCACATGACGGGCAGCTTTAAAGCCGTGAGCGTCATGAACAACACGACCCCGTGGGGAAGGCGGCTCCACCCCACTCAGTGCTGGTTCTAAAGGCAATGAGAGCACCCTTCTACAGGAACAGGGGCCAGGTGCCATGTGGAAGAGCCTTTGTGGATCATTAGGAAAACCCCGGGTGACAGAGAAGAGGGTTTGAAAACTCAGCCTGCTAGTAGCCTCAAAGCAGCAGAAAGAATCTCAAGTTCCAGGGCTCCCCACGGAGTCGGGAGTTGCTCCATCTTTGAGCAGAAGGGATGCACTGAGAGAGTCTGGGACCACATGCACCAAGATTCTGAGCAGAAAGGACATTCTTTCCTGCAGAGGATGAACGACAGGAAAGGAGCTGACACCTCCTTGAGGTGTGCACTGGAGTAACAATCAGTGTCCCGAGTCTTCATCCCTGCGGACCACAGTTCACCTTCCTTAGGAAGCAAGGACAGACATTATTAGATGCCTGCTGTGTGCCAAACACTTCCATATATTCCACTGATCTCAGTTTATCCTCAAGACAGACCTCCAAGGCAAGGAGTGCTATGCTGCTCTGCACAAGGAGATGCGCAGGTGAAGAACTCCATGCCCTGCCCGAGCTCACGGAGCCCAGCAGGAGCACAGTGGACGCTCCGGCCTGGCCCGTCTACAGCCAAGTCAGACTCCCTTCCCCAAGCCCACAGAGCATCCTTGCTCCCTGTGGGGAGGAGGGCCCTCTCTCAGTCCTGCCATGGAAGCCCCGGGTGGGGGGTGCAGGGTCCAGTACAGCCAGCAGGGGGCTCCCCTTCCATCTCAGGAAGAGCTCTACACCCCTAATAATCCCCAGGTTCAGTACAGGAGGTGCTTCTCGTTCCCCAGGGGCACTGGCTGCCCTCTGGTTCTGGCTGCTGGATTCAGATATGCTGTGCACCATGGGTGTGATCCCCAAGCCTCTGCCCCTGCCCCGCCTCCTGCTTCTGGCTTCCCGGAGTGCCTGCCTAACACTGCCCTTGGTGCCCAAATCGGCCGTAGCTAGTAACAAAACTGCTAACTTGTTGACGATCACCCAGTCCCTCCTCTGGTGGAGCACCCCAGTCTCTCCTGAGTGCCCCACCTCCTCCCTCCTCCGAGCTCCCTGAGATGACAACACCGACTCTGTCACACTGACACCAACCCTGGGCCACCCCTGAGGGACCATCTGGCTCACGTGATCATGCTGATTGTGCCTCTGTAAGACCATGGATACCCAAGCCACCTGGGGGGACGTGGGAGAGGCTCTGGGGCTGAGGGACAGAGAAGGCAGGCAGACGCTTGGGCGTAGAGGTACCCTTCCACTTGTCCTCACAATTAAGAATAAATTTAAAGGAGGAAAAGTGCAAGGTCAATTTGCTCTGTTATTTTGGGTCCTGTGGCAACAGTGTATGATGGACAAAGCTTTCACCTCATGGAGCGAGGAAGCAGACAGAAACAGGGAAAAGCTCAGTCTCAATGTCTCCTTCAAGAACATGCACCCAGGGCTGGAGAGATGGCTCAGGGGTTAAGGCGCCTGCCTCCTAAGCCTAAGAACACTGGTTCCCAATGTCCAGCGGTTCCAATCTCCAGGTCCCACGTTTAGCCAGATGCAATGATGCAAGGGCGCAATGTCGCACTTGACCACAAGGGGGCGCACACACCTGGATTTCATTCACAGCAGCTGAGACACTGCTGGCGCACCCATCTCTGTCTTCCTGTCCCTCTGCCTCTCTGTCTCTCTCTGTCTCTCTCTGTGTCTCTCTGTGTCTCTCTCCAAAAAAAAAGAACATGCACCCAGTGACCTAACTTCCTCTCACTAGACCACGCCTCCTAAAGATCCCACCATCTCCCAGTAGGCTGGCAGCCAAGCCTTTAATACACTGGCCTTGTGAGGACAGCTCAGATACAAAGTATGACCCAAAGCCTCCTTGCGGGAGTGTCTGGAGCTTCCAAACTCCACCTGGCTAATTTGGGGACAAGAACAAAATGCCTGGACCATGAAAGCTGTGAAGAGTAAAACAGGAATTTTGGGAAAGTTATTTCTAAATTATTTCCCTGGAGAGATGACATTTGCAGGGCACAGAGAGGCAAGTAGTCCAACCAGATCTGATTCACGGGGAAGGGACCCTGGCCAGCAGCATACCAAACACAAGTGATTTTCAACCATTGGCCCCTGGGATTTCCAGAACTCAACAGAGCCAAGCTGTGGCCTGAGCAACACCTAAAACCAGCAAGGAGGAAAATGCCGTGTGGTGAAAACATGAGAAAAAGCCAGGAATGGTGGCTTACACCTAGTCCCAGCACTTGGGAGGCGGAGGTAGGAGGATTGCCATGAGTTTGAGACCATTGGAGTGAGTACCAGGCCAGCCTGGGTAGAGTGAGACCCTGCCTCAAAACAAACAAAGAGTCAGGATGAGTCTACACACAAGAAGCAGGTTGGTGGCCTCGGCGGATTTGCCCTTGTGGACAAGCTATCCAGTGCCCACAGGCTTTGTTCCTGGACAACAAGGAAATTCAAGGGCAAAGTTGGCCACAGCAGGCTCTATTTATAGACTGTTTTAGTCTTTGTAACAGTCCTCTATCAGACATGTCCCTGTCCGTTCATAAATCAGACAAACACATTTATAACATAAGCTGAAGCCCATGTGCATCCCATTAAGGATGAAACTGCCCTTCCTACAGCCCAGCCCTGCCTTCTCAGGGTCACAGGCCAGAGATGGTGACGGGAAGGGAAGCTAGGAGCCTGCTGCAACTGTGGTATAGTTGAGGGAGCCCAGTGTGTAATGGGGACACAGGGTCGGGAACAATGAAGTCTGTGGGAGAAAAGAAGAGGCCCCTGGGAAATGTGAGGGTTAAGGTAGCCTGGGAAATGAATCCATATTGCTCATGTAAAAGGGGGGCTGGGGAGATGGCTCAGTGGTTAAATTCACTTGCTTGCAAAGCCTGCTGGACAGGATTCAGTTCCCCAGTACCCACATAAAGCCAGATGCACAAAGTGGTGCATACATCTGGAGTTGGGAGTGGCAGGAAGCCCTGGCATACCCATTTTCTCTCTTCCTCAAATAAATAAAAAGAAAAACTTTTTTTTGTTGTTTTTGTTTTTTTGTTTTCCAAGGTAGGGTCTCACTCTAGCTCGGGCTGATCTGGAATTCACTATGTAATCTTAGGGTGGCCTCAACTTACTGCGATCCTGCTACCTCTTCCTCCTGAGTGCTGGGATTAAAGGCGTGTGCCAATACGCCCAGCCAATAAAAAGAAATTTTAATAGCCACATAATTGTAAATATGTTTATGTAAGTACAGTGTGATTTTTTACATGTGTATACATGTGGCATGTGTGCTTGTGTGTATGCATGCTTGGGTGGGGGACACATGCATGTATGAGTACACATGCACATGTATGTGCATGGAGATAAGAGGTCAGTGCCAGTTGTCTTCCTCAGTCCCTCTCGAGATAGTCTCTTGCTGACCACGGAGATCACCAATTCAGCTAGACAAGTCAGCCAGTGAGCCATCATGTTATAGAGCCATCATTTATTTGTATTGTTCAAAATAGCCTTTTCTAGCATTTTGAAAAATACATTAAATCACTGTCAACTTTTTATATATGCTGATTTTTTTCAATTGGTCTTTATTTACTTGTGCTGGGGCTCAAACCCAGACCTTTATACATGTTAGGCAAGCACTCTATCTCTAAGACACATCCCAGCCTGTCATTTATCTTTATACACTGGTAAGCTTACAATGTGCAAGAAAACCTGAGTTCATCTGTTCGTTTGTCTTTGTGGTCCTGGAATTTAACCCAGGGTCTTGCACATGCTAAATGCACACTACTGCTGAGCTCCTCCACACTCCAAGAAAATAGTTTCCTCTGTCACCATTTTTCAGTCTTGGCTCTGTTGGTGCTTGAGGTCAGATCACTCTGTGGGGTGGGAGCGGTCTTGCACACGGCAGGACGCTCAGTAGCAGCCTTAGCCTACAATGTGTTTGGAGCACCCTCTAAATTGTGACCCCAAAACTTCTCCAGACCCTTGCCAAATGACCCTCTGAAGGCAAAATCCTCTCTCACTGAGAAGTCCAACTTTATGATCTCCAACACTAGAACAATGCTTATAAACTCCACTTCGGGGCTGAGGAGACAGCTCAGTGGAAAAACTGCGTGCTGTGCAAGTGTGAGTGCCTGAGTTCGCATCCCCAGAACCTGAGTAAAAAGTCAGATGCGGCAAGAAGCATCTGTTCCCAGTGCATCTGTACCAAGATGGGAGGTGCAGATGGGAGAATCCAGCAGAAACCCACAGGCCAGCCAGCCCAATGAACCCAGGCTTGAGTAGAGTCTCCCAGAAGCCTGAGGGCCAGCTGCACAGTGAACACAGTAGGGAGTAGAGTCCCTGCACAGAGTGAAGGGAAGGCAAGGACTGACACCTGAGGTGGTTTCTTGACTAGCACAAGTATGCACACACACACAGAGTCACAAATCCATTTCTCTATTGACTACTTTTCTCATGGTGATAGCCAAATACCTGATGAGAAGCCACTTAAAGAGGAAGGCCTTGTTCAGACTGAGAGGTGGATGCTGCCCATCATGGTAGAGAAGGCACGGCGGCAGGCGGTGGCAGGAGCACGTGGTGGCTGGTCACGCTGGGACCACAATCAGGAAGCAGAGAGTGGGAGGACACTGGGTGAGGCTAGGAAACCTCAAGGCACACCCCCAGGGACCCATTTCCTCCAGCAAGGATCCACAATCTCCACAAACAAAACCTCTAGCTAGGGACCAAGTGTTCCAACACAAGAGCCTGTGGGGGACACTGCACATTCAACCCACTACAATTCTTAACTCATAATTGAAAAGTGGCCCACTGTATTTTTATCTAGGTGTCAATGGTTTTAGTTTTTACATTGAAATCTGCAATCTATGCGGAATATACCCTGGCATAAGAAGAGAGGATAGGATTCAGACATTATCGCCGCGCTGAACTTATCCCCCGGAAAGAGAGCCCTGCCATGCCAAAGCTCCCAAGACCCAGGGCACTTAATCCTTTTGTACAAGGGCACAGAGCACCTCAAAGAGCAAAGTGGCACCTGTCGTCCAGTTGCTGGCACAGAACTGGCTGAGCTAAGGTCGAGATATTTCTGATCTTGCTCTCCCACAGACGCTGGGATTCCATGTTGCCAGTGGACTGGCTGGTGCGGCTAGCAGGACAGCGTGCTTTGATGAATGTGTTTTCTCATGGGTACTTTAACCCTCCGTATATGCATCATATCCTCACAAACTAACACTAAACCACGTGATTCTGGGACCATCTGGGAAATTCTGAGAGGGTTTTTAATTTCAACAAAAATAAATAAATACCTGAAGGAATGTTTAACTTTGTGCATCACTGCCCATGGTATGAACTTGTGTGGGCTTTCTAGTGATTAACAAATTATGTATATATGTTCCTTTACAATTCCTGTTAGAGTTCTATACAATTTAATAAATATAGTGGCTCCCTCTGGTGGTCATAAGAACAATCTCCCAATCCCATGTCAGAATCTGGTTAACTTTCAAGGTCTTTATTTACGGGGCACCATACATTTGATAATTAATAGATTCAGAGTGGTTAGACGATGTTTGAAGAGAAGACTTCTAATTAGTGTTTTCCATTCATCAGTGAGTCTACAAATTAGCTCATAAGGCCACTGCTCAAAATCATGTTCACCATGTTCCATTCTGAAACCCTCTTGGGGCTTTCCTGTTTCTGGCAAGGGCATCGTCCTCCCCCAGGCCTGCAGCTTCTGTCACCTCTGTCCCTTCCATGCCCATCCATCCTGTTTGTGAGGTCTGTCCACCACATGGTCTGGTGTGCCTCACAGCTGTTCCTTGCTATCAAGAATCACGGCCCTGCTTCAAGTCCTCATGACCTCTTCTTAGACAAGCCGTTCTGCAGATGCTTCCCAGTCCTGCACGGGCTTGCACTGCTCTGGCTCGGAGGACAGAGGGGAGAACCAGTTCAGATCGCTCTTGCCCTGAGCCCCTGTCAGCGGGCCTCTGTTGGAACCAGATCTGCAACCTGATCTGTTCTCCCTGCCATGTCTAGGCCCTCCTCCTCCTGTAAATGAAGTCCATGTGGACACCTTCCCCAGTGTTCCATGGATGCAGCCCAATCCCTGTGGGCCTTGCATTCAACTTCCCTTCCACCATCACCATCATCACCTTCCAGCCAGAGTTCCGACCACTCCCTGGAGCTCCCTCTTGCCTCTGCTCAGGATGTCAAGTGCAGGAACCTAGCTAACAAGCCAATCAGCTTTGAACACCTTGTCAGTCTCACCTCCACAACCCCACCCTGCACAGGACCACCTGGCCTGGAGCAATCTCTCCCTCCTTTCAGCACACGTCCCACACTCAGTCTAGCATCCTTCGTGCATCCGTATCTCTTGTTCTGGAAAGAGAACCCTGGTTTTCCTTGGGGACTGCCACCCTTCCCCACAGCAAATGTTTCTTGTTGTGAACTGTTCTCCATAGCTGCCACTCTCAGGGCTAAGAATGGTCACATGACCCAGACCTGAACAACACCAGGCTATTGATTATTCAGAGACAGGCACCTGTCCCAAGCCAGGAAAATTAATGTCAATTCTGGGGCTTCAAACAATCATGGTGAGAGACATATAACATAAGACAGAACATTGTAACCACTGTAGTGTATACAACACAATACAACACGAGATGACTTATGATGGTTTTACTCATGATTTCTCTCTATGGTGGTACAGAAAAGCAATGCACATTCAGTAGAAACTGTACTTGGCATTTTAGACATGGATCACATCTCCGTCAGCACTGCGTGTACATCATCCTCCCAATCACGGCAACAGCAGTGGCTGCAGCTCCCAGCCAGCTGCGCCATCACATGGGAACCACTGAAACTCTATGCAAGGGTCTTCAACCTTCTGACGTTGTGACATGATATCACCTAAAAATGTTCTGGGCTACACTCATAGTTATTTGGGGGTGCATGTGGCCCATGGGCCCCAGACTGGACACATCTAGTCTACTGTGTATAAGTTGAGACCGTTGGTAAGTTAGGTATGTCACATGTATTTTCAGTTTCCGAGAGTTTATCAAACTGTAGTCCCAGTATAAGCCAAGTCACATCTGTACACAATTCCAAAGCATTCAACACATTCATGATGTTGAAAAAAACATCACTGCTATCCATTTCCAGGACTTTTCATCTTTCCAACCAGAAACACACTGCCCATTAAGTCATAACTCTGCATGAGTGTGCTGGAGCTGTCACACAAAAAAAGAAAAAGTACCACAGAGTGGGTGACTTAAAAAACCAGGATATGCTGAAGGCAGCTGGATGGAAACTCTGCAGGATAGAGAATTAAAAATATAAAATACAACCCGGGCGTGGTGGCGCACGCCTTTAATCCCAGCACTTGGGAGGCAGAGGAAGGAGGATCGCCATGAGTTCAAGGCCACCCTGAGACTACATAGTGAATTCCAGGTCAGCCTGAGCTAGACTGAGATCCTACTTCAAAAAAAAAACAAAAACAAAAACAAAATATATGTGTGTGTGTGTGTGTGTATATATATATAATTGGTTTTTTAAATAAATTTGTACAAAAAGAAACACATACATATAAGCCCAAAGATGTATTTTCTCACAGTTCTGGGGCTGGAACGTAAGTTCAAGATATTGTCAGGTTGCTGTCTTCTCCCTGTGTCTGTCTGTGTGTGTGTGTGTGTACAAATCTCTTATGAGGATACTTGAATGGCCTCGTTTTACCTTAATTACCTATCTCCAAATACACTAGTGCTCTGAGGCAGAGGGAGGGAGTTGAGACTTCAGTGATGAATTGGGGGAAGCAAGTTCAACCCATCACACCGCCCACTCCCCAGGCCTGGCACGGGCAAGGACGAAGAATGTTTTATCTGCTGAGGGTGCTGAGCAGGTGTGGCCTACCTGCAGCTCACCTTCCCAAGGAGCAAGGCTCTCGAGGGAAGAGCATCTGAAAATGACGCTGAGAAGAGCTGAGCGATGGAGCGCCCCTGAGCCAGACATACCTGAAGCTGGCTCCACTTGTCCCCCCCACATACACACACCCCGCACTTCCAGTCATGTGACTTGATGCATGTGGCTTTGTGCATTCAGGATGCTCAGCACTTTCTTAATGTTGGAATGCTTATGACTCAGAGAATGAGTGACTACGAGGGTCTTTGACACTAGTGTGGACCCTGTTTGGAGGCCTTGCAGAGTGGGCCTAGTGGCTGATTAAGGGACCGGTTAACACTGGAATACAGGCTTCTCGCTTCAAGGAGCTGGCGTGACCCACATGTTGGGAGAAACGCTCCTTCATTGTGTCTGCTCACAGCCCAGGCCATGCAGCAAATCCCCCAGAGCCCATCTCAGGTGTGTCAATCTGGCAGGAGTCCCTCACAGTCTGAAGGCACTTGTTCTCCCATCTCATCCCAGGAGGAAGTCGGAGAACAGCACAACACAGCCCGCCTTCCTTCCCCCCCATCAGGGGACAGATGCAGCATGACTGTAAGGTCGCAGGGTGGGAAGTAGCCCAAATGTCCATCCAGGGTGATTCGCCATCCCAACTACGTGACGGGATCTTGTCACTAGACCAAAATGAAGCAGCACTTGCTCTCTGGTCTGCAGACTGACCCAGAACATCTCAAAAAGAAACTGAACCCCCTCAAAGTAGCGCAGGGCGAACAATGTACAAGCCAATTGTGCCAAATAAAGGCAGAGACACACTTGCTGACGTGCACATACCGTGGTTTGACTTACAACTTCCTTTTCATTTCTTTTTTTTGTGTGTGTGTGTGTGTGTGTGTGTGTGTGTGACAGTGTTTCATGCAGTCCAGATTGGCCTCGAACTCACTATGTAGCTGACGACCTTGAACTCCTGATTTTCTGCCTCCCAAGTGCTGGGTTGCAGGTATATGTCACTATACCCATCGGACTCACAATATTTTTTAAATTTTCATCACAATAGCAAAAATATATCCAAACAGCCATTCTGATTTTCACCTTCAAAACAGTGTTCAATAAATTACATGAGCCATTCTACACTTTATTTAAAAATAAAGTGTTCAATGCTCTTGCCCAGCAACATGTAATTGAATATGTTCTGAGCGTGCTTATATTAAGATGGGTTAAGCTGTGATGTTTAGAAGGTAAGACAGTTTCAACTTACAATAGGTTTTCTGGGAAATAATGCAATCCTAAGTCAATGCACATCTGTACGTATAAATTAGCCTGGAATAGTTCTCTCTAATGCCACAGCTATGAGCCACACAGGCTGATTTTAATGAATTCAGTTAAAAGGAGGAAAGGTCCCAGGTGGTCCCCAGACTGTCCTCTTGCCTTTGTCTACCTGAGCAGTCACAACAGCCACACAGCAGAGAAGAAGGCCAACTGCAGAAGTAAGTCACGCTTACCTGGGGGACAGACGCACTCCGATGGGGCTTCCCGAACAGTCCGAAGCTTGGTGATTCCATCCAACTTCTGAACCAGGAAGGGAAGGGAAATAAAAGAGGATGAGTTTCAGAGAAGCGGAAAAATCCGCAACGACTTCCAAATGATCTAAGCGTGGCAATGGCATTTTCTAGAACATTTCCTTAAAGGTCATTAAACCCTACAGGCAATTTTCTAATGAGAGGAAAAGCAAAAATAAACCTTGAGCAATTACTGATGACTCCTTGACAAAAGGCAACAGGTTTCTTCTCTGTTACAACATGTTCAAGTACAATGCCACCGGTTAAAAGTGGCAGAAATGGCTCTGTGCCAGTCAAAGGAACTATAAGGGACTATAAGTCATGTGGAGAAGGGAGGGTGATGGACAGCCTGGGTGGAATAAATCAAAACTGGCCTTTGTGGTGACTCTCTGGACTCCCAAGACCTTCCCTATCATCACCCAGGAGGCCCCATGGTCCCTCTCAGCCATGGCCTTGAACTTGAGGCCCCTGGTCTAATCTACCCTGACAAGGCTCCACTGCTGAGCCTTGGCCTAGATCATTAATTTCATAGACTTTTCTAAGAGTCTCTTACGCATGCCCAGCCCTGTGCTAAATGTGGGAAGGAGGAAAGGGATTACTGCAGAAATAAACGAGTCACAGCTCCTCTCTGGTGGGCATTCCCCGGGACAGCTCTAGCAATACTCATGGCCTGACGTGACCGGCAGGGCAGCTCGTTTGATGCTGGAAAGTGAAGCCAAGACCTCCTGCATGTGAAGCACGTGCTCCACTACTGAGTTACACCCTAGGTCCAGGCCGTCTTCGGAGGCCTTGACTCCCAGGTGAGGAGATGCAAGCTTGAGAGGGAAAAAACCTTTTTCCCCTGGTCTAGGTTTAGAGCAGTACAAGGATTGGCCCACCATCCCAAAATGGCCCAGGACTTAAGTCCTGACAAGGACACAAAAGGCCTTAATCTTTTGGGGAGGGGGAGGAGAGCGACCACTGCCCAGGGTCCCCTGCTTCACCAGGCTCAGTCAGGCTTGTGCACCTTCTCGGTCTGTGCACGCTTCCTTGAAACGCCAGTGTTGGGAAAGAACCCTGCTAAGTCAGTTCAGCTGGAGCCTCATTCTTGATATCTGATCACCCTGCCTGCCCGCTCAAGCTCACCACCCTCCCCCTTCCCCAGCTAACGGCTGCTCACCCGGCCTCGTTAGCAAGAGCCCTGGTCTATAAGTTCAGCCAAGATCCCCCATCCCTCACGGTTTCCCTTAGTAATACTGGCTGGCCGCTCTCGTCCTTAGCACTAAAATGCCACTTGCTATGTTTTATTTACAATGGAGACCAATCTCATCCCCATTACAAGATCCCATGTGTCCCTAGACCTACCTCAATGGGTCCAAATAAAGTCTGCTGGACAGTGCTTTAACAAGGACCATTGAACCCTTTCTTGTTTGACACCACCACGCCTGGGATCCCCACAGAACACAAGGACCCAGCCAGTCCCAGTAGGTTTCTGACTGGACTAGCCTAAGACCAGGAGTCTAAAGCACTTCCAGCCCCCTGCACAGCGCTGTGAGATCCCCCTCCAGGAATGTCTTCAAACCTTTCCCCTCAGAGGGTCAAACTAAAAGTAGATGAAGTTAAGGCCACCGAGCCGCAAGGGGAAATAAGGAAGGACAGGAGGCATTACTGACACCATGCAATAAAACCAGATGACACTGATGTGAGGTGACTTTAAGAACACTAACTTCGTACACTGAGTACCTCCCTAGCCTCCCCAGGCCTTCAGTCTGCCCTGGGGTACCAAATCTGACTGGCCCTTTGGGCAGCAGGCTGTCAGTACACATCTGGGACCGCCTTGCCACCTGCTTCTGCCTTGCCCTGGAGCACCTAGTCAGCCCTGAGTGACCCCAGGCCAAACTCGGACTCCAAAGTCCCCCAGTGGCTGCCACGGGCTCCCTCTGCAGTTGAGACCAACCCCATCAGAAGCAGCGGAAGGGCTGGGAGATGGCTCAGCAGACGAAGCCCTGGCCTCACAGAAGGAAAGGGTGAGGATCTGCATTTGGAATCGCACAACCCACACAACACAAAGAGGCAGGGCTTAGTGGCTTGTGCTCTGCCCCTAGCACTGGGGGGAGGAGACAGGGAACCCCTGGAGCTACCTGGCTAGCTAGGCCAGCCAAATGGGGAGCTCTAGGTTCAGTAAGAGACACCGCCTCCAAGAATAAGGTGGAGAGTGACTGGAGACCTCGCCACACACATGTGGACTTCCGGCCCCCACATGCAGATGCATACATTACATACATACACATGGACCAAAAAAAAGCAGCAGCAGACACTCCCCCCAAGCCCATGCCACCCCCCTTGCAGGGCCTACAGCCCTGTGATGGGCTGAGGGGCCTACACACCAGATGTCCCTTCCTGTCCTGGCTAAATGGGGACTGCTTGAGCAAGACTCCAGAACTCTCTTCTGTGTAAACTCCAGTACTCAACCTCCAACACATGCTCAGCTCAAACAACAGTAATTTAACTCAATGGGTCACAAGAAAGAAAGAAAGAAAGAAAGAAAGAAAGAAAGAAAGAAAGAAAGAAAGAAAGAGTGAGTCAGTTGGAAAGAAAGCATTCAGTGGGAGGGAGAGAAAAGAGAGTAATGGGGGTGAATATGGTCAAAATATGTTATATTTTGTGTGAAACTGTCTTTGTAGATACTATAGCAGGTTTCAAAATGCACATTAAAAAGAACCCAGCCTTCCAGTTCAAGCCAGTTCACTTGTGCAAGAAGCTCTATCTCCCTTTATCAATGCTAGACAGGACTGAGAGCCCAGCCTAATTTCCTTTACAAACAGCAGCCCAAGGCGCTGAGGACAATGATCCTTTAACAGAAGGGTGGGGGCTCTCAGAGATGATAGGGAGCACAGAGACGTTAAAGCTCCTCTCTTCTCAAAGTAAATGTCCACAGGGGACTGAGAGGACAGAAGAGGCGTCCCTTAAGGCTACTGAGTGGAACCTAAGTTCCTGGGATCGGTTTTGGCTGTCACTTATTCTGCCTCCCTTTGCACATTTGTCTCTCTAGAGGGTGATGAATGGGCAGCTGGGTCTGCGAGGTCCCCCCTCCCCCAGCTCCAAGCCCCTCACTGGCTATGGGTTTGCAACATGGCTACTCTGAACTCCACATGAAATGTTTGAATTGGAAACCCAACACCACAATCTTTATGCTTTAAAAAAAATTCTAAGAGAATATCCGTTTGTGTCTAGGTTTGTGAAAGTGATTTCAAAGCCTTGACTCTTTTACATGCAGTTGTCTGGCAGCACTGCAGCGTCTGCACTCAATGTGGCCCTGCTCTGCATATGCAAACAAGTCATTCCTCGAAGTCCACCCAGGCGGAGCTCCTGAGACCAGACCAGAGACTTGGGGAGCATTCCCATCCAGAAGCCCCAAGAAGGAGAACCGAGCCAGTGACAGCAAGCATTCTCAGAAAAAAAAAAAGAAAGAATCAAGAAAAATCGTGATTTTCTAGACCCCGATTAGTTAACAGATTGGTTATGACCAACTGGAGTACTAGCTGTCTGATCACAGCCTCGGGTAATTCTGAGTGGATGAAAAACAGATAACCATACAAGAAAACAACATACAGGAAAAGAAGAAAAGGATTGAGCTGGGTGTGGCCTGTGGCTTAGGTTCCCTTACTCTGGAGGCGGAGGCAGGAGAATTGTTTGAGCCCAGGAGTTCCAGGCCAGTCTAGTCATAAGACCACCAGACTTTCAGCTCACACTGAAGGACATGCTACAAAACACCTGCCCAGTATATTTTAAAATCAGGTCATAAAAAACAAGGAAGGTTAGGAAGCCACCACGAATCAAAGGAGATAATGACAAGAAAATCTAACATGGGGTCCTGCAGAGAATTCTGGAGCAGAAGAAGTACATAAGAGGGAAGAAGCTAGTTAAATCTGGTTAAAATCTATCACTCAATATAAAATAAAAATGGTTAAGCCGGGCGTGGTGGCGCACACCTTTAATCCCAGCACTCGGGAGGCAGAGGTAGGAGGATCGCCAGGAGTTCAAGGCCACAATGAGACTACATAGTGAATTCCAGATCAGCCTGAGCTAGAGTGAGACCCTACCTCAAAAAACAAAACAAACAAACAAAAAAAAGCAATCATAAAGTCACCACTAAGAAATAGCTTGCTTATTTTTAAAAAAATAAATAAATAAATTTATTTGCAAGCACAGAGAGAAGGCTCCTGCCTCCTAAGCCTAAGAAAACTGGTTCCAATCTCCAGGTCCCTTGTTTAGACCAGATGCAAAGTGACACTTTGTGTGTGATGCTTTATGTGACCACTGGGGGGCCATTCATCTGCTTTTCAAGCAAGCAGCTGAACTGCTGGCCCAGCTCTTTTGTCTTCCTTCTCCTTCTCATTATTACTGGTTTTCTCAAAAAAAAAAAAAAAAAAAAAGAAAAGAAAAGAAAAAAGAAATATAAACTCTTTAAAAAAATAAAAATAAAAATAAATAAATAAATAAATTTAGGATTAAAGATGAGAGAACCATGCCTGGCTATTAAAAAAACAGAAAATGCTTTTTAAATTTATTTGAACAAAGAAACTCCAGATGGGGGCAGAGAAAAGCATCTGGCATTATGGATACTGGGGAGGGTCATCATGGCTTTGCAAGCAACTGTCAACAAACTCCCAGATGAATGCACTACTTTGTCACATCTGGTTTTATCAAGGTACTGGGAATTGAACATGTAGTCTCAGGGTAGCCTCAAATTCAAGTGCCTCCTAGCCTGCCTACTGGTGTTAGGATTAAAGGTGTGTGGCACCATGCTGGCTATTAAAAAATTTTTTTTCTTTTTAAATTTATTTGAACAAAGCCGAAAGGGGGGGAGACGCACATATGGGTCCCAGCACTCGGGAGGCAGAGGTCAAGGATCACAGATGAATGACTAGTTTGTGGCCATCTGGTTTTATGTGGGCACTCCACTTGAACCTGGACTGGCAGAGTAAGACCCTGCCTTTAGCCAAACCATCTCTCCGGCCCAAAAAAAAAAAAAAAAAAATTTATTTATTTATTTTAGAGACAGAGGAAGAGAGAGGGGAGAGAGAATAGTTCTACTTTGTTATTTTTTAGGACTGATTTATTTATGTTTGTCTCTTTTGCAGTACGGAGGACCGAACCCAACTTTCAGATGGATAATAGGGTGACGACGGTGCGGGTTGGATCGGAATAGCTCTACAAGCACTGGTGCTCCCCGGCTGCGGTGCCATTGTGGGAGAGCGTGGGCCCGTTAGGAGGTGGGACTTAGCATGCAGACACAAGTCACTAAGGGTCCAGCTTTTGAAGGTTATGCACAGCCTTAACGCTGCTCCTGCTTTTCTCTTTCTGTGTGCCAATCTGCAGTGGTGGGGGGAGCTCCATCACTCTCCTTGCCGCCACCCTCACCACTACAACGGACTGTAAGCTCATCTCCAAAACCAAGAACCAAGATACGTGTTTCCTCTCTGGTTATTTCGGTCACAGTGTATCCAAAGTAACTAAAACAGGTATCAATGACTCAATTTACCCTCCTCCATGAAACATCAAAATCAATAAAAGAAATACTACAGAGAACATACAGTAAAGTATGGTCATGCAGATACTGGTGCCAAGCAGGGAAAACAGTGATCTCTGAGCCCCAGATAACAGCTACTATACTCTGCAGGTTGTGTGGGGAGGAAAGGAGATGCCAGAGGGACCTGGCAGCCTCCTGGAGCGAGACCCAGACTCCAGAAAGGCTGACATAGCTGGAGTTCAGAGAGCACAGTGCTGTAGAGGTGAGAGCTACCAGAGACAGACAATGCAGACAATGGGTGTGATCAAAACCCTGACGGAGGGCGGTTCCCTGAAGCCAGAAAAAGTGTAAAAGGATCAAGGAAAAACAGGAGGCACACACACAGGGTCAACACACACCAGGGTCAGGGGGCAAGGAAACAGGCACACACAGAGGGTCCTGAAGCCAGAAAAAGGAAGTAAAAGGATCAAGGAAAAGCACAGGAGGCACACACAGAGGGTCACGGGGACGCACAGGAGGCACACACGGGTCACGGGGACGCACAGGCGGCACACACGGAGGGTCACGGGGACGCACAGGAGGCACACACGGAGGGTCACGGGGACGCACAGGAGGCACACACGGAGGGTCACGGGACGCACAGGCGGCACACAGGCACGGGGGCACACACGGGGTCACGGGGGTCACGGGGGTCACGGGACGCACAGGAGGCACACACGCTGGGCAGGGTCACGGGGCACAAGCACAGGCGGGGGACACACACACGGGAGGGTCAGGCGGCACACACGGGGTCACGGGGGCGCACAGGCGGCAGGGGTCAGGCACAGGCACGGGGTCAGGGTCATGGGGTCACGGGGAAGCACAGGAGGCACACACGGAGGGTCATGGGGACGTACAGGAGGCACACACGGAGGGTCATGGGGACGCACAGGAGGCACACACAGAGGGAGAGAGCACTGTTCCCACCAGCCCATCCCATAATGCAATCTCACAAACACCCAGAAGAGCCCTGCCTTAGTGATAGAGAACAAACAGCTTTGGGGCTGGAGCAATGGCTCAGTGGTTGACAGTGTTTTCTTGCAAAGCCTAAAGGCCTGGGTTTGATTCCACAATACCCACGTAAAGCCAAATGCACAAAGATGCATCTGGAGTGCATTTGCAGCAGCTGGAGGCCCTGGCGTGCCCTTCTCTCTCTCTTCTCTCTATTGCTCTTTGCTTGTAAATAAATTAATTAATTTTTTTAAAAAAGAGAGAGAATAATGAACCTCAGATCAGATAGTGCTCTGAACAAATGCAACCTGTAAGAGAACAGAGGGCCAGGGAGATGGCTCAGTGCTCAAAGGTGATTGTTTTCAAAGTCTATTGGCCCTGGTTCAGTTCCCCAGCAACCCACATAAAAACAGACAAGGGCATTCATTTCCAGTCCCAAGACACCCTGGCATATGTGTGCATGCACACGCATGCATCTGTGAATAAACAAAAAAATTAAAGATTAAAATAAAACTGAAAATTCCCATCATCACACCAGCATGGCACGTCACAATACTGCGCAGCCAGTCATGAAAACAGCACGTACAAGTACGCATGCTTGATAATGATAACGAGAAGAAACACGTGACTGGGACTGCACCTTTGATGACTATCTTAGAGTGTGCTCCTCTACTTATAAAAAATGTTTGTAAGGCTGGAGAGATGGCTTAGCAGCTAAGGTTTTTGCCTGCAAAGCCAAAGGATCCCAGTTTGACTCTCCAGGACCCATGTAAGCCAGATGCATAAGGGGCTGCATGTATCTGGAATTCGTTTGCAGTGGCTGGAGGCCCTAGCACATCCATTCTCTCTATCCTTCTCTCTCTCTCAAATAAATAAGTGAATAAAAGATATTTTTTTAATGTACTGTAAAACACCATGCTGTTAAACTAGCAGCAGCCTCGTGTCTTTGTGTCCCCTCATCACAACAGAGGCCAGACTGAGTGATGTCTCTGCATCATGCAGAGTCATGTAAGTGCACTTTGGACATGGCACAATGACTCCGCCTCACAGCTCGGTTCTCAGGCCATGGTATCTCTAACACAATGCTATGTTTTTAAGTAACTTAACTCTAACAACAAAGCTTATGAGTAATTATAAAAATAAAAATCCAAGCCGGGAGTGGTGGCGCACGCCTTTAATCCCAGCACTCGGGAGGCAGAGGTAGGAGGATCGCCGAGAGTTCGAGGCCACCCTGAGACTACATAGTTAATTCCAGGTCCAGACTGGACCAGAATAAATAAATAAATAAATAAATAAATAAATAATAAAATAAAATAAAATAAAATAAAATAAAATAAAATAAAATAAAATAAAATAAAATAAAAATCCAGCACCTAACATAAGTCACCACCAGGAAAACTGGCCTCATAACAAGAGAAAAATAAAGGATGAAATTTCAGAGTGGCTACAGATGTTTGAATCAGCACACAAAGGCCTTTAAACAATTGTTATGACTTATATTATACATTTAAGAAGTTAAGTGGAAACACTAAAGACATTACAAAGACCTGAATGAGAACTCTAGAGGTGAAAATTAATATGTCAGAGATGAAAACTATAGTAGAGGAGACTAATGGCAGATTAATTGCTGAAGAAAAGATTAGTGAATTTGAAGGCAACAACAGAAAGTATCCACACCAAATACAGACAGAACTTTGTTTTTGAGGCAAGCCCAACAGACTGGCCTTTTTTTTTTTTTTTTTTTTCTAATGAGAGAGCAAGAGTCAGAGAGAGAGAATTGGCACACCAGGGCCTCTAGCCACTGCAATAGAACTCCAGATGCATGTACCACCTTGTGCACAGTGTGACCTTGCACATGCATCACCTTGTGTGTCTGGCTTACATGGGATCTGGTGAGTGGAATATGGGTCCTTAGGCTTCACAGGCAAGTGCCTTAACCACTAAGTCATCTCTTCAGCCCAGAAAGAACATTTTGACAAGGAAAAAGAGAAGAGAACCAGTGGACTGTGGGGCTTAATGAATGATGTGTAGTGGGAGTTTCTGAATGAGAAGACAGTGTAGAATGGAAAAATGCTTGAAGAGATAATGGTCAGAAAGGGTTTCTAATTTAATGAAAACCAAAACCTACACATTCAAGAATCTCAATGAAACTCAAAACTTGGTAAGTAATAAAACAGCAGGCTATAATCCCAGTACTTGGTAGACAGGGTAGGAGGATCTCCATGAGCTCCAGGTTAGCCTGGGAAACACAGTGAGTTCCTGGCCAACCTGGGCTACAGAGTTAATAATCTGTCTCAAAAAGCCAATAAGCAGGGGATGGAGAGATAGCTTATTGGTTAAGACACTTGCCTGCAAAGCCAAATGACCCAGGTTCAATTCCTCAGAACCCACGTAACCCAGATGCACAGCGTGGTACATGCCTCTGAAGTTCGTTTGCAGTGGTTGAAGGCCCTGGCATGCCTGTTCTCTCTCTGTCTGCCTCCTTCTCTCTCTAAAATAAATAAATAAAAATAAATAAATAAATAAAAAACAACAACAAAAAAAACTAATCAATAGTAACAGAAATCAGTGGTCCCTGATGGGAAGACAGAAGGCTGGAAGAAAGAGAAGCCAAGAAGGCAAAAGAAGCTTTGAGGGTGATGAATGAGTTTCCTGTCTTGATGTGGCAACGGTTCCATCAGAACTGATCCAGTTGTATGACTAAACTGTGAAGTTCAGTGTAGGTCAATTATACATTAAGAAAACAACAGGGAGGGAGGGAAATAACATGGGATATTGTCTACAATTAAAGAAGTTGTCAAGAAAAATAAAAATAAAAAAAAAGAAAACAACTACTGCTACACTACACACACACACACACACACACACACACACACACACACACACCGCCACAGCTTTCCCACTTTCCCAGCTTGGGGTGGGGTGGAGCATGTGTCCTGGGACCAGAGAGCGTCACACTGAGCTCAGATTCTACCTTGGTGCCAGGTGCCAACTCCCCCGCAGTGCCATGGTAAAGGCAAACTTTGAGAGCAACTAGCCTGCACTGGGCATTTGGCAGGGCTGCAGAACTTTTCTGTGAAGGAATGTGGGTTTAATCAGTGACTCCCATCGGCATGCTGAGTAACTCTCTTCCAAACCACATCAGCAAGCACATTTCCTGAAGGGTCTCTGCTCAGTCTCGAAATACATTAGCATGTTTGGAAAGGGTTGGTCTACAAACAAAATGCAGTTCCTCAGTAATCCTTAATTCGTGTTTCTATTCATTATTTTTCAAAGGCACACATCACTTCCCATCAGAACTGCCTTGGAGCGTTCCCCATATGGAGCTGACAGAAAGAAATCCCTTCAGCAGCTCTACTGGGGGCGGGGGTGTGGATCAGAATCACTTCCATCACAGCGTTTGGCTTGCTGAGGGACCTTCAGACTGTTGGGGGATATGGGTGCTAAGCCTTTTCCACAGAACAGCCAGGGCCTTCCCCACAGGTGCTATGTCATATGTCAGGCCCTGAAATCCCTATACCTCAGCTCCCTGCTTCTGCTGACCCTAGCTGCCTGCTTTCTACCCGTAGTGAAAATGTATAGTTTCCCCTTACAAACCAAGCCTGAATTTGATGGTGTTATGGGCCCCACCAGGATTAAATATTGATGTCCTAATCTCTACTACCTCAGGATGTGCCTGTACTTGGAGACAGGGCCTTCAGCGAGGTAATTAAGGTCAAATGAAGTGAGGCGATTGGGCCCTAGCCCAATAGGTCTGGTGTCCTAACAAGAGGAGTCTAGGACCCAGATGCACACAGGAGAAGATCACACGTGGCTACAGCAGGAAGGTGGCCATCTGCAAAGCCAAGACAGCCTCAGAAGAAACCAGACCTGCCATCACCTTGCTGTCAGCCTTCAGCCCTCAGAGCTACTGGAAGCTGGTTTGTGCCATCCAAGCCACCCAGCCTGTGGCACTTTGTTATTGCAGACTTGCACACTATTGCACAGATGCGACACACGCACCTCAGCTCCATTCTTCCTTCAGACTGTCTGTCTGTCTGTCAGACCCCATGGGCATCAAGAGAGGGAAGCAGTAAGGAGGCTTCAAGGTCCAGGGAGCTGGCAAGAACGAAGGGGTTTCTTCTTCTCAGCTCATGGGGGACGGAAGCATCACTGGTCAGTTGTCACCGAGACATACTAGGGTGATTCTAAGGCAGTGGCCAGATTTGCCTGGGATGGGGGTGGGGGTAAAGTGGTAGAACTCAGCAAACAGGTCACTGTGGCATTCCATACCGTGGCTTCCACAGCTGTGGATTCAAGCAAAGGTTTATCAAGACTGTATGATAAGCTGGGCGTGGTGGCACACACCTTTAATCCCAGCACTTGGGAGGCAGAAGAAGGAGGATCGCTGTGAGTTCAAGGCCACTCTGAGACTACATAGTCAATTCTAGGTCAGCCTACCTCAAAAAAACAAAACAAACAAACAAAAAGACTGTATGATAGAAATGTGATCTGTGCTTAACAGAGACTTTAACTTGGCATTTCCTAACAAAACAACATCTATTTACACAATATTTACATTGAAGAAGGCATCTAAAGATTAAAGTATAGGGAGGATTGGAGTTGGAGAGACGGCTCAGTGGTTAAAGGCACTTGCTTGCAAAGCCTGATGATCCAGGTTCAATTCTCCAGTAATCACATAAAACCAGATTTACAAAGTGGCAATACATCTGAAGTTCATTTGCAGTGGCAGGAGGCCCTGGCATGCCCATTCCCTCTCTCTCTCTCTCATGAATAAATATTTTTAAAAAACAGATAAAGTATAGGATTGTGGGAGAGGGGTTACAAATACTACGTCATTGTACGGAAGGGACTAGAAGTCAGCAGTTTGGTGTCTACAGGGGGTCCTGAAACTAGTCCCCGAGCCTATGGAGGAAAGACTGTATTTAAGATCCACATTCACTCAACTCCAAACAAAGAGGAGCGAGACAGAAGAAACCCTAGGAAGAAGCCATTAGCCGCCACAGCAAGGCCCCTCTGCTCAGCTCCTGTCATTCAAGCCAATGAGGTGGAACCTCATTACAGGAGTGGGAAGAAGGTGGAGGCACTGTCCCCAGGATCCTCTGCTCTGCTTGTGAACAGTCCTGTAGCCGAGGGCTTCCAGGATTAGCACCAGGGGTCAGGGTAGTTAGTAAAGGAGCTGGTGCCGCTCGTGCGGGCCCTGTCAGGTCAGACCTTCCCAGGCGAGTGGCTGTGTCCTCACAGAAGCCCAGTGAAGCAGCTTCTCCCACCTTTCCCAGTGGAGAGACACCCCTCGTTCATTAAGAGCACTCTTAGATAAGCATTCAAGTTACCAGGTCACACACAAGTGCATTGTCCTACACGCACGTGCCTGCATACATCCAAACATGCACACACACAAGCATGTACACTCACACACATAGAAATCACCACATGCACATATATATTCACTCATATATGTGTGCCCTCAACATACTCGTGTCATATGCTCACATGCTCACAGGCATGCATATACTCACTAACACATGTGCATGCACACTCCCATACAAACATAGATCCCCACATTCATGACACACATATGCACTCACAGAATACACTGTTCACACATGTTCATACTTACAGGCCAACATAGCTCCACACATTCATGACACACATAGTTACATGCACTCACAGAATACATTTCTCACACATGTTCACACTCACATGCATATATTCACACTCATTTACATATGTGCCTGGACACACAGGCATATACTCATGCATGCATACTTGCATGTGCCTTCAGACCAGAATGCATTCTAATTGCTTTATGATTTGTCTCACAACTCAAAGTTGGAAATAACTTCAGTTTTAGAAATTCACATTACCCATTTGAAAGCACTCTCCAGTCCCTGCCCCAGATTTTCTGGCTTCATTAGGAAAATAAATTTCCTCATTTACAAATGTGAATTGAAGCAGATGTGTGAAGCCTCTAATTCTCCAGGTTAATCACGAGCACTTATGGGTGTGTGCCATATTGCACAATCCCAAAAACAGGCTATCTTTTCCATTAGAGCCAACTGAGTGGCTTTCACAATGACTTTTATTTTGGTCATAATAGAATTTTTTCATTACATGGGGAAATCTCATTCTGCTTACATGAGAAACCAAAACTCTGGGTCTATGAGGCTAACTCTGTGTTTGCCTCAACTCTACAAGCAAGGTGCATCTCCATGCCTGTCGGCTCACAGCCTACGTGTGTGTTAATATCTTTTCTGCATCTGCACAGCTTTTTTATTTTTAATTTTTTTGGTTTATTTTTATTTATTTATTTATTTATTTGAGAGTGGTAGAGAGAGAATGGGTGCACCAGGGCCTCCAGCCACTGCAAATGAACTCCAAATGCACACACCCCCTTGTGCATCTGGCTTACCTGGGTCTTGGGGAATTGAGCCTCAAACCAGGGTCCTTAGGCCTCACAAGCAAGTGCTTAACCACTAAGCCATCTCTCCAGCTTTGCATCTGCACAGCTTTAATGGAAGAGCAGACTCACAGTGTTAAGAGTTTGTTGCTTTTCTGATTTTGTTTTTGGCATTTTGAGTACAAGTCTCACCGTAGCCCAGGCTGGCCTCGAACTTTTGAGCCTCCTGCCTCAGCCTCTCAAGTCCTGGGACTGCCTGCGTGCACCACCATGCCAGCTAAAGGTTCTTAAGGTCAATCACTTAACCTCAAGATTCCTCTCCAGTTAGCCACCAGCTACAGCCATTCCTTCTGGCCTCATCAGAGAAAGCGTTCTAAAGGGATCAGCCATTCTCAGAACACGCATCCCCTTGTCAAGCCCACGGAAACACCTGGGCCAAGTGTCGTCACCCTGCTTCCCAGATGAGCAAACTGAGGTTTGGAAAACACAAGTCATGCATGTGGGACATGGTAGAACTGGGACGAGAACCTGGCTCTGCTTAAAGCTAATGTCTTCCTTGCCATCACACATCCATCACTTACAGATGTCCGCATGGACTTCCACACACCCAGAGCAAGTAGTTCATCTGCTGCCCCATGCCCCATGCTGGGCTCTGCTGCGGGAGGCGTGGCCAGAGCTCAGGATTCCCGAGGAGTCCTGCTTATGGTGTTCAGACATCACTGTCACCAGGGCCTGTCACTGCTCATGACTCCTTGCTCACAAAAGGGAGGAAGTGGTGGCCTTGAGGGATGAGTAAGACACGGAGGGACATACATACAAATACAGACTGAGCTCAGAAAAGTCATTCAGGACCAAGGATGTACCTTGGTGGTAGAGAAACTGCTCACAATGCACAAAGCCCTGGGTTCCATCCCCAGCAGTACAAAGCGGTGGAGGGGCAAGTCTCCCAGTTGTTTCCTCAGTAGTCACACACTAACATGGCAGTCTTTAAAACTCCCTCTGCAAACCTATTTTTCCCCCCAATGATTTGTGCTGAGTCCTAAAATGTGTTTGTGGATGTGACACGGGGATGTTTTGTGAACGTGTGTGCCAACAGTGAATGACTAGCCCTAACTCTCCACATGGAGGGGACAGAAGGGGACAAGCAAGAGTTGAAGGTTGTGTGTGGCCTCTGGAGAATTCCCCCAAATTGAGTTAACCTCGTTTGCAAAAACAGAAGTCACAGGTGGACCAGGCCCCAGTGCCTGCCACTGCCACCAGCCATTCAGAAGGGACACTGCTATAACCAACAAAGCAACCTGACTCGGAGAAGAAGCCTTTAGCTTCTCCACATCTTACGTTAAGGTTCTCCCTGTGCTGTCAACACGACTGAGTACAACAAAAGATAAACTGAATCAACTGTGCACATCACAAAGCTTTAAACAAGACTTTACGACGCTGCAACAGCTTCAGGAAATCACAAGGGAAACACAAGAGTCATGGACAACTGGGTGTCCTAAATCTGAGGGTGCAGCTCAGTGCTCTAGTGCCGACCCGGCATCACAAATCCGGGTTTTGATCCCCAGCCCACAAAAACATCTATCATCCTAGTAGAGACTCTCAATCAGGAAGACCTGGATTCCAGGCAGCCTGGGCTACCTAATGAGATCCTGTCTAAAAAAAGGTGAGGCATGTGCTGGAGGGATGGCTTAGTGGTTCAGGCATTTGCCCACAAAGCAAAAGGACCCCGGTTTGACTCTACAGGATCCACATAAGCCAGATGCACAAGGGGGTACAAGCATCTGGAGTTCATTTGCAGTGGCTGGAGGCCCTGGCATGCCCATTCTCTCTTTCTCTCTCTATCTCTATCTCTGCCTCTCTCTCTCTCTCTCAAATAAATAAATAAAATATATTTTTAAAAAGGTGGGGCGAGGGTGCTAGAGAGATTAAGTGGTTAAGGTGCTTGCTTGTGAAACTTAAGGACTTGGGTTCAATTTTGCAGTACCCACATAAGCCAGATGCATATGGTGGCACATGTGTCTGGAATTCATTTGCAGTGACTAGAGGCCCTGGCACACCCATTAATTCTGTCTCTTATAAATCAGTAAACAAAATATTTTTAAAAAATCTTAAGGGCCGGAGAGATGCCTTAGTGGTTAAGGCACTTGCCTACAAAGCCTAATGACCTATGTTCAACTCTCTAGGTCCCATGTAAGCCAGACATACAAGCATGCATGACGCAAGCATGCAAGTTTGCACATACATACGAGGTGGCATCTGGAGTTTGATTGCAGTGGCTGGAGGTCCTGGCACATCAATCCTTTCTCTCCATAAAAAAATTGAAAAAAAAATAAGCTTTTAAAAAGCCATAAAGACAGCCCAGCGTGGTGGCGCACGCCTTTAATCCCAGCACTCGGGAGGCAGAGGTAGGAGGATCGCCGAGAGTTCAAGGCCACCCTGAGACTACATAGTGAATTCCAGGTCAGCCTGGACCAGAGTGAGACCTTACCTCCCAAAACCAAAAAAAAAAAAAAAAAAAGCCATAAAGACATCCTTCGTCATCCAGTTTTCTAGTTACTCTACGTCCCAGTGAACAATGGAGTGAGGAGCCGTCCCCAAAACCATGGCCCGTGGCATCATCTGTGCTAGTAATGACATGGATGGGCCTCACATCATGCTCAGAGTTTGATGCACATTTTCTGGGACCTGTGCAATCACTAAACATGACTACAAAGATGACACATCAGCTATAAAAAATGTTTTTTTGAGGCAAAGCTCAAAAACATAAAAGCAAGACATCAATGTCAGGAGCCCCACAAACTGGTTGCACATCACTCTGTCCATGGACAAGGATGGTAAGGGATTATGCAAACCATTAAAAACCCCGGGGGGGGGTTGGGAGGGAGGGAGGATCATTGTTATCAGAAACAATGACTGCGTTAAATCAAGACACATTTTGGAACCAGGCATAGTGACACATATGTAAATCTAACACTTGGGAGGCAGAAGCAGGAGGTTTAAGAGTTCAAGGCCAGGGCTGGAGAGATGGCTTAGCAGTTAAGGTGCTTGCCTGTGAAGCCTAAGGACCCCGGTTTGAATCTCCAGGTCCCACATAAGCCAGATGTACATGGTGGCACATACATCTGGAGTTCCTTTACAGTGGCTAGAGACCCTGGTGCATCCATTCTCACTCTCCCTTTCTCTCTCCTTCCCTCTCTCTGTGTATAATAAATAAATAAATAAAAATAAAATCTAAAAATTAAAAAAAAAAAGAGTTCAAGGCCAGACTGGGTTACATAATGAGATTCTATCTCAAAAATTTCAATGGCTGCTGGGCGTGGTGGCACACGCCTTTAATCCCAGCACTCGGGAGGCAGAGGTAGGAGGATCACTGTGAGTTCGAGGCCACCCTGAGACTACATAGTTAATTCCAGGTCGGCCTGGACCAGAGTGAAACCCTACCTTGAAAAAACAATTAAAAAAATTTTTTTTCAATGGCTGGGTCAGAGAGATGGCTCAGTGATTAAATCTTTTTTTTTTTTTTTTTTTGGTTTTTTCAAGGTAGGGTCTCACTCTGGCTTAGGCTGACCTGGAATTCACTATGTAGTCTCAGTCTCAGGGTGGCCTCAAACTCTCGGTGATCCTCCTACCTCTGCCTCCCGAGTGCTGGGATTAAAGGCGTGCGCCACCACGCCCGGCTAAAACACTTTCTTGCAAAGCCTGATGGCCAGTGATTTCATTCCCCAGTATCCACATAAAACCAGATGCACAAAATGGTACGTGTGTCTGGAGTTTGATTGCAGTGGCAGGAGAGACAGAGAGAGAAAGAGAGAGAGAAGAAGAGAAGGAGAAACACCAATATCTTCAAGAGACCCCAATGACCTAACTTCCTTTTATGAAGTCCACCCCTTAAAGGTTCCCAACAGCACTATGGGGTAAAGACCAACATTTCAACACATGGTGTTGCAGTTACCTTCTCCTTGCGGGGAGAAAACACTGATCAAAAGCAGCTGATGGAGCCGGGCGTGGTGGCGCAAGCCTTTAATCCCAGCACTTGGGAGGCAGAGGAAGGAGGATTGCCCTGAGTTTGAGGCCACCCTGAGACTACATAGTGAATTCCAGGTCAGCCTGAGCTAGAGTGAGACCCTACCTCAAAAAAACAAAAAAAAAAAAAAAGCAGCTGATGGGAGGAAAATTTTTGTTTGGGTTTACAGTCTCGAGGGGAAGCTTCATGAAGGCAGGGGCAAGCGTGGGACGAGCAGAGGCTGGGCGTCACCTCTGCCACCGCAGGTGGAAAGCAGCAGCAAGTGAGTGAGCCTGAGTCTAGCAAGGGGGAGTCTGCCTAGAACACCCCTAAGCCCACCCCAACAACACACCTTCTCCAGCAAGTTTCCACCTCCCAAACTGCCATCAGTTAAGGACCAAGCATTTTCAGAACTCATGAGTTTATGGGGGACATAACCTTGATTCAAACCAGCACATGTGGGCCTTTGGGGAACATCCAAGGTCTAAACTGTAACGTGTTCCACCCCACAGGTAGGATGACCCGTCTTCTGCAAGAGTCCCCGCACAACTGCTCAGGACACGGGCATAACAGCAAACTTCTCACACAAACTGCTAGCCCAGTCCAAGTAAAGCTCTTTCTCTCCCTCATAAGCCAAACCTCACAGACCTTAGTTATTACTGCATTCAGGTCTTTCAACTCTGACCAGAATAGTCCATCAAGCTGTACTTACAGCAAGGTGTCTCTTAGGCCAAGATTTCAAATCCTTCCACATTCCTTGAAAATCAGCTCCAAAAAGCCAAAGATACACAGTCAGGTGTCTAGCAGCAATCCCACTCCTCGGTACCACTTTACTGTTGCAGTCAGGTTCGCATTGCTGGCAGAAATCACCTGACTAAGAGCAGCTTGTGGGAAACAAGAGGTTTATTTTGGCTTACAGGCTCGAGGGGGAAGCTCCATGATGGCAGGAAAAACGATGGCATGAGCAGAGGGTGGACGTCACTCTCTGGTCAACATAAGGTGGACAACAGCAACAGGAGAGTGTGCCAAACACTGGCAAGGGGAAGCTGGCTGTAATGCCCGTAAGCCCGCCCCCAACAATCCACCACCTCCAGGAGGCTTTAATTTCTAAATTGCCATCAGCTGGGGAGACTAGCATTCAGAACACCTAAGTTTATGGTGGACACCTGAATCCAACCACCACAGTTAGCTTAGTTTGATTCCCTTGACCTGTGATGTTCCTCTTATCCATTTCATTTGCCTCCCCCCTCACTTGCCAGCTGCAGATTCCTGTTTACCTATGCTGACTTCGGAGTTGAGCCCAATTTCTACAAAATCCCAGGACAGCAGCCTCTGTACCTAACAACAATGGCCCTGAATAGAGCTGATCTTGTTTCCTTTTAACAAGTAACTGTCGAATTCCGATCCTGTTATGGGCTGGCTTTTCCTTCTGTAACAGAACTTCCTTTGCCTTCCCACGTATCTGGGATAGCCTGAGCACAAGTCAGAGAACTGAAGGGCTGACAGCCTGGCCACACAGCCAGGGGCGTGGGCCCCCCCCCCCCCCGCTCACTCCACATTCCTCTTCTGAACTCAGGTTCCACAAAGCCCTTGTGGCAGAGGGTGCCAGGCAAGGTGGGCAACATCCTAGCCACAAGCACCTCACTGTTTCCGGTCCTCAGGGTTCAGGAGTCCCCCACGGATTCCCGGACTAGATCAGGGAGGAGCAGGGTCTTCCCTGTGGGACAGGGACCCCTGAGAAACTGACACGGGCAGCAGGAGTGATTGGCTCTGAACTTGGCACAGGCACCTAGGCTGAACACAAAACTCACATGCAAAGGGACAGAGAACACACTTGTCCTTTTCATCTTTCTTCCAGTGTGCCCTGAAAGCCTGGGCACTGCCTCCGTCTCTGTGACATCTCTTCTTTAATGTGATGGCAATGACCTCTACACATTTTGTTATTTTTTTTTCATTGTCTCATGCATGCTAGACAAGTGCTCTACCACGGAGTACACCCCCAGCCATCACCTGTCTTTTACATCTCACAAGGTGGCTTCAGGGACTTTTTAGGATTTTAAATCATCCTGGAGCTTGTAAGATCTGTATTTTGTAAATGCATTACAGACTTTACAAACATTGATGGTGACATATCACAGATAAATCCAAATTTATCAATAACAGACATAACCCATCCTGAGGAGGTGGTTCAGTAGGTTGAACTTGGGCTCCCAACTCACATAAATGCTGGTCATGGCAGCGTGCCTATCAGCCCCATGCCCAGGAGGTGGAAACAGGATCCTCCAGAAGCTGGCTGGCTAGGCCAGCCCAGTCAGTGAGCTGGAGAGTCAGTGAGGAACCTTGTTTCAGGAAACAGGGTGGAGAGCTGGAGAAGTGGCTTCATGCCCATACTTGCTCCCTCCCCCAAATAAATAAAGAAATAGACAAATTAACTAATTAAAAATAAGGTGGAGGGCCTGGAGAGATGGCTTAGCAGTTAAGCGCTTGCCTGTGAAGCCTAAGGACCTCAATTCCAGGCTCATTTCCCCAGGACCCACATAAGCCAGAAGCACAAGGGGACGCATGCATCTGGAGTTCATTTGCAGTGGCTGGAGGCCCTGGTGTGCCCATTCGCTCTAAGTGCATCTTTGTCTGCCTGTCACTCTCAAATAAATAAATAAATAAATAAACAAAAAAATAAAAGCCATAATCCCAGCACTCAGGAAGCAGAGAGACAATATGAGACCAGAGTGAATTCTAGGTCAGCCTGGGGCTAGTACCATCCCTGGAGAGATGGCTCAGTGGATAAAGCCACTTGCCCCCCCCAATACCTATGTAAAGCCATTTTTTGTTTACCCCTTTGAGTGTTTAAAAATTTTATTTTATTTTATTTTTTTTTTTTAATTTTAATTTTTTTTATTAACAACATCCATAATTGTAGACAATATCCAATAGTTACTCCCCCCCCCCATTTTCCCCTTGAAACTCAATCATACCCCTCCCCTCTTTTTTTATTTTGATGTCATGATCTTTTCTTCCTATTATGATGGTCTTGTGTAGGTAGTATCAGGCACTGTGAGGTCAAAGATATCCAGGCCATTTTGTGTCTGGAGGAGCACATTGTAAGGAGTCCTACTCTTCCTTTGTCTCTTACATTCTTTTTTTTTTTTTTTTTAAATATTTATTGACAACAAAACATACTTACATACCAAAGGTGCGTATTTTCCCTCCCCTCCCCCTTCCCCTTTAGAACTCCACTCTCCATCATATCCCCTCCCTCTCTCCATTAGTCTCTTTTTTTAATATGATGTCATCCTCTTTTACTTCTACTATGAGGGTCTTGCGGAGGTATTGTTAGGCACAGCAAGGTCATGGATATCAAGGCCAATTTCTATCTGGGCAGTTGCATTGTAGGGAGTCGTACCCTTCCTTTGGCTCTTCCATTCTATCCGCCCCCTCTTCCGCAATGATCCCTGAGCCTTGGAGGGTGTGACAGAGATGTTTCAGTGCTGGGCACTTCTCCATCCCTTCTTCTCAGCACTATGTTGCCTTTTGGATCATCCCAGTGGTCATCGCCATCTGAAAAGAGAAGCTTCTCTAACCAGAAGTGAGAGTAGCATTAATATGTGAATATGAGCATTAAGTGTAGTATTTTCCGGGCAGCTTGGTGGGAATAGTATATACATTTAGATAAGGGCATGCTTTATACCCCTAAGGCTTATGACCTTACCTACCATAGACTTTACTTAGTTTTTCAGTACCAGGTATGTATTCCCTCCCGTAGAGAGGGCCTTTAGTCCAATTATAGAGCAGTTGGTTACCCCACGAGTAGACATGCCACTATTGCACCCGTTCAGTCTTTGGGCCTGTCTGGCCAAATTTGAATATTCAGCGTCCACTGTTTTCACTGCTGATGACTTCTGTCTCCCATACTCTGCATGCAGTGCAGCTTTTTCCAGCTTTCAGTTGGCTGGTCTACAGGGAGAAGGTTTTCTGCTCAGCACCAGCTTGCTTTCTCAGTGACCTTGCCTCTCAGGCAAGTGACCTTGCCTCTCAGGCAAGTCTCTCCCCCTTCTTTAAGTAAATAAATACATATATTAAAAAAATAAGGTAGGGCTGGAGAGATGGCTTAGTGGTTAAGGCACCTGCCTGCTAAGCTTAAGAACCCAGTTCCAATCTCCAGGTCCCACGTTTAGCCAGATGCAAAGTGACGCAAGGGCACAATGCCGCACTTGCCCACAAGGGGGCGCACATCTGGATTTCATTCACAGCAGCTGAGAGACTGCTGGCCCGCCCATCTCTATCTGTCTCCCTCTCCCTCTCTGTCTGTCTCTCTCTGTGTCTCTCTCCAAAAATAAATAAAATAATTTTTAAAAATTTAAATAAGGTAGAGAGTGACTAAGAAGGATACCTGGTGCCTTCCAAAGGCACGCGTGTGCGCACACACGTATGCACACACAAGAGAGAGAAAAAATAAGAATAGAGTGCCTGTCCTACTGTGTTGGCTTCCTTTGGCTGGAGTTTGAGGCAGTATGGTGGGGCTGTCTACAGAGCATGGCCCCCTCCTTATCCCTTGGATGGTCACCTACTGGCTTTATTGTCCCTGTCCTCTCTCCCTTCTTCTAATAATGGCACTCCAAAATCATGTTTGGGAGACTGGGTGTGTAGCTCAGTATAGCTAGGGAAATGTAGGGACCTGAGCATGATCCTATACTACCCCAAATTCCAAATGCTTTTCTAGGACATCCTCTACTTCTGGTTCTGCAGGTCCCATGGGAATGGCCTGAGTTCAGCTGGATAGACAGGCTGCCTGGCTGGACCATGCTGATGGATGCAGCTACTTTGAATTGGACTGTTTTCAGGAATCTGTGTCAATATGGAAGAGAAACTCTGATGCCATGAGTCTGAGTCTGGAGCTGCTGGAAGCCTTCCTGACACCTGGGAATAATGAGGACAACCTTGAGAAATACGGAACCAATGCGAAAGAAACTCACACCAGACACCTGCAGCTATGCCTGAGCAGATATCAAACCATACCCCCTGTCAACGCTAAGATGCTCTAGCTCAGGATGGGAATCCCAGCCCTTGGGAGGCTGAGAAAAGAGAGATGGCTACTTTGAGATCAGCTAGCCAGACATGGGGGCTCAGGTTGGGAATCCCAGCCCTTGGGAGGCTGAGAAAGGAGAGATGGCTGCTTTGAGATCAACTAGCCAGACATGGGGGCTCAGGATGGGAATCCCAGCCCTTGGGAGGCTGAGAAAGGAGAGATGGCTGCTTTGAGATCAGCCTGGGTTACATAGTCAGTTCCAGATCAGCCTCAACTACACAATGAGACCTTGTCTCAAAAAAAGAAAAGAAGGGCTGGAGAGATGGCTTAGCAGTTAAGGCACTTGCTTGCAAAGTCTAAGAACCCATGTTCGACTCCCCAGATCCCAGGTAAGCCAGATGCACAAGGTGATGCAAGCTCACAAGGTGCACATCTGCACAAGGTAGTACATGCGTCTGGAGTTTAATTTACAGTGACTGGAGCTCCTGGCATGCCAATTCCCTCTCTTTCTCATTAAAAAAAAAATGAAAAAAAAAAAAAAGAAAAGAAACAAGGGGGCTGGGGGGTGGAGGTGTTCAGTGGATAAAGCGCTTGCCTCGCAGGCATGAGAGCCTGAGCTCCAGAGCTCCACTCTCCAGTCCCCACCTAAAACCCTGAGTGTGATGGACACGCCCACACCCCCAGCGATTGGGAGGCAGAGACAGGGGATCCCTGCGGCTCACTAGCTAGCTACCTAAGCAGAATTGCAGAGCTCCCGGCTGTTTCAAAGAACAAGGCGGGCAGTAACTGAGGAGAACACTCAATGTCGACCTCTGGCCTCCACACGCACGTGCACACATGTGCATGAGCACCCACACACATTTATGCTCTCACATACATGAATGTGTGGTGGTGCACGCCTTTAATCCCAGCCCTTGGGAGGCAGAGGTAAGAGGATCACCATGAGGTCAAGGCTACCGAGAGACTACATAGTGAATTCCAGGTCAGCCTGGGCTGGAGTGAGACCCTACCTCGAAAAACCAAAACAAGGGCTGGAGAGATGGCTTAGCGGCTAAGGCGCTTGCCTGCTAAGCCTAAGTATGCTGGTTCCAATGTCCAGTGGTTCCAATCTCCAGGTCCCACGTTTAGCCAGATGCAAAGTGACGCAAGGGCGCAATGCCGCACTTGCCCACAAGGGGGCGCACGCATTTGGATTTCGTTCACAGCAGCTGAGAAACTGCTGGCGCGCCCATTTCTGTCTCCCTCTCCCTCTCTATCTCTCTCTGTCTCTCTCTCCAAAAATAAATAAAATAATAATAAAAAAAATTTAAACCAAACCAAAACAAAAGACAGGTATCTTTATTAAAATGGACCCCACAGGACAGTCCTGACAAGCTGATCCACTACTGGAGAGGCTGAACAGCTCCACTAGATTCTGGGTTTGACAGCAACTTTGCAGCCAGAGAGCACTCCCAAGTGTGGAACTTGGGGAACACTCACGTGGAAGGAGAGCATGGCTGTGACAATTGTGACAGGCCAGCACATGACGGCTGGGCACACGGCCCTCCCCTGGGGTGACCACGGGAACATTCTGCAGCACCCAGCGAGCACTCCTGATGGCTCCCTAGCAGCCACCCCATCTTCCGTCCTAACAAAGCCTCGATTCTATTCCACTGGCAACATGCCCGGCCCCAGGGGATGAACCAAGACTGGCCAAAACCATGGTTGGCAGCCCCATTGACCTCACCAGCGAGTGGGGACAGGGATCACGTGACCTGTTTGGTTGCTGGCTTTAAGGGAATTCTGCTGAAAGAATCTGGGAACATTTTCCTGGTTTAAATGCACAGAAAAACCTCTCAAGAAGATAGCACCTGCTTCCCTGCCTTGGCTATTCTGGCGTGGAGACAGATGTTTGAAGCAGAGGCACAGGGCCCCAGGAAAGAAGAAAACGGAGTCCAGCACTCATGTGTGGCCAAGGCCCTGAACTGACCCAGCAGCTGCTGTCTTCCAGGTGTCTCATTATGTGACACGTCAATGAGGTCACGTTTAAGTGACCATAAGTGACCACATTCAGTCGTTTCATTACCTACCATCAAAAGTATATTGGGCATGTATACTGGGCATGGTGATGCACTCCTGTAATCTCAGCACTTAGGAAGCTGAGGCAGGAGGATCACTACAAGTTTGAAGTCAGCCTGGACTATATAGTGAATTCAAAGCCAGTCTTGACTAGATAATAAGACCATGTCTCAAAAAAAAAAAAAAAAAAAGGCATACTGACTGCAAGGCATGATGGGGCACACCTATGACCCTGGCACTGGGAGGCTAAGGTAGGGGGAAGGATAACCACAAATTTGAGGTCCTGTCTCAAAAACAACAATAATCAGAAAAGTATATTTGGGACTGGAGAGATAGCTCCGTGGTTAAAGGTGCTTACTTGCAAAGCCTGAAAGCCGGGGTTCGATTCCCTAGTACCCATGTAAAGCCAGATACACAAAGTGGCACATGCATTTGGAGTTCATTAGCAGTGGCAGGAGGCCCTGGTGTGCTCCTTCTCTCTTCCTCTCCCTCACTCTTCCTCTGTCTCCTTCTCTCTCGAGTAAATAAACAAAAATATTATTTAAATATTATTATTACGCCTAAGTATGCTGGTTCCAATGTCCAGTGGTTCCAATCTCCAGGTCCCACGTTTAGCCAGATGCAAAGTGACGCAAGGGCGCAATGCCGCACTTGCCCACAAGGGGGTGCACGCATTTGGATTTCGTTCACAGCAGCTGAGAAACTGCTGGCGCGCCCATTTCTGTCTCCCTCTCCCTCTCTATCTCTCTCTGTCTCTCTCTCCAAAAATAAATAAAATAATAATAAAAAAAATTTAAACCAAACCAAAACAAAAGACAGGTATCTTTATTAAAATGGACCCCACAGGACAGTCCTGACAAGCTGATCCACTACTGGAGAGGCTGAACAGCTCCACTAGATTCTGGGTTTGACAGCAACTTTGCAGCCAGAGAGCACTCCCAAGTGTGGAACTTGGGGAACACTCACGTGGAAGGAGAGCATGGCTGTGACAATTGTGACAGGCCAGCACATGACGGCTGGGCACACGGCCCTCCCCTGGGGTGACCGCGGGAACATTCTGCAGCACCCAGCGAGCACTCCTGATGGCTCCCTAGCAGCCACCCCATCTTCCGTCCTAACAAAGCCTCAATTCTATTCCACTGGCAACATGCCCGGCCCCAGGGGATGAACCAAGACTGGCCAAAACCATGGTTGGCAGCCCCATTGACCTCACCAGCGAGTGGGGACAGGGATCACGTGACCTGTTTGGTTGCTGGCTTTAAGGGAATTCTGCTGAAAGAATCTGGGAACATTTTCCTGGTTTAAATGCACAGAAAAACCTCTCAAGAAGATAGCACCTGCTTCCCTGCCTTGGCTATTCTGGCGTGGAGACAGATGTTTGAAGCAGAGGCACAGGGCCCCAGGAAAGAAGAAAACGGAGTCCAGCACTCATGTGTGGCCAAGGCCCTGAACTGACCCAGCAGCTGCTGTCTTCCAGGTGTCTCATTATGTGACACGTCAATGAGGTCACGTTTAAGTGACCATAAGTGACCACATTCAGTCGTTTCATTACCTACCATCAAAAGTATATTGGGCATGTATACTGGGCATGGTGATGCACTCCTGTAATCTCAGCACTTAGGAAGCTGAGGCAGGAGGATCACTACAAGTTTGAAGTCAGCCTGGACTATATAGTGAATTCAAAGCCAGTCTTGACTAGATAATAAGACCATGTCTCAAAAAAAAAAAAAAAAAGGCATACTGACTGCAAGGCATGATGGGGCACACCTATGACCCTGGCACTCGGGAGGCTAAGGTAGGGGGGAAGGATAACCACAAATTTGAGGTCCTGTCTCAAAAACAACAATAATCAGAAAAGTATATTTGGGACTGGAGAGATAGCTCCGTGGTTAAAGGTGCTTACTTGCAAAGCCTGAAAGCCGGGGTTCGATTCCCTAGTACCCATGTAAAGCCAGATACACAAAGTGGCACATGCATTTGGAGTTCATTAGCAGTGGCAGGAGGCCCTGGTGTGCTCCTTCTCTCTTCCTCTCTCCCTCACTCTTCCTCTGTCTCCTTCTCTCTCGAGTAAATAAACAAAAATATTATTTAAATATTATTATTACTGGGATGGGGAGATGGCTTCGTGGTTAAGGCACTTGCCTGTGAAGCCTCACAACCCAGGTTTGATTCCTCAGTACCCACATAAGCCAGATGTACAAGGTGGCACATGCATCTGGCTCATTGTCAGTGGTTAGAGGCCCTGGCACACCTATTCGCTCTCTCTCAAATAAATAAATAAAACAAAAAAAAGAAATTCCCAGCTAGGCATGGTGGTGCACACCTTTAATCCCAGCACTTGGGAGGCAGAGGTAGGAGATCGTGAGTTCAAGGCCACCCTGCAACTACATAGTGAATTATAAGTCAGCCTGAGCTAGAGTGAGACCCTGCCTCAAAAAATAAAACAATAAAATAAAATAAAGAAATTATCTAATATTTTTAAAAGTATATTTACTGACTTACTGGCCTGACCAATTTTCCATTACTATAATTGTTAGAAGCAGGCCTCTTTATAGATCAGGCAGCCCCACTCTTCTGGCCTCTGGTGAGGACCTAAAAGCAGCTGTTATGATGGCAGGGAGGACAGAGAGAGAGAGAGAGAGAGAGAGAGAGAAATGAAGAGCACCACCAGGAAGCCAGAACAGGACAGAGAGAGAGAGAGAGAGAGAGAGAGAGATGAAGAGCACCACCAGGAAGCCAGAACAAGACAGTCCTACAGTCCCTTCCATGGACATGCTTATAATTGACCCAAGACTTCAACTAAACTCCACCTCTTAAAGGTCCATACACCTCCCAATACTGCCAAACTGGGAACTTGGCTTCCAATACAGGAACATTATATGTTCAAAGCGTACCCTAGCACCAACCGTGAGTGTCCACATCAACTGACTTGCTTCTTGCTACACATGCCTTTAGAACTACCACACAGGTGAGGAGAGGTCATGGCTCAGGGAGTTGAAAAGGTGCGATGACAGCTTATAAATTGGGGGACCAGGTCTCAAGCTCCCCCCTGCTGAAGAGAGGCACCATGCATCATCCACTCTACCTTGATAGGATCCATTCAGCTTTCAGAATCTCCAACTTCAGGAGCCAGCCATGCCCCAGATCTCTAAAGCCAATGTGGAAACAACCAATTCAACACAATTCCAAAAAAAAAAGGGGGGTCTCTGAAAGGAATGCCCCAGAGGTGGCGTGTTGTAAACATGTTGCTATTATTATAAAGGCCTTCCCAACAGCAGCATAAAAAAATTGTTTTAAAGGCAGAGAGGGAAAGTAAGTGTGCCAGGAAGTAATTGGAAGGAAACTTTTTTCTTTTTTGGTTTGAGAGCCAGGAAATGTCAAGGAAACAAATTCAGCCCTGATTTATACTCCATCTCCAGGCGTCTTTATTAAAACGGACCCCGTGGAGCAGTCCTGACAAGGAGGCAGAGTCCTGGAGAGGCTGGAAAAGCCGCATTAGACTCTGGTTTTGACAGTAACATAACCAACACACATATAGGTTGACTTTAAGGAAGGAAAGCACTAGAATCCTATCCAAGTTTCTAGGCTTTTCTTGTTTCCAAACTGATTGGTCTGGACAACAGAGGGCCAACAGCCAACAATAAATCCATTGTAAGCGGGACATGGTCGCCTCTGAATACAACTAAACACTGCTTTAATCCTCGCATTACATTTTTGACCGTAGCACGAAAGTTATGCATTCTAAAGTCTAAACTTCTGCAACTGTAGCTAGAGGTATAACTGTGGAGGGTTGATTAATTAGGCCCCCTACTTAAGGAACTTTCAAAACAAAATATGAGATGTTTAGTTTTGTATGAATATTTTTAGATCATACTAAAGATACTGCCTTTAATGGTTCTTGCTTGGAAATCTTGTTTTGATGTCCTAAAAGCCATTTCTTCTCTTTTGTACCATGGCAAGGGTCTCTCCATGATCAAGAGATAACATGACAATTCCTTCTGTATCTACATTATCAAGGGCATCAGTCGACCCAGAAAAATTGATGTCACAGTTCTGTTCCCAAGGAAACAGGGAGAGTGGATCCCTTATAAACAGGAGCTTTTGTTGACTCACTTTTTTTTTTTTTCCTGACATGAAAGTTGTGTGTGGCTGGCAAGGAGATCTTTTCTTTAATTTGGCCATGGTTGCTGCTCTGGAACCCTGCAGACTAGTTCTCTGGCTCACGGACAAGCAGCAGCAGAGGCAGTGGCCCAGACACAAGTTCTGCAGGGGGCGAAGCTGAGCTGGAGACATGCTCAATACGCGTGTTCTCTCCCTAAGACATGCTCAGCTCGATGTTGACTTCCTCTTCCTATCTATAGCTGGAAGAATTACTTGCACATCTATTTCAAGCCCATGATGGGCTCCCCATAAAGTGCTTCCACAGAGCTCTCTTCTTGTCCAAGGAACTCAGTGTCACCAAGCTGCATGTATTTCTTACTCAGGGACATTTCAGCTAGTAGCAAGTCCACTGACTGGTGCCTGGGAGAGCAATGACTTGTCACTGGGGACAAGAGACAGGGGACACCCAAACCAGCAGGCAACCACCCCTCTGCAGGTACTGGGCCACCTCTGGTTCCTCAGAAGCTTGGGGTTGGTTTATACTCCAATTGCAGGTACCACAGACAGGGAACCAACCCTACTGAGCTATAAGACAATGTGTTGGTGAGCATAGAATATTCTCAAAGGTGGCGGCAAGGGGTGGTGGGGGGGTCTTGGGACCTGAAATTTCCCCTTTGCCTCTTTAATCAAGATTGGGAGGGCTGGAGAGATGGCTTAGCGGTTAAGCGCTTGCCTGTGAAGCCTAAGGACCCTGGTTCGAGGCTTAATTCCCTAGTACCCACATAAGCCAGATGCACAAGGTGGCACATGTTTCTGGAGTTCGTTTGCAGTGCCCTGGTGCGCCCATTCTCCCTCTCTCTCTCTCTCTCTCTCAATCTGCCTCTTTCTCTCTGTCTGTTGCTCTTAAATAAATAAATAAAAATAAACAAAAAATTTAAAAAAAAAAAAAAAAGATTGGGAGGCCAGAAGAAGGTTCCTGGCCAGCCACAGTGACATAGCAAGACCCTGCCTCTAAACAATAACAAAGATGGGGAAGAAGGGAAGGAGGAGGAGGAGAAGAAAGGAAGAAGAGGAGGTAGAAAAAAAGAAGGAAAGAAGCTGAGGAGATGGCTTGGTGGTTAAAGGCACTTGCTTGCAAAGCCTGCTGGCCAGAGTTTGATTCCCCAGATGCACAAAGCGGATCATGCAAGAGGCCCTGGCTGCCGTGCTCTCCCTCCTCTCTCCCTTTCCTTCCCCTCTTCATTTCCTCTCTAATAAGTAATAATTTTAAAAAGAAAAAGAAAGGAAGAAAGAGGAGAAAGGGGGAACAAATGGAAGGCGAGAAAGGAGGAGGAAGAAAAGGAAGATGAAGAAGAGGAGGAGGCTGGAGGAAGAAAGACCAAGAGGGGAGGAGCAGAAAAAGGAGGGTTTGGGACTAAAGAATCAGTTTTTGCGGGGGCTGGGGTGCAACTCAGTGGCAGAGTTCCTGCCCAGCTGTGTGACGCCCTTGACTCTATCCCCTAAAGAACCGACACTTCCCAGCAGGGCTGCTTCCCCAAGACATCTCTATCAGTGCAGACACAGACTGTGAGTGACTTGGAAGCAGTCTCGTGGGGAATTTTGATTTACGAGATCGTGGCTTGTGGTTTATTTTTTCTTGGTCAGAAGGGCCTCCCATTAGAAAGAACAGCCACAGTTGCAGTATTCACAGGTAGAAATTTAACTGGCCCTCCACAAATCAGTTCAACACCCTGGTCTTTAAGGATTTGCCAAAAGATAATGGGCAGCAATTATAAAACCATCACCCACAGTTGCTGGCAGAGCGCAGGGGAGATTCTGATGTCTGCAGGCACTTTCAGGGGAGAACATAGGAAATCATTTCAGGAAGCAGCAATTTTGCCCAGAACCAAGCAGAAGAGATGTAATGCTGGCTTAAGTTAAAGTGACTAAGAAATAGGTGTAAGTGGACAAGGAGGCAGGGTACAGTCTTTATCCATTCCCTGTGAGATTTCAAATTAACTCCCCCACAGATACATAACTCAATGTGTGCATTTGGCGCAACCCAGGACCCTGCATGTGCTAAGCATGCCTCTACCTCTGAGCTACACCTCTAACCTCAACAGATTAATAGAGATCGCAGCTGGACCAGGTCGGGAATGGTAAGTAACATGCTCCTCCTCCTCCACCCCGAAGCCCGGTTCATTCCCGCTGTATTGGGGCGCTCCTCTTTGAACCTGGGGCAGCCAACTTCTCCAGAAGGAAGAGGAGGACTCCGCTAAGAGATGGCTCAACTGGCAGAGTGTTAGCCTAGCATGCATAAAACCCTGGGTTCAGTCCCCAGCACCACATACGCCTTGTATGGTGGTGCACACTTGCAACCCCAACACTCTGAAGGTGGAAGGAGGAGGATCAGAAGTTCAAGGTCACCCTCAGCTACATAGTGAGTTTGAGACCAGCCTAGGTTACATGAGACTCAGGAAGGGGAGGTGAAGCTCTGCCTAGAACACCCTTGTCTGTCCCAGTTCTTTCTGGAGGGACCAGCTGCAGGAAAGTCAGAAGTTCTAACCCTTAAGACTGCATGCACGCAGCAGCGGTGGGGGCTGGGCACACAACAGCGTCTTTTGCTTGTTTTGTTTCCTGAGATAAGATCTCATTCTGCAGTGGATCTGGAACTCACTATGTAGCCCAGGCTGGCTTTGAACTCACAGCAATCCTGCTGCCTCACCCTCCCACGTGCTGGCTGGGCTTACAGGCGTGAGCCACCACAGCTGGCTAACAGCAATCTTAACACTGAGAGATCTCCTCTCTGAGCAGCCACTGATAGTGAGTGGGAGTCATTTTCTTCAGTGGGGGAACCACTGATAAGTTGCCCATGTTACAATAAATGACTCCCCATCCATGCTCTTGCATGCAACCCTAATGAAACTCCGTGGGTCACCCAAGAAAAGGACATGCTGCCGTGAAAGTAGGAGGGGACTAGTTGAGGAAAGAGATTCAGCGGGAGGGGATGATAAGAGAAGTTCGTAAGGGTGAATATAATAAAATACGTTATATACATGTATGCAACTGTCCAAGAGAGAGGAGCTAGAGAGAGAGAAAGATGTGTCACAAAGTCTCCTAAGACGCCATCAACAAGTGGAAGTCGCGGTTCCCGTGAACCGGACCAGGCAACTCAGGAGCTGCCCACGCTGCAGAGGCTCCGCACCGCCCGCACCGAGCTGCTGCCCAACTTTCCCGGGCGGGCGGCCGGGGCTGACCAGAGCCCGCCGGCGTCCAGGCTGCTCCATCGAGGCTGAGCGGCGTCGCCATGCCCGGCGCTCGCCACGGGCCGGAGCGCACCGCAGCACCGAGGGAGACCCCCGACCCCCCCACGCCCACGGTCCCGTCGCCCTTCCCGGTGCTGGAGTTTCCCTTGGCTGCAAGCTCCCTCTGCCCGCGCTGCATCCGAACCCTCCCGGGGTGACAGCCACTCCCCGGGCGGCCCACGCGCCTCACCTCGCGCAGCAGGCGCTCCAGGTGCGGCTCGGCCCAGGCGGCCAGCGCTCCCGACGGCCCCGCGCGTCGCAGCAGCTCGCGCTCCTGCTCGAGCGCCGCCACCCGGCCCCGCAGCGCGGCCGCCTGCGCCCCGAGCAGCAGACAGGCGGCCGCCGAGCCCGCCGACAGCAGCAGGCACAGCGCGCTCACCGCCCGCGCCCCGGCCCAGCCCGCCGCCGGCCGGCCGGCCTTGCGCGCGCCCACGCCGCCTCCTCCGCAGCCTCCGCCGTCGGCGCGCTCGCCCGCGCTCATCGTCGCGCGTGGGCTCCGCTCGCGGGTCCCGAGCCTGAGGCGGAGCGCGCGGCCCGGCCTCGGGGACTGCAGCGGATGGCGGCGCGCAACGCCCCCTCCGCGGGCTCCGGCGCAGCGGCCACTTTTGGACAGTTTCCTCTATGCAAATAGACCCTGACAGAGAAGCGGCCGGGACCCACCCAGGGGAGGAGCGGCCCGGCCGGCCGCGCGGAGGGGCGGGGGCCCGGCGAGCGGGAGAGCCCCGCGCAGCCCCGGGACCCCGGCCGCCTCCACAGCCCGGCCCGGGCCGCCTCCCACCGCCACCCCGAGGCCGCCGCGCTCCTCGGGCTTCGGCGGCATGCGCCCGCTTCCCGGGCGCAGTCTCCTAACCTTGTGCATCCATCTCTTGAATCCAAGCTGTAAATCAGACTCGGAATCCCGCGTCCCGTGCCGGACGGTGGCTGAGCGCCGCCTGGTGGCCACGTCACCTCGGCGCACTCACGTCGGGAGACCCAGCAGAGACGCAGCCAGGAAAGGCCTTTTAGAGTAGGGCGCTGAGGCACGCGGACTGCCTTGATTTCGAGACCAATGTGGGCTACAATGTGAAACCCTGTATTTTAATTTTTTTTTTTTTTTGGAGAGAGAGAGAGAGAGAGAGAGAGAGAGAAGAGAGAGAGAGAGACAGAGATGGGCGCGCCAGCAGTCTCTCAGCTGCTGTGAATGAGATCCGGATGCGTGCGCCCCCTTGTGGTCGAGTGCGGCATTGCGCCCTTGCGTCACTTTGCATCTGGCTAAATTGGGACCTGGAGATTGGAACTCGGTTCTTAGGCTTAGCAGGCAGGCGCCTTAACCGCTAAGCCATCTCTCCAGCCCGAAACCCTGTATTTTTAAAAAAAGAAGCAAGCCGGGCGTGGTGGCGCACACTTTTAATCCCAGCACTTGGGAGGCAGAGGAAGTAGGATCGCCGAGAGTTCGAGGCCACCCTGAGACTACATAGTTAATTCCAGGTCAGCCTGAGCTAGAGCGAAACCCTACCTCAAAAAGCAAAAAAAAAAAAAAAAAAAAAAAAAAGAGAAGAGAAGAGAAAAGAAAAGAAAAAAGAAAGAAAGATGTCTTAGAATCTTACTTCTCAGCAGGACATGGTGGTGCACGCCTTTAATCCCAGCACTCGAGAGACACAGGTAGGAGGATCACCATGAGTTCAAGGCCACCTGAGACTACTTTGTGAATTCCAGGTCAGCCTGGGCTAGAGTGGGACTCTACGTCGAAAAACAAAACAAAAAGAAAAAAGGAAAAAGAAAAGAAAGGAAAAAGGAAAAAGAAAAAAAACGCTTACTTCTCTCACCATTTGTTAGGTGTCAGGCATGGGTTCAGCAGACAGAAGGGATTACAATTTTGTTCTTGAGAAAGCTTTTAATTGAGAAAACTGAGGTTGTAACACACAGAAAAGGAGTTCCAACTTCTGTTGAACTTGATTGAATTCAATAGTGATAAAACAATAGTGATCTGGTATGTGTCCAGGTTTAATCTGAACTGCGACTGTGGCCTTTACACCCTGGGTTAAGGCAGGAAGGTTCTGGGATGTCGCCTGAGGCCGGAGAAAATGGAACTCGTTTGAGAGAGGCAGGAGCATGGAGCACTCTTGGCAGGAAAGGTGGAAAGCTGGAAGCCGGGGCAGGGTTTCTGCTGCTGGCAACACCCTACCAGGCATATTTATATCCCAAGATGGATTCCAAATAAACTCCTCCACTCACTCTTGTAATGCTGATTTTAAAAGAAACTACTGGCTTAGAGCTTTGCAATTTGGGCATGTCCGTGATCATTGTTTTCAACACCGACCTGTTGCATCTATCTTCCCTCTCTGCATATCCTGTGCTTGTGTGCTAAACTTGTGTCTACCTCTCCCTAAGCCTGCGGAGGCCCCAGCTAACACATTCCTCTTCTCCCTTAATCTCGAGGGGAGAGTATTGTCTATTGAGAACCCCTCACCCCAACACACACCACCTAGCTAACACACTCCTCCCATTCCCTTAATCCAGAGGCAGTTGGCATTTCACTCCTGCAACTTTGTAGCTATGGCTTTAGGTAAATTGGGGTTATGGTGAGGTGGCCCTGTGCTCAAATCTACCAAAACCATGGGAGGTACTTGCTAATGAAGCTTATGGTCTATTCTGAGAAAAAGGCCAGTGCTTTATTACAAATTAGTACTCATTCTTACTATAAACACCCAGGGCAGTTGCCCATCATCCACTAACTAAATGTTAATGTACTGTTCCCTGTTCAAGAAACTTGTGCATTGAACAAGTCCAGCTCACTGGTTCCCAGGCCTGTGCTCTCATCTGCCTACTATGTGGGTTCTTTCCTCTCAAACCTGTGAACAGCAAGCTCCCTATCCTTCATGTCAAGGTCTTCAACCCCTCTGCCCCAGACAGCTCTTCACAGACTGCCCGGTCCAAGGTGGTGTCACCCTGTCCCCTTTGGAAGGACTAATCAGGGGATGGGGACACCTATCACTGAAGTTACCTTTTAACTATATCCCCTTGTTTCACTCACCACTGTCTTCTCAGAAAACAAAGCACTGTCTGGCACATAGCTGGTGCTCAATAAACATTTGGTAAGTGAAGTGAGATGAAAATAGGTTTACTGTCGGCCATTCATTTTCAAAGGCAAGAAAGAAAACACTCAGTTACTTGTCAGTTGTGGTCCTGGAAGAAAAGGGCGGCACCCTCAGAAAGGGTGGTTGAGGGGTGCTGATGCAGCATTCTGGGGTATCCACAGTGGGAAGCCATTACCATCCCTAGCTGAACACTTGGAGCTATGAGGTCTGCTCAGCAGGAGCTGTGACCTTTGGTTCAGGACACAGCCTCGGTGAAACCATGGCTTGGAAGGAAGTTGGAGGAAGAAATACTCCATGTTTCTCTCCTGCTGGGGCCTCCTACTGGCCAAACCTACAGGGCCAAGGATCCCCATTAATGCAGCGTAGAGGGTAACCCACCAAAGGGCAGCAAGCAGAGGTAGAAAGTGGGTGGATGTGGGGAGCCCATCGTACCCAATCTGTCATGCGTGTGACATCACCAGGCACACACACTTCCGTGTGGCTACTGCTGCCTGCATGCTGACCCAGGCAGCCACACACTACCTCCCCTCTGCTGTGAAACTCCTCAGTGACCACCTGTCCTCCTGGACAACTCTGACCGAGAAGGTCAGTGGTTTGTCCCTCACAGCAGTTACTGCTCCAGGTAAGGACCTGCCTCTTCGTTCAGAGCCTCAACCAGTGCACCCAACCCACAGGTTTGGAATCCCACACATGCCCAAGTGGGGTGAGCCCATGGCCATGAATTCACGGGGTGATAATACCAGCTTAGAGGCCGTCCTCTGGAAGGCTATGGTGCCTTCTTTGGGATGTGGCATATTAAGTCAAGGGTCTGTGATGCTGTGTTCCCCATGAGAACACATGGGTCCAGGAACTAGGGCTAAAGCAAGAGGGCCCCACTAGCCATCACCCCTCATGACCCACTGGGGGACTCGGTCATTGTTCTCCCAACTCTGGCTCTGCATGCCTTGGGAGCTTGAAAACACAAGCTCTTGCTGCTCCCCACTCACGTCTTCATGGAAGTGCCCTTTCTGTGGGTGTAACTGATCCACAGGAAGAGCTGAGCACCCCGCCCCCGCCCCCCACTGCAACTGAGCAACCCTGAGTAGTGCTGCCTTCTTGGCCAGGGCTCAGACCCTTCAGGATATGAGGGACATTGCCAGAGATTTCACACAACAGGGATTTTGTCATTGTCATGTCAGTCCTCATCTTCCGCCTTGTTTGAGGCAGGGTCTCTCATTCGCTGATGTCAAGAGGACTGGCCTGCACACTTTCGGCCTCTCCTGTCTCTAGCACAGGCATGCTGGGATTGGATGTGTGTGCTGTTCATCTGGTTTTACACAGGTTCTGGGGATTCAAACTCAGGTTGTCAAAGTTGCACAGCAAGTACTTCACCCAGCAAGCTGTTATTCCCAACAACACAAAACAGGGATTCTTATAAAGAAGTTATTTGAAGCCGTGTGTGGTGGTGCACGCCTTTAATCCCAATACTTGGGAGGCAGAGGTAGGAGGATTGCCGTGAGTTTGAGGCCACCCTGAGAGAACATAGTGAATTCCAGATCAGCCTGAACTAGAGTGAGACCCTACCTCGGAAAACAAAAAAAAAAAAAAAAGAGGTTATTTGGGGGGCTGGAGAGATGCCTTAGTGGTTAAGGCACTTGCTTGCAAAGCCTAAGGATCCAGGTTTGATTCCCCAGTATCCATGTAAAGCCAGATGCACAAGGTTGCACATGTCTGGAGTTTGTTTGCAATGGCTAGAGGCCCTGGAACACCCATTCTCTATCTGCCTCTTTGTCTCTCTCAGATAAATATTTTTTAAAGTATATAAATTATTAGATTTATAAAAAGTGCAAAGCTGTTACAAACTAGAAAGCGAGATAAACATGAAATGGCAGCTTTCAAGAGACTGGGCAATAGGCAATAGAAAGGGTGCTGATCCTCGAGAAAGGGAAGCAGAGGGAACCCAAGGATGGCACTCCCTCCTCTGCAGACCTCCCAGGCCACAGTGCGATGAGGACCCCCAAGCAAAGCTGGCCTAGGGTGGAAAGAGCTGCGCATCCAGGAACAAGGCAGTTGGGAGTCCACAGGAGAGGCCTGGAGGGAGCACTACCATGAGAACTAGAGTTGGCCAGTGGTCCAGTGAGTCTTCAAGTACTGATCGGCATGATTATGGGAAACTGAGGCCAGGAAGGAACCACCCCAAACGATGACTCAAATTCTGAGTGCAAGCAAACAGGCCAGGGACTATGCTTTTTGCCAGACAGTTCCGAGGACACTTGACAATTCAGAGGACACTGGGATGAGCAGTCAAATAGTTTTTGACTCAGAAAACTGCAGCCCTGGACAAATTCACATCGTGGTCCTGCCAAACAAAGTTTAAACCCCAAACCTGAGATCAACTGATTCAAGTAACCATGTCCTGTAACAGAAACACAGAAATACAAAAATATCCTGCACCCAGTGAGGTAAAAGAAAGACAAATTACCAGAAATACACACCAAGAAAATATGGCCCAGAAGAGAAGAAAAAGCACTCAAGACCAGCCAGAACCCCCAGGGAGAGCTGGGAGACAAAGCATTGAAGTTACTCACTGCACTCCTTGTGCTCAAGCACTGAAAGAAAGATGTTAGAGGTGTGGAAGGTAAGTTTTTAAAAAGACCTAAGCCAAAACCCTACAAGTGACAATGGCAATACTTGAGAGAAATACACTGAGAGGATTAAAGACAGATGATACTGTAGGTGACTCACCTGAAAGCCACCAGAAAGATCAAGATGAACAAAAACCAAAGCCAGCAGCAGAGGGCAGGGCAACGATTTGAAGTGGAGCTTCCAAGGGAAAAGGATAGAAAAATTAAATAATAGCTTAATATTTTTCTAATTTTGAAAAAAAATTACACACATTTCAAAGCATTTCCAGGAACCCAGATATAAGAACATGAAGACACAGGTACATCACAAGCTGCTTGAAATGAATAGTGAGGAAGAACAAACTTGGAAGTCATTAGCAGCAAGAACATACAAAGAAAAACGCTCTTTCTTGTTACCCAAAGATAGGAAAACCCGCATTGTTTAGCCGCCTAGAACTCTACCCAGTCACTATGTAGATTGGCAGCAGGGCTGGGGGAGATTGGGATTCTACACTAATAACCACAGGTCTCAGGAGGATGAGGCAGAGTCAGATTCAAGGCCTCAAGGCCAGCCTGGACTCATTAAATCATGGGTTAATGAAAGGTGGGAGAAAAGGATAAAAATCCTCAGAAACTTAACAGCTGAAAGAATCATTTCAAGGCTGGAAAGATTGTTCAGCGGTTAGGGCACTTGCCTGCCCTGCATAGGAACTGGAGTTCAATTCCCAGTACCCCTGTAAAGCCAGCCGCACAAAGTAGCACATGTATTTGGAGTTCGTTTTCAGAGACTGAAGGCCCTGGTAACCCATTCTTTCTTTCTGCCCCCCACCCCCCGTGTGTGTCTCTGCTTGCAAATAAATAAAAAAAATATTAAGAGGTAGGTGTGGTGGCACATACCTTTAATACCAGCACTTGGGAGGCAGAGGTAGGAGGATCACCATGAGTTTGAGGCCATCCTGAGAGACTACATAGTGAATTCCAGCTCAGCTTGGACTAGAGGGGAAAACCAAAAAAACTTAAAAATATTAAAATAGGGGCTGGAGAAATGGCTTAGCGGTTAAGGCATTTGCCTGCCAAGCCACAGGATCCCGGTTCGACTCCAGGACCCACGTAAGAGGACAAGAAAACCAAAAAATAAACAAATAAAATATATTTTAAAAAAAAATATTAAAATAATTCATTGCTATAAGAGCCATAATAAAAATGTTAATAATTCAGGGCAGAAAGAAAATCATAGTAGAGAAGTTGAACAGCTGAAGAGCATAGGAAATCCTGTTTGAATAAAAATACTTATAGCTGGGAAGATGGCACAACCAACCATCAGGACTGAAATTCAATTCCCAGTAAAAACACAGAAAGTCAGGCACAGTCATGCATGTTTATAACCGTAGCACTGAGGGGGGGTGGAGACAGGAGGATCACTGGGGCTCCCTGATCACTGTCTGAAAAACAGGGGACTAGCTGGGTGTAGTGGAGCACACCTTTAATCCCAGCACTCGGAGGTAGAGGTAGGAGGATCGCTGTGAGTTCGAGGCCACTCTGAGACAACGTAGTGAATTCCAGGTCAGCCTGGGCCAGAATGAGACCCTACCTCAAAAAAAAAAAAAAAAAGGTAATGACTCAAGGGCTGGAGAGATGGCTTAGCAGTTAAGGCACTTGCCAGCAAAGTCAAAGGACCCAGGTTCAGTTTTCCAGTATCCATGTAAAGGCTGATGCACCAAGTGGCACATGCATATGGAGTTTGTTTACAGTGGCTTACAGGCCCTGGTGCACCCATTCTATCTGCCTCTTTCCCTTTCTTTTACTCAACTAAATTTTTTTTTAAAGATAATGGCTTAAAACAAAAATAGCAATGTATTCTAGGACTTTGAACTTAGAAATAAATGATGAAAATGTGCAACAGTACACAACCCACAAGGCGAGAAGAGGTAATTTACTACTGATTCCTGTGTTTTTGGAAGTGTCCAAGGTTGTGCACTACGGACTGTAAAGCAGGTAATAAACATAAAGTTATGACTCATCAACCAAGCTAACAAAATGGAGACATCAAAAAACCACCCAAAACACAAAATAGAGAAACAGACCCAAGACCAGATGGGACAAATAGAAAACAGTAAAGTAGATCTGCCCAACCACATCAATAATCACATTAGACACAATGAGAAAAATATATGCCATGCTAACATTAAAATGAAGAAATTTACTTGTAGTCGTAATTGTTCCAACAGGGCTTAAAAACAAAACAACAAGAAAATAATTTCTGAATTATAGAATACTAAGAGCAGAGGAAAGAAATCATGAAATGGTGAAAATAATTCATTAGCACCACACATTAAATTACCTCATTGCATCCTCATAGCCAACCTCCCTCAGGAAGTTAGGGCCACACAGAAGGTAGAACTTGCCAGCAACACTGAGTACAGAATGAATTCAACTGATTCTACTATAGGTGTGCAAATCTCACTGTTCTCAGTTGTGTCGTGTGGAAACACCTACAAAGTTTCAAAAGCATTTTGAGATGTTGCCTAAACATTTACAGAAAACAAGGTAACTGCTTTAATGGCTCCAGAAGACAGGCAACACCTCTTTGTCATCCCACAAAGTAAAATGACTTCACTTGGCTCACCCACAAGCACAGACAAGGCCAGGGACAAAGGTCAAAGCTGGTGGCAAAGTCTGCTGTCCCTCAATACTCTGACCTTGCTACTCCAACGAATGAGGTGCAAGTGTGCTGCCAACAAGACAACTTAGCAATTAGTATCTGTCAGTGTCACATCCCAGCACAGCTTAATTTTGGCCAGGTCACTTTCTAATCTGTCTAGCACAGCTCTTTGTAATTATCTTGAAGTGTTCCGATTTATGAACTACCAAATGTCACAAGGTAGCTTTCTGTCTCCCGTGAGCTCCCTAACCACAGGAGCCCATTTCATTCATTTACAAATTCTGATGAGCTGCTGGTCAGGGAGTCCCTAGTGTCCCTCCAAAATGACAGGCTCATTGCCAAGGCTCTTGGTTGCCCACCAGAACCGGACAGTAAGATCCCATTGCTGAAGCCTTGGGCTGCAGGTCACTGAGAAATCAAGGTAGAGCTGAGCTGGAAAGAGCTATGCAGTCAGCTGGGGAGAAGTCATTAGTGATCTTTAACAGGCAGTGGACCCTGCAAGCCTTAATGGCTGTGCAGCCAGACCAAAAGTGCCAACTGGTGTCATGTCTTGTTTTGTACAAACTGCCCTCTGACTGGATTTGAGGCCGGATCCATGGAATTCCTGCCTGGTACTGAAAACCTAATCAAAAGCCTATGGCTTCCCTGAAGGGGAAGGCACTACTGATGTCTAAATATATATATGTTTTGTGAGGTAGGGTCTCACTCTGGTCCAGGCTGACCTGGAATTAACTGTATTCTCAGTGTGGCCTCAAACTCATGGTGATCACCCTACCTCTGCCTCCTGAGTGGTGGGATTAAAGGCATGTGCCTCCACACCTGGCTAAGTGGATATATTATGAACACCAAACTACTCTCTATATACTCATGTTTATGACCATGTATTAATGCTACTCTCCCTTTTGGCTACAAAAAACTTCTTTTCCAATACTACTGGGGAAGATTCAAAATTCAGGGCTAAGTTGCAGTGAAGTTCAGCACTGAGACGTCTCCATCACAACCCGAGGCTCAGAGAGAGACCATTGTGGAAGACATGGCAGAAAGGCGAAGGACGGAAAGGAGTACACTGGAATGTTGTCTTTTAGATATACAGTGACCATGGTATTCATGGCCTCACAGTGCCTGATGGTACCCGCACAAGACCAGGAGGGGGAAAATAAAGACATCAAAATAGAAGAGACTGGAAAGAAGGGATTTGGTAGAGGGGGAAAGGGAAATCATGATCCTGGTAAAGTTTATAAACCTCTAATAAAGAATGTTAAGCCATTTTCTGGAGAGAGGGAGTTAACAATTTTTATTCCCTCCTACACTCCGAGGTCAGAGTGAGTTTCTGATGCAAAGTAACTACTTGAGGCAGGAGCCCCACAGGAGGCTTAGGCAGTAACTGAAGGACACTGAAGAATTAAGGCACTTCCCGCAAAGCCCAAGACCCATGCTTGACTCTCCAGGTCCCATGTAAGCCAGATGCAGGTGACACAAGTGTGCAAGGTTGCACATGCACACTAGGTGGCGGCAAGCATCTGGAGTTTGATTATAGTGGCTGGAAACCCTGGCATGCCAATTCTCTTGCACTCTCACTCTTTCACATTTAAAAAAGCCTGTCAGACTGGGTTTAATTCCCCACCAGTAAGAAATCTTGTCTCAAAGGTGGAGCAGACACTTCAAAGTTCTCTCACCTCCACATACTTACGCACAAAAATAAATTTAACAACCCCCCCCCCAAAATTATCAGAGTACATGTAGTGGCTTATGCCTTTAATTCCAGGATCAAGAGATTGAGGTAGGCTTGCTGTGAGTTTGATGGTGGCTTGGGCTAGAGTTGGACCCTGTCTCCAGAAAACAATTACTACGTACAATACAATTATTCAGAAGGTACTACATGATATGTGGACTACAGGAGAGGCCTAAATATGTTGTTCAATGATTCTCTGAGGTAAGTTTGTTTTAAATCGTCAGTGAATTTGTGGACCACACCGTCCTGGCAAATGCTGCCTCTAGATAACATTGAGGCCACCCAGATTTCACTTCTTGCCATTTAAGAAAATTCCACCTTTCCAGTTGAATCTACAGACAAACACAAATCTGTCTGCAATGTAAGCCCATGAGATACTTTCACCAAAAACCAAGCACTACCAGCATAATCACTAATTCTTTAACAAAAAAAAAATGTCTACCTGACAGACTGAACATTATCAGTATTTCTCTTTATATTTTAATTAATGGACCCTACCTCTGAAAAAAACAAAACAAAAAAATTCATGGGCTGTGTGGATGCTAGCTCAGTTGGTAATGTGCTTGCCTAGTGTATTCAAGGTCCTGGGTTTGGTCCCAAGTACCACATAAACTGGGTGTGGGAGACTTACATGCCTGTAATCTCAACACTCAAGTGGTAAAAGGCAGGTGAATCACAAGTGCAAGGTCATCCTTGGCTACACAGTGAGTTCAAGGATGGGACACCAAAACCTTATCAAAAAATAAGTGAGAAGGGGTCGGAGATATGGCTTAGTGGTTATGGAGCTTGCCTGTGAAGCCAAATTGAAGTTTGATTCCCCAGAAACCATGTAAGCAGGCTGCACACGATGGCACATGCATCTGGAGTTCATCTGCAGTGATTAGAGGCTCTGGTGTGCCCATTCTCATGGTATCTGCTTTTTTTATTGGTCTCTCAAATAAATAAATAATAAAATACTTTAAAAAAATAAATGAGAGCCGGGCGTGGTGGCGCACGCCTCTAATCCCAGCACTCGGGAGGCAGAGGTAGGAGAATCGCCATGAGTTCAAGGCCACCCTGAGACTACATATTAATTTCAGGTAAGCCTGGACCAGAGTGAAACCCTACCTCAAAATAAATAAATAAATAAAATAAATAAATAAAAATAAATGAGGAGCTGGAGACAATTGGGTAGTTAAGGCACTTGCTTGCAAAGCCTAACAACCCAGGTTTGAGTCCCTAGTGCCCATGTAAAGCTAGATGCACAAAATGGTGCATGTGTCTGGAGATGATTTGAAGAGGCCCTGGCACGCCCACTCTCTCTCTGCTTACAAATAAAGTATTTTTTTAATGAGTAATTAATGCTCAATATGTAGTTCTTGTGCAAAATGGGCACAGTAAGAATACATAAAAGCAAAAAGGCTCATCTGTTCTGTTAACCAAGCAATTAAGTTCTGGGTATTTTTGCAACCCACTCCCCTCTCCACCAAAAAGGATCAAGCATGAATTACTTTCAGTTTTCACAGGCTGAGGGGTCAGGATGTACTTCACTGATAATTGTTTAATATCTGCTTCTTTAAGACTACTCAGGGCTTGGCATAAAAAAACAAAACCTAGCCAGATGTGGTGGTGCCTTCTGGAAAGCCAACTTCCAATTAAACTTTAATCTTTTTTTATTATTTTTTTAAGATTTTATTTTCATTTATTTATTTGAGACAGAGGGAGACAGTGAAAATGGGCACGCCAGGGCCTCTACCCACTGCAAATGAACTCCACATGCATGTGCCACCATGTGTATCATGGCCTCAAATTCACAGCTATCTTTCTACCTCTGCCTCCTGAGTGCTGGGATTAAAGGCATGCACCAAAATGCCCAGCTTATACATGTATATAATATTTGGCTTACACGGGACATGGAGAATCAAACCTGGGTCCTTAGGATTCACAGGCATGTGCCTTAACCAATAAGCCGTCTCTCCAGCCCTTCTTTCTTTTTTTAAAAAAATATTTTTATTTATTTGAGAGAGAAAGAGGCAGAGAGAGACAGAGTCAGAGAGAGAGAGAGAATGGGCGCACCAGGGCATCCAACCACTGCAAATGAACTCCAGATGCGTGTGTTCCCTTGTGCATCTGGCTTACGTGAGTCCTGGAGAATTGAACCAGGATCCTGTGGCTTTGCAGACAAACGCTTTAACTACTAAACCATCTCTTCAGCCCCTCCTTTTTTTGATTTTTCAAGGTAGGGTCTTACTCTAGCTCAGGCTGACCTGGAATTCACTATCAGGGTAGCCTTGAACTCATGGAATTAAAGGCGTGTGCCACCACACCTGGCTTATTGACAATTTTTATTCTGGCTTTTTTTTTTTTTTTTTTTTTTTTTTTGAGGTAGAGTCTCACTCTAGCCCAGGCTGACCTGGAATTCACTATGTAGACTCAGGGTGGCCTCGAACTCACGGTCATCCTCCTACCTCTGCCTCCCGAGGGCTGGGATTAAAGGCATACGCCACCACACTCGGCTTCAGACTGGTCTTTTTGAAACAAAAACAAAAAGCACCAGGGCCTCCTGCCACTGTAATTGAAAGTCAGTAACTCTTAACCTGCTCAATAACCTATTCTGGAAAATAGTTATGAAAAGTTCTAAATTTGAGGTATATTAAGGAATATCCACTAAACAGAAAGTAGCCAAGATTTCCTTTTACTCAAAATGAAACCAAAAAAACAAACATCACTTCAGCCAACCTTCATGTACAAAAGACAAAATCACATTTTCACTAGACACAAAGGATATTCCAAAGGCCCTTAAAAATGGTAATTAACATCAAAAGAAAATTAATTTTAACTTTTATACTTCATTATCAAGACCATACTTGTTCAACAAGGTCATTATGCTATTGTACAAAACATACAGTATTTACACTTAACTGTACAAAATAATTTAATGTTTACAAAAATATTAGAATGTTTAGTTGACTGACACAGTCTTAAGTAACCGCTTCTAGAGAAGTATATAGGAAGACCACTGATTTCCATGTCATTTCTTTTTTAATAAGTCAAAGAAAGGGTGCTGCAGTGCTTCGTCCAGGGTGATCCTCTGAGCTGGGTCGTACTCTAGCATCCTCCGAACCAGGTCAAAGAGCTTCTCATGTTCTTCATCATGACTCAGCATAAATTCCTGGGGGAAATTTAACATGTTTGCACATGTTTAAACAAATATTGTTTTCCTAACTTTTAATCTATTTTTTTTTTCTTTTTACCTTTAATGGCTTGCAGCGTCTCCTAACATATCTACCAGCAGAACTATGTTCATCCCAGTCTAGCTGGTTATGGTGAAAATACTTGCGTTTTCTACAAAGGAAAAGAAGTATGGATTAATAAAGTAACTGAAGTCTCACATCTCCATCTTGTGCCCACCAGCAGTAGGGGAAGAACTGGAAGAATAATGTACAGAAATAAACATACCTGCAAGTTACATATGATACCTTGCACAATAACTTCCTCTGTCCACCCTGGAAGTTGACCCCAAATACCAGAGTGTAAGATGCTAAATTTAAGCAAGAGAGTCTGTAGGACCCATGCCTGTACCCTTGACTTCACCAGATCTGAAGGAAGGATGGGAATGTTTAATAACTCCCCAGGAAACCACTAACAGGATCTTCTCTAAAGGCACAGAACTGCTTAGCAACAACAGGAAAACTAAAACTTAAGACTGGTACACTCCAAAGATCAAGGTTTTGGTTCATATTACAGATATTATTTTTACAACAACTTAGGAAAACATTTTTGCAAAAAGTTAGTGTGTGGGGATGGAGAGATGGCTTAGTGGCTAAGGTGCTTGCCTGTGAAGCCCAATAACCAATGCTCGAATCCCCAGGTCCCATGTAAGCCAGACACACAAGGTGATGCAAATGCAAAGTTGTGCATGCACACAAGATGATGCACATATCTAGCATTCAACTGCAGTGTCTGGAGGCCCTGGCACCCCAATTCTCTCTAATAAAAAGTTAGTGTATTAAAAAAAAATACAAAAATACACACCACTTTCTCTACTAGATCTCAACATCAATACTGACAAATAGTTTTTATTTTTAATATATTTTATTTATTTATTTGAGAGAAATAGGGAGAGAATGGGCACACCAGGGCCTCCAGCAAGTGCAAACGAACTCCAGATGCACACTTATGTGGGTCCTGGAGAATAGAACTGGGATCCTTTGGCTTTGCAGGCAAATGTCGTAACCACTAAGCCATCTCTCTAGCCCCTGATATTTTTTTTAAAAGGAAGTAAGATGTAGTTGTCAGCTATCATTTATCTAGCACCAAACTAATTAATTTTCCTTCCAAATTTTAAGTCCTTGGAACAAATATTAGGTTTTCTCAAGTTTGAGTAGATGCTATCACCTGTACCCAACATAGGGCTCTATTCTTTTTTGTTTTGTTTTTGTTTTTCGAGATAGGGTTTCACTCTGGCCCAGGCTGAGCTGGAATTCACTCTGTAGTCTCAGGTGGCTTCGAACTCACAATGATCCTACCTCTGCCTCCCAAGTGCTGGAATTAAAGGCGTGCACCACCATGACTGGCTTGGGCTTTATTCTTAAAAACATACCTTGTTTTTTGAATCATGTGTGTTGGGATGGGTCCTAATATTCGTTCCATCATTGCCAGATGCTCTTTACTATCATGAGTCTAAAAAAATGAAGGAAAAAGAAATTTAGCACTCCATTTCCCTACCTGCATGTAAGACCAGAAAAGCATGATGTTGATATAAAAGGTCTAAATCAACCAACCTTTTTTTGCTTACATTACAAAATCTTCAAGGATGGAATACTGAATGAGTTGTATTGTCTTAGATGGGTTAGTAAGACCAAACCAACACCTACCTTGTTCAATGTAAAATACAATTTTCTTCATGAACTATTACTATTTAAATGATGACATGATAGCAGAAAAACTATCTCTTTAGTCATCTGCTTGCACAAAGTTAAATGCTATTTCCCAACAAATAATCCACTTATTAACATTTACTCAATCTCAGGTAACAAAAAAAAGCTCCAGTAATTCTCACAACAGTCCTGAAGTTTTTATGTGGGAATATGAATTCAAGGTTAAGATCAAAGTCATATAGCTTATGAATATGCAAAGTTGAGCCAAAGTTCATGCTCTTATAACTGTAGAGTAAAACAGCTTTAGCCAAAGCAATATAGAAAAAACTGCTGAACACAGTGAAATGGCATGTTGGCAGACTTTTTCTGTAAAGGGACTGACAGAAAACATTTTAGGCTTAGCTGCTTAAAATTATTCTTTTTTTCTTTCTTTTCCTTTTTAAGCAGCCATCAGGCAGGATTTCAACATGGCCCATTGTTTGCCAATCCTTGTTTGAGAGCACAGGATGGGGACTAGGAAGATGGCTCAGCGGTTAAAGGCACTTGCTTACAAAGTCTACTCGCCTGGACTCAATTCCCCAGCCCACCCACATAAAGCCACACACACAAAATAAAGCATGTATTTGGAGTTCGTTTGCAGTTGCAAGATGCCTTGGCACATCTATATATACTCTCTTGCAAATGAACAAAAAATATTTTTTAAAGAAGACAGCACAGGTTATGCCTACCACATTGAGATCAAAATACTACTACAGCACAGCATGACAGGAGTAAATATTACTAGCTAAATGGTTTTGTTTTGTGAGACAGTCTTGCTTTGTAGCCAAGCCTAGTCTTGATTTCACTATGTAGCCCACACTGGCCTCAAACTCCGGATCCTCTTGTTTATACTCCTGAATGCTGGGATTATAGGCATTGTGTGTCACCATGCCTGGCTAGTTCTACATTTTTTTTAAAGTTCCTTAAAAGTTTTTGCAGAATGGAATTAAAATATAATCTGCATCTCAAATTGGGATTAGTATCTGTACTTATGACCTCAAAGTAAAGTACAATTATAAAATCATTTGAAGTATCTATAAACTAAGTCAGAATGAAGTACACTCTGCTTAACTTCCTGGCCCTACAGATCAGTACAACTTCATACCACCTCCCAGAACAGACTAAGAGCTCTGGTTCCACACATCAAACCCATCTGTAAGCTCAAGAGACTATTTGGAGTATGTACAATGCAAGAAAAACAAGCTTGGTGAGAAGCCTCATTAGGCAGGGAATTTGTTCTGTGTGACAGCCACCTAAGAGACTTAACTGAGTCTAGCTTCCTCAATCCGTGCAGTGCTTTCACTTCAAAACACAACCCTACCCACGTCACCCAATGCTTTCAAAATGGTAGATTCCAGATGTAAAGTAAAACTGTAATGGAAGAAAATGGTTTAAAAATCTGTTTAAGGATTTCCTACCTTGCATTTTGCCAAAGACTTCTATTTTAAAAAGCCAACTACTTTCAACTAGTGTCATTTCATAAAAAGGTCATTTTATAAAATATTTTATTTGAGAGAAAGAATGGGTGCGCCAAGTCTCCAGCCACTGCAAACAAACTCCAGATGCATGTGCCCCCTTGTGCATCTGGCTTACATGGGTCCTGGAGAATCGAACCGGGATCCTTTGGCTTTGCAGGCAAATGCCTTAACTGCTAAGCCATCTTCTCTGGCCCAAAAACGTCATTTTAATATTTTATTTATTTATAAGGGGGAGAGAAAAAAATGAGTATGGGTGGTGTCAGAGCCTCTAGCCGCTGCAAATGAACTCCAGATGCGTGTGCCACTCTGTGCATCTGGCTTTACATGGGTACTGGGGAATCAAATCCAGCTTAGCAGGCAAGCACCTTAACTGCTGAGCCATCACTCCAGCCCAGATGTAGGAAGGGCTCGACTGGGATTTGAACCTGGGACCACTCACACTCTAAGTGAGAATCATACCCCTAGACCAACAAGCCACATCACTTAGTTAAAAAGCAGGAAAGAATCATCTAATGTCTAGAAAGGCAATGCTACAAAATCATTTTTATTTTGGCTCAGTTTACATTCAGAAACCAGACTTAAAGGACAAAACAAATGCCTTTCTCAAAAATGTACAAGCTATGAGAGTAGCCAGGCATGGGGGCACACGCCTTTAATCCCAGCACTTGGAAGGCAGAGGTAGGAGATCGCCTTAAGTTCAAGGCCACCCTGAGACTACATAGTGAATTCTAGGTCAGCCTGGGCTAGAGTGAGACCCTACCTCAAAAAAACAAGCAAGCAAACAAAAATAATGCACAAGTCATTTCTGAGTGGTCATCATTGTTTTGTCTATGTGATGTAATACTGACACCACTCTTCCTTTGGGACTAGAACAAGGCCCTTTCTCCTTGTGCGTGCATCTGCACACAGCACTTCTTGTGTGTCACGTGTGTCCCAATGCACAGGGGTGCAGAGGCCACAGGAGAAGGCTGAGTAAGAGCTTCCTTGAGATGGGAGTCTCTCACTGAACTTAGACACTGGTTCCAGTCAGGCTGGCTGCACAGCGAGCCCCAGCCACTCACACTAACTTTCCTTGGGTTCCTCCTCTACTTTCTACCTTGTTCCATAATAGCAAGTACCACATCACACTGTAAGTGTTTTGCCAAACTTTTGGCATGATTAGCTTGAGGACAGACATGGGTTTTTTATGTTTTTATCTTTATGCACTCAATATGAAAATGCCCATTCTTCATAAATGTGGAATTTTTAAACAGTAAATGAAATAACCTGTTGCTTCTGAATTATTCTTTAATAAGTAATTTCTTTATGACAGTCAACATAGCAATAAGCTAAATTAAAACTAGCCATGTTAGCTGGGCGTGGTGGTGCACACCTTTAATACCAGCACTTGGGAGGCAGAGGTAGGAGAATTGCAGTGAGTTCCAGGCCACCCTGAGACTACATAGTTAATTCCAGGTCAGCCTGGACCATAGTGAAACCCTACCTCGAAAAATCAAAAAAAAAAAAAAAAAAAAACTAGCCATGTTAATGCTAATGCAAATTTATAATGGGCTCAACAATAAAAAACACATGACAGCTGGGCATGGTAGCGCATGCCTTTAGTCCCAGCACTCGGGAAGCAGAGGTAGGAGGATCGCCAAGAGTTCTAGGCCCCTGAGACTACATAGTTAATTCTAGGTCAGCCTGGACCAGAGTGAGACCCTACCTCGAAAAACCAAAAAAAAAAAAAAAAAAAAAACATGACAATATGAAGTATACATGACACCACATACATGTGAAATGAGCTATGATCATTTACTAACAAGATTCAGAGGACGATCATTTTGAGCATTTAATCATAAGAATAATCACCTATGATAAATTTTCAATATAAAAGCTAAAATGTTCACATGCCTTAACCTTTAAAATTCACTACAAATTAGCACATGAAATTTGCTAGATACATACCTGAAAGACTGTGAATCCAAGATAGTACTCAATTAGAATGCAACCTATGCTCCAAACATCACAAGGCTGAGACCAACCTAAAGCTATTTAAGACAAACAACATGTTACTGAACAACTTTTAATTACTAACCACCAAATCTTTCCCTATATGGGTGCACTCTGCAGGCTGCTTGGGAATAGCAGCACATTTAGATTTATAATTTTAGGTTTATAATAAACACTGTTCAGTATACTCTCATAATCCATGTGCTTAAATCAAAATACAGCATTTTAACTAGGAGGGGGGCACTATGTTGGAAAATGCAGGGAAACTAACAAATATTTTCCAATTTTAACCACCAATTCCATAGTCTGAACTGGGAAGCATTTACTAGTAAAACTGTTATGAGGGCTGGAGAGATGGCTTAGTGGTTAAGGCATTTGTCTACAAATCAAAAGGAGCCCTGTTCGACTTTTCAGGCCCCATGTAAGCCAGATGCATAAAAGGGGCACATGCATCTGGAGTTCATTTGCAGTGGCTGGAGACCCTGTTGTGCCCATTCTTTCTCTTTGCCTCTTTCTCTCAAATAAAAAAAATAAATAAAACATTTTTAAAAACTGTTAAGACTCATGGATGGTCCAGGAATTTTCACTTTCTCCCTCATCCTTTCCCAGCCTTAGCTATTTGCTAAAGCAACTGTCCTAGTGTGCACCTGACTTCTCACTTAGCTCTGCCCTCACCCTCAGGAACATAGCGCACACACATCTCTTCTCGTCTCCAGATTCCTTCTCCTCAAGACCAATGATTGTTTCAGATTCCATCAGTTCTCCTTCAGTAGCTTAATCGAATTCCTTCCACTGTCTCTAAACCCCTGGGCCTATTCTGTGACAAGAGCCTGATACCTAACTGCTTAGTGTAAAGGTATGATGCATGTTCCCTTACTGCATTCCAAAGCTCTGTACCTAATACATTTTCCATTTCCAACCTTTCTCTTAGCTGTGGTTATTGAAGTGACTGTCCTCTTGTTCAGGTGCCTTTCTCTTCTTTCCTCTTGACCTTTAGCTACCAATTTTAGGTCAGCAAATCTGACCTTTAGCATCTGAACCATAACTATAAAATAGCTAGGTACATAACTTCAATATCACATTACTATGATGAACTTAGCAAGCAGAAGCTTTTGAGCTAGGATCACTTAAGGTTAATTTACACAAATTACCACTTAGAATATTGTTCAGAAATGGTGTTACATTTGTATCACTCAGAAAAAGAACTTACAGTAATGCCCACATATTTTTATGAAAACTGCCTTCTGTATACTGCTAAAAGGTCATTCTAACTAGCTGTGACTCCTTTCCGCCCAAATAAAATGGCTCCAATTATAATATAAAGAAGTCCGGTAACTACTGACCCAAAATGACCTCTGGTGCTCTGTAGTGCCGTGTGGACACCAAAGTACTGTGATGCTCATCGTCATATGTTGCACTTCCAAAGTCAACAACTTTGATATCTGTGTTCTTCAGTGTACGTTCATCACGTTTCTAGAGGTACAGTAAAGACATAAAATATTCTACTTAAAAGGCTTGCTCCCAAGTACTCAGGGGGCTTGCTGTGAGTTCAAGGACAGCCTGAAACTACATAGTGAATTCCAGGCCAGCCTAGGCTAGAGTGAGACCTTACCACAAAAAAAACAAAAGGTGGGCTGGAGCGATGGCTTAGCGGTTAAACGCTTGCCTGTGAAGCCTAAGGATCCCGGTTCAAGGCTCAATTCCCCAGGACCCACATAAGCCAGGTGCACAAGTTGGCACATGCACCTGGAGTTTGTTTGCAGTGCCTGGAGAACCTGGTGTACCGGCGCGCGCTCTCTCTCTCTCTCTCTCTGCCTCTTTCTCTACCTGTTGCTAATAAATAAATAAAAGTAAGATCCCAAAGGGTTCACACAAACTAGGGAAGTGCTTGAACACTCCACTGTGCCTCCTCTATTCCTACTCTATTTGTAATTAGCCATCAGGATATAAAAAGGTTCAGAAATGAAATTCCTCATTCAAAGATGATCAAGCTAAACTACTTTTAAAGACAATCACCAAAATTAGCAAGTTTAACTTACCATCTTCGAATTGTATTTGACTACATAGTCAGACTTCACAAATAAAATATTTTCAGGTTTCAGATCTGTATGAGTTAATTTGTTATGATGCAAAACTACAAAGAGAACAAAAAACATCATTAGTCCCACTTATACAAGTACAGGTACCAAGAAGGGTGAGGAAGGATTAACAGTGGATATGGTGCATGTAGCAGACCGCTTCAGGTTCACTGAGATGAACTTCCAGACCAGGAACAGTTATGGAGTAAGGGATACTGAAGCTTACAGATCCAGGGGAAGTTCCATAATGGCAGAAGAAGTGGCCTGCTCTCCACAGGACCAGGCAAGAGAGCAAAAGCCAACCAGCCACCACAGCACACAGAGCAAAACTACAGCAAAAAGGTCACACAGCACACTTCAGGAACTCCTGCTAGGCACATTTGCATATCTTTACAATGGAATCTCAAACCCACACCTTAATACCAGCCCCCAGTGACATTGCCTCTAGAAAGGTGATTGCAGATGCAAACTATAACTAATAAAACACTGAATATATTGGGGGATATATATTCAAACTACCACAGTGCACAAGAGGGCTTTCATCTTTACCTGTAACATGTGCATGTCTAAGTTTGAAGAAGTTAGGGTATATTGCATATTATACAAATCTAATGGATGTTTAAAATTTATCATGTATACTTACAATTTATTGATTGGCAGATCTGATAGGCCATCTGCCTGATGTGATCAATTTGAAATGGTAGAAAGCTATTTTCTTTAATGAAATCATATGTACTAAGTCCCAGTAGTTCAAACACAATACAAACATGACCATGATGATCAAACCATTCTAGCATCTGGACACATCGGCTAAAAGAGAAAGAAATAGTAAGTTAGTTCACAGAATTCTGACTCTCGGGTCAAGTTTATAACAGTTCAAGTTTATACTTACAAGACACTATTGGGATCAGTACTATTTAAATGTTCCAACACCTGGATTTCTGAACGAGCTGCTTCACGGTAACGGCCTACATTTTTAACGATTTTCACTGCAACATGTAAGCCATCCCTTAAAAACAAAAGAAAATATATAGAGGAGAGGGTTGAAGCCATGAGCCCTCTTAAAGCAGGTCTTACTATGCAGTCCAGGCTCCCAGTTCTGGAATTACAGGTGTGTGCCACCATGCCTAACTAAAACACAATCTTTTTTTTTTTTTTTTCAAATATTTTATTTGAGAAAGGGAGGGGGGAAGGAAGAGATAGATAAAGAGAATTTTCTTTGGGTGGGTGTGCCAGGGCCTCTAGTCACTGTAGACAAACTCCAGACACATGTGCCACCTTGTGCATCTGGCTTATGAAGGTACTGGGGAATCAAAACGGGTCCTTAGGCTTTACAATGGCAAGTGCCTTAACCACTAAACAATCTCTCCAGCCCTAAAACCAATCAATTACAAATTTCTCCATGCTGTTTTTATAAAATCATTTTTTAAAGCATAATGGGCCAAGTTTCATACAAAAGCTTTTCAAAACACTTTGACAAAATACACTTTATATGGAGCAATGATACTAGTAATACTTGGGGATTTTAATTTGTTCCTACATTTACCTAGATTTTACACAGCCCCAGCTATTCATATTAAACAACTGTTTGTAAAATAATACAGAACTGGCTTTTAAAAGAGCTATGAGCCTGTCAAGATGGGAGGAAAATGGAACAGCTGGGCTAAGTCATGAAGCCCAGAAAACTCCTAACATACTCACTGACGTGGATATGTAAAGATGGTCAGAGCGTCAGGTAGTGGTCTTAAGACTAGCGGCATTTGCAAGAACTTCCTAACGTATACAGATCCATGAATGCTTTGATTTTGTCCTCTTTTCTACATCTGAGTTGGTCAATATTCAAAGTCTTTTTCACTTAAAAAACACTCCTAGGCTGGAAAACCATCTTTGGGGCCAAGAACAAATGTGTTCTAATGACTAAATCGCAAACTTTTCTTCTATGTTTGCTAGTTTAACATCTATTATGTTCAATGAAGCTCCAATGAAGTTGTGACTTGATATATCATTTAAGTGCTGCTTATGATAATCACCCTAGCAGGCCTGGCGGCACAGGCCTATCACCCCAGCCACTTGGGCAACTGAGGCAGAAGGATGGACTATGAGTGCTACACAGTGAGTTCAAAGCCAGCTTGGGCAAGTTACAGAGATCCTGTCTCAAAAATAGTAACAGCATGTGTAAGACCCTAGGTTCAATTTCCAGTACCCAAAACAGAACAAAACAAAAACCTTAAAATGTTAAATCTATGTCAATGATAACAGAGTACTTGCAGCTGGGTATAGTGGCACATGCCTTTAATCCCAGCACTTGGGAGGCAGAGGTAGGAGGATCACCGTGAGTTCAAGGCCACCCTGAGACTACATAGCGAATTCCACGTCAGCCTGGACTAGAGTGAGACCCTACCTTAAAAAAAAAAAAAAAGAGAGAGAGAGAAAAAAAACTTGCCTGGCATATCCAAAGCCTGGGTTAAATCCCCAGGACTGAATAAATTTTAAAAAAGAAAAAGAGGAAACCAAATGACAAAACCTGCATAACCAAAAAGTATTTTTTGATGTTTGTAACAATAAACCCACAGTAGAAAAAGATAATGCTACCTAGACATTAATCTTTCAGAATCTCTAGCCACTCCAGTCAAGGTTAGACTTCAATATAATTTTTAGCTCTAATAAATGTGTAATACCTTTACACTTAGATCACTGAGGAGTATTTACACATGTTGATTAAACACTTAGGCTAAGAACTTAGATAATGTAAAATGGACACTAATGAGTCAACTGGTAAATTATGAGTAAGATCTGTGTAACACATATATATGATGATATGGGAAATAATATCAAATGTTAACATGTGAGGAATCTGGGTGAAGGATAAATGGGAAAATCTTTAAACTATTTTAACAACTTTTCCATAAATAAAAATATTTCAAACTTTACTTATGCACATTTGTTACAGAAGGTAGGATAATATGACTATTTTTTAATTTTATTTGCACGTGCGTGTGTATAGGTCCATCAGGGCCTCTTGCTTCTGCAAATGAAAACCAGGTGCTAATGCCACTTTTTACATCTGGCTTATGTAGGTGGCTTAGGAACTAAACCCTGGCAGGCATGCTTTGCAAGCAAGCAACTTTAACCATCTCCCTGGCTCCCAACAGACTTTCGTTGTTGTTTTCGAGGCAGGGTCTTACTCTAGCCCAGGCTGACCTGGAATTCACTATGGAGTCTCAGGATGGCTTCAAACTCACGGTGATCCTCCTACCTCTGCCTCCCCTGTGCTGGGATTAAAGGCATGTGCCACCACGCCCGGCTCCAAGAGACTTTTTACTGTAACCTTCCTTATAGACAATGAAATAAAAGTAAATTCTTCCCTCTTTCCCCTAGTGTTAGAAATTAAATCCAGGGCCTTGCCCATGCTAGGCAAGTACTTCACCACTGAGCCAACCACACCCCCACTCAGGGACAAAACATTTTTAAGTATGCATTTAAACAGAATATACTCATGGAGGGACCTTAGATTCCATCAAACATTTAAAGATAAATAAGCTTTATGTTTAAAACTATTGGTGCTATGCCGGGCATGGTGGAGCACGCCTTTAATCCCAGCACTTGGGAGGCAGAGGTAGGAGGATTGCCGTGAGTTCAAGGCCTCCCTGAGACTACATAGTGAATTCCAGGTCAGCCTGGACTAGAGTGAAACTCTACCTCCAAAAACAAACAAACAAACAAACAAAAAAAAAAAAACTACAGATGCTAATAAAAATGTGGGTATCACATCTTTTCCAACTATTTCTGATTTTTTAAAAAAAGACGTCGTTTTAGAAATCTGCAGTTTCATTAAATGAGTTCTAAGAGTTTCACTTACAAAGATGTGGGGAAACCACACAATAGGGCTAATGAAAGAAAACAGTGAGGTGAAGCAGAGTCAAATTACAGCAAGTTAAATTTTATTCTGTAGGCCTCAGGTAATATAACTGCCTTATAGTTTAGGAAGCCAATCTCAACAGGCAAGTTGAGATCTACTTTTGACTCTGCAATCCCAAAGTAGCTGGATCCCTTCAAGTTTTTTTTTTTTTTTCATTTATTTGCACACATATGCATGTCAGGATCTCTTGCAGCTGCAAACAAATACCCACCCAGCTTTACCTGAGTGGCTAGGGAAACTGAGCCCCAGCCCGGCAGAGGCTTTGCAAGAAATCCAACTTTAACAACTGAGCCATCTCCCCAAACCCAGAATACTTCCTTTAATTATTGAACTTGGGCTGGAGAGATGGCTCAGTAGTTAAGGGTGCTTGCCTGTAAGGCCTGACAGCCTGAGTTTGATTCCCCAGTACCCATGTAAATCCAGATGCACAGTGGCACAAGCATCTGGAATTCATCAGCAGTTGCAGGAGGCCCTGGCATGCCCATTCATATTCATATTCATATTCTCTCTCTCTCTCATCTCTCTCTCAAATAAATATTTTAATTACTGAATTCCATTCTAAACAAAACTCATGGCATATATAAATTAAAACTAGTTCAAGAAATTTTATTGATTGCTTCCCATGAAAACATATAACTACCACTTAAAATATATTTCAACTAAATTACGGATCCTACCCCATCCAAAATGCCAAAATGTTCAAAAAGAAAAAACAAGCCTGAGGAAATGGCTCAGCCACTGAAGGTGCTTGCTTGCAAACCTGCTGGCCTGGGTTCAATTCCCCAACACCTCCCTAAAGTGGTATATCTGGTATTTGCAGTGACAAGAGACCTATGCACATGCACCCACCCACCCAAAGGCAAATAAATAGCAGAACATTTAAAAGAAAAGAAAAATCCAACTTACATGCCATGATCAATGCACTCTACAACTTTGCCAAAGGCCCCTTCACCTAAAGTATCCACGATTTCATCTAAAGTGAGGAGAGAAAAAGAGGTATAAGTATCTAGGTACAAGTTAGTTAGTTATTTAAACAATGAATGCTTAAGTGTGAAATACTTCCAAATGATTTCTATCAAAGCATAACTAAGGTTTCAGCACTCAAATTACTTTATTTTCAGCTGCTACAAAAACAATTAGATAGCGCTATCTGTCTTGCTCTAATCTCAAATTCCACTGATTATTTTGGAACTTTAAGAGTAGAAATATTTAAATTCTATAGAAAAGAAGAAATACAAAAGAACAAACAAACCCACAAAAAACAAAACAAAAAAGCAATGAAGAGTTCTTTAGCCCCCCGCTGACAAACTACTCTTTAAAAGATTATTCTGTCTGCAAAGTTTAAAAAGTGTTGAAAAATATTCTATACATCTTGCTCTTAGAACGTCTCCACTTTGACAGATCAGGTGACCCTCCTCATCATCCTCTATACTCCTGGATCTTTTCCTTCGGTGGCTCTTCTGGAACGGCAAGTGGGCAGCACCAAGATCGTCCAGCCAATCAATTTATCAGAGTGAATTCAGGGCAGAATACGCAATTCATTCAGCGGGGAGATATTCAGGCATTCAGATAAGCACCAGGCCACGAACAGTTGGCAGGAGCAATTTCAAATTCAGTCCCCAGAAATTCACAGTTTATGTTACAGAAGAAAAACATGGCAAGGAACAGATTTTCAGATAAGATACTTAAAGTGGCAATAGAAAAAAACAACACAATTGTCTCTTTAAAATACTGATTTAATTGAAGTCTGAAATTTAAAGAATGCACTGTCATGATTTACTCATTTCTTGCTATAACTATAATATTTTGTGAGTTGAGATGTCTAGTCTGTCAGAAAAATGGTTTCAAATGTAGATTTGAAATTGTTCTTATTTAGCAACATTTAAAAAATGAACATAATCATAAAAGGGGAAAAATAAAGGCTAATTAATTTCAATGTTCAATGTATTTACAATTAGTTCTATAGGAAAAACTTGGGGAGGAAAACAGTAACTCAATGTTTATGGATTCAACCAGATGTCAGTTCTCTTTGAAAAGGGATTCCTGACTTATTAGATAGACTGCTCATCAGCACCCATTTTCACCGTTCCAACATGATCAGTGCCGACAATGATGCACTGTCACAGACACTATCTTACACACAGCTCAGCACTTAATGCCACAAGGCGACTTTCTCTATTTGTTTCCAAGTATCAACAAAGAGGTTTCTTTCCAAGTATGATTAAATTTTAAAAAAAGATGGGTGCCTCATTTTTTTAAATAGTTACATAAACAAAAGACAGACATTTTTTACTATTAGATTCAACAAACTCATGATCCAGTCTTCAGAATATCAATCAATGTGGGCAAGTGAAGCTAGCTAATAAATACACACAAACTGGTTATGAAAATGGGAATGTTTCCTTTTAAGAATTCAAGTAATATGAACAATTAAATCCAAATAGTATTAAGGAAACTTTTATAAATTACTCAAGAGCTTATAGACACAAATAAGAATCCATTCAAAGAAAAACCAAATCAATCATACCGAATGTGACTGATGGCTTGAACAGTGCCTATTGCGCTTCCTTTTAGGACTGCTTCTCCTGCTTCGGACCGAGGATTTACTGCAGTGGACTCGGTAAGTGCTTTCAATGTCTCTATGGTAATGTCTTGGAACATATCCTTCACAGTAGTCATTTCTGTATTCATCAACATATCTCCGGTCCCGATAATCTCTCTCATTCAAGCACCTTGCTTCTAAATAATGACTGAAAACATATTGAAAGGATTTCAATTATTCTCTTCATTCTAGAAACAATGTGGTTCACACAAAACATTAGCCAGGTGTGGTGGTGCACGCCTTTAACCCAGCACTTGGGAGGCAGAGATAGGAGGATTGCTGTGAGTTCGAGGACACCCTGAGACTACATAGTGAATTCCAGGTCAGCCTGGGCTAGAGCGAGACTGTATCTTGGGGGAAAAAAAAAAAAAACAGTAACAAAACACTCAAGAGAATTCTTGGTTTGGTTTATACAGCAAACTCAATAAAAGGAAAAAAACCCAACTTATGAGTTGAAATCTATGCTTATCTCACAAATCTTAGGAAGTATCTTTAACCAACAAATAGGTCCATATTTTTTTCATTATAAAAGTTGCTGTTGCCAGGCATGGTGGCACACACCTATAATCCTATCACTAAGGTGGTGGGATTATAGGTGTGTGCCACCATGCCCAAACTACATTTCAACTATAAGACTTCTAGTATGGGCTACATGAGACTCTGTCTCAAAAAAATAAGAGACAAACACTAGGCAAAAACAAAACCCCACACACACATTAGAAAAAATTGTTGTCAAGCACTTCATACCAAAGAACAAGCACTGACTTGATAATGTTCCTTTACCTTCTGGAAAAGTCAAAACCAAAACCTGAGAAAAGAGTTCTTCTGGAACTCATCACCCTATGGCAAGGGCACATGAACCACAGCTTTCCTCTCCACAGAGCCACGCCTGAGGAAGGTGACATAAGATCCCTTCCCTTTACCCTAAGTGCACTTAGACATGCCCAGCAAACAGAGAAACATGTAGAGCTTAGGAACCTTAAATGTAGTCCAGCCCTTTTATTTTACTGTATTAATATCTCTATATGATATGGCTATGGTTAGTGACAAAACTGAGGTATCTTCCAACTGCTGCTCTAAATCACCTATTGCCTACTCTTCTCTTGTCTAAGTTTTTTGCTTGAGGAACAGAACTTCTGAGAACTGCCTACTGTGCTAAAGACATCTAAAATATGTTCTCCACCAAAGAAAAAAGGATCCTATAATTGATTGTCCAGGATTGCAAAATCCTCTGCCCTGCTTTGCTTTCCCTTGAAAAATACTCAAGAAATACAAGAGGCAATAGCACTTTCTAGTGCCACAGTGCTTCTTCAGGTTTCTCTGGGAAAGAATGTGACAGAACCCGAGTTGCGAACCTTTTTCCCCAAGAAACACACCAATGCATAAAGAAAATCTTGGAGCTCGTGGACTTTAGCAAGTCCACGAATCCCAGTTTAGTAGCCTTGATATAATGGAAAGGAAGGATAGATTCAATTGGCCCAGTTTCCCATCCCCTCTCTACCTGGGATGAATGTCCTCTTCAACAGAGTGCGAAGCTTCAAAAGGTATGCACAGGGAGCACTGAGGGAGAGAGGGGACACCTGCCCAGTCAGACACATCAACTAAAATCATCCTGACAAGCACCAAGTGGCGTGGCAGCTGTTGCCTAGGACTGCCCTCATCAACCCCTCTACACTCCCCACAATACACTGTCAGTCTCTGTCCCAGGTGCTGACTTAAGCACAGAAACATCCCTTCAACTACTACCCAGTAGGCAGTCATCTGAGACTGGCTGGGGAGATGCAAGAATCTCTTGTCTTTATTCCCTAGCATCAGTTTGAAGTTCTAGACGTTGCAGAAACAACTCGGGGTATTAGGATAAGACCATGGGGGTCTAGTCAGTTGGTTTGAAAGTGTCAGGGAGACACTGCCACAAGTTAAGACACCATACTCTTAAGGGCATCCTATTTAATTCTGTCATCATCATACTCATAAAAGTCCAAAATTCGAGCCTGGAGAGATGGCTCAGCAATTAAGAGGCACTTGCTTGCAAAGCCTGGTGGCCTGGGTTCAATTCCCCAGTATACATGTAAATCCTGATGCACAAAGTGATGCATACATCTGGAATTCATTTGCAGTGGCAACAGAACCTGGCACACTCATCCTCTCCTCACAATAAATAATTTTTTTTTTAAAGCTCAAAACTCTATCAAACACAGACACCAGTAATGGTTAGCTGGAACATGGTGTGGCAAGCCTGAGTAACAAAACACAGGTGATGCAGCACCACCGATAACTAAAATGAGGACAGCCTTTTCAGTTCATGATGACCAATGACCAAGGCGGAGGGAGTAAAACTACAGAATTATTCAGGCTATGGATAGGGGAGATAGAATGAACAGATTATATATATATATATATTTATATTCACTGAATACTCAAGTGAATATTTCACAGTAGCTTTTCAAAACAGTCAAAACTGATGAGGGCATTGGCACTGGTTTTTATTTCCACACAGGCCCTGTGGGAGATAAAGAAAATCACATAAGGCAAAGCCCCTGCCAACAAATGAACAATTTAAGGTTACCCTCATAAAAATAAAATCTACCAATGCAAGAAATGCTGGAAGGGTGCCTGAGTGCTTAGATCAGAGAAGGGAAAAGAACTCAATCTGCTTAAAATGTCCAGGAAAGAATGTACAACAAAGATATAAATACAGTTAAGTGCTAAAGAGCAGCCAGGATCTGGACAAAGCACAAGGTAGCAATCCCAGGGCAGAACAATGGCACCTCACCATTGTACAGTTACATACCACCTGCAGCCACACAGGCTTAGAGGAGGACTTGTCCACACAGTCCTCAGGAACAGTCAGTAGACAATCTCAGCAAGAGCAGTTCTCACCCAGGAGAATCAATCATAGAAGCTACACATAGGCTAAGAAGTTTATCAAAGGCCAGACGCCCCAGTATTGCTATTTTGAATTTAGAGTTCCTACTAAAATGAGACACCTGGGTCAGTCATAGTAAATCTAAATATCTGATAATAAGCATGTAACATACCATGCTTAAGTGATTCCTAATTACCCTAAAACTTATCACTTTAAAACTTGATACTTTATGTTATAGGAAGCTATTTAAGGGTTTAGAACACAAATACATACATAAAGGTGGTCGGTGCTTCTGGACATGTTGATCTTTTCAGAATACTGGACAGAACAGATTAAGTAAATCTACTGAAAGGGAGACCAATCCACTGGCTACTTTCAAAAAACTAATCAGGAGGCTGGAGAGATGGGTTAGTGGTTAAGGCACCTGCCTCAAAGCCTAAAAACGCCCATCTGAATCTCCAGATCCCGTGTTTAGCCAGACGCAAAAGTGGTGCAATCGCACAATGTCATACATACACACAAGGGGGCACACGCGTCTGGAGGTTGTTCAGAGGCTGAGAAGCCCTGGCACGCCCATTCTCTCTCTGCCTCTTTCTCTCTCTCTCAAATTAAAAAAAAAAAAAAAAACTAATCAGAAAAAGATGCTTTGCAATACATATAACAAAGGCCTAAAATAATTTACAAACAATAAAAAGCTCCTGCAAACCATTAAGAAAAACATACTTTAATATTAAAACAAAATACACACACCATTCTTGACCTTTTAGAACAGCCAGAAGTGGTGAAAGTATGAAGGAACATGTTACAAAAGAATAATTTGGTATAAGCTTTCTAGAAAAGAAATGGAAATATATAACAAGAGCCTTGTAACACTGCATGCCCTTTTAACTTGGAAAATGCCTCTTAGAATTCTAAGGGAATAATCACAAAGCTATGCATACAAAGATTTTTTTTTTTTTTTTTGGTTTTGCAAGGTAGGGTCTCACTCTGGTCCAGGCTGACCTGGAATTAACTATGTAGTCTCAGGGCAAAGATTTTTTTAAAACAATCAGAAACAATTTACATTCAAATGGGCACTAGATCTACTAAAGTTACTTTTAGTTTTTTGCATTTCAGGTTTTTCAGTAATTGGTATCATTGTCAATGAAGGTGGTATAGGTGGGAATGTCCTGACAGTTAACTGGATTACTCAGTTTCATGTTTATGTACCTAATATGACTAAATTGTTATGTCAAACCACTTCCTTTCTACATAATGTATAGCAACCCTATGACTTAAGTAATAAACTGTCAAGCTCCAGAGAGTATTTCATACTTAATAGTGGGGTGCAGATTGTTCCCACTGCTCATGCAGGTTTGATAAAGCAGGTATACAAGGACCAGGAACAAGCTGTTTGGCAGACGAGTTGGTTTAGCATGGAGAAGGGATAACTGACCTACTGGTTTTAAAGTAACCCGAGCTGGCTCATTTAGGGAGTACCCTGGAGAACAGTCCTGAGGGACATCAGCACAAACAAGGAGAAAGCACAACACACACACCACACACGAGCCAAGGAAACAGTGAAAGAAACTGTCCACCTAGCCTTCCCTTACCATTCAGAACTTTTAGAATCCTCCAACTCTATATAAATATATCGCCTCCAAATTTTACAACAGTTAACAATAAAACAGGACACATGCAACCACAAATGTTTACTGAGGCCCTTTCCTAAATTATTAGCTACTTACCGCCTGTATAAAGGAACAGTTCTTAAAATAAATCAAACTGCTAAAATCAGACAGACATATCCATTGGCCTTATTCCACAAATAACCTGTCGAAGTAACTAACCCCCAATGCACTTTCTCACCTATAATAACTACCTTCCATCACATCTCATATGCAAAGCACTCAAATGAGCACCCAATATATGTGCAAGTGAAAACCCCTCACTGGGTATCATCACTGTTACTGAATTTTGTTTAGTACTGAATGTATTTCTTTCTTTTTTTGTGATGCTAAGGATTTAACTAGACTATGCCCCCATACCTACTAGGCAAGTGTTGTACCCCTGATCTACATCCCTTTAATATATTTTTCATTCACTTGCTGATCAAGTATCTTCCACCACTCCCAGATGTAAACAAATGAAGACTAAAACTTTGTTGTACTCACTGCTATAGTCTCAACACTTATAGAGGCTATCCTCTAAGAGGCACCCTGTGTTTTTTGATTGAATTCTAAAACAATTTTTTTTTGGAGAGAGACAGAGAGGGAGAGGAAGACAGAGATGGGCGTGCCAGCAGTCTCTCAGCTGCTGTGAACGAAATCCAGATGTGTGTGCACCCTCTTGTGGTCAAGTGCGGCATTGCACCCTTGCGTCACTTTGCATCTGGCTAAACATGGGACCTGGAGATTGGAACTGGGTTCTTAGGCTTAGCAGGCAGGCGCCTTAACCACTAAGCCATCTCTCCAGCCCTAAAACAATTTTTTTAAAAAGATATATTGTTAAAACTACTAGAACTAAAATGCTTCTAGTTCAAGAACAATTTACCAATCAGAGTCTTTAAACTGGTGATGGGATTTACAATGCCTGTTCTCTTGTGTACTACTGTGCGATCTCCTCTTCCGTTTGTGACTTCCACTGTAGCTTTCACGGCCCCAGCTTTCTCTGCTATCCCAATCAGGACAGTGAGTTCGTTTGGAATGCCGCATCTGTTAACCAGGGAGGAAAAAAATATATAACAGAAGGCTAAAGATGGCTGTATAACATACTATACACTAACATTATTTAAATGTGAATACCTAATACATAAGGTCACACAAGCTCTACAATCTTTCAGGTATATTTCCCAAAGCATGGAGCACTATATTACTGACATCACATGACTGACTGCCAAGTGGCACTGACCTAGTCCTAAATGACAGACAACACTGGGAGATTAATACATTCTCTTTCAGCTCTTGTAACAACCTCCTTAAAAAAAAAAAAAAAAAAGTGCCTGGAGTGGTGGCACATGCCTTTGATTTCAGCACTTGAGGCAGAGCTCTAGGAGGATCACCTAAGTTCAAGGTCAGCCTGGAACTAGAGTGAGTTCCAGATCAGCCTGGGCTACAGTGAGATCTTAAGGGTGGGGTAGGGAATATAAAAGGCCAAATAAGATGGTTCAATCTTATATAACAATATTTAATTGAAAGTAAATTGCCTTTTTGCTTAATTATATTACCTTCTATCTATAATTATTTTCTAAGTAAGCTATTCTGTTTTTGTTTCACTTTCCTTTTGAGACAGACTCATGTACCTCAGGCTGGCCTCAAACTCGCTATGTAGCTATGTAGGATGACTTTCAACTTCTGATCATCCTGCCTCTGCCCCTAGAAGAGATAGGGTTCCAGGCATGCATCATGTGTGACTTTATGTGGTACCAGGTCTGAACCCAGAGCTCTGTGCATGCTAGCTAGGTAAGCACTCTACCAGCTGAGCTACCTCCTTTAGGCTGTTCTTTAAAAATACAAACACTGGGCTGGAGAGATGGCTTAGCTGTTACAGTGTTTGCCTGAGAAGCATAAGGATCCTAGTTCAATTCTCCAGGTCCCACCTAAGCCAGATGCACAATGGGGCGCACGCATCTGGAGTTTGTTTGCAGTGGCTACAGACCATGGCACGCCCATTCTCTCCTTCTCTCTTTCCGTCTCTAAATAAATAAATAAATAAATAAACAAACAAACAAAGATTTTTAAAAATACAAACACTGGGCTGGAGGGATGGCTTAGCAGTTAAGGCGCTTGCCTGCAAAGCCAAAGGACCCAGGTTCAATTCCATAGACTCACGTAAGCCAGATGCACAAGGGGGTACACGCATCTGGAGTTCGTTTGCAGTGGCTGGAGGCCCTGATGAGCCCATTCTCTTTCTCTGTCAAATAAATAAATAAGAATAAAGTATTCTTAGCTGGGCATGGTGGCGCACGCCTTTAATCCCAGCACTCGGGAGGCAGAGGTAGGAGGATCGCTGAGAGTTCGAGGCCATCCTGAGACTACATAGTTAATTCCAGGTCAGCCTGGACCAGAGTGAAACCCTATCTCGAAAAACCAAAAAAAATAAAAAATAAAAAATAAATAAATAAAGTATTCTTTAAAAAAACACGACCGCCGGGCCTGGTGGCACACGCCTTTAATCCCAGCACTCAGGAGGCAGAGAGAGGTAGGAGGATCGCCATGAGTTCAAGGCCACCCTGAGACTACACAGTGAATTCCAGGTCAGCCTGAGCTAGAGTGAGACTCTACCTCGAAAAACCAAAAAAATAAAATAAAAATAAAAACCATGAACGCTGAGGTGGAAGCTGACTTGAAGATAAATGGTATCCACAAGCTCTGGCAAAATATAACACAAATGAGAGAAGCAAGTGTCCCAAGTGTGGGAAGTGACTCCATTAGAGGTAGTCTTTTGTTAGGAAGCTTCTTTTTCCTCACACTCTAGTTTGTTTCTTGCTTCTCTAAATCATATGACATAACAAAAGAGACAGATGAAACAGTATTCAGAGAAGCTGAAGGGAAACCTAAAGGTGTTACCATGGATTTGTCTACTAGGCACAATGAGGCTTGGTCACAGCCCAAGGACCTAACAGGACAATTCCGAGATTCCATCCAGAGCCTCCATGTACAGCCTGGACTACCTCCAAGCTCAGCATCTGCCTTCCAACAATTTGACCTGTCTGCTTCTCCTGATCTTAATTCTTTTCCAAAGCAGTTACAATTTTAACAAGGTCTAAACCCTGCCAAGCAGAGTGAGTTTCAGTGGTTAGGAAAAAAAAAAATCCACAAGCTTGGCAAATAAATTAAAGCTGAGAAACAGAGCAAAGCCAACTTAAGTTACCCTTCTTCAGCTGGTCTAAATGACTAAGAAATGAACAAATTAAGCAAAAATTTAAATGACTTCAAATGGATTAAAGGCTTAGGAATGAGGCAGCTTCAATTCTCTTGGGAGGCTTTCCTAAGGGCATACACCAGGGCGGGAATAGAAAGGGCATGTATTATGCCACCAGTCAGATCTTTACCCCATAAGTGCTGGGCATAGAATCTGGGGAACCCACCAGGTAGGCAAGCACTCTACCAGGGAGTTAAGACCTCCAACCCAAGTATCACATAACTTCTTTTGTTTCTACGTACACTAGGCATCTTTCTGATAATGTGGCATTAAAAAAAGAGAGAAAATGTGGATCAAGTCAAACAAAAATCCTAAAAACCTATTAGGCTTCTCTGGAAATTAGTGAGCACTATTTAATATAGTCACCTCAATATGAAAAACTGAAATAAAACCACAAACTTACTTGAGACAACAACCAAAAATTCTTTAGAAAAGCCCTCATTTGTTTTGTATTTCTAGTGCAATGCTTCTGATCCATTACTTCAGTTATCAAAACTGAATTTTTTCAGCGTGGGTCAAACATTTTGTTTTTCTCAGTTAATGCTACAGACGAAATCCAGGAGCTCAAGTCATATATAAGCATTAAGTAACAGCAAGCAAATGGACAACTTCTGATGACTCACGATGGTGACCATCCATCCATTACACAGGGTTTGTTTACAAGACTTCTGTGTTTAACTTAGCTTCCCCCTCCCTTGTCTGCCACAACCAGCTTTACCTCTTACAAGATAGAATTCTCAAATTATCAAAGTTATTAATATGCAAACATTAAAATTACTAAATTACCTTGTGAAAACCTACATCCTGTGTTTCTCTAGTCAGACTCACTACACAAAATGTAGTTCAGGTGTTGGTCCCAGTTCTAATACCTTTTCAGTTCAATACACTCCTGCTATCCTGGTCTCCAGCAGTGTCCAGAAATATTTAATTAGGAGCTAAAGAACTTACAACTCCCTGGACTCTCAGTCTATGAATAAGATTCTTTTGCATACCCAGAAGTGAAAAACTATCTCAAATGATTACACTACCTCTAATTAGCATTTAAGAATTCCCACATGTTAAAATCACCAGGCATCCTTCAACAATAACAACAACAAAAAAATCAAACACAATGGATTCCTATGTATACATCCGCATTAAAAAATCTGATTCTCAGCCGGGCGTGGCGGCGGCATAGATCTTTAGTCCCAGCATCCTGGAGGCTGAGGCAGGAGGATCGCCATGAACTGAGGGCAAGCTGATCGGGCAGAGTGAGTTCCAGGTGAGCCTGGACTAGACTGAGACCCTGATTCCAAAAATAAAAATAAAAAAAAAAAAACCGAGATGGGTTAACAGTGATGACTGGCGGGCTCTCACGAGGACTGCGTTTCTTAAGGGGGAACAAAAAGCCTGACGTGCATGGTGGGGCACGGCCCCTGCGGCGCGCTTCCTTAAAGCCGCGCCGGCGGCCGCCCGGGCTCGATCCCGCCGCCCGCGCCGCCCCACCTCGGCGGGGGAGGAGGAGGAGGGAGAGGCGAGGACACGTCGCGACAATGGACGCGCCTCCCCGGATGCGGGCCGCTCCCGCCCGACGCGAAGGCCTCCGGCCCGGGCTCGGGGCTCGGCCGGGCGGGGCTCGCTCGGCGCAGGTGCCCGCGGGAGGACACGACGTCCCGTCCACCTCCGCGGAGCCCCGGCCCGGGCGGACGGCGAAGCGGGGCCGGGCGGCGGACGCACCCTGGGGTCCCGGGGCCGGTCCCCGCCCTGCGGCCGACGAGGCGCGGCCAAGGTCCGGCCGGTTCGCCGAGGGCCCGAGCGGGCGGCGAGCCCCGGCCTGCAGCCGCCGCGCACCGCCCGGACTGCGAGCCCGAGCCCGGCCGCGCCTCCGACATCTTGCCTCCGACGGCCTCCCGGCTCGGCTCGGCCCGGCCCACCTCACCCGCAGCCTCACCTCCGCGAAACCAAAAGGCCTCTTGGCCGAGAAATGTCGCCGCGCCGACGTGCTGCCTCCGGACGCTGCGACAAACACCCCACAAAATGGCGGCAGAGCCGTCGCCTCTCAACCCCCCGGGCGGCCTCTAGCGCCACCTACGCCGAGCCAACGCGCCTGCGCGACACCGCCTCGCGCCCACCCGCGGACCCCGCAAGGGGCGGGGCTTTGTGACGTCACGGAGGGCGGGCCTGTTTCTCCACACTGCGGCTGCGCGGCCCGGGCAGCCCCGCCCTCTCGGGTATTGACAAGCTGTCGAGTTGCTCTTCGTTCTCGCAGCGCTTGGGTACAACCCCGATCCAGGGCTTCCCTGGGTCTTGGTGGCGGGCGTGGCTGCTCCTCGAAGTAGAGCTGTGCTGGGAGCCGCAGCCCTCGGCAGAGCCAGCCTCCGACCCCCTTCTTCGTCACCCTCGAGCAGGACGTTCCATCGCCCTGATGTCCTCCCCGAACCTTCTTCTCCAGGAGTTCGACTCCGACCTCGCCGCGGCGGGTCACGAAGCTGCCCTGGGCCGGCTTCCGAAGGTCGGGATGGGTTCGGATGAAACACCGAGGCTGCCTGCCTCAGGACGAGCTTTCCCCGGCGTGCGTGCCTGCGCCCCGAGAGCAGAACCAAGTGCGGGGGCGTTCGGTGCAGACCCCCGACAAGGCTCTTCCTGGTGGCATCCCCGCCTCTTGCGCGGCAGTCTCTGCCCTCTCTGTTAAAGGCGGTTCCTGTGGTCAGAAGACGTGCTCGCTCAACAGAACTGTTTGAAACAACGAGGACTAGCTAGCTCACGCCTGTAATCGCAGTGTTTGGGAGGCAGAGGCGCAAGGATCAGTTCAAAGCCACCCTGGGCTACATGAAAGCCAGTCTCGAGAACCAAAAATAAGGGTGGTGGAGGGCTGGGGGCATGGTTCAGGGAACACAGTGCTTGGCCTGACAGGGTGAGGACCGTAATGCAGATGCCCAGCACCCTCCTAAAATGCCCAAAATGCCTCAGTAAAATACAGAGGAAAGCAGTCGATGAAGGCCTCCCATGTCAACATGCACAGACACTTTTCCACACATATGAATACACAGCATAGGAACGCAAACTGACCTGAACACAAGAACACCCACACCAGAACACTCCCTAGTCCAGCAGCGTCATTTCCACACAGGAAAAAGCACGCCCCCCAAAAAAAAAAAAAAACCCTTAATTTGGGCTGGGGCGATGATTCAGCTGTTTAAGGCACCTGTTTGCTTGCAAAGCCTCCTGGCCTGAGTTCGTTTTCCCAGTACACACATAAAGCCAGATGTGCAAAGTGACCCCTAACATCTGGAGTTTGTCTCCTGTAGCAAGAGGCCCTAGCAATCTATTCTCGCCCTCTCTCTTTTCACAAATATTTTTTTAAATGAAAATTAAAAAAATTTTTTTATTGACAACTTCTATACTTACAGACAATAAACGGTGATATTTCCCTCCCCTCCCCTCATTCCCCTTCAGAACTCCACTCTGCATCATATGTGTTATCCAAGAAAGCTGGTGGGGGTGGGGTGGCCCATGTCTTTAACCGCAACACTGGGGAGGCTGAAGTAGGAGGATGGTCCTGAGTTGGAGGCCAGCCTGGGACAACAGACTACAGTTCTGGGTCAGCCTGTGCTAGAGTGAGACCCTGCATCAAACAAGCAAACAAAACCTAGAATTCTTTAAAAAGCAACCAGAAAGCCGGGTGTGGTGGCGTATGCCTTTAATCCCGGCACTCGGGAGGCAGAGGTAGGAGGATCACCATGAGTTTGAGGCCACCCTGCAACTACATCGTGAATTCCAGGTCAGCCTGGACTAGAGTGAAACCCTACCTCGAAAAAACAACAACAAAAAAAAAGCAATCAGAAGAATTGTTTTATCAAATATTCTAGGTCATGTATTCTATATGCCTAACCACAGAAGTAGAAAATACTTGTCCATAAAAGCAGAGTTCTACAGTCTAAATTATTGTGTAAACAATTATTACCCTTGTAGAATAACCTTTATGAAGATGTAAACCCTTACGAAGCATATCCTTTTATAAGATGTTGATCATTGATAAGTACTGGTCTGTAATTTGATTTTTGGTTATCTGTATCTGTCAAGTATTCATTACATGCTAACCACGTTATAATCAAGATTGTATTTAATCATCTAAGCCACTCTGTGCAGTGGTTATCAGAGGCTTCCCCTTAGCACAGTTCTAAAGTGTTGGCAGAGGCTTCGGCCCCCAGCCTTTCTTCTCTACAGATCTTAAGTTTATGCTGTTATATCAACCTGTTCCAATTCATCCACAAGGGACAAAGCAACTCACTTTGCTTAGTCTGTCAAGGAAAATATGCTGAGTCCATCTTTCAGCAAGACCAAAGGGTTTGATTTTAAAAATTACTTTTTAAGGTAATACATCATCTGAGGCTCCCATGATGAAACAATGAGTCAGCTCATTTCTAGCACATCAAGGTCATTAAAGGTCACACGGTGAGTCACAGTAGATCTTCCAGGCATCCCATACTACCCAAGTTGGACAACCTCCCAGGTTTCCCAAGGTATCCTGGTACTGCCTGTGGAGAGAGTCAAATATCACACCATTAAGCAAGATGCTGTCAAATGATCAGTGTTAGAAACACCCCAATTCACAGTGCACTTTCCAGTGCAGCTGTGTGAGGTGGGTGTGCAAGGAGGCAGGAGCGACTGAATTAAGAGTATTGGGGGCTGGAGAGATGGCTTAGCACTGAAGGCACATGCTTGCGAAGCCTAAGGACCCCGGTTCAATTCTCCAGGTCCCACGTAGGGCAGATGCACAAGGGGGTGCACATGTCTGGAGTTTGTTTGCAGTGGCTAAAGGCCCTGGTGCGCCCATTCTCCCTCTCCCTCTCTGTATCTCTAATAAATAAATAAAATAAAATAATAAAAAAAGAGTATTGGGAAGTGGCTGGGCATGGTGGCACCACGCCTTTAATCCCAGCACTTGGAAGACTGATGTTCAAGGCCAGCCTGTGCTACAAAGTGAGTTGCAGGTCAGGCTGGGCTGGAGTGAAACCCTACCTTGAACAAACAAAAACTCAAAAACAAAAACAATTTAAAAAAAAAAACCTAGTATGGAGAATATAGGAAATTGGATGGGCTGGTCTCCCAATCTGTTTATCTCCTTCCCTCTTTCTCTTCCCCCCTCTTTCCCTCTGTATATTCCTCTATACCTTTCCTTTCTTCTGTGGTCTGGGACTCACAGAAATTCTTCTGCCTCAACATCCCAAATGCTGAGATTATAGGTGTGAGCCATCATGTCCTGCCTTGTTAATTTCTGCTACCACTGAGGAAAGGGTCTCAGAGCCAGGTGGCAGCTAAATAAACGTGCCTGCCACAGGGGCTTCGTTGCCTTCAGTACTCCTCATCACACCAGTTCTAGAAACTGCAGTAGACAAACCGTTTACAAAAAAATTATTTTATTTCCCCAAAAGTTTATGGAAAACAAAGTAATGATAAGCAGACTCAGTGTCTTCTTAGATTCTTCATTGAGATGAATTAGCCATCTCCTTCCTCCCCTTGGTATGGAGAAATTAGGAATTGAACTGAGATCTTTATCACTCCTATGTCAGCTAAGTATAGAGTTTCTGATGTGATCACTAAATGTTTTACTGAACTAATTTCTATCACATTGTTCTACCAGCCTCTACTTTGATATGATTAAAACCACGTTAAAGCCAGGCGTGGTGGCGCACACCTTTAATCCCAGCACTTGGGAGGCAGAGGTAGAAGGATCACCATGAGTTCGAGGCCACCCTGAGACTACATAGCTAATTCCAGGTCAGCCTGGGCCTCGGTAAGACCCTACCTTGAAAAACCAAAAACAAACAAACAAAAAAAAAAAACACGTTAAAAACTCCCAGAGGGGCTGGGAATTATGACTCAATGGGTAAAGTGCATGCTATGCAAGCAAGAGAACCTGAATTCAGATCCATTCCCAGCACCCACATAAAATGCCAGACAAGGTGGCATATGCCTGTAATCCTAGCATTGGGGGGAGGCAGAGACAGGAAGATCCCTGGGGCTTGCTGGCTAGCTAGTTGAGCTGAATGCTCGAGATACAGGTTTAATGAGAAATTCTGTCCAAAACTAAGGTGTAGGGCTGGAGAGATGTCTTAACGGTTAAGGCGCCTGCCTGCTAAGCCTAAGAACACTGGTTCCAATCTCCAGGTCCCACGTTTAGCCAGATGCAAAGCGACGCAAGGGCGCAATGCCTGAATTTGCCCACAAGGGGGCGCACGCGTCTGGATTTCGTTCACAGCAGCTGAGAGACTGCTGACGCGCCCATTCTCTGTCTCCCTCTCCCTCTCTCTCTGTCTGTCTCTCTCTGTGTCTCTCTCCAAAATAAATAAATAAATAAATAAATAAATAAATAAATAAAAATAAATAAATAAATAAGGTGTAGAGTTTGGAGAGATGCCTTAGCAGTTAAAGGCTCTTGCTTGCAAACCCTTCATGCCTAGGTTCAATTCCCCAGCCACTCACAGAGACCCTGAAGCAAAAAGTGGAATAAGCATTTGGTGTTGACTTTGCATTGGCAAGAGACCCTGGTGCACCAACACACATACACAAATAAATTTAAAAATAATAATAAGGTGTGAGAGATTGAGGAGGACACCCATTGTAAGTTTCAGGTTTGAGCACAGACTACCCTTGGAGACAAACTGTTTCTTGAACCCAAGACTTTTTGTGATGTTAGGCAAGAGAACGGCAAAGCCAACTGGGTGTGGTGGTGCACACCTTTGATCCCAGCACTCAGAGGGAAAGGTAGGAGGATTGCCATGAGTTCGAGGTCAACCTGAGACTACATTAGTGAATTCCAGGTCAGCCTGGGCTAGAGTGAGACCCTACTTTGTAAAACCAAGAGAGAGAGAGAGAGAGAGAGTGGCAAAGTAAAGGCTTTAGACCCCTAGTTAGGGGAGGGGGGAGATTTGTTGGCTTTTGGGGGAGGGTCCTTGGATGGGAGGGATGTGATGGGAAGGGAAGTTGAGCATCTGAGTTCCCAGCCCTTGTGATCTGGCATGGCTTGGAAAGTCATGCCTACCCAGGGCCACAGGTGGTGACCTGGAGGAGGCCCCATTACTCCTCCAGGTCCTGGGGCAGTAAGGCTTAGCCAATTTACACAACAGTACGGAGTCCATCATCACATGCCTGGGCACTTGGGGGTGACACGTATCACTACTGTGGATAGGGGGGAAGGGAGGAACAGTTCTCTGTCAATCTAACAGGCTGGAGAGATGGCTTAGCAGTTAAGGCACTTGCCTACAAAGCCTAATGACTCAAGTTCAATTCCCTAGAACCCACGTAAAGCTAGATGTCTGAAGGCCTTGGCACACCCATTCTGTCTATCTGTCTTCTATCTTTCTCTGCTTGCAAGTAAATAAATAAAATATTTTTAAAAATCTAACACTAGGGCTGGAGAGATGGCTTAGCAGTTAATACATTTGCCTGAAAAGCCAAAGAACTCAGGTTCAATTCCCCAGGACCCATATGAGCCAGATGCACAAGATGGCAGTTCTGGAGTTCGTTTGTAGTGGCTGGAGGCCCTGGTGCACTGTTTCTCTCTCCACACACAGAGAAAGAATGAGAATAAATGGGCATATAACAGGGCACTTTGCCACTGCAAACTCCAGAGACATGCACCACTTTTCATCAGTCACTGCAAACGAACTCCAGATGCATACACCCCCTTGTGCATATGGTTTACTGTAGGTCCTGGGGAGTTGAACCAGGATCCTTTGGCTTTGCAGGGAAATGTCTTAACTGCTAAGCCATCTCTCCAGTCCTGTTATTTATTTCTTTTTGGATTTTTGAGGTAGGGTCTCACTCTAGCCCAGGCTGACCTGGAATTCACTATATATTCTCAGGATGGCCTGGAACTCATGGTGATCCTCCTACCTCAGCCTCCTGAGTGCTGGGATTAAAGGTGTGTGCCACCATGCCCAGCATAATTTGTTATTGATATACACAGACAAAAAACTTTTAAAACATTATATTTACTAAGATTCAATTCAGCTTCAATATGAAGCTGTAAAACACAAACAAACATAAATCCATGCTTTTTACATACTACATATCTTGGGAAATGTGCCATTAAACATAGTAATGAACTTAAGACAGTAAGAGTAAGGAGTTAACAAAAGCTAAACATTGCAGCCTAAGCAAAATGCATACAAAAATAACTATCAGCCGGGTGTGGTGGCGCACGCCTTTAATCCCAGCACTCGGGAGGCAGAGGTAGGAGGATCGCCATGAGTTCAAGGCCACCCAGAGACTACATAGCAAATTCCAGGTCAGCCTGAGCTAGAATAATACCCTACCTCGAAAAAAAAAATGCATTTTAGAATCTTTACCAATCAAGTTCAAAAAGTACCAATATCTGTTTGAAACCATTCCTCTCCAAAACCAACGTGTAATCAAAATTAATTCTACTAACAAAACATATTCTAATGTTAACAAATATTCAGTTATTATGAAGGTAAATCCAGCGCTCTGGGGGCTTTCTCATGCTGCAAAGGGCTGCGTATCTGTATCTCTGGTTCACTCAAGCAGCATACGACAAGGTCCGAGGGTGTCATAAGCTCAGTCAAGGGCGAGGCTGCGGTGCCCAGCCTGACCTCCCCAGGAAGCATGGCCACTGTCCACAAAAGTAGGATATGTAAGGATCAAAGGCATGCTGCTCTGTTAGCTAAAGACAGCAAACCACCCTGCTTAAAAGCTCCTTCCCCAGGTAAATAAAAGTATAGAAGGGGAAAAAATAAGAAACACACACACACCTACAGAGTAGGGATTTTGAGTAATGTAATCCCTACTTCAAAAATTTTAACTAGAGTCATCTGTTATTTCTGATTATATCTTTAAAATGTCTCCAGGTTCAATTTCTGTCTATTTATCATTTGATACATCAGTTAAACATATTGGCTTTATTCCAAGTGTCTTACCACTCGTACAAGTGCAGTGTATAATCTCCCAGCCATCAAGCCCGGGAAGAGAAGAGCTGATGTTCGAGTAGCAGGCCAACGATTATGACCCTTCACACAGTGCAACCCGAGGGGCTACTGAACAGTCCAGAAGTAATTCTAAAAACAAGGAAAGTCATGCACTTTAGTAAATATGCCATACTTTTCACAGTTGAAATTCCCTCAGACATTACACTCTCTTCACAGGGAATCCTGGTCTTTTGTGATGTCACAGTGAGTCAGCACTCGAACTAGCTCCTTCTTTTTCTTCTTCTTACTCTGTTTCTTATGCTTCTTCTTCTTCTTTCTTTTTTTTGGGGGAGGGGGGTTGGTTTGTCAAGGTAAGGTCTCACTCTAGTCCAGGTTGACCTGGAATTCACTAAGCAGTCTCAGGGTGGCCTCGAACTCATGGCAATCCTCCTACCTCTGCCTCCTGAGTGCTGGGATTAAAGGTGTGCACCACCATACCCAGCTTGCTTCTTTTTCTTTTTAGTTTTTTTTTCTATTGTTTTCTCTCATTCTTCACTGCTTTTCTTCTTTTTTGCTCGTACCTGCTCAATATAATCGATTCTGACAAGGACTCAGAGGCTAATGGCTTATCTTCATACATCTTTTTTAGTGCCATTTTCTTTCTCAGTCACATCTTTTGCTTCTTTTTCTTTTTTAAACCATCCTTACTGTCTGAGTCCATCTCTGACACAGAGCTTTCAGGTTTGTGTGAACGATTCTTTTATTTTTTTTCTTTCTCCTTTCTGCTTGTCTCTTAGCCTCATCCTCAGAACCTGAAGACCAGCTGTTAGAACCAGAGCTTGATGAAGAGGGTGATACCGACCAGATTTCTCTGACTTTTTCTTTTTATGGCTCTTTCTTTCTTTCTTTCTTTCTTTCTTTCTTTCTTTCTTTCTTTCTTTCTTATTTTGGATGAGCTTTCATTTCCACTTAGTAATTCCTCCCTGTGTTTTTCTAGTTTTCTTCCAATTCTCATTCATTTTTTCTTCAAATTCAGCCAGAGCCCTGGAACCTTTCTTTTTCTTTTCCAGCTGTTCTTTCACTTCCTCCAGATAGGCCTTGGTCAATTCAGATAGTCCTGAATTGTTGGCCCTGAAGCCTGGACTGGACTTTTGATCAGGCCATTGCAACTGGATTCATGTAGGCCCGCTTCCCCAATGTGATGGCTGAATGCATGGTCACATTGGGGTATTTTTCTACTCTGACTGCTGGTGTCAGATTTTTCCAGGTCCTGATTGGCTCTAAGTACAGTCCCGCCTTTCCCATTCATGTGCTTCTTCAAGCTCAAGCAGGTACTCTTCTCTCTCTCTCTTCCTGCCCTCACTCGGCATTGCTTCCATTTCCGATTCTTACTACTGTGGGAGCTAGCACACCTACTGCCCTGCAGGTCTCTTCAAACCCTGGTTGATTCCTGATCTTTGTTCCATGGCCAGGAAACATGCAGTTTTTGGGCACTCGGGGATCCCTTATATTGGTGTCCTGCCTCCTGATAACTGGCATGTATTCTTTTAAAAAAAAAAAATATATATATATTATGAGAGAAAGAGAATGGGTGCCCCAGGGCCTCTAGCCACTGCAAATGAACTCCATGTGCCAGCACAATCTGACTTACACAGGTTCTGGGAATCAAATGTGGGTCTTTAATCTTCGTAGGCAAGTGCCTTAACAGCTAAGTCATCTCTCCAGCCCTGTCTTGTGTTCTTCATGTCCACTACTAGAAAACCATAGGTTCAAAAGCCAGGCGCGGTGGCGCACGCCTTTAGTCCCAGCACTCGGGAGGCAGAGGTAGGCGGATCACCATGAGTTTGAGGCCACCCTGAGACTACATAGTGAATTCCAGGTCATCCTGGACTAGAGTGAGACCCTACCTTCAAACACCAAAAAAAAAAAAAAAAAAAAAAAGAAAGAAAGAAAGAAAGAAAGGAAGGAAGGAAGGAAGGAAAAAAAAAAACCATAGGTTCACATAGATTATCTGGCTTTTTAAAAACCTATTTTTATTTATTTGAGAGATAGAAAGATAGAGACAGAGTATGGGCACACACCAGGGCCTCTTGCACAGCAAATGAACTTCAGACACATGTGCCACTTCATGCATCTGGCTTTACATGGGTACTGGGGAATAGAACCCAGGCCTTCAGGGCACATGCGTCTGGAGTTCGTTCACAGCGGCTGAGAGGCTGCTGGCACACCCATTCTCTTTCTATCTCTCTCTCTCTCTGACTCCAAAAACAAAAAAACTTTAAAACATTAATCAAACCACATATTTCTATTAATATACATAGCAGCAACTGATGTCGCCCCTGGCCATGCTGACTTCAATGCAGAACTGGTGCCATGTTTGTCATGGGGAAAGTCAGTGACTCTCTGATTGGACTGGAGGCTTGCTCCACAGTGGGGAATACTGAAAACCTAGTCAAAAGCCTATGACGGGGGAGGTCATGAGCCCTAGGGGTGTAATGCCTGCTGGTGTCTGGCTAAATGCATATATTATGCCCACCAAAATAAACACTTTGCTTATGCCCTCTAAACACTTATGCCCACATATTAATACTACCTCTCACTTTCTGTTAGAGAAGCTTGCTTCTCTTTTCAGATGGTGTTAACCACTGGTGTGACCCAAAAGTCACCTCAGTGCTGAGAAGTAACAGTGGAGTGTTCATCACTCAGTGAGATAGAAAGCTCTATTGTCTCTCACAAGGCTCAGGATCCATTGCGGAAGAGGTGGTGGAAAGAATGTAAGAACCAAAGGAAGGGAAAGTGTTTACAATGCAGTCATCCAGACACAAAGTGGCCTTGATATTCATGACCCCACAGTGGCTGAGATGGCCTACACAAAACCTGCATAACAGGAGGGAAAATGACGTTATCAAAATAGAAGACAGGGCTGGGGAAATGGCTTAGCAGTTAAGACATTTGTCTGTGAGGCCTAAGGACCCAGGTTCCATTCCCCAGGACCCACGTTAGCCAGATGCACAAGGGGCCTCATGTGTCTGAAGTTTGTTTTTAGCGGCTGGAGTCCCTGGTGCACCCATTCTGTCTTTCTCTCTGCCTTTTCCTCTCTCTCTCTTTCTCTCAAATAAATAAATAAATAAAATATTAACAAACAATAGAAAACACACTTATTAGAAAAAAGGACTGGGGGGGGGTCTGGGAGGGGGAAATGGTGATGATGACAGGGGATTATGACCATGGGATATTGTATATATTTATGGAAGTTGTCAATAAATAGTTTAAAAAAAAAAAAAAAAACAAAGCATCGGGCTGGAGAGATGGCTTAGCCTGCAAAGCCAAAAGTTCCTGGTTCGATTCTCCAGGACCCACATATGCCAAATGCACAAGGGGTCACATGCATCTGGAGTTCGTTTGCAGTAGCTGAGGGCCCTGGTGTGCCCATGCTCTCCTCTCTTTCTGTCTCTCAAATAAATAAAATGTATTTTAAAAAATCTTCTGGCATTACAAACAACTTTATTCAGTGCTGGGGATGAAACCCAGAGGCGAGCACGTGGAGGAAACACTCTACCACAGACTTTGAGCCCCAGCATTTCCTTCCTCACCTGAGGCTTGTGAGGCAGAGAATCACTGAGCCCCAGTTTTGTCACCCCAGAGCTAGAGAACGCAGGGGGAGGGTCGGGATGTGCCTCAGTGAAAAGAGGGTCAGTGGATGTGCCTCAGTGGGCAGAAGCTGTTTCTCAAAGACATGCCATCTTGCTAGTGGGGTCTGCATACAGGAAGCCTGAGGCAGAAGAGGAGGAGGGACTGGTAGTGTTGCGAGCAAAAGGATCTTTCTCAGCTTGGAGTGGCTCACCTCACAGTTAGAGTACAGGACATTAAACACTCACTAAAACGCCCCAGCTCTGTGGGTCTGGAGTTTATTTTCCTGGAGACTTGCAAATAAACAAAAGTAAATAAGAAAATAAAGTCAGAAATTAAAAGTAAGACGGGAGAGCCTCAGAGCTGAGAGAGGTTCCCAGGAGGCAGCAGCCATGTGCCTGGCATCAGAAGTTTATGCCTTTGGGAATGCAAAGGAACTATCAGCTTGGCCTGCATTGGATTGGCTACCCCAAAAGCACACAGCGGCTCCTGATAGGCTGGGGTAGACAAGGGGCTGGACTTTGCATGAGTGCCAGATGGACAGCCTTCTGCTGAGTCAGCATAAGCAGGAAGGTTTGATCTGTTGAAAGCCAGAGCTTTCAGGATTTCAGCTCCCAGACTCAGTTTTCTTCAAAACCTGTGTTCAAGGTTTCATCAGAACAGATTATTTGTTTATTCCCGTGGACCTGCAATTAGCTTCCTGCACATTGGGGGTAACCTTCTTCCTAATCCAACAAAGAGGGCCCAGGTCACCTCAGAGCAGATCCCGCCTGCCTCCTCACCCATCCTCTGTCTGTCTACGGTTATGGGTGCCACTGAAGGTGCGAAGACAAGAAGGAACGAAGATGTCAATTAAAATCAAATTTTATTCTAACAATACACGGAAAAGAATGAATGACCAATGTAAAATTACACACTTCTGTTGTATCCAGAGAGACAACAACAGTTTCTACTTGTGATTATGAAAGCTCTGGATGGTCAGAAGAGGTGGCCTGCTCTGGAGGATGGCAGGAAGCAGGTTTGGAATTGTACTTGGAGGGGTCACGGTCGAGCACTGCCAGGCAGGCACCAGAGGACCCTCCATGACTGTGGCTGGTGAAGGTACACAGTGCAGCTCCCCAGTATAAATGCGGTTGCCCCAGGCCTGGGGCTGGTAGTCAGCAGGAGCAGGGTACATGGAAGGAGGCAGGTACATGGGAGATTCAGAGGGAGGACCTGCAGGAGAGAAGACACAGAGATGTCATGAGCACATTACCTACTCGCTCTCTGAAACGTTCCCCATGACAGTTTCTGGCCTTGGGCTCCTGACCAATCAGAGCAAATCCAAGAGCCAAATCCCTTGGGGTCATTCTTTGCCAAGGTAGGAACAGAACAAACAGGGGATCAAGGCAGGAGAACCCATTCAGCCACCATTTCTTCTCACTGAGTGCAGAGGGACGTGAGAGCAGGAGGTGTTTGGTCAGTCCCTGCCCTGCACAGACTCTGGGCCCTGATGCCACTCACTGAAGGACTTCAAGGTGCATAAAGAGGAGACAAACCTGGGAAGGAAATGTTCACCCATTTGGGCCCCAGGATCCTGTGCAGGGCCCCTTCATAGGGACAAAACAAGGGTTCCCTCCTTGGGCTCTGCTGGGCCTCGCACACAGTCCAGTACAGTTTCCTTAAGGTGATCAGCATTCCCAAGCAGCTTCTCCAACACTTCCTTATGCCCCGGTGCCAGAGACGCTGGGAGATGGCTGTGGGCAGTGCATGGTGCTGTTCCCTTCCAAAGAAGACTTCTTGTTGGACCACTTCCCATTCCTCCAGAAAGACCCTGATTTCCCAATCACTCCAGGGATTGTATGATTGGCCTGTAAAGGACAGAGGATGTAAATGTACTTTTCCACCCCTCACATGCACGTTAGTGTGTTTCTCAGAACCTCCCACCTGGCCCCTTGAGCACGCAGGCTACACATGGCTGTTTTGAGGAAACTAGAGAAGATAAAACCTCTAGAAGGGGTTTTACCTGGGGTTCAGTGCCTCCCCAAGTTAATGACCAAGATCCCATGGCTGGGATACTTAGAGATGCCTTCACATTCCATAAATACATTTCAGAGAACGGACAGTGAGTTCCTGGTATGTCTTCTGCCTGCAAGTCTCTCCTGAGGTGGAGCTCATAGCCCACCCCTCCCACGGGCCCTTTCACAACTGTGGGGTCTCCAAATGCCTAGGCAAAGATCAAGTTCCCAGAATTGTCAAGACAGCTCTGCTTGCTCCATAAGTCACCACTGGGGCCAACACTGACCTTGTCCCGCTTGGGAATATTGATCTGGAGAGAACGTTTTCTCAATACAGAAACGACTCTGCGTACAGTACCTGAGGGGGTTCCTGGGCACTGGTTTCTTTCACTGCTGTTTGTCACTTGTGCATTTCTTCCATTTTCTGTTGTATGTGATTCTTTCTAAGAAAATAAATTCAACATAAAAATTAATTTCTCAGCTGGGAATAGTGGCACATGCCTCTAATCGCAGCACCTGGGAGGCGGAGGTAGGAGGATCACTGTGAGTTGAAACCAGCCTGAGACTACAGGATGAGATTTAGGTCAGAGTCTGGGCTACAGTAAGACCCTACCTGGAAAAAACAAAAAACAAATGAACCAAAAAAATAAATTCTCTTGGGGCTGGGCAAATGGCTTAGTGGTTAAGGAGTTAGCCTGCAAAGCCTAAGGACCCTAGTTTGATTCCCCAGGACCCACGTATGCCAGATGCACAAGAGTGTGCAAGATCTAGAGTTTGTTTGCAGTGGCTGGAGGCCCTGGTGTGCCTATTCTCTCTGCCTCTTCCTCTCTCTTAAATAAATAAAAAAATACTTTTTAAAAAATAAAATAAATAAAGCCGGGTGTGGTGGTGCACGCCTTTAATCCCAGCACTCGGGAGGCAGAGGTAGGAGGATCGCCGAGAGTTCGAGGCCACCCTGAGACTACATAGTTAATTCCAGGTCAGCCTGGACCGAAGTGAGACCCTACCTTGCAAAACCAAAAAAATAAAAAAATAAAATAAAATAAAATAAATTTTTAAACAGTAACATATCTTTGCTTGTTTTTTGTTTTTTAAGGAAGGGTTTCATTCCAGTTAAGATTGACCTGGAATTCAGTACATAATTTCAGGGTGACCTTGAACTCATGGTGATCATTCTACCTCTGCCTCCCAAGTGCTGGGATTAAAGGCGTGCGCCACCACACCCATCATTTCCAATCTCTTAATGACTTATGTTGGAATGGATTAAAGTATTAGCCAAGAGAAGCACTAGAAATAGGAATAACCCATAAAATCCTGACCCACAGGGACTGCTGCTCTTAGATAGTGGAGGGCGAACCTAAAGCTTTTAGCCTGTAGAAATCCTCAAAATGGGGCAGTTGTCAGGATGCAGGACACCAATGCAATGGGTTTCCTAAGTGTCCCAACCTGCACTGTTTCCTGGCCGTGGAGGAAGGAGAAGGAATCCAAGCAGGGTTTTAGGAGAAGTGTGGGGAGGTCAGTGTGGAAGCTCCCACATTGGTAAGACCAGGAAACAGAAGTACTGACGAAGGGCAGGGAGGGTGCAGGAGCTCCGTGTGCATTCAGCCTAATCCTCTGTCCAAGCACAAGGAGCACTGAGGGTGAGGAACTGCTGGAGGGCAGGAAGAGCCCCTGAAAGGGAAAGGCGGAATTGTTCTCACACCAGTTGGGGCCTGGTGGTTAAGTGCCATCAGCAGCCAAAGTAGAAAACTACCCCCATACAAAGTCTCTGAGTACAGGGCTCAGAGAGAGTCACCAACTCATCTGAGACTAATGTACATCCTGCTGCAGCTAAGAAAGATTCCAAACAATCTTCAAAACTGTCATTCATTACCAGGTAAATGTGGTATCAGAGAACAAATCCAACAGTGGAGACATAACATCAAAATCTCCAGTCCCCAGTCATCTAAATGCACAGTACTGGCCTCCTTCCTGCATTTACTAACCAAGCCACAAGGCACATTTAACTCGCAAAATCCATCCAGGCCAGGGTGGTGTCTCAATGTATAATCCCAGCATTTTGGAGGCTGAGGTAGGAGGATTACTGAGAGTTGGGAAGAAACCTGGGCTAGTCTTGGCTGCAAAGTGAATGCTATCCTATTTCCAACTATAGAGAGAGACAGAAAAGAGATCAAAAAAGGGCAATAAGGGCTGGAGAGATGGCTTAGTGGTTAAGGTGTTTGCCTGCGAAGCCAAAGGATCCCATTCGATTCTCCAGGGACCCACGTAAGCCAGATGTACAAGGTGGCACATGCATCTGGAGTTGTTTGCAGTGGCTGGAGGCCCTGGCATGCCCATTCTCTCTCTGTCTGCCTCTCTTCTATCCCTCTCTGTCTGCTTGCAGATAAATAAATGAAAATTTAAAACATTTTTGAAATAAAAGTGCAATAAGAAAGAAACAGAAGGAAAAAAGAAAAGAGGAAAAAAAGGAAGGAAGACACACAGATCAATACAAAAAAAAAGAAAGGAGAAGAAAGGCAGGGAGGAAGAGAAGGTGGAGAGGAAAGAATAAAAGAAGGAAGGAAAGATAGAAAAAAGACATACTGACATTGATTGAAAAAGAAACAAAGAAAGGAAGGAAGGAGTGAGGAAAGAAGGACAGGAGGAAGAGATGGTGGGAAGGAACCAGGAGGGAAGAAAACAGAATCAAAGCAGGCAAATTCCCGAGGTTTGTCCTGGGCCTGTGACCCTAAGTGCAGAGGTAGACACAGCAGTAGCATCATCCTAAGACACACGGGAAGTCTTAGCCATGCTGAGGTGCAGGAGACCAGACCTGAGTGTCAATGAAAAAAATCAGTGAATTAGTCACTCAGGAACTACTTCCAGGTGTGGTGTCACCCCCACCACCCAGATTCCCAGCACTGGGCTGAAAAGGACACTCTAACAGTCCCTTCCATCTGGCTTGCTGGGAGGATGAAATGAGGGAGTTTTGTGGAGAAGGGAGAAACTTGCAGGATGCACGTTAATGGTTAAAGCTGTTCTGAGTTGAGCCTGGTGAGGCTCACCTCTGGTCCCTCCCGTGGAGCAGCAGAACTGAAAGGATTGCTTTTAGTTCCAGCTAGACTGGTTACACAAATTCATGGCCAACTAGGGCCATATGGTGAGACCCCCTGAAACATAAAAGCTATGAAAGAAGGGGAAAAAAGAGGGCTAGGGGACTGCTGAAAGGGGAAGGGTGGAGGCTGAGCAAGCTCAAAGATGTTAGTGGGATGCCAGCATGCATGTGAAAATCAAGCATGGCCACGCTTGCCCACAGCCCCGCTCTGAAGGGGCGGAGACGGGTGCTACTCCAGGCCTCCATGGTCCTTGAGTCTGAGAGAATAAAGAGGAGTTCCAGATTCAGGAGGAGTGTGAGCCATAAAGTAAGGTGGCAAAGTGGAACTTAATGCCCCCATGCCTGGGTCTTTAGTGTCTTCATGAACACTATACACCAGATTCCACACAACCCAAAACTAACCCAGTCAAAAAAATCCAAACCAAGTACCAAAGAAGTTAATAAAGTTCCTCTGAGCCAAACTGAAGAGAAGTCAGGCCTGTCCCATGGAACCCAGAAGCAGGCTCCCTTCACTTACCTCCATCTTGTCTCCTGACGTGCCTCCTGTGCAGAGTGAGTGGAGAACGAGCCTTCACTTGGTTCTGATGGAGCCCAGTGGAAATTCACGTTCTGGAGGGCAGAAGCGTGTGTTTCCTCCTCTGGGTTGAGGCAGTGTCTGGGCTATTTGGAAAGTGGCCTCTTATAAATTTTAGTGATGAGTTTGAGTCAGTCCCACCCTAAGAGGCATTTAGGGTGTATTAGCAGAAGGGGAGCCACCCTTCGATAATCCCATCATTCGGTAGGCTGAGGCAGGAGGATTACTAAAATTTGAGGCCAACCTTTACTGCCTAGAAATACCTTGCTCAGGCAGGGCGTGGTGGGAAACACCTTTAATCCCAGCACTTGGGAGGCTGAAATGGGGATGGACATGAGTTCAAGGCCAGCCTGAGTTTAATTCCAGGCCAGCCTGGGCTAGAGGGAGACCCCTGCCTTGGATAACCAAAATAAAATAAAATACAATAAAATGAAAAGAAACCAGGAAAGAAAGGAGAGAAGGAAGAAGCCAGAGGGAGACCCCTAACTTGAATAACCAAAATAAAATACAGTAAAATTAAAAGAAATCAGGAAAGGAAGGAAGGAAGACCTTTATTCGGAATAGTGGTGTTGAATGTGGTAGCTGGAGTCCAAGACCCTGGCTTGTAGGTGAGGCCTGAGGCGGCCACTGGTTGGTAGTCAGGTTACTGACAGAGAAGGCCTCCGCTCTGGGGGACTGAAGTACAGGGAGGCCTTCCCTGGCTTCTGGGTCTTTAAGGGTCTGGCAGCTCTGCTCACTACAGACTGGGGAGCTTCCTGCTTCCCAGGGCACCGGCTGTTGTGAATGTCCGAAGGAAGGAGGAGTGAGCCAGGAGGTATACTTCATTAGGTGTAGAGGGCTAGGTTTGGAGACTGCCCCTTAGCCTTTCTGTGTGCAAGGAGTATTATTGCTGAGAGTGTGAGAGTCTTACAGGAAACTGAGTCACACAGAGATGGCACCAGAGGACCGTGGAGAATCAGAAAGTTTCCTCATGTCGACATGGACTCTGGGGAATCTCTTCCAAAGCATGAGTACCCAGCTCTTGTGGCTCAGAGGCTTTCTAGACAAATATGTCTGACATATTCATGATTTCTTTATACTGTTGGTGGGTTACAAGATTAGTGGACTGAAACAGAAAATTACTTGGCAATAAATCAGTCATGAGAAAGTACAAATGGAACTTGGCAGGGTAGTTCACTCCTTTAAGCTCAGCACTGAGGAGACAAAGGCAGGAGGATTGCTGTGAGTTCCAGGCCAGCCTGCGACTACATAGTGAATACAGGTCAGCCTGGGCTAAAATGAGACCCTACCTCGAAAAACCATAAAATGATATAAAAGTATTTCAAACCGGGCGTGGTGGCTCACGCCTTTAATCCCAGCACTCGGGAGGCAGAGGTAGGAGGATCACCATGAGTTTGAGGCCACCCTGAGACTACATACTTAATTCCAGGTCAGCCTGGGCCAGAGTGAGACCCCACCTCGAAAAACTAAAAAAAAAAAAAAAAAAAAAAAAGTATTTCAGCCATGTGTGGCAGAGCACACCTTTAATCCTAGCACTTGGGAGGCAGAGGCAGGAGGGTCAATGTGAGTTCAAGGCCAGCCTGAGGCTACAAAATGAATTCCAGGTCTCTCTGAGGTAGAGAGAGCGCCTACTTTGAAAAAAAAGAAAAAGAAAAAAGAAGTTCAAATGTGAAACAGACAGCTGTGCTTCAGGGCGTTTGTGTCTATGGCTGCACTAACAGATAACACACAAGCTGGGTGCAGCTGCATAGATAGAAGGAGGCTTATGGTCGTGCTGTCTCCCTGGTAAAGCTTGTATGTTAGAAACTGGTATTTTAAAGTACCATCTGGGTCTGATTTTTTTTTTTTCGTTGTTGTTGTTGTTAAATTTCTTCTACCACAAGAGAACTTGGTTGCTGGCCTGTAGCTAAGGTGTGCATGTGATACCTGGCATGTGGACAGTAACTACCCAAAATCAGGTTCATGAGCTATAAATCCCAAAACCACTAAAGAGAGGAAGGTTAAGAGGTAACTCTAGGGCTGGAGAGATGGCTTAGCGGTTAAGGCGCCTGCCTCCTAAGCCTAAGAACGCTGGTTCCAATCTCCAGGTCCACGTTTAGCCAGATGCAAAGTGATGCAAGCATGTAATGCCACACTTGACCACAAGGGTGCGCACACATCTGGATTTCGTTCGCAGCAGCTGAGAGACTGCTGGCACGCCCATCTCTGTCTCCCTCTCCCTCTCTGTCTGTCTCTCTCTGTGTCTCTCCCCCCCCCAAAAAAAAAGAGGTAACTCTGTAATTATGTTCTCACTCCAAGGAATACTGAATGCATGGGATACCCACCTCTCAGAAGGGTGTGGTGGACCTAAGGATCACAGCCACCAAGGTCATCTGAACTCGTGCTTGACTCACTGACAATCCTGGGCGAGAATTCGAAACCACCATTCAAACGTGTTTCCTAAATCTGCCACAAAGATGGCTCACAGAAAGAAGGGCCTGTCCTGGGCTGCAAGATCTGAGAAATCATGCTAGGGCTGAGCTAAAAACCTTCTCCCTATAGACCGGCTGACAAAAAGCTGGAAAAGGCTGCACAGCCTGCAGTCCTATGGGAGACAGAAGTCATCAGTGAAAACAGTGGGTACCGCAAGCCTCAAGTTTGGCCAGCCAGGCCAAGTGACCAAATGAATGCAATAGTGGCATGTCTGTTATGGGAGAAACCAACTACTTTCTAATGGGACTGGAGGCCCGCTCAATGGGAGGAATACATGCCTGGTACTGAAAACCTAATCAAAAGCCTATGGTGGGGGAGGTCATGAGTCTTTGCAGTGTAACGCCTGCTCTTGTCTGGATAAATGCATTTATTGTGCTCACCAAACTGCCTTGTAAGCACTTTACTTAACTTTCAAACCCATATATTAATACTATTCTCACTTTTTGTCAGAGAAGCCTCTTTTCATGTGGCGGGGACCACTAGGGTGACCAAAAAGGCACCATAGTGCTGAGAAGTGGCAGAAGAGTGTTCAGCACTGAAACATCTCTATCACACCTTCCCAGGCTTAGGGTCCATTGTGGAAGAGGTGGTGGAAAAAAATGTAAGAGCCAAAGAAAGGTTAGGACTCCTTACAATGCACTCTTCCAGAGAGAAATTGGCCTCAATATGCATGACCTCACAGTGCCTGGCACTACCTACACAAGACCCTCATGATAGGAGGAAATAATGACATCAAAATAAAAGAGATTAGCCGGGCGTGGTGGTGCACACCTTTAATCCCAGCATTCAGGAGGCAGAGGTAGGAGGATCGTCATGAGTTTGAGGTCACCCTGAGACTACATAGTGGATTCCAGGTCAGCATGGGCTAGAGCAAGACACTTCCTCGAAAAAACAAATAAAACAAAACAAAACAAAACAAAATAAAATAAAATAAAATAAAATAAAATAGACTAACACAGAGAGAGGGAGGAGATATGATGGGAGAGGATTTGTAAAAGGGAAAGTAGAGGAGGGGAGGGAATTAACATGGTTTATTGTCTGTATGTATGGAGGTTGTCAATAATAAAAAAAAAAAAAAAAAAAAAAAAAAAACAACCAACTAGCAAAAGTTCAAACAATTCTCCAAGGTATTCTTTACCGAGTGAAAACTGCATCACCGAGATAGCCCAGCATTAGTCAGATAAACCCAAAATATCCATCCCTCATAATGTAGAACACAGTGATTGCTTCCTTCCTGAAATACAGAGCATGCAACAAAATGGAGAGATACAAGTCCCATTAGAAAGTCAATCAGCAGGGCCAGAGAGATGACTGAGCAGTTAACTAAGGACCCAGGCTTGACTCTGCTGAACCCATGTAAGCCAGATGCATATGGTGGCACACGCATCTGAAATTTGTTTGCAGTGGCTAGAGGTCCTGATGTGCCATTCTTTCTCTCTCTTAAATAAATAAATAAATAGTTAAAAAATAAAATGAATCAGCAAACTAGGCTGTTGATACATTCTTATAATCTCAGCATTTATCAAATGGAGGCAGAAGGATCAGAAATTCAAGGTATTTGGGATATATATGTCAACTTCCAGGTCAGCTAGGGATACATAAGACCTTCTTTCAAAAAAAAAAAAAAAGTGGTGGTGGAGGGGGTGGCTCAGTTAAAAGACATTGGATTATAGGGATGTTTGAACATCACTAAGATTGATTTTAAAATGTGGGAACTTTGAAAGTTGGACTGTGTGGTGGTTTGATTCAGGTGTCCCCCATAACTAGGTGTTCTGGATGCTAGGTTTCCAGCTGATGGAGATTTGGGAATTAACACCTCCTGGAGACGGTGTATTGTTGGGGTGGGCTTATGGGTATTATAGCCAGTTTCCCCTTGCCAGTGTTTGGCACACTCTCCTGTTGCTATGGTCCACCTTATGTTGGCCAGGGGGTAAAGTCCACCCTCTGTTCATGCCATTGTTTTCCCCTGCCATCACGGAATTTCCCCTTGAGTCAAAATAAACCCTGCTCTTGGTTGAGTGATTTCTGCCAGCAATGCGAACCTGACTGTGACAAGGGTCTTGTATAGGTAGTGCCAGGCACTGCAAGGTCATGGATGTCCAGGCCATCTTGTGTCTGGAAGAGTACATTGTAAGCAGTTCTGCCCTTCCTTTGACTCTTACATTTTTTCCACCGCCTCTTCTGCAATGGACCCTGAGCCTTGGAAAGTGTGCTAGAGATGTCTCAGTCCTGAACACTCCTCTGTCACTGGTCACTGCCACCTGAAAAGAGAAGCTTCTCTAACCAAAAGCAAGAGTAGCATTAATAAATGCGCACGAACGTTAAGGGCTTCCAGGGTAGTTTGGGGAGCATGATGTGCGCACTTAGCCAGACAACAGTAGGTGTTACTTCCTAGGGCTCATCACCTCCCCTACCATAGGCTTTTGTTTTAGTTTTTCGAGGCAGAGTCTCACTCTAGCCCAGGCTGACCTGGAATTCACTTTGTATTCTCAGGGTGGCCGTGAACTCACTGCGATCCTCCTACCTCTGCCTCCCAAGTGCTGGGATTAAAGGTGAGCACCACCACATCTGGCTTGGCTTTTGATCAGTGTATTATTTTTTCAAGATAGGGTCTCAGTCTAGCCCAAGCTATTGTTTTCTAAGTATTTATTGACAACTTCCATAGACAATATACTGTGATCAAAATCCTCTCTCACCACCTTCCCTTCCCCCTCACAATTCCCCTTCCACTGAATCCCTTCTTTCCAACTAATCTCTCTTCCACTTTTTTTTTTTTTTGGAGAGAGACACAGAGAGAGACAGAGAGAGGGAGAGGAAGGCAGATAAGAGATAGGCACACCAGCAGTCTCTCAGCTGCTGTGAATGAAATCCAGATGTGTGCGCCCCCTTGTGGTCAAGTGTGGCATTGTGCCCTTGCGTCACTTTGCATCTGGCTAAACGTGGGACCTGGAGATTGGACCCGGGTTCTTAGGCTTAGGAGGCAGGCGCCTTAACCGCGAAGCCATCTCTCCAGCCCCTCTCTTCTATTTTGATGCCATCATTTTCTCCCCTCCTGTTATGCAGATCTTATGTAAATCGTATCAGCCACTGTAAGGTCATGAATTCCACAGGCACTCGTGTCTGGAAGATGGCACTGCAAAACATCCCCTTCCTTTGGCTCTTACATTAAAAAAAATATTTTTACTTTTATTTATTTATTTGACAGAGAAAGAGGCAGAGAGTGAGAGAATGGGCGCGCCAGGGCCTCCAGCCACTGTAAATGAACTCCAGACACATGTGCCCCCTTGTGCACCTGGCTAACGCGAGTCTTGGGGAATTGAACCTGGGTCCTTTGGCTTTGCAGGCAAACGCCTTAACTGCTAAGCGGTCCCTCCAGCCCATCACGCACATTCTCTCTGCCACCTCTTCCTCAATGGTCCCTGAGCTTAGAGGATGCGACAGAGATGTCTTAGTGCCAAACGCTACACTGCCACTTTTCAGCACAATGGTGAACTTTGAGTCCCCTCAGTGGTCTCTGCTATCTAAAAATAGAAGCTTCTCTCGCTTTTAGAGAGTTTAGTTAGAGCATTAGTATGTGGGTATTCATGTACATGCTTAGAGGGCAGTTTGGTGGGTAGAATGTGTCCTTAGCCCGACAATAGTAGTTGCTACTCCCTTAAGGCTTATGACCTCCCAAGCCATAGGCATTTTAACCAGGTTTTCAGAAGCAGGCATGCAGCCACTCCTATTGAGCAAGCCTCAAGTCCAGTCAGAGCAGTTGGTTCCCTCCATTGCACCAGCTGGCACATTTGGCCTGGATGGTTGGCCGAGCTTTTGGGGACCATTACTGTTTAACATCATTGATGACTTCTCCCTCCCACAAGGCTGCAGGTTTCATAGCTCTTTTCAGCATTCAGCCAGTCAACAGGGAGGAACCTGGAACTCATTCTCAAGTCTCTGACTGGCCTTGAACACATGGCAATCTTCCTCCTTAGCCTCTGGGGTGCTGAGAGCACAGGCCTGCACCACCATGCTCAGCTTGCTTTCCATTTTTTCCCCCTCGAAGTAGGGTCTTGCTGTACCTGGAATTGACTATGTAGTCTCGGGCTGCCTCAAACTCACAGCTATCCTACCTTGGCCTCCCAAATGCTGGGATTAAAGGCATGCACCACTATGCCTGGAGCTTTATAACTTTTAAAAAACCCTTTTTATCAACAATTTTCATACATGAACATAATTTTGATGATAGTCCTCTCCTATTACCCTTTGTCCCACACCTCATCTTCCTTCCTTTTTGCCAGCTGCTCCCTCTTTCATGTCTTTTTTCTTAAGTCTGCGATTCTACTCCTAAGGCAGGTATTCCATTCTCAAGTAAATCTCTCTGGAAACACCATACAGACAAACCCAGAGGTGTGGTTTCTAGGCCATCCTAACTGCAGTGGAGTTGACAATAAATCATCATGTTGAGAAATTCCAGATCAAAGGGCTGGCACATTTGCTGTCTGGTCAAAATTACATGGTACAAGGCAGGCATTTCTTTCTTTCTTTCTTTCTTTCTTTCTTTTTTTTTTTTTTGAGGTTGGGTTTCACTGTTCAAGGAAGGCATTTCTTGCTGTCCTGGAATCGCTGAAAGGCAGAAGTAGTTCAGTGGGGCCTGTTATGCAAGTACTACTCCTATGAGGAGTTCACTCGTGACTTAGTAACTTCCTCAGAGGCCCCATGTCTTCAGACTGTCACTCTGGAAATAGGGATTTTAACAGAGGAATTTGGAAGCACAAGAGTATTCAGACTATAGCAATGATCTCTTCATGGATTTCTCTACAGTTGTGTTACATTTGCCAAATGTCTTCTGGAATATCCTGTTGTAAATTGAAAAAAAAATTTAGTAGCTCTAAATTTGAAATAATTGCCTATTTTCACAATTAACATACCTAGACGACCACACAGAGTAATGGTAGGTACGTTTTCCTAACAAATGACTTCAATGCATTTTTAAAAAATGACTTCAATGCATTTTAAGAGGTAAGGATATGAAAGGCCACCCTGAGACTACATAGTTAATTCCAGGTCAGCCTGGACCAGAGTGAGACCCTACCTTGAAAAACCAAAAAAAAAACAAACAAACAAAAAAAAAAATATGAAAGTAGGGGCTGGAGAGCTGGCTTAGTGGTTAAGGCATTTGCCTGCAAAGCCAAAGGATCCTGGTTTGATTCTCCAGAACCCACATTAGCCAGATGCACAAGGGGCACACACGTCTGGAATTCCTTTGCAGGGGCTGGAAGCCTTGGCATGCCCATTCTCTGTTCTCTGCTCTTTCTCTCTCTCTCTCATAAATAAATAAATAAATAAATAAATAAATAAATAAATAAAATATTTAAAAAAATATGAAAGTAGAATTGGGAAATGGGTAGAAAACCCCCAGTTCATAGCAATTACCAGAACAGAGACCAGATTTTTCCCCCATTTTTAATGAAAACCAAGCACAACATTTGATATCAGTTCAAGATAGATACTGAGAGGTAGTTTATAACTCATTTTTAATCTTTAATTTTGGTCCTTTTCCCCTAAAAATTTGTAATTTGGTTCCTTTTGAAATGCTATTAAAATGTTATAAAAAAAAAAAAAAAGTGTTATTATGGTAGTTTGGTGCTTTTCTGAGAAACCCAGACCACATCCCGCTATCCTTTAGATGTTTGTGATCACATACAACCTCAACCATGCACTGGGGTGGGGGAAGAAAAACTAATGCCTTTATTTTACAAATGGCCAAGGTCAATGGATCTGGTTGTGGAGTCTTTATCTCAGATTACTAATTTGCTGAGGTGGGGGGGGGTCTCCCTAGGTTTTCCCAGGCTTCCCTTAAACCTGTAGCCTTAAGCAATGTTCTCAGTTCAGCCTCTTGGTTATCTGGGAACATAGGCATGCACCACTGTGCCATTTAAAGGGTCTGATGGGCATGACTACTGTCCTCTGTCACTCAGTTTACCCAGGGATGTAGCATCTGCTGAGGTCTGAGTGGATTAGATTCTGAACCACCTGCCATCATGACCTCACTCTCCAGCACACGTTCCCTGCTGAGCTTTGGGTAAGCCTTTTACACATGCAAACCTACTTCCCGAGGGTCCTCAGCCACATGGACTTTATAATGATTAGTGAGAGATGACCTGTGGTTGAAAAGTTTCCCACACGTATTACATTCATAGGGTTTCTCTCCAGTGTGAATGCGCTGATGTGCAATACGTGAGGAGCTCTGTCTAAAACTTTTCCCACATGTATTACACTTAAAGGGCTTCTCCCCCGTGTGAATTCTCCGATGCTGAATAAGAGCTGAACTTTGACCAAATGACATTCCACATTCTTCACATCGGAACGGTTTCTCTCCCGTATGAATTCTCTGGTGATTACTAAGGGACGAGTTACACCTGAATGTTTTCCCACACTCTTTACACTTGTAGGGTCTTTCTCCAGTGTGCATCCTCCGATGTTGGATGAGTGCTGAACTTTGTCTGAAGGCTTTCCCACACACTTTACACTTACATGGTTTCTCCCCAGTGTGAATTCTCTCGTGAATAATAAGTGTTGAGTGGGAACTTAAGCCTTTGCCACATTCACTACAATTATAAAACTTCTCTCCTGTATGGATTATTCGGTGTCTGTTGAGTCGTGAAACAGAAGTGAAGCCTTTTCCACACTGATCACACCTGTAGGGCTTTTCTCCAGTGTGGATTCGTTCATGTTGAATAAGTGATGCACTCTGACTGAAGGCTCTTCCACATTCACTACACTGGAAAGGTTTCTCTCCAGTGTGGATTCTCTGATGGTAACAGAGGGACGAGCTAGACTTAAAGGTGTTGCCACACTCGTTACACAAGTAGGTCTTCTTTCTGGCATGCATCCTCTGACCAGGAAGGAATGGGCTACAACCAGACACCCTTCTGCCTGGGTTGTACTTAAAAGGGTTTTCTCCAGCATGGACTTTCTGATGTAAAAACAAGCCTGACCTTCTGCCAAAGGATTTACCACATTCCTTACATCTGTAGGACTTCTCTGCAGTGTGAGTTCTTAGATGTTTATACAGAGAGGTACTGAGAGTGAAGGCTTTCCCACATTCTTTACAGATGTAAGGTTTCTCCCCACTGTGAGTTATTTGATGTTGAATAAGAGCTGAACTTTGGCTGAAGGCTTTTGAACATTCATTACATTGAAATAACTTCTCTCCACTATGGTTTTTCTCATGTTTACGAAGGGATGAAGTATTAATGAAAGTCTTCTCACACATACTACATTTATAGCGTTTATCTGCTGTGACTTTGGGTAAATTAGGTAAATATAAACTGTGCTTGGAAGTGTTTCCTTGTTTTTCACATTTTGAGGGTATTTTTTCTCTGGGAACAATAGACTTTGGGCTGAAATCTTGGCTAATCTCATTGGTTTTAGGGTTCTTTTCTACAGTCTTATCCTGCTTTTTCTCTAATCTGCCTTCATATATGCAAGGTTTTTCTGACTTCAGGTCCCAGGGTCCATTTCTTTTGGATCTTTTCATTAGCAGTTCTTGAAACAAAGATCCCTGTGTTTGAGTTGACTTTGTGGTTTTGAGACTGCACTTCCATCCTAGGGGAGAAAAGAAACAAGAGTTCATATCACAGAAGTTTGCTACTGAGATTAAATGTGTAAGGTGAATAAAAATTAATGTTAATCTAGCCAAAATGTTATTGAGGAGAAATGGAAGAGAGGCAGAAAAATAATTGGTGGGAGCAAAAGCTGTTGAGGAAAATAAAGCAAACTCATTTAAAGAGGGTGTGAGGGAGTAAAATGGGAGTAAACATGGGATCCGGATCCAGGGAGCCTGGGTTTGATACTGTCCTCTTGACTTTCCTCTTTGTGTGATCATTCTTGATCTGGAAAGCCTGCCCTCCCTTGCTCCCTGCTCCCATTCCTTGTCTTTCAGACCCAATTAAAATGTTATCTCTGTTTGTATCCTTGGTTTGACTCTAAACACCCATAGTCTGTCCCAGGGAATCAAATGTATGTATTAAACACCTTATGAGACAACATATATGGAGTTTGTTTTCCTCCCTCCCTTTCCTTATGTGCCTAGAACTCACTAGGAAGCCCAGGCTGGCCTCAAACTCATGCTCCCTCATGGTTCTCCCAACTGAGGCCTCCTGAGTGCAGGGATTATAGGTGATCACTCCTGTCCTCCCTACACACACACACACACACACACACACACACACACACACACGTGCACAATGCAGAAGAAAAAATCTCAGGTCCTACAACTATGCTGTGGGAAGTGAGCTATTGGCAGGAAGAGCTGTTGTGAGGCTCCTGTTCTCAGGCAGGTGGTGGCTTGCTTACCAGTAGCCAGGTGAACACCCAGCAGGCCTCAGCCTCCCAACAGAAGTCCACTTTTGAGGAAAGAAAGGTCAGCACTCAAGAGAAACAGAGCAGAAAGCAGCTCTGACATCTGCCCATCCTTGCTCAGTAATTTGCTCCTCATTTTTCCTTAGGGCTCAGGAGGACTGACCCCACTGTAAGGAGCCCTGGCCTCTCCCTATGAGGAGCTAAGCCCCAGGCCTACTTTCTGCTTAGTCCAATCCCACTCCCACTCCAGCTCTCAGGATGGGGCCCCATTAGTCAGAAACTGCCAAGTTGGGGCCCAGGAAAGGGTCTTTTGACCATCTTTCAAAATTATTTATTTATTTGAGACAGAGAGAGAGAGAATTAACTACTGCAAATGAACTCCAGACATATGTACCACTTTGTGCATCTGGCTTATGTGGGTCCTGGGGATCTGAACCTGGGTTCTTTGGCTTTGCAGGCAAGTGCTTTAACTGCTAAGCCATCTCTCCAGCCCTTAACCATCTTAAAAACATGGTTTCCCAAGATTCTGCCCTCTGCTCTGTTTCCTTACCTGGTCAGCTCAAGATTGCAAATGCCACCCCTGTACCAAGGGCTTGGACCTCCCACATATACCTTACACACTCTCCACAGATCTCTACCCAAGGATTTCACTTGCACCTCAAGTGAAAACCACCCTACACCAAATCCATATCCTCATCAAACTGAGTCTTCCTAGATCTCTACAGCAAGGACCTCCTTCCTGTGTCTATTCCTGCAATAGCTCTGTCAGGCTTCCTACCTCTAGATTCACCTCACTTTAAGTCCATCTTGCATAATGCTTCCAAATTGGCCATTCTTACTAAATTTAAGCCAAATAAGGATTTCATGAATATAACATTCTTCTAAAAAATTAAAACATTACGTACACATAAACTCCCTCTCATTAGATTCATGCCAAAAGTAACTAGTGTTACCAGCTAGTGTGTGCTAACCTTCCTCTCTGCTCACATGCATACTTCTCATACAACACAGTGTTCTTTCAATATAAACATGACAATCCTGACAGTGCTCTGGAGCCTGCTTCCCTCCCTAACACTGCAAGGAGCTCTGTGCACATCAGCATGGCCTTCCACTTACTGCAGCATAGCATGCAGACTGAGGACACACCAGAGACTCTTTACCTAGTTACTGAAGGACCTTTGACTTGTTTCTGATTCAGAACCAATTTTTCTAAGCTATCGAAGGTTTTGGAATAGTCTAAATTCCTGAGTATTTATACTTATCAACAGGACACTTCGAATCTCTCAGAACTGTGCCAAAGGCCTTACAATGTGGCTTTCCAATCTCATTTCTCTCTCTCTCTTTTTTTTTTTTTTTTTTTTTGGTTTTTCGAGGTAGGGTTTTACTCTGGTCCAGGCTGACCCGGAATTAACTATGTAGTCTCAGGGTGGCCTCGAACTCACGGCAATCCTCCTACCTCTGCCTCCCAAGTGCTGGGATTAAAGGCGTGCGCCACCACGCCCTGGTCCAATCTCATTTCTTTCCACTCCTTCTTTTCTATTACAAATGTTTGGCCCAAGTGAAATGTTTGCAATCAATTCAATGTGTTATTTCATGAAATAGTATATGAAAAATAGTCCCCCTAAGAAACAATAAGAGAGAACAAGAAAAAAGATTTTGAGAGACTCATTGAGAAATGATTAGGAGAGAATTAAAAGGAAGCTGGTGTCTTCGGCTTCTTTCTTCTTTCCTTCATTTCTTTCTCTCTCTCACACTGCCTCACTCCCTCCATTCATCCATCTAGCACCTCATACATGCTAGGCAAGTGTTTTACCACTGAGCTCCATCCCCAACCCCCATCACTTCTTGAGGACCGAGAATCTGAAGATGTTTTCCAAGCAGCATGCAAGCAGCATCCTCTTCTTCATATTAATCAACTGGTACCCACAGAAACTTCCAGGCCCACCCACTCACTCACCAAGAAAGAAGCTTCCAGAACTTTCTTTCTCTACCTTCCAGGGCTCTTCTCCTTGCTGCAACAGGGAGATCACCTTTGGTTTGGTAAATGGGAATCCTGCTCATAGACAAAATGAATTAATTTAAAACCAGAAAACCACATGTGACTACAAAATGTGTCACAGAGATTACATGAGACATGCAAAGCCTGCAATGTTTCCTCCGTAGCCCTTTCTGAAAAGTGTGCTGACCTCTAGAAAAGGTGAGTAGTGGGTCCAGTGACTAGAGGAAGCTCTTGGCTAATTGACTGGTGAATGAGCCAGCCACAGAACAACTGCTGGTGGGGAAGGAGGCTGGGCCACGTAGACACTCTCCCCAGTTCATGTGGCAGGAAGCAGGTACTAGCCACATCACTCCCCCGCTGCCATGCCTGGGCAAGTCCATGACCATAGCAGGAAAATGTTATAAACATTTATGTACAGACATGATTTGTATAACTGTAAGGCAAAACTCTGTTCAGCTTTAAAAAAAAGATATTTCATTTATTTGAGAGAGGGAGGCAGATATAGAGAATGGGCACACCATGGACTCTAGCCACTGCAAATGGCTTGACGTGGGTGCTGGGGAATCAAACCTGGGTCCTTTGGCTTGCCTTAACCACTCATTGTCTCTCCAGCCCCTTTGCTCAACTTAAAAAAATTTTTTTATTTATTAGCAACAGACATACAGAGAAAGAGGAGAGAGAGAGAGAGAGAGAGAGAGAGAGAGAGAGAGAGAGAGACTGCACCAGGGCCACCAGCCACTGCAAATGACCTCCAGATGCATGTGCCACCTTGTGCATCTAGCTTACGTGGGACCTGGGGAATTGAGGCTCAAACCCGGGACCTTAGGCTTCACAGGCAAGCGCTTAACTGCTAACCCATCTCTCCAGCCCCTTAGCTCAACTTTTATAATGACACCAGGAAGAAGGTGCTGAGGTGTCCCCATTCTAAGCTGTGCCTTGCAGGGGAAACTTCCTCACCCAGCGAGGTCAGGTTACTGTAGTTCTCCAGCATCACCTCCCGGTACAGGCTTCTCTGAGAAGGATCGAGCTTCCTCCACTCATCCCGCGTGAAGAGCACAGCCACGTCTTCAAACGTCACTGACACCTGCAAGGACAAGGCCTTCCAGCTCATCCACGACCAGCCCTCACACAGCGCGAAGGCTGCAGCCGGAGGTGGACAGGCCTCCCTGAAATGCTGTTGATGCCATGTAGGGTGGACAGGGGTCCAGGTCCTTCTTCTGCTGAATATTCGACCACTGACAAACACACAGATCAGGAACCTGGATTTCTGTACGGCCGTGATGGCTATTAGAGTGCAAGTTAGATAGCATAATCTTTCTGATGGACCGGTCTCCCTTTTTCTCAGTCACAGACCTCTCCAATGGTGTTCTCTGAGGCCTCCTTAGCCCTCGTGGTAAAGGGGGAAACGGCAGGAAAATAAGTTTTCTGGAGAGAGGCAAAGCACAGGATCCACAGAGGAAGTGGGAGGAAACTTATACATGAGGTTGGCGAAGCCGGAGGCAGGCAGCAGAAGCATTCAGAGGTCAAAAGCCATCTTAGCCAGGGCAGGGAGAAGACACGGAGGAGAGCAGAGGCAGGGCCAGAAGGGAGTTTCTCAGGTGCTGCGCATGCCTGGTGATCAAAGGCACCTGCCATCTCGCCTCTCCCACCAGGAAGCACACAGCCCACTGGGATGGGTGAACAAGTGTGCACAGCAAGAAAGAGAGGGAGCTTTAGGCCTGGGAGCACGGGGAGTGCTGTCTGCGGAACAGCACCCGTGAGGGTGGCCCGACTCTGCAAGTGGGCTCCAAACCCCGGGGAAGGAAGGCCGGACCGGGTCAGAGCATCAGTAACAACAGAAAACCAGCCAAGCCCAAACCCCTCCTTCCACCAAGACGGGGATGGCATGGGCTCACCTGCGGCCTCGCTGCCCCGGGCTCGGGGGCCATGTCCTCCTGCCGGCTCTCCCGCGGCCGGCCGGCCGGTCTCCAGAAGGCCGATCTGGAAGACAAGGAGGGCGGAGCTGGAGGGCTTCTGCTTCCACCCGGGAGCAGCGGCGCCGACAGCTGTCACGGGCCCGGGACGAGCCACGATTCCCGGCCGGCCGCGAGCGCGTCCGGAGCCCGGAGGCCGCGGGCGTCACCTTCCTGCTCCGCCCACCGGGCGGCCCTGCGGGCACCGTCAGGACCGAGGCCCGGCAGCGTCCCGAGCGGCCGCAGGAGCGTCTGGATGCCGGGAAAGGGCCGAGCCCGGGCGGGCGGGGAGGGGGAGACAGGCCCCGGCCCGCCGCACCTCCCCCGGCCCCGGCCCCGGCCCCCGCCGCTCGGATCCCGCCTCGTCCCCGGCCCGCCGGCCGCTCACCTCCGGGCTCGGGGCTCCCGGGTCGCACTGCACAGGCCGAGGCTCCGGAACCGCCCGGCCGCCCCGGCGAGGGGACCCCGCCCCGGAGACCTCGGGTCCCCAAGACGCGTGTGGGGGACGAGCGCTCCCGGGGTCGGGCGGGCGGCGGCGGTCGCACAGGCCTCTGGGAAATGTAGTTCAGTGCAGGAGCGGGGAATTCTGGGAATTGAAGTTCCTCGCGTTTGTATGCGAAACCCGGCGGTGCTGAGCAGTTGTGGTGCCCAGACCCCAGGGAAAGGCTCCAGCGTGCCCCTGGGTTCATTGCCTGGAGAGTGTTGGAAGCGAACTTAAGTTTGCCGAGCGCAATATGCTGTGGCTCTTCATTGGTGTGAATGATAGTGCGGCCAAGAATAGACCCACGCCTCCTACTGTTATTCCCTTGCGCCTGTAAAACGTCAGTGAACAAACCAGCATCTTCATCCTGAAGAATGCTTTGCAGGGGAGGCAGGGACAGACAATAAGCTATGCATGCCATTAGGTAACCTTTCAGAGTTGGTTACGCCCTGGGGATTTGAATCAGGAGTCCCCAATAAGTTCACGTGTTTCGAACGCATGGTTTCCAGCTGATGGCAATTTGGGAGGTGGTCACTTGCTAGATTAGGTATATTGTTGAGGGAGGGCTTAGGGGTGTTATAGCCAGCTCCTCCTTGCCAGAGATCGGCTCACTCCTGCTGATGGTGTCACCCTAATGTTGGCAAGAGGTGATGTCCAGCCTCTGATCATGCCACGTTTCCCCCTCCATAATGGAGCCTCCCCTCTGGACTGTAAGCCAGAATGAATCCTTTCCTCCCATCAGCTGCTTCTGATCTGGTGTCTTGTCCCAGCAGTGAGTGGGTGACTACAACACCTCCATAAAAGTCATGCCACTATTGCAGCAATGGGCACATCTTGCCTGGCTGGTCACTTGTGAACATTGCAGGGTTCAGTGCTGGTTAACACTGTAGACGACTTCATGGGCCTCCCTGATAGAGCAGGGTTTTTGGGGGGGCGGTTTCCAGGTAGGGTCTCACTCTGGTTCAGGCTGACCTGGAATTAACTATTACGTAGTCTCAGGGTGGCCTCGAACTTACAGCGATCCTCCTACCTCTGCCTCCCTAGTGCTGGGATAAAACGCGTGCGCCACCACGCCCGGCTGCTCTTTTGATTTTAATACAGAGTCTCACTATATAGCTTTGGATGGCCTGGAACTCTTCATGAGCCCAGTCTGACATTGAACTTGCAGCAATCCTCCTGCCTCTGCCTCCTGAATGTTTGGATCACAGGTGTGAGGCACACACTCAGCTTGATCAATGCTTCTTGAAAGAGGATAAGACGTGGGTTGGTTTCCAATGCCCTTGCAGGAGCCTGGCTGGCTGGGTAGTTACTGGCAGGAGTCATTCCCAAGAGCTTGTTTGGAGGTTCTGCAGGGGAGCACAGCTGCTCAGTTACCCTTAACTGAAGACTGGTTCTCCTCTACGCGGGGAAGATCGTCCTCTTTGAGCACACAGCTTCAGGAGGGACGCACATGGAGTGGTGAGGGAGGAAGGGGGCACCCACTTAGCCAGCCAGAGCAGCCAAATCGACCCTGGCAATCAATGGGGTGACAGTTGTCACAGCCAGATTGCCTCCACATCCAGGAGTCATTCTTATCATAAACAAAGTGGCCTGGTGAGGTAGCTGGTGAATCTTTTTAGCATGTTGCCAAGGCAACCAATGCTGAATAAGGCTGTTTAGGAACCACCATGAGCTATTCATGAATAAAGCATATATAGCCGCTAACCCACAAGACCGACACGGGCATCTCTGCATGCTTCCTGTCTGTGATGCTCAAGAAAGAGAAAAGCTGTGGGAAGTTAACGACAAGGAATTTTGCCTTCAAGGTCTTCTTTTTTAAAACTTTTTTTAAAAAGAAATATTTTATTTTTATTTATTTATTTGAGAGAGACAAAGAGGCAGAGGCAGAGGCAGAGGCAGAAAGAGAGAGAAAGAGAGAGAGAGAGAGAATGGGCACACTAGGGCTTCTAGCCACTGCAAACGAACTCCAGATGCATGCACCACCATGTGCATCTGGTTTACGTGGGTACTGAGAATTGAACCTAGGTTGTTAGGCTTCACAGGCAAGTGCTTTAACAACTAAGCCAGCTCTTCAGCCCTTTTGTAAACCTATTTTATCGACAGCTTCTATAACTGTAGACAATAAACCATGATAATTCCCTCCCCAACCCCACTTTCCTCCTCACAAATCTACCCTCCATCATATCCCCTCCTCCTCTCAATTAGTCTCTTTTTAATTTTGATGTCATCATCTTTTCCTCCAATTATGGGGACCTGTGTAGGTAGTACCAGGCATTGCAAGGTCATGGATATCCAGGCCATTTTGTGTCTGGAGAATTGTATTGTAAGAAGTCTTGCTCTTCCTTTGGCTCTTACATTCTTTCTGCCACCTCTTCCACAATGGACCCTGAAGCCTCCTCTGTCACTTATTCACAGCACTATGGTGCCTTTTGGGTCATCCCAGTGGTCACCGCCACCTGAAAAGAGAAGCTTCTCTAACCAAAAGTGAGAGTGGCATTAATATACAGGTATGAACATTAAGAGAAGTGCTTACAGGGCAGTTTGATGGGCTATAAGGTCCTCTTCTGTTCCAAATTAGAGTCTTCTGACCATTTTTATTATTTTATGAGTTCTTCATATTTTCTAGGTAAAAATCCTTCATCTGATATTCTCTCTCTCTTGGACTGCCTCCATATATCCATGTGTTAAAGGCTGAGTTGCTAATCTGTGGTGGCATTACTAAGACCCCATGAAAGGGAGTTAGTCCCTGGGGATGCGCCCTTGAACGGGACATAGGGAAGCTGGTTTCTTCTCCTTCCTCCCGCCTGTCGGCCTCCATGAGGTGCCTCCCAAATGCTGGGATTAAAGGCATGCGCCACCACGCCCGGCTTGAGACACCCATTTAACAATACATGCTTTAAGAAGTCTTTACGGGGCTGGAGAGATGGCTCAGCGGCGAAGGCGTTTGCCTGGTTCGATTATCCAGGACCCACTTAAGCCAGATGCACAAGGGGGCACATGTGGAGTTTGTTTGCAGCGGCTGGAGGCCCTGGCGTGCCCATTCTCCCTCTCTCAAATAAATAAAAAATAAAAATAAAAATATTTTTTTTTAAGCCTTTACGAGATATCCAGAAACAAGCAGTCGCGGCCAAGAGCAGCCGCATTGGAGCCGGGAGAAAAACCGATGCAAGTCCCCTCCCCGCAAGCCAGCACTGCCCGGAGCAGCTGGGAAAACACCTGAGGGAGGCTTTTGCCGTGGGAGGGAGAGAGAAACTGGAACTTGCATGCGACCTGGTGCGCGTTTGGGTGCCAGTGCGCTTGCTTGCTTGTCTTACCTGGAGGCATTGCGCCCTAGGGAGAGCGCTGGTTTATTGCAGCGCGAGAGCACCTGCAGTTCCACAAACAGACACCAGAGAGCGGCAGAGATCAGCGAATCTGGAAAAGAAAACACCCCATGAGGGAACATCTATTTTCAGTTTTTTCCTTTTTTGAAAGTATTTTTTAATTAATTAATTATTTTTTCAAACGAACTCCATGTGCATGAACCACCTTGTGCATCTGGCTTATGTGGGTCCTGGAGACTTGAACCGGGATCCTTTGGCTTTGCAGGCAAGCGCTTTAACTGCTAAGCCATCTCTCCAGCCCAATTAATGAATTTTTAATAGTTATTTTTATTTATTTATGAGAGAGCGAGAGAGAGAGAGAGGGCGAGAGAGAAAGAGAGAGAATGGGTGCACCAGGGCCTCTCGCCACTACAAATGAGCTCCAGAAGCAAGCGCTGTGTGCATCTGGCTTATGTAGGACCTGAAGAATCAAACCTGGGTCCTTAGGCTTCGCAAGCATGCACCTTAACCACTAAGCCCACTTTACAGCCTTTATTTTTTATTGACAGCTTCCATACTTACAGACAATAAACCATGATAATTCCCTCCCCTCTCCCACTTTCCACTTCACAAATCCACACTCTATCATATCCCCTCCCTCTCTCCATTAGTCTTTTAATTTGATGTCATCATCTTTTTCTCCTATTATGAGAGTCTTATGAAGGTATTGCTAGGCACTGCAAGTCATGGATATGGAGGCCAGTTTCTGTCTAGTCGATTGCATTGTAAGCAGTGCTGCCCTTCCTTTGGCTCTTACATTCTCTCTGCCACCTCTTCCACAGTGGACCCTGAGCCTTGGAAGGTGTGACAGAGATGTTTCAGTGCTGAGCACTCCTTTGTCATATCTTCTTAGCATTATGGTGCCTTTTGGGTCATCCCAGTGGTCACCACCATCTGAAAAGAGAAGCTTCTCTAACCAAAAGTGAGAGTAGCATTAATATGTAAATATGACCATTAAGTAAAGTGCTTACAGAGCAGTTTGGTGGGCATAATATATGCATTTAGCCAGACAAAAGCAGGCTAAGGCTCATGACCCCACCCCCATAGGCTTTTGATTAGGTTTTCAGTACCAGGCATGTATTCTCTCCCTTAGAGTCGGTCTCCAGTCCAATTAGAGAGCAGTTGGTTTCCTCCATAACAGACATGCCTCTATTGCACCTGTGTGGTCATTTGGCCTGGCTGGCCAAACTTGAGGCTTGCAGTGTCCACTGTTTTCACCACTGATGGCTTATCTCTCCTATAGGGCTGTATGAAGTGCAGCTCTTTCCAGCTTTCTGTCAGCTGGTCTACAGGGAGGAGGTTTTCAGCTCAGCCCCAGTTTGATTTCTTCATGACCTTGCAGCTCAGGCATGTGGAGTCTTCAGCAATAGGGTCTTATCATCTATTCCTGGTGGGAAACCAAGGACCTTGGCAATAGCCTGTAATGTTTTGAAGGCATTGGGGACCTCCCTGGCCAACAACTCATGAGACAGTAACCCATCCCTGGCACTGAAATTTTTTTCTAGTAACAGTCTATGGCTTCTGAGTGTGCCATTATCCAAAAAAGTAGGTTATCATGTGGCTTATTCACAATATCCTGAGTTTTGGTTAATCCTCCCCCCACCCTTCTTTTATTCAATCTCTTCCCTTGACCTTGCTTAGGCCATTCTACCCCCAGTATCTGTTCATTTACTTACATATAGTATACATATAGTATACAATAGCATCCCCTGAGGTCCACCCCTCCCTTCCCTCCATTATGGCCCTTTTCTAGCTTACTGGCCTCTGCTATGCATTTTTACTCCCACTCACACACATGTCTGAACATTTGTAACCAGGATCCATATATGAGAGAGAACATGTGATGTTTGGCTTTCTGGGCCTTTCAGTTTATTTTTGAGATAGGGGCTCACTATATAGCCAAGCTAATCTTGAACTCACTATGTAGCCCAGGCTGGCCTAGAACGGAAGGAGATACGACCATCTCAGCTTCTCGAGTGTTGAGGTTATAGGACTGTGCACCTTGTCTGGCTTCAGCAAAGCTGTTTCATTGCGAATTTATGCAACACAAGCCAAGAATAGACACATCTCCAGAAAAGAAAAGAGAGGGCCCCAGAGTTTCTAGCCAGGCCTAATGGAGAAGGGCCTCCCCAGTGTGCAGCAGTCTATAAAGACTGGTAGAGGTGGGTTCTTCTGAAAATAGACAAATTCCAGCAAACCTAGCGAACCAGAGGAAGAAAGTGGGTAACAGCCAGATCTCAACTATATAGACAACGAGATCATCATGGTGAAAGAGAAGAGCTGAAATGGGGACACGTGGTCAAATGACCGAGCAAAGAGACGTGTGTGGGATAAGCGAGCGTAGAGCGCTAACGAATGACAGGAGTTAGCTGTGTTCCATTTCCTCCATGCACTCAGGGTTTTTGTGAAGTGTGTATATTGCAGCCTCTCCCCACAGACGGGACAGGGCGTAACTGTGAGAGGTGATAGTAAATATTTCACTCTACCGTTGGCCTGGACCAGCGCAGGGGGGTGGAGCACCTCCTCACTCCGGAAGTTGAAAATCTTAGCACAGGTTCAGACTCCTAGCACTGTCAATTAACAGGTGTATGGTTCATCTCTATGGTATATGGTGAAAAGGACACACGACCCAGGAGATGCAATTTGCTGAGGGCAGGAGGAGCATGAAGGTGATGGTTCCCAGTGGTTGTTGCCATGGAAACGGGAGGTGGCCCCGTTATTCCAGTAGTGCATGACAGTTAACGTCATGTATTTTGATTTAGTTCTACACCTTCATGCTGCTTACACATATCCAGATTGAAGATGGCACCATGTACTGTCACTGTGTTGGGGCAGCTTGAGGAGTTTTAACTTTTTTGTGCATGTTGAGGTCCGGAGGAAAGCCTCAGACATGCAGCCCACCTTCTTTGAGGCAGGATCTCTCATTGGCCTGGATCTCACCAATTAGGCTAGACTCGCTGGCCAGCAAACTCCAGGGACGCTCCTGCCTCTGCTCCCCGGGAGTGGGATTACATGCACACAGCTCCTTGCCCAGCATCTTTACGTGGGCTCTGGAGATCAGATTCAGGTCCTCATATTTGGGCAGAGAGCACTTTACTGACTGAGCTACGTCTCTGGGCTTTTCTTTTTAAAGAGAGTTTTAATTACCTACCAATTTCCTTCTTTGTTACAGCCCTGTGCATTTTTCCCCTTGAGTCTGTTGTGGTTATGTGTATATTTAGGAACTTGACCATCTCATCTAAGTTATTGAGTTTGTTGGCACATAATTTTTCCTAAGATATTACTATATCTTAATTTCTGTATAGTTGGCAGAAATGCTAAAAGCTGTGTACAGATTTAATGCAGTCCCCATCAAAATTCCAATGACATTATTCATTGAAATGGAAAAAAAAATGCTAAAATTCATTTGGAAGCACACACAAAAAACCCTCAAATAGCTAGAGCAATCCTGAGCAAAAAAATGAGGCTGGCAGTATCACCATACCTAACTTTAAGATATATTACACAGCCATAGCAACAAAAACAGCATGTCACTGGCACAAGACAGACATGTAGATCAATGGAACAAAACAGAGGAACCGGATGTAAACCCAGGAAGTTATAGCTATCTGACTTTTGAGAAAAGGCAGGATATTTAACAAATGGTACTGGGAAAACTGGATATCTATATGTAGAAAGATGAAAATAAATTCTTATCTCTCTGCGTGCACAAGAATTAACTCCAAATGGATCAAAGACCTTAGCTAGCATCAGACCGGAAACACTGAAACTGCTACAGGAAGCAGGAGGGAAACACTTCAACCACTTCAACATGCGGGCACAGGCAAGGACTTCCTGAACAGAATTCCAGATGCTCAGGAAAGAAGACCCTGATGAGACCTAGTGAGATTCAAAACCTTTTGTACAGCAAAGGGCACTGTTAAGAGCAAAAAGGCAGCCTACAGAATGGGAATGACAGATGATTAACATAGCATATACAAAAAACTATAATACCCAAATGAAAGAAATTAAATAACTCAATTAAAAATGGGATGCATGGGCTAGAAAGATTGCTCAGTGGTTAAAAGCACTTGCCGGCCAAACCTGTTAGCTAAAGTTCAGTTCCTCATGTAAAACCAGTTGCACAAAGTGGCATCTGGAGTTCAATTGCTGCAGAAAGAGGCCCTGGTGGGCCAGAGAGATGGCTTAATGGTTAAGCACTTGCCTGCGAAGCCTAAGGACCCCAGTTCGAAGCTTGATTCCCCAGTACCCATGTAAGCCAGATGCACAAGGTGACACATGCATCTAGAGTTCGTTTGCAGTGGCTGGAGGCCCTGGTACACCCATTTTCTCTCTGCCTCTTTCTCTCTCTGTCTGTCACTCTCAAATAAATAAATAAAAATAAACAAAAATTAAAAAAGAGGCCCTGTTGTGCCCATGTACTCTCTCTTTCTGTCTCTCAAACAAATAAATAAGATATTAAAATATACAGGTATATGGGCCTGCACTGGAAGTGCTAATTTCACCTTGCACATCAGGGCGGCTTGCTAAATAAGAATCCCAAAGAGGTAACACATTTGAAACTCAACCCTCTAAGACAAAAACACTGACATGTTAGACTTGATTGATGTACTTTTAGTTGACTTTGCCATTCTTAACAAGTTGTGTTTGGGGTTTTGCCACTTTTGATGAAATGCCAAACAAGGAATTCAAAAGAATGACCATAAATATGTTTAAAGAAATCAAAGGAATCAAAGAAGAAAACAAACCCCTGCAGGAGAACACAGGAGACAACTGAATGAATTAAGGAGGTCGATACAAGATGTGAGTAAGGCAATAGAAATACTGAAGGAATACCAGTGAGAAATACTAGAAATGAAAAACACAGCAAGTCAGATGGAAAAAGTTCTGCACTGGTGCTGGGAATGCAAACTGGTACAGTCACTGTGGAGATCAGTGTGGGGGTTCCTGAGACTGGAAATAGACTTGCCATATGACCCAGCTACACCACTCCTTGGCATATAGTCTAAGGGCTCCCCACTTTGCTTCAGAGATACTTGCTCGGCCATGTTTACTGCTGCTCTAGTCACAACAGATAGGAAATGGAACCAGCCTAGGTGTCCATCAGCTGATGAATGGGTAATGAAGAGGTGGCAATTTACACAATCAAGTCTTATTCAGCTGTAAATAAAAATGCAAAAATGGACAAAAAATGTACACTTAGAGAGAAATGAATGGATCTGGAAAAGATTATACTTAGTGATGTAACCCTGGATTCAGAAAGTCAAATGTCGCAAGTTCTCTCTCATATGTGGATCCTAGATTCAAATATTTAGATTTCTATGTGATTTAAAGTCAACAGTCGAGGCCAGAGAGCTAGAAAGGAGCCATGGGGGAGGTGGAGAGGGAAGGGCTTAGGAGAGGACATAGTAGATATGTAAACAGAGGAGGGTACTGGGAGTAGAAAAGTCTAAGTAGGGTCAGGGGAGAGGATGGGTGGGAGGAGGGTTAATCAAAACAAAAGATGTTATGAGTAAGCCACATTGAAACCTACTTCTTTGCTAGCTCAAAATATATATGTTAAGAGAAAAAGAGCTGTGTGTGGTGGCGCATGCCTTTAATCCCAGCACTCAGGAGGCAGAGGTGGAAGGATCGCCATGAGTTCGAGGCCAGCCTGAGACTACATAGTGAATTCCAGGTCAGCCTAAGATAGAGTGAGACCTTACCTCGAAAAACAAAAACAAAAAACAAAACAAACAAACAACAACAAAAAAAAGAGAGAGAGAGAGTTTGGGTAGAAATATGCTGTGGTGGTGTATAATGCCGCTCTAGGAAGCCATAGGCTGTTACAGAAAAGTCCCAGTTGCAGGGATTGGAGACCCCCAGTGAGACTGTTGGTCGAGGAAGCTCCTTGTGCATTCCCTCCACCCCAGATATCACAGGTCACCGCCAAGGCTCCATGTTGCCCACCACAACTAGATGGCAAGACCATGTTGCTGAAGACTCCACAGGCTTGGGCTGCAGGTCACTGATGAATCAAGCAGGAGCTGAGCTGGAGCCTCCTCCCTGCTGCCTAGCCGTTGGGATGCTGCAAAGTGCAACAGCGAGCAAGTCTTCTAAAAAGTACATCTAGGTATATTCTTTCCTCCTAAAAAATCACCATCTGGGTACAGGACTGGGGTGTTTAGCAAACTCAGAGAACCAACCATAATGAGATACCGCTTCGTACCTGTTAGGATGGCTATGGTAAAAAGAGAAAAGGCCAACATTGATAGTTTTGGAGGAGTTAGAATGCGGTGGGGATGTGAAACGGTGCAGCCAGGACACTGAGAAATCAGCCTGGAGCTGAGCTGGACGCGTCCTCTCTGTTGACTAGCTGTTACAGTGCTGGAAAATGTGATGCAGCCAGTTAGGGGAGAAAAGTCATTAAATGTATTAACCTGCAGTGGACCCTGCAGGCTTTATGGCTGGCCAGCCAGGCCAGATGTACCAGCTGGTGCAGTGGTGGCATGCCTGTTATGGGGGAGACCAACTGGTGATTGGACATTGTTGGGCAGTCCCACTCCACAGGGAAGAATTCATACCTGGTACTGAAAATCTAATCAAAAGCCTATGGCTGAGGAGGTCATGATCCCTAGGGGTACCTACTACTGTTGTCTGGCTAAATAGGTATATTATGCCCACCAAGCTGCCCTCTAAATACTTATGTTTATGTCCATATATTAAAGCTTACTCCCACTTTTGGTTCAAGAAGCTTCTTTTTCTCCGATGGTGCTGACCACTGGGGTGACTCAAAACTCATCAAAGAGCTGAGTGGCTAGAGGCCCTGGCGCGCCCATTCTTTCTCTCTCTCTCTACCTGCCTATTTCTGTATCTCATTCTCTCAAAAAAAAAAAAAAAGCCGGTGGTGGCGGCCGTGGCACTTGGGAGTGTTCGCAGGAGTTGAGAGCTGTGAGTTCAAGGCCACCCTGAGACTCACACCAGAGTGAAACCCTTCAAGAAAAAAAAAAAAAAAAAAAACTCATCAAAGAGTTGCAGTGTTCCGCAGTGTTTGGAAGAGGTGGAAACCATTGTGCAAAAAGTGGCAGAAAGAATATACGAGCCAAGAGAAGGGGAGAAGTGCTTACAGGACTGTATTCCAGACATAAAGTGGCCGTGGCACTTATGACCTCGCAGTGGGTGACGCTACCTACACAAGACCTGCACAATCGGAGGGGAAACAGTGGTGACATCAACATAGAAGAGAAACAAGGTGGAAAGGAGACAAGATCCAGTGGAAGAGGGATTCGGGAGGGGACAAAGGAAGGGTGGTAGGAGGGGATTTTGATCAGGGTACACTGTGTATCCTGTGAAGGGTGTCAATAAAAAGTTCATAAATAAAGAAAAGAAGATGGAAAGAGAGAGGAAAATTCAGGGACCGTATCTGGACTACACGCATGCACACACGTGTGCCTGCACACTGAGAATTGACTAAAATGCCTCGTTTCCTTCATTCATTATGTTTAGAATATTTTGGTGCTTTATTTTGACATCAATATATATCAATATTTTAATGAGCAAAGCTTGAACCATATTAATTTTTATCACATATATTCATATTGAGAAATAATTTCACAAACTAAATATTCTTCTTAAAAAATTGTCTCGCCAAAACTTGTTGCAAAACTTTTCTGTTCACTTTTTAAAATTTATTTATTTATTTATTAGAGAGAGTACACAGGTGAGCCAGGAGCTCTTTCCTCTGCAAATGAACTCCAGACACATGTGTGCCATTTTGTGCATCTGGCTTTACTGGAGAATGAACCTGGGCTGGCAGGCTTTGCAAGCAAGAAGCCGCTGAGCCATCTCCCCAGCGCTTTTCTTCATACTTCTCAGCTCCACCCAGGGGGCTTTACTCTGGGTTGGGGTTTGGGGGATTACCCATCAGACCAGAGAGCAGGCTCCCACCTGTGGGCTTGTCTCCTCACGCACCATCAGTCCAGAGGTAGTTCACGTACAAAACAGGCTTATTTTTCTGCAAATAACATTGTGACTTTGTTAATGTGGCAAAGTAGTCTTGGAGGTTGTGGCATGCCTGCTTCTTGTCCATTATCCACATCCTTCTTTTCTTTTCCAAAGGATTCCCAATCACAGGAAGCCATGAGGCGCCTATCTCTAACAAGCAAATGAACCGACAGTCGCAATGAGTGCCTTTCCCAGGTTGCTTTGCATGTGGGCAGCCCCTGAGATGTGAGCCAAAGATGCCGAGTGGGGCTGCTGGGAAAGCGCACAAAAACCAGTCCCCTTTTCCTTCCCCACCACCTGGGACAGGACAACATGACAGGTGGTGCAGATCAAAGCCTCACTGTGGACGGTGGACGAGAGTCCTGGAAGGAACCTCATTCCTAGCTTTGGATTTTCCAGTCTGGATTTGTCATTAGGGAAGACAAAACCAAATTCTTTGCCACTTCAATGAATATAATTAGAATTTTTCTGTTTCCTGCAGCATGGATTCTCAGAGACGCAATGGTGTCTCCCGACATTCTTTTAAAGACAGTGAAGCTCTGTTCTAATGATCTTTCTCTGAACATTTGGATGAGTGAGTGAGAGGAGGCGATGTCCGAGGACAGGCTCCATGTCCTCCTACTTGGACCTCTCCAGCGAGCAGCCCAGCGCGTACCATCACTAAGAGCGCTTTGAGCTCCTGCCGAGGAGTCTTGACACGGCGTCCTTCATGTCCTTGTTCCTCAGGCTGTAGATGAAGGGATTCAGCATGGGTGTCACCACTGTGTACATGATGGTGGCCACTGTATCCTGGGTGGAGAAGGAGTCCGGGGGCCGTATGTAGATCCCCAGAACTGTCCCATAGAACAGGGTGACCACAGACAGGTGGGAGCTGCACGTGGAAAACACCTTGCGCCTCCCTTTGGCAGAGGGGATCGGCCAGGGCGATATGGACATAGGAGACAATGATGAGCAGGCAGGGAGCCACAAAGAGGACCACAGCTCCCAGGAAGACGCGCTGGTTGACGCGGGTGTCTGAGCAGGCCACCTTCAGGAGCAGGTAAGCGTCACAGTAGAAATGGGAGATTTCCCTGGCCCAGGAGCAGAAGCTCAACCTGCTCATGAGAAGTGTGTGAACCAGAGAGATGAGGCCGGAGGATGCCCACAGGAGGGCTGCCAGCCCCCTGCAGAGCTGGGGGGTGATGACGGTACAGTACTGCAGGGGGTGGCAGATGGCCACGTAACGGTCCAGAGCCATGACAGCCAGCAGAAAGGTGTCCACATTGGCGAAGGAGATGAGGAAGTACATCTGAATCAAGCAGTGGGGGTAAGAGATGGTCCATGTCCCTGCCATGTGGCTGACCAGGAGCCTGGGGATCAAGTTGGTGGTGAAACAGATGTCCACGAAGGAGAGGTTGGCGAGGAAGAAGTACATGGGGGTGTGCAGGCGGGGGTCAGAGCCGATGGCCACGATGATGAGTGTGTTCCCAGCCACAGTGGCCAGATACGTGCCCAGGAAAACCCAGAACAGAACTTGCCGTTGGGTAGGGTCATTGGTGATGCCGAGCAGGAGGAACTCGCTCACTCCGGTCTCGTTCTCTCTCCCCCTGGACATCCCACGTCAGCTCAGGCTCCACGGGGTTGCAGCTCTTCACAGGGCTCGGGGGCTGTGACTCACTGTGCGTTCAGAACCAGACCAAGCCAATTTGTGATGATATAAATGCATAGGGTTCCTATTTGCAAGAATAACACTTATGTGTGTTTGTGTTTGTGTGGGGGGTTCATACATGTGTGTGCGCATGCATGTAGAGGCCAGAGGACATCCTCTGGTGTCCCCCTTCAGGAACACTGTCCATCTCCTTTTAGATTGGATCTCTCATTGGCCTGGAGCTCACCAATTAGATCAGTGGGCCCCAGGGGTCCCTTGTTGTAGCCTCACTGTACCTGCATGTACGCCACATGCCTGGTATTTTGTGGGGGTGGGGATCAAACAGTCCTCCTGTTTGCAAGGCAAGCACTCTACTGGTTGGACTACCTGTCCAGACCACCACAGCCACTTTCATCAAGCGTGCGTTGCATGCAGTGACACTGGAGAGCCCATGTGCTCGTTCCTATTCCTACCCCATAAATAGGGACTTTGATTGTGACCACTGTTCCGATGAGGTTTGGAGGAAATGACTGGCTCAGATCACACTGATGATGAAAGGACAAAGGACTCAGACCCCGATGTGTTCTGAGCCCAGAGCCCAGAGCCTGGGACCTCCCCGTCTCGCTGTTCTCAGTGCCCTGTGCTGAGGGCCATGATACGGAGGCCTCCTTCCACCTCCATTCAGCCTGCGGGTCCTGACTGCTGTGAAGAGAGGTTGACCCAGGGGAACAGCCATGAGCCGGGGTCCCAAAGCACTCACAGTGGAGGAAGCGGGAAACATTTCCAGAACCTTCTGTTGGCATGTGTGACCAGTATGTGGACCCAGGCCAGGGTAGGAAAGGTGCTGGCATAGGTGCGAGGTGCTGTGCATGCAGATTTCTCCAAGGCTGTGTGGTTTGGGCCACTAGTAAATGCAAGCAGCCCCTGTCCCCTGCCTCACCCAACCCACTGCTCAGCGGTGTGACTTGGTGCCACTCCATCTCTCCTCCAAGTCTCACTGCGCACTGGTAAAGTACAAAGTGACCCCCGAAGCCACTAGCAAGACCAAGGGAATCCTTCTGTCTCTGCCTTCCTAGAGCTGGGATTACAGGTGGGTGTCACCACGCCTTACATGGGCTCTGGGGATGTAAACTCGGCACCCTGCTCACCGAGCTATGTCTCCAGCCCTCTTGTTTCATAATCTTAAGTTCAACCAGCAAACACTCTTTGTGACTGAGCAGGGCTTTGTACCTTGAAGGGCCCTCTCTCCTGGTGTTCTAATCCCATCCTCTGCACTTTGCTGCTCACAGGGAAGTTGGGGCAGACAAAGAGAAGAGAGGCTCAGGGTTAGCCCAGAAATGGATCTGACTCACAAAGAGCGAGTGGCCACCCTCAGTTTTCCTGCAATCCAGGGGGGTGGCACAGTGAGGAGCAAGGAGGGCTGTATTTGTGTGTGTGTGTGTGTGTGTGTGTGTGTTTATGTGTGTGTCCTGGTAAAGCAAAGTCAGAGCTGTAGCTGCAGATTGTTGCGTGCCTTACTGAGGGTCACTGCTGCTGCTGTGTGGAATGTTGAGAGAATGTGGTTTTGAACACCACTCCCTCTCACACCGAAGGAAGGAGCCCGCCTGTGGCAGGAGAGTGGGACGGGGGAGAAAGGCGTCAAGATTAGTATCTGAGGGGCAGGGGAGACGGCTCAGGTTGCAGAGCGCTGCTGCACAAGTGTGAGGGTCCGAGGTTGGATCCTCAGGACCCTCGTGAAGCCAGGCCGGGTGGCATGTGCCTGTAACCCCAGTGCTGCAGAGGTGGACACTGGAGGAGCCCTGGGACTTCCGGCTAGCTAGTCTAGACAAATTGATGAGCTCTGGATTCGGTGAGACACACCCCGTCTCAAAAAATAAGGTGGAGAACAGTTAAAGAAGATGCCTGACCTTGACCCTGCAGGCACCCACCCGCACACCGCACATGAAAGAGAAGAAGGAACGCCTACTACAGAAACTGATGACCAAAAATAAAAGACTAGAGACCAAGACCAGTGTATGAGCAGATAAAGGGCGCGTGTCTCAGGTGGCCCAGCCATGTCACCAAGCAGCTCCGGCCCCCTTCCAGCTCAGAAGTGCCTTTCTCCTCTGATACAAATCTCTTTTGCTCTTGCTACCTATCTACATGTTTCTGTCCAAATCTTTGTCTAGGGACACAAGAAGCTGGGAATGCCAGTGGGCATCCTTTGGGTCAGATACACACCTGTCAAATGCTGACCTCATGTCACCTCACCCAGGTGACAGCAGCTTTCCACTCTGGCCACCTCTGGTCTTGCCTGGCTGTGTGAGCTGTGTGGATTCTGTCCACTGGATCCTGCATGTCTCTCTCTGGGCGTGGGTTGGAGGTTCTATGTTCACCTCACCAGCAGCGGAGGAGTTTTGGGAGAGGTGGTGATAGGTGAGATGGGTGGTTCCACCCATGTCTCATAGAGACCCTTGCTGGAGCATCTGTGGAAGCCATGACCCTCCCACCATAGGGTCCCCATCAAAGGTAGGCACCTCTATATCCCCAAAGCAGTGTGCTTCCTTGTGCACTCAGTTGTTCACCAAGTCTATAAATTGGGGATCCAGGATGACCCTGAGGTTTCAGGGATCCGGGATGATCCTGAGGATTCATTTGTAGGTTCCTATGGGGTTGTTAAAAGCAAATTTGGCAAAGCCATCACACAGAAGGCAAAATCCTTCCCTGGGGAATCTGGGGTTGTGAATCCTCATGGATGGGTGAGGTTAGACATGACACGCCCACTGTACCAGTTATAGGCAACACATTCCAAACGTGTGCCTCTTGTTCACTGTGGAGTTCGTTGAAAAAGCATAGTATTCTTAGACTGATTCGATATCGCCTGAAATGTTATCCAGGTATTCAAGATGCATAAAGATTTTCCCCACGCATCCCCTCACTCACCTTTCTGCAGCCCTGTGTGGCCCTGAGTAGGATGGTAAGTGCCATCATCCCACAATTAGACACAAACGTACAAAGTTGGGAAAGAATGATATACGAGTGTCAGCCCAGACAGGGGCCCGCACAGAGGGGGTGAAGTCGCTGGACTCCTGGGCAGCACAGTCTTAATTCCTCTGGGCAGGAACACAGTTTCTTTTCATGCACGTGGCAGTTTTATAGTCTCCAAGGCAGAAGGAACCCCCAAAGCTCCTTATTACAGGCAATTCAGAAGAGAGTTTGCTGTTGTTCTGCAGATCACAAATGATGCGCTTCCCCAGAGGCCGCAGGAGAAAAGGCTCCTGTTGTCGTTAAGGTTATGAGCTTTTTCTACGGGATTTAAAAACTTTTTATTGACAACCTCTATACATCTAGACAGTATATTAGGATCATAATCCTCTCCTACCTCCCTCCTTTCCCTCCTCCACTGAAGTCCTTCTTTCCAACTAGTCTCTCTTCTATTTTGATGTTATCACTTTTTTTGTTTTTTTTTGAGAAGGGACAGAGGAGTGTGTAGCACTGAAACATCCCTAACACACCTTCCAAGGCTCAGGGTCTATTGCGGAAGAGGTGGCGGAAAGAATGTAAGAGCCAAAGGAAGAGTAGGACTCCTTATAACGTGCTCCTCCAGACACAAAATGGCCTGGATAGCCATGACCTCACAGTGCCTGACACTACCTACACAAGACCATAATAGGAGGAAAAGATCATGACATCAAACTGAAAAGAGAGACTGATTGAGAGGGGGAGGGGATATGATGGAGAGTGGAGTTTCAAAGGGGAAAGTGGGGGAGGAAGGAGGGAAGTACCATGGGATATTGTCTACAATTATGGAGGTTGTCAGTAAAGAAAAATAAAATTAAAAAAACAACAACCCTAAGCCAACAAACTAACTCTAGATGTACAAGTTGCAACACAAAAATGCATGTAGCTGAAAAGACCAAGATGTGTCACCTTCATAAATTACAGATTGCTATAGTAATAGTCCCCAATAAGAGCAGCCTATACAAAATTTCAGACTAAGAATGAATTTAAATTTGTTCACGCTTGAAGAATTCAGGTAACACCAGGCGTGGTGGTGTACACCTTTAATCCCAGCAGAAGTTTTTTTTTTTTAATTTTTATTTATTTATTTGCAAGGAGAGAGAGAGAGAAGAGAGGCAGACACAGAGAAAATGGGCACACCAGGGCCTCCAGCCACTGCAAACAAACTCCAGATTCATGTGCCCCTGTGCATCTGGCTTATATGGGTCCTGGATAATCGAACCGGGATCCTTTGGTTTCTCAGGCAAATGCCTTAACTGCTAAGCCATTTCTCTAACCCCCAGCAGAAGTTTTAAAAATACATGCCATGTTGTCACCAGAGAGCTGTAACATCCCTCAGTCTTTAGGTGAGCAGCCCAAGATTGGAGACACCGTCCCCAGAGCACATGGGTTAGTGTTTATGTATAACCTGCATAATTAAAGTCATCTCTGTATTACTTGTAATTCTGAATAGTATGTCAACAGTTGTCAAAGTGCCTTTGTAGAGAAAAATAAGAAGAAAAATCTGCACATGTGTAATGCAGATCCTTGAAAACTGTTTTCCATTTGTTGCTGGTTCTTTTGTGCTGCAGGACCACAAATGTGGATAGCAGCTGCATTTAGTGACCAGCACTTGAGCCTCTCACTTGGTATTCCCACAGATGATTAAAAGCCATGTGTCCTAGCCAGGCATGGTGGCGCACGCCTTTAATCCCAACACTCGGGAGGCAGAGGTAGGAGGATCGCCATGAGTTCGAGGCCACCCTGAGACTACATAGTGAGTTCCAGGTCAACCTGGGCTAGAGTGAGACCCTACCTCGAAAAACCAAACCAAAACCAAACCAAACCAAAAAAAAAAAAAAGCCATGTCTCCTGAAGTTCTTTCTATCTGCAATAATTCCAATTTTCCCCTTTCATGTTCTTATTTACTTTTGAGGCAACGTGGTCAGGTCCTTTGTTACAATGTCTTTCTCTCTGGGGTTCTCCAACCTTTTCGTGATAAGACTGGAATTATGGTTTGGGGGCAAAAAACAAATGCTCCAGAGGTGAGCTGTCCTTATCAACCATGTCGGATCCATGACATCAACAGGACTTAGTGTGACGAGCTAACCCTTCACCACCTGTTAGATGATAGCTGCCGGGGTTCTTCGCTCCATTGCATGGATTCTTTTTCCCTTTCTGTGGCAACAAGTCACTATGTCCAGCTGACCCTCAGCTATGTAAGTAGTTGTTACGGAAAGGAGACAATTAGCTTTCCATGTGGTGAGAAGGGTGGGCTGGGAGAATGCATAATCTGCTTGGACGTCTTCTACGAGGAAACTTCCCTCTCATTTGTCTGCCTTTGTTTTCATCAGCATAGACTTCTTCCTGCTTAACCCACACTATGAATTAGGATCCGCTGTAGGTTTTATATCTCTTATCCAAAAGACTTGGCACCAGAATTATTTTGGACCTTACATGTTGTGGTAGTTTGAATATATGTCCCCCAATATATTCAGTGTTTTATTAGTTATAGTTTGCATCTGCAATCACCTTCTAGAGGCAATGCCACTGGGGGCCGGTCTTAAGGTGTTGGTGGTGGGTTTGAGATTCCATTGTAAAGATATACAAAGTGTGCTGTGTGACTTTTGGCTGTAGCTTTGCTCTGTGTGCTGTGTGGCTGGTAGGCTTTTTTCTCTCTTGCTTGGCCCTGTGAAGGCAGGCCAGCTTCTTCTGCCATTATGGAACTTCCCCTGGATCTGTAAGCTTCAATAAATAATATCCCTTCCTCCATAACTGTGCCTGGTCTGGAAGTTCATCTCAGCGAACCTGAAGCTGTCTGTTCCACATGTTTTCAGATTTGAATGTTTGCATATACATAATGCTCTGTCTTAGGATAGGAACTCAAATCTCAATATGAAATTCATTTTGTTTCACACACATCTTATGCACCTTGTCTGAAGGTGAGAATCATGAGATATTTTTACTGTGTCTGTGTTTTCTGTCCTGTCTGTGACACATGACATGTCAAGTGTGGGTTTTTTACTTGTGGCATCATGTTGGCACCCAGCAAAGCTGCATATTGTGGAGGATTTGGGATTTGGACTTTTTGGATTAAGGTACCCAGCCGGCAGTCCAGTTGTTGCTTGAATAATTTGCACTTTGGCCTCTGGAGTCCCTTTAGATTGACCATTCTCTCTCTCATCTCTCTCTCATACTTTCATACTTTGGTGAACTACCACGTACTCCAGGCTAACATTACTTTTCCTGCTTCAGGCCTAAAGGCTGCTGTTTTCTTCCAAGAGCCTAAATCAGCAACAAAGTAAGTGTGAAGTTCCAAGCAAACATTCGAGAGCCTGTTTGAAAACAGACTTGGCCCCGCACCAGGACTCACCCATGAAGGCTTAGACAGCCCTGCTTGTTAGGACTCAAGCTCACCCAGCAGATAGAGCAGCTTTCAATGCCAGAACAGCCAAACAGCAACCAGTCAATGCCCAGAAGAGGCATCTTCTGGAGGCCCATTGACCTTGGGAGAAAGTACCAGAAAGTGTCACTTCTACCCTCAAGCACGAGGGGTCAGACTACTGCAGGAGACCAATCACCATGTGTAGAAGGCTGCTAAACCCAGCCTGTGGCAGGAGGGGCTTCCTCAGTTCACAAAGCCATTCAGGCCTGGGGGGTCTTGCTATGGAATGCAAACCTGAAGTAGCAGAGGAAGGGAGGTAGTTCCATGAAACTGCAGTGTTCCTGACCGGGGAAGCCCCTGACCCCTCTGTCGTGGGGAGTGCCCGGGGAACCACACAGGGATGAGGAACCATTATTTATTTCAAAATGTATTGAACCAAAGGCAAACGTTTCTCCCCGTTTTTTTTTTTTTAATTGGCTTACCAAGAGTTGCCCCCAAAGGCTAATTAGTGCTAAGCAGTAATTGTGTGGGTCGTAGGGCGTGATGGCTCTCAGGAGTGCAGGCTGAGGGAGGAAAGGCGCCTCCAGACCCAGACCTGGTCTCTGCTCACTCGGACCCAGGAGGATAAATCTCCAGACGCAGTCTTGTTCCTGGCTGTCCCTGGGGAGCACGATGCAAGCCTGACCCAGGTCTGCTTCTTGGGGAGAGGGCACTGGAGACCTCACATTGTGCTTTGCCCTAGTTAATGACTAGCTGATCTGGTAAGTTTCTCGGGAACCGTCAACCAGAACCGGAGTGACTCTACCTGGGCCACTAGAACTCTCTTTCCCATCCTCCTACATCCCACGCGGCCATGGTGCAGCTGGCTGCAGAGCGCGTGGGCAGGAAGTGCCTCAGACATGGGGTTCATGCAGAGTTCACCAGTGCATAGACATCCACACCATGGTCATGCAAGCAAGACGGAGGCGTCCCTCTGCTGGCCCACACCACTCTGCTCATCTGGAGAGGTGTGTTTAGTGCTTCTGCTGGGCCGGTTGTGCCTTTCCAAGGTGATTTTGGTGTAAGTGGTTGGACAGTGATGTTCCCTATCTGTCCACACAGTACACTCACTCCTCTCCATCTCCGTCTCCATCTCCATCTTCCTCCTCTCAGCTGGGTGTGCGAGACCTGAAGGGGAGATCGACTGAGCAAGCAAACCTATGCCAAGTGAAGGGTACATGTTTTACCCCCAGCCCCTCCTCAGAAGTCTGAGGCAGAAGGATCACTTGAACCCAAGAGTTTGAGGCCAGAGTGTATGACATAGAGAAAATCTTCCACAAACAAACAAACAAACAAACAAACAAACAGCTAATGTCCCCAGCCACGACTACTTTTATTCTCCCTGCTGTGTCCTTGGTCCCAGACGTCAGTGAAATCTGCACACCTTCAGGAGTGACCTTGTCCCTGCTCTAGGTCTGTACCATCTAAACTTTACTACCCTGATTTTGGGTGTACAGGAATATTTTCAACTTCCTATAGAGGGATACAAATACCATTTCTTTTCCTAACCCTCATAGTTCCTTAGCTGAGACAGATTCCTGTTGATAAAATTCAAATCCACAGAAGAAAAAGACTGGACAGTTTTAAAACACATGCAAGGTCTTTTATGTAGGAAGAAAGAACTCTCAGGATAGGAGCCATCTTTCAAAGCAGTGGCTTGGGATCCTGCTCCAATAATATATTAACAACGTTAGAGTGGCCAGACCAGGGGCGAGGCGTTTGGAGCCTCCGAGGGGGAAACGGTGGGAAGGTGATTCCAATGAGACTGTTGGTTCTGCTTCTGAAGCTGGGGAGGGTTTCCAGCTCTGGCTCAGGGGAACAGAGGGAAGGACAGAAAGACCCTTTGTCAGTGTGAGTCTCTGTCCTGCCACCAGGCAAATGGAGGGAAAGGTGGAGACAGTGCCTACTGTTTCTTTAAGACATTTTATTGACAACCTCCATAAAATAAACAAAATACCGTGATCACAGTCCCCTCCCACCATCCTCCTGAACCCCCCTCCACTCAGTCCTTTCTTCTTCCAGCTAGTCTCTCTTCTATTTTGTTGTCATCTTCCCCTCTCCCATTGTGCATATGTAGGTAGCATCAGCCACTGTGAGGTCGTGAATATCAAGTCCACATTGTGTCAGGAAGACAGTATTGTAAAGCACCCTTTCCCTTTCGTTAGCTCTTACAATCTTCCACCACTTCTTTCACAATGATCCCTGAGTCTTGGAGGGTGTGATGTCTCTCTCACTTCGTGCTAAACATTCCGCTGTCACTTCTTCTCAGCACTGTTGTGAGTTTTGAGACACTCCAGTGGTCAGTGCCATCTCTTCTCTAATGAAAAGTGAAAGTAGCATTAATATATAGGCATAAACATTAAACATTTAGAGGGCAGTTTGGTGGGCATAATGTATCCATTTAGCCAGACAATGGTAGTAGCTTCCCTGCCTTGGGCTTATGACCTCCCCAGCCATAGGCTTTTGATTAGATTTTCAGTAGCAGGCATGAATTCCCTCTTGTGGAGCAGGCTTCAAGTTCAAATAGAGAACAATTGTTTCCCCCCATAAGAGACATGCCACCATTGCACCAGTTGGCACAAATGTCCTGGCTAGCCAGCAATGTAGCTTTCAGAGTCCACTACTGGGTCAGCCTGTTGATGACCGTCCCCCCCCCCCCCACCCGCCCGCAGGCCACTGAGTTCTCTCCAGCATCCTCACCGCTAGTCAGCAAGGAGGAGGTTCCAGCTCAGCTCCACCTTGACTTCTCAGTGACCTGCAGCCCAAGCATGTGGAGTCTTCAGTAACAGGGTCTTACCATCTAGTTCTGGTGGGCAACCATGTTTTAGGGGCATCAGGGGCCTCCATGGAAGGTATCCTACCCCTGGCACTCAATTTTTTTGTGTGAAAAATCTATGGCTCTGGGCACAGTATTATCTCCCCTATAGGGGAGAGTGCCAACTCTTTACCTGTCTTCAGCTCAGTATTAGAGGGAGAAATATTTTGGTTTCTTTCATGTGTTTCAGTTGCCTCACTCATTATCAATGGCTCTTCTGCGGAGCAGTGTAGGGGCTGTGGCCATTCATAAGCTACGATTCTCTCACAAAGTCAGTGTTGAATGCAACAACGGAGTGCGATATAGTTATAGATATGAGAAATTCAAGGAACGCGTTCAGAAAAACACGAGTCATGCAGCCACACACCAATAGACACTCCAAGTTATATCTCAATTTTTTAAAAAAATATTTACTTTATTTATTTGAGAGAGAGAGAGAGGAAGACACACACACACACACACACACACACACACACAGAGAGAGAGAGAGAATGGGCACACCAGGGTCTCCTGCCACTGCAAACTGCAGATACATGCTCCATTTTGTGCATCTGCCTTTACATTGGTACTGGGGAATTGAGCCCAGGCTTTTAGGCTTTGTAAGAGGGTGCCTTTAACCACTGAGCAATCTCTCCAGCCCCCATCTCAAACAGTTTTACTAATGATTCTGAACTACCTCAAAATAAAACTGGAAAGTGAGAAGAATAAATGAAGTTTGCCACATGCAAGTGGGGGTCTCACTGGCACCAGGGGACACTGTCCTGGGAGTACATGTTTGCAGTCCCAAAGCCCCACAAAGTCTATACGAAAGGATCAATGGAGCACTTAAGGGCAATTCACAATTACTAGAGTTTCCAAAAACCAAGGAACCTTTCTGTAGATAAAAACTGAAGGCAACAGGAAGATAATGAGTGGAGAGGACAGCTTACGTTGACAGGAAAGAAAGCTGAAGGGAGAGCTTGAGGCCAAGTCATGTTGGGCTTTTTACATGAAAGGAAGTGTATTTTCACCTCTCCCCTATTTTCCATGAGAGTTGGGTGGCTGAGGAGGATGTAGCGAGCCCCGTGTGTGACAGAGACGAGCAGGGAAATGCAGGGGCAGTAAGATCCCAGGAAACTGATGCTGGGATCATGAGTGGGCTGGAGTCAGGAAGCGTGTAACGGTGACAGTGAGGACTCATGATCCAGGTGAGTGGATGAAATCGTGGAAGGAAAGAGTGAAGAGCACAAAGTCTGTGAAAGGAGGCAAAGTGATGCAAGGGCGCAATGCCTCACTTACCACAAGGGGGCGCATGCATCTGGAATTCATTCACAGCTGCTGAGAGGCTGCTGGCGCACCCATTCTCTTTCTGTCTCTCTCTCTCTCTCTGATTCTCTCAAAAAAAAAAAACCATTTCATGTATTATGTATTTGAGAGAGAGGGAGAGAAAGGAAGAAGCAGATAGAGAATGGGCACATCAGGGCCAACAGCCACTGCAAATGAACTCCAGATGCAAGTGCCATTTTATGCATCTGGCTTATGTGGGTACTGGGGAATTGAACCCGGGTCCTTAGCTTTCACAGGCAAGCTCCCTAACTGCTAAGCAATCTTTCCAGCCCATGTTCATATATTTTTAACTATAAGAATAGTCACATGTAGAGCTGGATAGATGGCTCAGTGTTTCAAGGAACTTGCTTGCAAAGCCTGATGGCCCAAGTTTGAGTCTCCAGTTACCAATGTAAAGCCAGATGCTCAAGATGGCACATGCATTTGGAGTTTGCTTGCAGTGGCAAGAGACCCTATTGTGCCCATTCTGTCTCTCTCTCTCAGTCTCTGATTGCCAATAAATAAATAAATAAATAAATTTTTATAAAGAATAGTCACATTATATGTATCTGAGTCTCAGTTTCTTTGTAAAGATGAAAAATGTCCAGTAATCATCTCTAAATATTTCAGATTCTAGAATCTGAGAATTATCTTCCTCAAGGCCTTTTCATGTCACGATTCCTCAGACTATAGATGAAGGGATTGACCAGAGGTGTCACTACTGTGAAGATGACAGTGGCCACTGTGTCCTGTAGTGCATAGGATGAAGAAGGGCGCATATAGACCCCCAGGATTGCCCCATAGAAGAGGGAGACCACAGTGAGGTGGGAGCCACACGTGGACAGGGCTTTCCTGATTCCGCGGGCAGAGGGCATCTTCAGTACATTAGAGAAGATGTAGGCATAGGAAACAAGGATGCATGTAAATGGTGTCAGAAATACTAGTCCACCCACAGTGAAGACCATCAAGTCATTGATGAAGGTGTCAGAGCAGGAGAGCTTTAGGATAGGGTAGGGGTCACAGAAGAAGTGACGCACAGCATTGTGGGAACAAAAGGTGAGTCGAAGCATGAGCAGAGTGTGCAAGAGAGCATGCAGGTTTGTAATGACCCACGAGATGGCCACCAGAAGGACACAGAGCCTGGGTGTCATGATCAGGGTGTAGTGGAGTGGACGACAGATGGCGACATAGCGGTCGTAGGCCATCACACTCAGGAGGAACCCGTCCATGTTGATGAAAGTGATGAAGAAGTAGATCTGGGTCATGCACTCCAGGTAGGAGATGGACTTGCTTCCCGACACGTGGTTCAGCAGCATCTTGGGAACTGTGACCGAGGAGAAGCAGATGTCCACACTGGAGAGATTGGCCAAGAAGAAGTACATGGGTGTGTGGAGATGAGGCTCACAGCTGATGGCCAGGACGATGAGAAGGTTCCCAATGACGGTGACCAGGTACATCCACAGGAACAGTCCAGCAAGAACCTCTTCCTGCTCTGACTTTCCAGAGAGTCCCAAGAGGAGGAATTCTGTAGTCTGATTGACCCTATCCATGTCTGTGAAGAAGAAAGCATACAATTATTATCATTTAATAAGATCTATGCAGAAACATTTTGTTGGTTGAAAATAAATCCTAACAATTCCCTTCCTGTGTAATTCAATAAAAAAAGCCTGGCTAGTTTCGCCAGGGTGTCACCGCAAGGGCTGCATTACATTAGCTCTATTGCTATTCATGAAGTTCCACATGTAGGCATGTTCCTAGAAAACATTTAACTTAGTCTAATATATTTCAAATTATAGACTTAGAAATAAGATTAGGAAACTGGGTTATTGAACCATCTTCACAGAGCCAATGGAATAAAAATTCACACCCAGCTTACAGGCTTTTGTTTTTGTTCTCCATCTAGAATGGTTTCCATCTATGGGAACTTTACCCAAGTGAAAAAATAATTTATCAAGTCTCATACTGTAATGTTGTAGGGCTACTGGGCCTTTCTGTATTCTCACAACTGGAAAATCAATGGGCTTTGATATGCCTGACCAGTGGTTTGATTGTCGTCAGCATTTGAGCTGCTGTTAAGATGTCAAAACAGCTCAGTGCTGTTGGTCTGCTGGTAAGAGCTACTGTACAGGCAGTGTCCCCCATTTTTCTGTGCTCAGAAAAGGAAAGCCAGATACCTACTATGTCTGATTTTTTTTCTGGGATGAAAGGGATTTATTGAAAGGCAAAAAGCATTTTAAAGTAAATCAGGCTTTTAAAAAATCACCTTCATAGCCGGGCATGGTGGCTCACGCCTTTAATCCCAGCACTCGGGAGGCAGAGGTAGGAAGATTGCTGTGAGTTCGAGGCCACCCTGAGACTACATAGTGAATTCCAGGTCAGCCTGAACTAGAGTGAGACCCTACCTCGAAAAACCAAAAAAAAAAAAAAAAATCACCTTCATGAAGTGTAGGAGTGGGCCAAGTAAAACATTTTGATAGCAATGCCCCTGGAAGAATTGGTAGTGTTTAACCAGGAAAGGAGCGAAGGACTTGCCTGGAAGATCAGGGCCTGGGGAACAGGGGAGAGAAAGAAGCAGCAACTCTCTGTGATGTGGCCTGATTCTTGGGGCAGATACTACAGGGACGACTTGAGCAGGGTTGGCCTAGGAAGTGTATTGTGGAGACAGTGAGAACGACGAGCCCTGTGAGAGGTAAACTGGTGAACTTGAAGGTCAAGTGCTGATTGGGCCTCACTTTTATCTAGATTCACTCCCAGAGCCAAAGGACATCGAGTAGGGTTAATGAAAAGCTAGACAGACCACGCCCTGAAGATTATAGTGCACTGAATATGTTAAAGAACAGAGGAGGAAGCCGTGAGACATGTCGTTAACATAAACAAGAGCGCACCTAGAGCGGCAGACGGTGAGATTCTGGGATTTAGGGCAGATAGTTCTCACAGCCAAAGCATGAAGAAGAAGGGTGGTGAGATGAGCAGGGGACTTGTCACTCACTTGAAATTGTTACTAAGATCATGTATTGAGAACACGCTAAAGCCATCCCACGGTCTCCTGTAGAAGTGTGTATATTAAGGTTTAGGTTGATGTTGGGGGTGTCTCTTGCTGGGAAAAAAGTAGTGCCATTTTATGGTTTAAATCCCAGCAAGCTGAGCTTTCATAGAAAACTGCTTTATCATGGTAGGTCAGCACCTGCCTCCTCTTGCCTTCCTTCACTCAGAGGAAGTTGAATGAGTGTCCAGTCCGTGTGCGTCCCCAGCAGCTTCCTTGTAGGGAGAGTGCTTCCACCACTGTTGACGATGGCGCTCAGTGTTCACCACTTACATATGCCGATTCTGCTTTCCTGCAGTAATCTTTGTCAAATGCTTTTTATATTTTTATTTGAGAGAGAGAGACACACACACACACACTATGGGCTCACAAGGGCCCCTCGCTGCTGCAAATGAAACTCAGGTACATGTGTCACTTTGTGCATCTTTGGTACCTGAGTACTGGGGGCTCAGACCCAGGGTATCAGACTTTGCAAGGCAGTGCCTTTGGTCACTGGACCACCTCCCCAGCTCTCTGCACTCATCTCTTGAGAGTCATGCTGGTATGTCTGAAACATCCGGTACCAACATCAGCATTGCTGATTTTGTGTCCCTAGACCATAAAATTAAGGCAGCTTAGTCCCTTGGATTCCAATCCAAGCCACCCCCCATTTGTGTGATTCAAGACATCCTAGCCAGGTATAGTGGGGGCACACTTTTAATCCCAGCCCTTGGGAGGCAGAGGTAGGAGGATCGCCGTGAGTTTGAGGCCAGCCTGAGACTACATAGTGAATTCCTGGTCAGCCTGGACTAGAATGAGATCCTACCTTGAAAACCCCCACACACAAAAAAAAAGACATACAAAGTGCTTGACTGAGTCCCTTTATATTAGGATGGTGTCCCTCAGTAAACAGATGTAGAGAAACAAGCGGCGCAAGCAAGCATGGAGACTCAGGGCAGAATCAGAGACTTGCATGTCTGAGAGGAAGATCTGGGGGGCAATAGAGTTCTTGGTTCTAAGCCCTTTAACAAAGGTTATTAGGAACGTGTAGCATTTAGTCTTAGCCTCTCCAATCCCAGCTGTCGCCTTCCTTCCTCACCTACTGCTTAATCGTCTGCATCTGTGCTGGAAATGGCCTCCCTCTGCTCTGCCCTGGACCGCTCACTGGAAAGGCTGCGTGGGTCAGACAAGGAATATTTCCCTGTTGGACTTAACTATATGCAAAGGGACTTAGTGGGTTTGTTCTCCCCCATATCCTTCCATGTGTTCCTGCCCAGGTGAACCTGTCTGCTGTTGAATAGTGACGCCCTCACCTGCTCCCCACCCTCTTACCTGTTTGCTCTGCTGTTGTGGGGGTGGCTTTCACAGACTCCCCATCTCCACTGGCTCCATGCTTGACCTGAATGGTGGAAAATCAAAGCTGGGGCTAAGAACCCAGGGAAGGTTCCATACTGGAAGAAAACATTCAGTTATGTGGCTCTAAAAGGTCAGAACTGGATAATTAGGAACAAATAAATAGACGTTCCATCCCCAGAGATGGGGATTTCCATGAGGGCTGTGGTTGACACCCTGGACCCCCCAGGGCTGACTTCTCAAAGGTCCTCATTAAGACACGATAAGGGTTCCTTGTTGGCATTCTGTCTAGATCATGAAAGTGAAAATGTGAAAAACTTAGCTCCTGTGTAAATACTTGATCATCGTCTTATACCTTTTGTTTTGTTTTAGTTTTTTGAGGCAAGGTCTCGCTCTAGCTCAGGCTGACCTGGAATTCACTATGTAGTCTCAAGGTGGCCTCAAACTCATGGCGATCCTTCCTGCCTCTGCCCCCCGAGTGTTGTGATTAAAGGCATGTGCCACCATGCCCAGCTTTACTTTCTTAAATTAGTGTAAGCACTTAAAATGACAAATTCTATAAGCATTCCATGTATTTTCACATAATTTATTTTTATTTTAACCCAATTAAGTATCCATTTCTACTATAATTATCTTTCCCTGTGGGTAGGCAGACATCTACAAATTGACAGTATGATCACAGTACAGGATGTGTCACAGTATAAACATGATCCCAGCACACAAGGTGACACAGTATAAACATGATCCCAGTACAGGACGTGCCACAGTATAAATGGTAAGAACTTTTTTTTTTTTACAATGTGTAATTAATCCATTTAAGGATGTTAATTCAATATCACAAACATCATACCTCACTCCTGGTTTTCTTTTTTTAAATTTTTATTTATTTATTTGAGAGTGGGAAGGAGACAGAAAGAGAGAGAGAGAGAGAGAGAGAGTGAGAGAGGGAGGGAGGAAGAATGGGCATGTCAGGTTCCAGCTACTGCAAACAAACTCCAGATGCATGGGCCTCCTTGTGCATCTGGCTTACATGGGTCCTGGGGAATTGAACCAGGGTCCTTTGGCTTTGCAGGCAAGCACCTTAACCACTAAGCCATCTCTCCATCCCCTGGTTGTCTGGGTTTTTTTTTAATTATTGTTTTTTTATTGACAACTTCTATACTTACATACCAAAAAAATCTGATATTTCCCTCCCCTCCCCCCATTCCACTTTAGAACTCCAATCTCCATCATATCCCCTCCCTCTCTCCATTAGTCTCTCTTTTAATTTGATGTCATTATCTTTTTCTTCTATTTTAAGGGTCTTGCGGAGGTATTGCTAGGCACTGCAAGGTCATGGATATCGAGGCCAATTTCTGTCTGGGCAGTTGCATTGTAAGAAGTCATATCCTTCCTTTGGCTCTTCCATTCTATCCGCCCCCTCTTCCGCAATGGTCCCTGAGCCTTGGAGGGTGTGACAGAGGTGTTTCAGTGCTGGGCACTCCTCCATCCCTTCTTCTCAGCACTATTTTGCCTTTTGGGTCATCCCAGTGGTCATCGCCATCTGAAAAGAGAAGCTTCTCTAATCAGAAGTGAGAGTAGCATTAATATGTGAATATGAACATTAAGTGTAGTACTTTCAGGGCAGCTTGGTGGGAATAATATATACATTTAGTCAGACAAGAGCAGGCTTTATACCCCTAAGGCTCATGACCTCACCTGCCATAGACTTTTGCTTAGGTTTTTCAGTACCAGGTATGTATTCCCTCCCGTAGAGAGGGCCTTCAGTCCAATTATGGAGCAGTTGGTTACCCCAAGAGTAGACATGCCACTATTGCACCCGTTCAGTCATTGGGCCTGTCTGGCCAAACTTGAATATTCTGGTTGTCTGTTTTTAATAGTTCTTAAAATACATGTCATATGTTTTGTCAGTAAATTGCTCTGTCAGCTGTGGGTAGAGAAACTTCTTTTTGCAGTTGATGGTGTGCCAGAGCCCGCTGGCAGAATTGAACAATACCTGAGTGGGGAGTGAGGATTAAGAAAAAAGATGAGAGAGAAAAGATAAACTTGGGAGGGCTGTCAGTGAATACTGAGGCCCTGACTTTATTTAGTTTAGCTTTTTTATACTTCTTTTCAGAGCACAAGAATGCATGCAGAACAATAATAACATTTTCACAGGATTTCTTGAGAAAGCCATGTCCTCCAACATGAATCAAAGAACAGTCAAATCTTGGCCTCAAGGTCAGAAGATTCTCTCTTCTCAGTCCCCAGAGCCTCAGCAGGTCTCTAATCTTATGCTTGGCAAGACATCTGCTTCTTATTAGCCCACTGTAAAAATGTGCACAGGCCCTGAACAAACGGGTGTTCAGGCAAATGGCTCCCGACACTGGTGACTACTGGAGAGACTCAAAACTCATCCACGTACTGAAAGTAAGTGCCTGCGGGGTGCTCAGTGCATCTAGCCTCCTGTAAGGCTCAGGGAACATTGGGGAAGAAGGGACCCAAAGAAGGTAAGAGCCAGAAGATAGAGAGGAGTGCTGTGGAACGCTCTCTTCTGGACATGACGAGAACCGAAGAGTCACTGTTGCTACCTGTATAAGACCCACACAACATTGGGCCCGTCAACATTTCATCATGGGCCGGGGCCTCCATCCCTCAACATTTCATCATTTGGGTGATGGGGGAGACATTTTCTTCATTGTTGTAGCTACTGGTAGGATCCACGTGCTCACTCATGTAGGCCTCCATCCCATGCCCACACACACAGTTTTAAGCAGTTAATGTTTGCTGGGAGAGGGACTAGCTGGAAAGGTGGGGAGAGGAAACATTTTCTTCATTGTTGTAGCAAGTAAAATCTGGTTCATTTCATCATTAGCAAGGACCAGCCAGCCAGAGATCCATTTTTTGACTGCTGCTTGTCTGTCATCTGGCAAGTCCTCAGTGCTACCCTAGATAAACTTTGGAACCCAGCAGGGCAAACGTCAAATCTTACAGCTCCGTGGCCAGTATCTGGGATGGGTGATGAAGTGGTCTGGGCTCCAAAAGGCTTGGGTAACCTCACTCCTCCAGTTCTGCGGCCGGACTCCTCCAGTTCTATTCTCCCGGAGTGTACACACACACACACAGGCTCTATTCTCTGGAGTGCACTCTCTCAGCATGTCATTCTCTGGAGTGCACTCTCAGTATGTCTCTATTCATGTGCACTGCATGTTCTCTGGAGTGTACTCTCAGCACGCATGGAGTGCACTGATTCTCTGGAGTGCACCTCAGCATACACACACATCAATTCTCTGGGTGGAGAGGGACTCTCAGCACGTCTCTAGCTGGAAAGAAGGGTCTCTATTGAAGGGGCATGGGGCAGAGCATGTCTCTAAGTGCACAAGTCTAATAGGAGGAGTTGTGATCAAAATACATTCTACTCTCAGCATGTCTCTATTCTCTGGAGTGCACTGCACTAAAATTCTGGAGTGCCAACAAAAACACAACTCTGCTCATAAAAATGAACAAGTAAAATCATTCTCTGGAGTTCATTTCATCATTCTCTGGAGTGCAAGCATGTCTCTATTCTCTGGAGTGCACCAGCCAGCCAGAGATCCATTTTTGACTGCTGCTTGTCAGCATGTCATTCTCTGGAGTGCACTCAGCACGTCTGGCTGGTCACTCTCTAGTGCTCTTTCTCTGGAGTGCACTCTCAGCACCACTCTCTCAGCACTCTTTTCTCTGGAGTGCACTCTCAGCACATTCACTCTCAGCATGTCTCTCTTCTCTCTGGAGAGCACTCTCAGAGAATGGCACTCTCAGCAAATTCTCTGAGGACTCTCAGCATGCAAGACTCTGGAGTGTACCCAGCAGGGCAAACGTCAAATCTTACAGCTCCATTCTCTGGAGTGGCCAGTATCTGGGATGGGTGATGATTCTCTGGAGTGCACTCTCTCAGTCTGGGCTCCAAAAGGCACTTCAGGGGAGTAACCTCTCTCCTGGAGTGCACTCCAGTTCTCTGCGGCCTGGAGTGCACTCTCAGCACGTCTCTATTCTCTGGAGTGCACTCTCAGCATGTCTCTATTCTCTGGAGTGCACTCTCTCAGCATGTCTCTATTCTCTGGAGTGCACTCTCAGCATGTCTCTATTCTCTGGAGTGCACTCTCAGCATGTCTCTATTCTCTGGAGTGTACTCTCAGCACGTCTCTATTCTCTGGAGTGCACTCTCAGCATTCTCTGGAGTGCACTATTCTCTCTGGAGTGCACTCTCAGCACTCTCTATTCTCTGGAGAGCACTCTCTCAGTATGTCTCTATTCTCTGGAGTGCACTCTCAGTATGTCTCTATTCTCTGGATTCTCTGGCAGTGCACTCTCTGGAGTGCACTCTTCTCTGCATGTCTCTATTCTCTGGAGTGCACTCTCTCAGCACGTCTCTATTCTCTGGAGTGCACTCTCAGCATGTCTCTATTCTCTGGAGTGCACTCTCAGCATGTCTCTATTCTCTGGAGTGTACTCTCAGCATGTCTCTATTCTCTGGAGTGCACTCTCAGCATGTCTCTATTCTCTGGTGTGCACTCTCTCTGGAGTGCACTCAGCATGTCTCTATTCTCTGGATTCTCTCTGGAGTGCACTCTCTCTGGAGCACTCTCATGTCACTCAGCATATTCTCTGGAGTGCACTCTCAGCATGTCTCTATTCTCTGGAGTGCACTCTCAGCATGTCTCTATTCTGGAGTGCACTCTCAGCATGTCTCTATTCTCTGGAGTGCACTCTCAGCATGTCTCTATTCTCTGGAGTGCACTCTCAGCACTCTCTCTGGAGTGCACTCTCTCAGCATGTCTCTATTCTCTGGAGTGCACTGAGAGCACTCTCAGCATGTCTCTATTCTCTGGAGTGCACTCTCAGCACGTCTCTATTCTCTGGAGTGCACTCTCAGCACGTCTCTATTCTCTGGAGTGCACTCTCAGCATGTCTCTATTCTCTGGAGTGCACTCAGCATGCATTCTCTGGAGTGCACTCAGCACTCTCAGCATGTCTCTCTCAGTATGTCTCTATTCTCTGGAGTGCACTGCAGCATGTCTCTATTCTCTGGAGTCTCAGCATGTCTCTATTCTCTGGAGTGCACTCTCAGCATGTCTCTATATTCTCTGGAGTGCACTCTCAGCATGTCAGTGCACTCTCTCAGCATGTGGAGTGCACTCTCAGCATGTCTCTATTCTCTGGAGTGCACTCTCAGCATGTCTCTATTCTCTGGCATGTCTCAGCACGTCTCTATTCTCTGGAGTGCACTTCTCTCTGGAGTGCACTCTCAGCATGTCTCTATTCTCACTGGCATGTCTCTATTCTCTGGAGTGCACTCTCAGCATGTCTCTATTCTCTGGAGTGCACTCTCAGTGTCTCTATTCTATTCTCTGGAGTGCACTCTCAGCATGTCTCTATTCTCTGGAGTGCACTCTCTGGAGTGCACTCTCTCAGCATGTCTCTCTCTGGAGTGCACTCTCTCAGCATGTCTCTATTCTCTGGAGTGCACTCTCAGCATGTCTCTATTCTCTGGAGCACACTCAGCATGTCTCTTTCTCTGGAGTGCACTCTCAGCATGTCTCTATTCTCTGAGTGCACTCTCAGCATGTCTCTATTCTCTGGAGTGCACTCTCAGCATGTCTCTATCTGTGGAGTGTCTCAGCATGTCTCTATTCTCTGGAGTGCACTCTCAGCATGTCTCTATTCTCTGGAGTGCACTCTCAGCATGTCTCTATTCTCTGGAGTTCTCTGTCTCTATTCTCTGGAGTGCACTCTCAGCATGTCTCTATTCTCTGGAGTGCACTCTCAGCATGTCTCTATTCTCTGGAGTGCACTCTCAGCATTCTCTCTGGAGTGCACTCTCTCAGCATGTCTCTATTCTCTGGAGTGTACTCTCTATTCTCTGGAGTGCACTTCTCTCTGGAGTGCACTCTCTCAGCATGTCTCTCTGGAGTGCACTCTCAGCATGTTCTCTCTGGAGTGCACTCTCTCAGGTCTCTATTCTCTGGAGTGCACTCTCAGCATGTCTCTATTCTCTGGAGTGCACTCTCAGCATGTCTCTATTCTCTGGAGTGCACTCTCAGCACGTCTCTATTCTCTGGAGTGCACTCTCAGCATGTCTCTATTCTCTGGAGTGCACTCTCAGCACATGTCTCTCAGCATGTCTCTATTCTCTGGAGTGCTCTGTCTCTATTCTCTGGAGTGCACTCTCAGCATGTCTCTATTCTCTGGAGTGCACTCTCAGCATGTCTCTATTCTCTGGAGTGCACTCTCAGCATGTCTCTATTCTCTGGAGTGCACTCTCAGCATGTCTCTATTCTCTGGAGTGCACTCTCAGCATGTCTCTATTCTCTGGAGTGGAGTGCACTCTCTGGAGTGCACTCTCTCAGCATGTCTCTATTCTCTGGAGTGCACTCTCAGCACGTCTCTATTCTCTGGAGTGCACTCTCAGCACGTCTCTATTCTCTGGAGTGCACTCTCAGCAGCATTCTCTGGAGTGCACTCTCAGCACGTATTCTCTGGAGTGCACTCTCAGCACGTCTCTATTCTCTGGAGTGCACTCTCAGCACGTCTCTATTCTCTGGAGTGCACTCTCAGCACGTCTCTATTCTCTGGAGTGCACTCTCAGCACGTCTCTATTCTCTGGAGTGCACTCTCAGCACGTCTCTATTCTCTGGAGTGCACTCAGCACGTCTCTATTCTCTGGAGTGCACTCTCAGCACGTCTCTATTCTCTGGAGTGCACTCTCAGCACGCCTCTATTCTCTGGAGTGCACGTCTCTATTCTCTGGAGTGCACTCTCTCAGCATTCTCTGGAGTGCACTCAGCACGCTCTATTCTCTGGAGTGCACTCTCAGCAGGAGTGCACTCTCAGCACGTCTCTATTCTCTGGAGTGCACTCTCAGCATGTCTCTATTCTCTGGAGTGCACTCTCAGCACGTCTCTATTCTCTGGAGTGCACTCTCAGCACGTCTCTATTCTCTGGAGTGCACTCTCAGCATGTCTCTATTCTCTGGAGTGCACTCTCAGCATGTCTCTATTCTCTGGAGTGCACTCTCAGCACGTCTCTATTCTCTGGAGTGCACTCTCTCAGCATGTCTCTATTCTCTGGAGTGCACTAGCATCTATTCTCTGGAGTGCACTCCTATTCTCTGGAGTGCACTTCAGCACGTGGAGTGCACTCTCAGCATGTCTCTGTTCTCTGGAGTGCACTCTCAGCACAAGTGCACTCTCAGCATGTCTATTCTCTGGAGTGCACTCTCAGCACGTCTCTATTCTCTGGAGTGCACTCTCAGCATGTCTCTGTTCTCTGGAGTGTACTCTCTCAGCATGTTCCTATTCTCTGGAGCGCACTCTCTCAGCACGTCTCTATTCTCTGGAGTGCACTCTCTCAGTGAAGGGACAAAGACAAACTTGATCACTGTTTGACTAATGTGACTCCATTTTGTGCACTACACAATTTTGTGTTTAATCCGTCACCCAGCCCTAATTCCAAGAAAAAACACAAAATTTTCCCTTGAGCTAGAGAACAAACAGCTCCTGCCTCCTGATAAAAATACAGCCTTGAAGTTTGTTGGTGTCCTAACACTGCACATAACATGGGGATTCCACCAATCACATTAAGGGTCACTCTGTTCTCCCTAGGTGGACTGTCCTTGCAGCTGTTTGTGGTTTTTCCCTTTAAAAACCCTGCTCCCCTACCCTTTGGGGGTAGCAGTTCAGTTTCTGATACTGGCTGCTTCCCTAATTGATCAGAATTGATTGGCTTTAATAAAATCTTCATAAGCTTGAGCTCAGACCTCTGCCTCTGTCTCCATTACTGCACAATTCTCGAACCCTAACACTCAGCATGTCCCTACTCTCTGCCTATAGCTTTTCTTGGTGGATGGTCCTGGCATCTCCAACATTCTGGGGTCTCCATTGCAACTTGGGCTTCATCTTCCCCACTCCATGCAGTGTCTTCTCAGGGCCTCCCTGAAGGGAATCTGACCCTGCCTCACACTGCCTAGCCCCAGCATCTCTCTGAAACTATGGAATAAGATGCTATGATCCCCTCTCTCTTCCATCTTTTGTGCCTGTAAAACCAGTACTTCATGGATAACATTTCCAACCTCTGTTGCTAGCTTGGAATGGAGTTAGCTCCTTCCTTTAGGCCTTTTCCTTTCAAAAGAAGAGGGCTGGAGAGATGGCTTAGCAGTTAAGGCATCTGCCTGAAAAGCCAAAGGATCCCGGTTCGATTCTCCAGGACCCATGTAAACCAGATATACAAGGGGGCACATACATTTGGAGTTCGTTTGCGATGGTTGGAGGTCTTGGACTGCCCATTCTCTCTCTGCCTCTTTCTCTCTCTCAAATAAAAATAAATAAATAAAATATATTAAAAAGGAATATCCATTCTTGACCAGGCATGGTGGCTCATGCCTTTAATCCCAGCACTTGGGAGGCAGAGGTAGGAGGATTGCCATGACGTTGAGGCCACCATGATACTACATAGTGAATTTCAGGTCAGCTTGAGCTAGAGTGAGACCCTACCTCAAAAAAAAAAAAATAATAACAATATCCATTCTTACAAGCTAAAAAGTCTTATTGCTCAGAACTTTAGACTAGCTAACATTTCTTTCCTTGCAAATCTACAGTTTTCATGCCTTTCTGCTCTGATTTTTTTCTTTCTGAAAATATAATAAGAGCAGTCAACAGAAGCCATGCCATGGCCAGAATGCTCAGCTGTCTTGAAATTTCCTCTGCCAAACAAATTTATTACCTTTAAATTTAACCTTGCTCAAGTTCTCATGACAGAGCCAGAATGGAGCCAGTTTCTTTGCCAGAATATCACATGAATTTCTTCTAGCTCAGTTCCCAATAGGGTCCTTGTTCCTCTCTGAAACCTATTGAGTTTGCTCTCCAAACGTCTCATTTCTCTTGGCCTTTGGGTTTTCCACACTCCCACTAGAATGGCCCATTATGATCTCTGACACTATCCAAGGGCTTCTCTAACCCAGAATTCCAAATTCTTCCCCACAAACTCCGTGAGGCCGAGCAATGCAGAAGGCAGATGGTTCCTGCTGGTGACTCCCACCAAAGACCTGCAGTACTTACTCTTGAAGGATCCTGTGATGGTAGAAATTGAGCAGTTTTACAAATTCTGATACCGCAATACTATTGTTTCTCATTTTATTTTTTGTTTGGGGTGTGAGATCAACTCCTCAAGAATTCATATTGATCTTTTTACATTTGGTTCTACTTCTGGACTTTCTACTTAAGTCAACTGAACTTTTTGGATATTCACTGGTTTAATTATAGGAATAGGAATTTTATATGTATTTTATAACTACATAACTTATGTATTATATTTGAATAGATATAAATATCTCTTTCTTTAATAATTCAGTATCAATCTCTATGGTTACAGATAAAATTTTTGCTGGTATTTTTATTGTTTATAGCATTTTTTTTTTCTGTGCTGAGAATTGAAGCCAGGACCTTGTGCACATTAAACAAGTGCTCTATTATTAGTGGTATACTCAGCCATTATTTAAAATTTATCTTGAGGCATGGCCTCACTAAGTTATATAGTCATGTTACAAAAATGTTGGTGTATTTTAAATAAATAAATATTTAATTTGTTTTTTGTTTTGTTGTTGTTTTTTGTTTTGTTTTGGTTTGGTTTTTTGAGGTAGGATCTCATTCTATCCCAGGCTGACCTGGAATTCACTATGTAGTCTAAGGGTGGCCTTGAACTCTTGGCAGTCTTCCTATCTCTGCCTCCTGAGTGCTGGGATTAAAGGTATGTGCCACCACCCCTGGCTATTTATTTATTGTTGTTGTTGTTTTGGTTTTTCCAGGTAGGGTCTCACTCTAGTCCAAGCTGACCTGGAATTCATTCTGTATTCTCAGGGTGGCCTCGAACTCATGGCAATCCTCCTACCTCTGCCTTCCCAATGCTGGAATTAAAGGCATGTGCCATCATGCCTGGCTTTATTTGTTTATTTTTATAAGCAGATTTTGTCATCATTTTGAATACAGATTGAGAAATAGCTTTGGAAAATTAAATCATATAAGTATCAAATTTGTAGGCTTATATTACATGAGGTGATATTTTTATAATAATGATTTTAATTTAAGAACACAATTTATTTATTAAAATTTTCTTTAGTGTACATTTGTAGGGGTTTTCTTGGAATTGACACTACATGCTAGATTTTGATTTAATGGATTTTTTTTTCCCGAGGTAAGGTTTCACTCTACCCCAGGCTGACCTAGAATAATTCACTATGTAGTCTCAGGGTGGCCTCAAACTCTCGGCGATCCTCCTACTTCTGCCTCCCGAGTGCTAGGATTAAAGGTGTGTGCCACCACATCTGGCTTATTTTAATGGGATTTTTTTAAACAATGTCTTTTAAAAATATTTTTTATTATTGACAAACTTCCATAATTATAGAGAATAAACCATGATAATTCCTTCCCCCTTCTCACTTTCCCTTTCACAACTCCACCATATCCCCCCCCTCAATCAGTCTCTCATTCATTCACTTATTTATATATTTATTTTTACTTTTTTTTAATTGATAACTTCCTTAATTGTAGACAATATCCCATGGTACTTCCCTCCCTCCCTCCCCCCACTTTCCCCTTTGAAACTCCACTCTCCATCATATCCTCTCCCCCTCTCAATCAGTCTCTCTTTTCAGTTTGATGTCATGATCTTTTCTTCCTATTATGATGGCCTTGTGTAGGTAGTGTCTACCTGTCACAGGCACTGTGAGGTCATGGATATCCAGGCCATTTTGGGTCTGGAGGAGCACGTTGTAAGGAGTCCTACTCTTCCTTTGGCTCTTACATTCTTTTTTTTTTTTTTGGTTTTGCAAGGTAGGGTCTCACTCTGGTCCAGACTGACCTGGAATTAACTATGTAGTCTCAGGGTGGCCTCGAACTCTCGGCGATCCTCCTACCTCTGCCTCCTGAGTGCTGGGATTAAAGGCGTGTGCCACCACGCCCGGCTGGCTCTTACATTCTTTCTGTCCCCTCTTCCACAACGGACCCTGAGCCTTGGAAGATGTGTTAGAGATGTTTCAGTGCTGAGCACTCCTTGGTCCCTTCTTCTCAGCACCATGGTGCCTTCTGAGTTATTCCAAGGTCACCACCATCTGAAAAGAGAAGCTTCTCTAACCAAAAGTGAGAGAAGCTTTAATATATGGGTATGGACAGTAAGAGAAGTCCTTACTGGGCAGTTTGGTGAGCATAGTAAATACATTTAGCCAGACACCAGCAGACATTACACCCCTAGGGCTCATGATTACCCCTGTCATAGTGTGGTGGTTTGATTCAGGTGTCCCCATAAACTTCAAGTGTTCTGAATGCTAGGTTCCCAGCTGATGGCAATTTGGGAATTAACACCTCCTGGAGGCAGAGTATTGTTGGGGGCGGGCTTATGGGTATTATAGCCAGCTTCCCCTTGCCAGTGTTTGGCACACTCTCCTGTTGCTATTGTCCACCTTATGTTGACCAGAGAGTGATGTCCACCCTCTGCTCATGCCATCGTTTTTCCTGCCATCATGGAGCTTCCCCCTCGAGCCTGTAAGCCAAAATAAACCTCTTTTTTCCCACAAGCTGCTCTTAGTCGGGTGATTTCTGCCAGCAATGCGAATCTGACTGCAACACACAGGTTTTCAGTATCAGGGATGTATTCCCTCCCATGGAGCAGGCCTCCAGTAAAATTAGAGAGCGGGTGGTTTCCCCCATAACAGACATGCCACTATTGCACCTGTTGGCTCATTTGGCCTGGCTGGCCAAATTTAAAGCTTTTAGTGTTCACTGCTGAGTATCTTCACTGGTGTTTTTTCTCTCTCCTATTGAACTGCATGCAGCATGGCTTTTCCCAGCTTTCTGTTAGCTGGTCCACATGGAGGAGGCTTTCAGCTCAGCTCCAGCAGGATTTCTCAGTGACCTTGCAGCCCAAGTATGTGGAGTCTTCAGTAATAGGGTCTTACCATCTATTCGTGGTGGGAAACCAAGACAGTCTCTCTTTTATTTTGATGTCATCATCTTTTTCTATTATACTGGTCTTGTGTAGGTAGTGCCAGGCAGTGCAATATGGATATGAATGGATATTCAGGCCATTTTGTGTACCTGTCTTAGAAGCTGTCCACAGGCCTGTGGAATGCTTATTTTGGGAGACATTCTATGCTCTCTCCCTTCATGGCTGACTTGTGAGCAGTTCAACAGAGCATGAGAGGGGGTGGGGGAAATGGTCCTGAATAGTAGACAGTTCAACTTGTTGATGCTCCTGCAGAAACAAATAGCAAATACCCTTGCGCTACCTACACAAGACCAGGTCAGTGCAAAGAGCAAAACAGGATCCTTTTGTGTTTTTACTTACTTCATGCTTCCAAGCATTTAGTCATTTCTTTTCTCATTTTGATAAAGTTTGGGGTTTCTCTAAGGAAATAGTTGGGAGTAATTCCACTCCTAAGAATTAGCAATTGTAAACACCTATACATATTAACTTCCCTGTGACTCAATTTTCCCATGCTGTAAAATGGAGTAAGATAATATGGAGAAAGTTTTTAACATGTTGCAAATATTTAATGTATTAGCATATATTTTATTCAACATTATGCACAGAAGATTATAGAGAAATATTGGTGAAGCTTCATTGTCATATGTGACTCTCAGATGGTGTATGTAGTCAAGATGGTTGTGGTTACTGCTCGACACATGAGTAAAAATACATTCAGTGGTGGGGAGAAGGCTCAGTGTTTGCATGCAAGTATGAGGACCTGAGTTCAGATCCCCAGTACTCTCGTAGAGCTAGACATGACAGTGCATGTCTGTAGTGCCAGCAATCTCACTCCTACATGAAGAAGGGATGCTGAGACAGGAGAATCCCCAGAAGCTAGTAGGCCAGTTAACCTGGCATAAACAGTGCTGAACAATAAGAGACTCCTTCACAAACAAGTTGGACCACAAGGACTAACATTTGAGGTTGTTTTTGACCTGCTCATGTGTATACAGTGACATGTATGCACACACACACACACACACACACACACACACACACACACAGGTTATACATATAACAAATTAAAAAGAAGCATTCAGGTGTCACACTGAATCACAGACTGTCTAACCTAGGTTATTGCTTATCTCTAAAATGAGGGCTACAGAATTAGCTCTAAATACAGGTAATGACATCATGAATTTATAAATATAAGCATTCATCAGTCTCCTACTTAAAAACAGAAACATAGCCAGGTGTGGTGGTGCACACCTTTAATCCCAGCACTTGGGAGGCAGAGGTAAGAGGATCACTGTGAGTTCAAGGCCACCCTGAGACTACAGAGTGAATTCCAGGTCAGCCTGAACTGGAGTGAGACCCTACTACGAAAAAGAAAAGAAAACAAAACAAAAACAGAAGCATAACTATATGACACTAATTAGATACAATAATGGGTGAAGATTGCACCTACCTAGGCTTTAGTTTCTTGGTTGTAAAATGACCTAATTATACAATCTTGAGAAAATGAATCTCCTAAATACTAGTTTCTTTAGGGCTGCTTTCATGTCACAATTCCTCAGGCTGTAGATGAAGGGATTGACTAGTGGTGTCACCACCGCAAAGATGACAGTGGCCACTGTGTCCTGAATTGAATAGAACGAGGAAGGGTGGCGCATATAGACCCCCAGGATTGCCCTATAGAAAAGGGAGGTGGGAGCCACACGTGGACATGGCTTTCCTGATCCCATGGGCAGAGGGCATCTTCAGTACATTAGAGAAGATGTAGGCATAGGAAACAAGGATGCATGTAAATGGTGTCAGAAATACTAGTCCACCCACAGTGAAGACCATCAAGTCATTGATGAAGGTGTCAGAGCAGGAGAGCTTTAGGATAGGGTAGGGGTCACAGAAGAAGTGACACACAGCATTGTGGGAACAGAAAGTGAGTCGAAGCATGAACAGAGTGTGCAAGAGAGCATGCAGGTTTGTAATGACCCATGAGATGGCCACCAGAAGGACACAGAGCCTGGGTGTCATGATCAGGGTGTAGTGGAGTGGACGACAGATGGCGACATAGCGGTCGTAGGCCATCACACTCAGGAGGAACCCGTCCATGTTGATGAAAGTGATGAAGAAGTAGACTTGGGTCATGCACTCCAGGTAGGAGATGGACTTGCTTCCCGACACGTGGTTCAGCAGTGTTTTGGGGATTGTGACTGATGAAATACAGATGTCCACACTGGAGAGACTGGCCAAGAAGAAGTACATGGGTGTGTGGAGATGAGGCTCACAGCTGATGGCCAGGACGATGAGAAGGTTCCAGGGATGGTGACCAGGTACAGCCACAGGAACAGTCCAAAGATGACGTCTTCCTGCTCTGCCTGCCCGGCGGGCCCAGGAGGAGGACTTCTGTGACCGTTGTCCCGTTGTCACTGTCCTTGTCTGTAGGGGAGAAAATATGACTAAAGGAAAGGTTGAATGGATGGACGGGTTCTATCTGTTGTTTAGAGACTGTAGTTCGGTGGTGGAGGTAGAGAGTGTGCTGGGGACTGAAACTGGGGGTTCACACACACCAGCACAATGCTTTACCACTAAGCTGCACTGAAACTGGGGGTTCACACACACCAGCACAGTGCCTTACCACTGAGCTGCACGATAAGCCTCCAGATATTACAATTTTTGAGGTCATCAAGTCCAAGTTTTATCTCTTAATTGTTATTTCAATTATACCATTACGTGAAACTTGCATTGTGTATGTTGAGCAAAACTTTCATGGTAATGTTGCTATCATTGTAAATTAATGCATTAAAAAATCCTGGAGAGTTCATTTTGCTAAGTAAACAGATGGCTAATTTCTATTATATTTGATTACATGCAGCTGAATTCATAAGTCACTTACATTGAATAAATAGCTTGTATCAAAGTATATTCATAGGCACTATTTATGTTTATCCTCGGAATGAGGGTTCGCATTGTTAGTAGATGAAGAATTCAAGAAGAACCAGAGATGGAGAGGCAGAGGCTCGGAGAGTCAGTAATGTCATCCAAATTGGGGAATCCAGTCTTTAGCAGCCCGATAAGTGCTAAAAACTCATTATCTTTGCATTCCTACCAGATTTTGATTCCAAGAATTTATTAGCTTCCACATATTCATTCACCAAGTGCTGCTTTATGTATTTGTTAGCTCATTTGTATTCATTTCTGCAAGTTACAAATGACTAGCTCCATATAACAGAAGGGAGCACTGAAAGCAAAGACATTTAGCTATTTATCTGAGGTAACAAGATCCACCCTCACTATAGGTGGCACCACTCTGTGGGCCGGGCTCCCAGACTGAACAAAGAAGGGAAATGGCAATGTGGGACAGCTCTGTGGATAAAGTGCTTGTAAAGTGAGTGGACCTGGGTTCACATTGTAGAGGTTAATAAGTCTGCGGTCCCAGCAATCGTCAGAATCACAGAAATTACTGGGACATGCTGGCCCTGGAATAGGCTTTGGCACAGAGGAAATTCTTTTGAGTTGTAAAAATCTTCTCAAACCACAACCTGATAAGCTCACCTGTGGTTCAGGAGCCATGCATCATCAAAGCGCTGGTCAAAACCCTAGAGTCCTACCCGCGAAAACAAGTCAGCAAAGGAAATGGCTGTTATATCGCTTTCCCCTCTGCCTTCCCATTCTCGGCCCTCCTTGTCTCTTCCTTTCAAAGATCCAGCCCAGCTGCATCTGAGCGAGGGAGCCTCAAGCCCATGGAACGGGGCTGGCCGTCCTTCGCTGTTCTCTTGCTCCCCAGAAAAGAGCAGCCTGCTGTTGAGGTCCTGCATTCTCTCTCTCTATTTCCACGTCCCTCTAATTGGTTCATCCCTGACTCTGATCATCAGCACACACGTAAAAGCCAGACATGTAGGTGCCTGCTTGGAATCCTAGTGCTGGGAAAACAGAGACAGGAGCCCTGGAGCTCACTGGCCACCTAGTCCTGCTAAATCAGCCAGCTCTACTTTCACAGAGAGACTCTGTCTCCAGAAAGAATGTAAAGCGCCATTGAGAAAGACACCCACATCAACCTCTGGCCTCACACACACACACACACACACACACACACACACACACACACACACGCCTGCCCACCCAAACAAAAGTCTTGACTACACACAACACACACATGAACATTCACACACACATGTTGTCAAAGTGTCCTTAGGCTATAGGGTATTCTAGAGAATTCTAATGCCCTGAGGTTATTCTTTCTTTTCTTTTTTTTTGAGAGGGAGAGAGAAGGAATGGGCGTGCCAGGACCTTCAGCCACTGTGAATGATCTCTAGATGTGTGTGCCTCCATGTATGCATGTGTGACATTGCATGCTTGTGTCACCATGCATGTGGTTTACAAGGGACCTGGAGAATCGAACATGAGTTCTTAGGCTTCGCAGGCAAGCATCTTAGCCACTAAGCCATCTCTCCAGCCCAGGTTATTCTTAACCAGGATGTCTTGAGGTGCCTTTTTTTTTTTTTTTGTTTTTCAAGGTAGGGTCTCTCTCTAGCTCAGGCTGACCTGGAATTAACTATGTAGTCTCAGGGTGGCCTTGAACTCACGGCGATCCTCCTACCTCTGCCTCCCAAGTGCTGGGATTAAAGGCGTGCGCCACCACGCCCAGCTTTGAGGTGCCTTTTAAATTAAGGTAACAATCTAAGTAACCTCAAGAGACAGTATTGTGTGTATCAGCTCATGCTAACCACGTACAGATTCCAGGTGTGTCAAGATTTCCTTGAATCGGAATGTTAGGATGTCCTGGGAATCTGAGTTGATTGCGAGGTGCGCAGGGAAGTCAGGGTGAGTTAAGACGCACCTAGCATTCAAACGCTCTTGAAAATCAGGGTTTTCTGAAGGTGTACAGCACTTTGACAGGTCATGATGTCTTACGGCTTCTGGATGAATGGGGAGGTGATGTTCCAGGGAAGATATCAGAATATTTGAGAACCTTGGTGCCCCCAAGCCATACTATGAGTAAGTGAACCTGGGCGCACACTTGGGCCTCTGAGAAGAGCAGCTGGTGTGGGACCGGATGCTTGGCGTCTTCTGACACGACACAGTATCTGGGAGCAGCAGCATGCACTTGTGACTTTTCATCCTTTGAGTTTCCTGGAAACAGGTCCTTGGATATCACCTGCGTGCTGAGATGCCAGGCCTGCCCTGTTCCTGGCCTCAGCTTGTGCCTCTCTTCCCCTCCCCTGCCCTCCTAGAGTGGGGGTTTGAGGAGGAGAGTCTTAGTAGAAATGCCTTCCCCCCCTTCCCTTGCCTGCTCCCAGGAGGGGATTTAACAGGACAAAAGAATCTGGTCCCCTGGGAATATGAGCTCTTGGCTCCAGTCCCTGGACCCTCCGACAGAGCACCTTCCCTCATCCGGCTTGTGATCCTCCCTGAGCAAGGGGCTCTGGTGACCAGGTCATGATTGGATGGGCCCACAGAGCTTGGGAGGAGGTTGCTTCTCCAAGACTCAGGGAGAGGTGTAGTGTGGGAAAGTAGACGCTAACCGAAGGAGAGTAGAGGCCTGGTGGAGAGAAGGGCCAGAGAGAAAGAGCACGCGTGAGAGAGAGAGAGACAGAGAGAGAGAGAGAGAGAGGTCAAGACAGAGGATGAGATGACACTAGGGAAGGGATCGGGGATTTAGATAAAGGAACCATTGAAAGACGGTTCTCTATCCATAGTCATATCTCCATACACACACAGGATCAGGGACAGAGATCAAAAGGAGCTGTAAGGTATTAACAGGGTAAAGGAGAGCGATCTCAGGCATAGATAACATCAACAGAAACAGAGAAAGAGAATAAATCAGAGATTTGGGGACACAGCGGGGTGGCCTGTCTTTGGTCTTGGTGGCTAGTCATGGAGGCCCAAAGGAGGAGCCAGCAGGGTAAACAAAAGAAGGGGCGTCTTTGCAGTAGTCTCTTGCCTGAGAGACACCCAGCCTCTGGGACGCTGATCTCCACAGCGGGTGAGTAAATCCCCAAGGTGGCTTGGGTTCCTGAGGGGAAGAGGTATGGGACCCACTGCTAGGTCTCCTGTACAGCAATGGTTTGCCAGAAGGTGGTGTAGGAGGAGAAGCGGAAAACAGAAAGGTAGGGTGCTAAGACTTCGGAGACCTTAGGGAGTATGGGATGATATGACCCGGTTGCTTTACAAGACCAGCACAGTGAGACCCTCTGCTCCCCAAGCTCTGGGCAGAGGATTGTGCCCCCTAACCTCGGAGTCTGACAAAGGCACTGCCTTTTCTGAAGGAGGTTGGGGGGGGGGGGAATCAGGGCTTTGACCCAGGGAGGGAAGTTCAATACTGAATGCTGGCTTTTGGGGGAGCCACTCCCTGTGTCTCCACGGGAATGAGTATCTCTGGGGCAGACCCCCTTTCCTCAGTGTGGATCTTTCCAGGTGTTTCCGCTTCCCTTCCTGTCCTCTCTTCCCTCCAAGGCTCTCAGACTAATTAATGTGGGGGGCTTAGTGAACCTGCAGGGAGGAGAGACAAGCCTTTCCCACGAGCTCAGGTTCCTGGACTGGTGGCAGGGCCAGGGCAGGGCAGGGGAAATGGTCAGAAGGACATTCGTGAAGGGAGGGTGTCTGTGCATAAAGAAGGGGGTGACATCGTTCAACTTCCCGGTTGGAGTGGGCAGGATGAGAGCTGTAGAGAGAGCACAAGTTGAATGTGAGCGGAAGTATGGGTGTAACTAGGAGACCCACAAGATGTGCTCAAAGGCGAAGGGGACGTGGAGGAGCCCGTCACAAACGTGGTGTGCGTAGCCAGAGCAGTTCAGTGTCAGGGGAATGGAGGTATGGGTGCCGGGCTGTGCATTGGATCTTAGAAGTGACCCTCCATGGAGACCCCTGCCTGTTTAGAGACTCAGCGGTAAAATAATGATGGAGGCCGGGCGCTGGCGCAGTGGTTCTGAGAGCGGAAGGAATTGTGAAGGAATCCGGGTACCCTGCGTGGGAGCAGTCTAGGGCGTGCTAAGCAGAACACAGGGCCAGCACCTGTGAGGCGAGTGCTGCTCTATCCCTTCCTCCCGCTGCAGACGTGAACACTGAGCCGCACAGGAGGTTCTCGGGTGCAGGAATGGGGAGACCCAGTCTTTGCCGGCAAGGATCCCAGAGGGGCCACCCCCACTCTCGGCGACGCCACCGCACTACCTTCAGCCCAGCCCAGTTGGAACAGCTGGAATCGGCTTTTGGGAGGAATCAGTATCCTGACATCTGGGCCCGAGAGGGTCTCGCTAGAGACACGGGACTCAGTGAGGCCAGAATCCAGGTGATGAGGGTCGAGGATGCTCAGAGGACCTTGATGCTGGGCAACCATCTGGGCATAGCCATGGGGCTTTTAACCGTAACTTTAATATTCGTCAGATGTAGCCTTCACCCACCAGTCACCACCACTTCCCTTCCGGTGCATCTGTGCATCGCATTGCTTGTGTTTAACTCCAGCTCTAAGCTAATCTAATTTGAATATCAATGCCTACCCTGAAACAAAAATGAAATCCTAATTATTCACATATGTATGTGACCATGTCCCCAACCATAGTCTGCAATTCAATAAACCCTAGAAACCCCACCCTAAGCCCACCCCCATCTGTGACAATGACATGTCCCCGTGGTGCTCATCTCAAAACCTGTCCCTAGGGGTGACTTCCCCTATGTGGGAGGAAACTAACTCGGGTGACAATATATCACTTTCTTGCTCAGACTTGGAGAAATTGGGGAAATTTAGAGGCAGGCTGGGGGTACAAATTAGGATTCCACTTGGCTCAGCCATACGTCTGGAAGAACTGTCCTTTCTCTGGCGATGTGCCTCCTGTGTCACCTATGCTTGGCGGGTGCAGCAGTGTGTGACCGGTGCTCGGGGCGGGAGCTCTGACGTGGCTGTCCTTCCCTTCCTCAGGTCTGGTTCCAGAATCGCAGAGCTAAACAACGGAAGCAAGAGCGGTCCCTGCTCCAGCCGCTGGCCCAGCGTCTGTCTCCTGCCACCTTCTCTGGTTTCTTTCCAGAGTCCCCTGCCTATCCTTACACCTACACAACGCCACCTCCCCCTGTGGCTTGCTTCCCGCATCCCTACAACCATCCCCTCCCCTCCCAGCCCTCCACAGGCAGCTCATTTGCCCTACCCCATCAGCCAGAGGACTGGTACTCCACCTTGCACCCAGCCCCTGCTGGTCACCTGCCCTGTCCCCCACCCCCACCCATGCTTCCCCTCAGCCTTGAGCCACCAAAGTCCTGGAACTAAGGTGAAACAAGCGCTGACCAGGTCACCCTCCACTCATGGCCCTTGTGAGCACAGAGGACAGTGGGGTGTTTCTTTTCCTTCTAAGTGTGAAACCAGAACTGTAGTGAAGGGCAGCTCAGAGACTGGCAATGAAAAGCAAAATAGGAGTTCTGAATGAATTAAGAGAATGTATGAAGTGAACTACTGAAAGTAGAGGTGACACGCCTCAAAGGAGGTGACAGGTGGAAGGCAGGTGTTGATGGAGATGGTTGCGGTCAGTGACTGAGATGCTCAAAGGAGACAGAACTTGAACTTCACTCACTGAGACCCCAAGGACTCAGCTCAGTTGCTGACTTCGATAACCCTTCTGATTTAATGTCTGCGCACACATCCCTTTCCCTCACCCACCACAGTACCCTAACCAGTCACTCACCCTTGTTCATTCTGTTCTAGAACCGTCTCCTGAGTGTGCCCCTCTGTTCCATCCCAGCAGATGCTTTTTTCTGGCCTCTGTTTTTGTGACGTCATTCTCACTGTTCCCCTTTCCTGGAGCTTTTCCCATCTCTCGATACCTTTGCTAATCCAAGCACCATTGTCCTTTAGAAAACACACAAATAAGATATGACTACCTTTTTTCGGTCTGCAGGAGCCATCAGCACCTGCTTTCAATGGAACTTATGGATCAGCTGCACTTAACATATGTTGTTTTGGTAAAGGAGAAACCACTTAACCTAAGGCAGATTTTTCCAAGAACAAGCTGTCTGAGGCACAAGAGTTCATTCCTGGCAAAGGTCTTTCTGCAAGTGCCTTGGTCACAGCCCCTCCCTAATACAACGCCACGCAACCCAGTCGGTGTTCCTGTTTCTGTTCTGTATAGCTGATAATATACTTGCTTTACTTCGCAGTTCACTTAGCGGCCAGTCCTTAGGTGGATTCTTGGAAAGCAGTCCTATTTTGATGGGCATTTGTGTTGTTAGTATGAGAGGTCCGGAATCAGCATTCCTGTGTTGCTCATTTAGATTCCAGTACAATTGTCTAGCTGGACCAGCCTGGCTTCTAGAAAGTTTCTACTGTCAGATCGATACATGCACAGGCTCTGCACCTACAGTTCAGCTAACTGCAAATCAGAAGTATTCCAAGCTGGAATGGTGGCTCTTGCCTGTAATCCCAGCAGTTGGGAGGCTGAACAGATGGATCTTAAATTTAAGGACAATCTTGGCTATGTAGGGAGTTCCAGGCCAACCTGGGCTATGTAGTGAGACCCTGTCTCAAAACCAAAACCAAAAATATTCCAAAATAATTGCATCTGTACGGAACATAGATAGACTTTTTCCTTGTTATTATCCCCTAAATAATAAATTATAGCAACCATTTTCATACTATCACATCATGTCAAGTCTTATAATAGAGATGATTTGAAGTAAACCAAAGGGGACATGCCTAGATTAGGCAAATGTTATCCTGTGGGGCATGTATGGAATTGGCTACCTGCAGGAGATTTAACCGGTCCTCCATAGATGCTGAGGAGAGACTCTGCCACAGAGGCCTGAGTGTCAGTTTCAGCACATCCTTATTGTTTCTTTCCTTCTTTCCTTCTTTCTTTCTTCCTTCCTTCCTTCCTTCCTTCCTTCCTTCCTTCCTTCCTTCCTTCCTTCCTTCCTTCCTTCCTTCCTTCCTTTTTTCTTCCTTCCTTCCTTTCCTTCCTTTTTTTCTTTCTTTTTTCTTCCTTCCTTCTTTCTTTCTTCCTTCCTTCCTTTTTTCTCTTCTTTCTTTCTTTCTTTCTTTCTTTCTTCTTTCTTTCTTTCTTTCTTTTTCTTTCTTTCTTTCTTTTTTCTTTCTTTCTTTCTTTCTTTCTTTCTTTCTTTCATGATTGAGAGTGGCGTCCCTTGTTGCTTATTTTAAATTTTCATTAATTTTTCTAGTGAGATAAAAGCTTCATGTTTATTAGAACTTTACAGTATTTCCTTCTGAGTTATGCCTCTGAGTTATTTTTGTATTTGGATAGTGATAGAGCCATCTTTTATTAGTGCTCAAGCACCTTGATTACAGAAATGAATACTGTTTATGTTGCAACTGCTTTATATGTTTTTTTTAGCCATTTTCAAGGAGGATTTCATGAGAGAATTAAAACCTAATTCTCTAGATGCCTATTGTATGCAATGAATTAAGTTTTGTTTAAATATCTTCAAGAATCTACAATAGTAGCAGTTTTGTAGAACTAGTAGATTTTATAAATTAGTGGCTGGGGGTGTGGTTCAGTGGCTAAAGCACGTGTTGCTCAAGCCTCAGTACCAAGGCCCCTAAGCTGGAAGCCATGGTGGGTCTCTGTGATCCCCACGTGGAGACAGGGAGATGGGAGAGGAGAGAGGATCATGGTGGGTCTCTGTGATCCCCACGTGGAGACAGGGAGATGGGAGAGGAGAGAGGATCATGGTGGGTCTCTGTGATCCCCACGTGGAGACAGGGAGATGGGAGAGGAGAGAGGATCATGGTGGGTCTCTGTGATCCCCACGTGGAGACAGGGAGATGGGAGAGGAGAGAGGATCATGGTGGGTCTCTGTGATCCCCACGTGGAGACAGGGAGATGGGAGAGGAGAGAGGATCATGGTGGGTCTCTGTGATCCCCGTGTGGAGACAGGGAGATGGGAGAGGAGAGAGGATCATGGTGGGTCAGATCCCCACGGGAGACAGGAGATGAGAGAGGATCATGGTGGGTCTCTGTGATCCCCGTGTGGAGACAGGGAGATGAGAGAGGAGAGAGGATCATGGTGGGTCTCTGTGATCCCCGTGTGGAGACAGGGAGATGGGAGAGGAGAGAGGATCATGGTGGGTCTCTGTGATCCCCACGTGGAGACAGGGAGATGGGAGAGGAGAGAGGATCATGGTGGGTCTCTGTGATCCCCACGTGGAGACAGGGAGATGGGAGATGAGAATGGATTTCCCAGAAATGCTTGGTGAAGGCAGTACAACGATAGCAGAGCCAGATCCAGAGAAGCCCTGCCTCAAATGTGATGGCCTTGTGAGGATGGACCCGAAAGTTGTCCTCTGACCTCCCTGCATGCACTGGCACTCACACAGAACATGTATGTACACAGATACACACACACAAATAAATAAATAAATGAAAAGAAAGTAGCCATTCAGTTTATTTTCTGTGTTCTGTAGATCAGAACAACCCAGTTGAGAAACTGTTGTTACCCTCCCCACTGTTTTCTTTACATTTACATTAAAATGTCATGCTTTGAATCGTCTGAAATTTATTGTCTTCTATTCAGAAAGAGTCATATGTATGCCTTCCCCACAACCAGCTAACTAGTTATCCCAGTGTCATTTGTTTGATAGCTTAACTTGGGCTTACCGATCTCATTCACCCTCCAAGGATAATTTTTAAAAAGACAAATCATGGGCTGGGGAGATGACTCAGCTGTTAAAGGTGCTTGCTTGCAAAGCCCGCTGGCCTGGGTTCAAGTCTCCGGTACTCATGTAAAATCAGATGCATAAAGTGGCAGGAGGCCTTAGTGCACTTTAAAAAAAAGTAAAACCATGATTATCAGAGATAAAAAATAACTATGTTAGGGCTGGAAAGATGGCTTAGCAGTTAAGGCACTTGCCTGTGAAGCCTAAGGACCTAGGTTCAATTCTCCAGGTCCCATGTTAGCCAGATGCACATCCATCTGGAATTCATTTGCAGTGGCTAGAAGCCCTGGTGCACCCATTCTCCCTCTCTTCCTCCATCTTTAATAAATAAATAAATAAAACGATAAAAAATTTTAAATAACCATGTTAGATATTTTATTGATGTAATCATCGAGACAATTCTCAAGTTGTTAAAACCAATTCAAGGGCTGGAGAGATGGCTTAGCGGTTAAGGCACCTGCCTCCTAAGCCTAAGAATGCCGGTTCCAATCTCCAGGTCCCACGTTTAGCCAGATGCAAAGTGATGCAAGGACACAATGCTGCACTTGATCATAAGCGGGACGCATCTGGATTTCGTTCTCAGCAGCTGAGAGACTGCTGGCGTGCCCATCTCTGTCTTCCTCTCCCCACCCCCCTCTGTCTCTCTCTAAAAAAAAAAAAAAAAAACCAAGGCCAGTCGAAAGAACAGACATCATTACAGTTTAGGAATAGTGAAACAAGGCGTAAATCAAGGTAAACTTGTCCTTTATAAACTGGGGAGGGTGGTGGTCAATTGAATTACCAGGAAACACAATTTATGTACATGTCCATGTAGAAATTTTTGCATTACTATCAGTTGTCTGCATTTAAATTTTTGTTTTTTTGAGGTAGGGTCTCACTCTAGCCCAGGCTGACTTGGAATTCACTCTGTAGTCTCAGGGTGGCCTTAAACTCATGGCGATCCTCCTACCTCTGCTTCCTGAGTGCTGGGATTAAAGGCGTGTGCTACCATACCCAGCTGTATTTAAACTTTATTTATTTATTTTTATTTATTTGAAAGAGAGAGAGAGAGAGAGAGAGAGCACCAGGTCCTCCAGCTGCTGCAAAGGAGTTACAGATGCATGCAACCTTGTGCATTCGTATCACATTGTGTATTGGCTTATGTGGGACTTGAAGAGTTGAACATGAATCCTTAGGCTTCACAGGCCAGTGCCTTAACCTCTAAGCCATCTCTCCAGGCCCTCTATAGGTTTTAACTCTGTCTTGTGCCCTCTTCCCCGCACCAGCTTTTCAGGCTCACACAGGTGATGCACGACACAGGCTCCAGGTTCCCCTGACTCTCCCCACACCTGTCCTACGCTGGGTTGGGAAGTGCTGAAGATGAGCTTCAAGTTCTCTGTTCCTGGTCACTGCATCCCTGGGTGCTGCCCATCCTCTCCCTCAAGCTCTGACCCTCCAACCCTGTGTGAGGACAGGAAGAGGGCTGGGTTTGGGCATCCATGTAGAAGGAAGGCCCTTCTTTCTGTGGCCAGACAGAGGTCTTGGCATCTCCAGCATCTTGGCATAGACTATATGCGGGTATCTGGTGTCCAGTCTGACTGGGCCATCCAGGGCTTCCTGCCACTACCAAAGACCCCAGGATGGGCCCTCAGGCCAGGTATGCAGAGAGGGATGGGAAGTGAGATGTTAGCTCATGACTCTGTGGCTCAAGTCCAGCCCCACAATTTAATAAGGACTCTGAGGTGTGGAAGCTGGATTGCCAGGAACTTTGGTGAAGAGTTACCTGGGGCCCTGGAAACTACTCTCTGTCACCAGAGGACTTCAGGACACCTGAGGCTCTTCCGGTCTCCTTTTCCAGTCGTAGGGCAGTGTGTGTCTGTGCCCCCTGGGCTTCTTGAGCCTTTCTGGCTTGTCTTGGAGAACAGAGGACACTGTGACACACCACAAGTTCAAGGCCAGTGTGGTCCACATAGTGACAAGTATAAGAGACCCTATCTAAAAATAAAATAAAATAAAATAATAATTAGAAAGGAAAGAAGGGAGGGAGAGAAAGAAAGGTAGAGAAGGGGAAGGGGGAGGGAGAAAAGGAGGCAGGAAAAAGGGAGGGAGGGAAGAAATGAAAAGGAAGTAAAGGAAAGGAAGGAAAAAGAATAAAAAGAGAGACAGGGTTCACCTGAAAGCTTCTAACTGCCAAGAGGCTGCTCCTCTGGGTCAGGTTGAAGCTCAAGCTTCCATGGGTCACCAGGGAACTCATTCCCCGAATCCATCTGCAGTGATCAGTTCTTCACAAGAGTGCATGGCTGTCCAGCTTTTGTTACTCTTCCATAGCAGGGTCCCGGCCCCCAGGTCAGAAGAGATAAATGATGTCTGCAGGCCATTGCCCGCCCCTTGTCTGCACGGCCTTGGCTCCCTCTGGTACATTGACAGACCTTGGGTGGGTGGGCACAGCCAGCAAGTCCAGGCCCTATGGACACTGTTAAATTTCATGCTGCTGTCTGGCTTAAATGCATATTATTATACTTCCCAAACCACCCTGTAAGCACTTTCTTAATGTTCATACCTATATAGTAATACTACTCTCACTTTTGGTTATCTAAAATAGATAATATATTAGGACAAAAAACCAGTCTCAACAAATTTAGAAAAATAGACATAACTCCCTGCATTATATTTGGCCATAATGCAATAAGTCTAGAACTCAACAACAAGAGCAACAACACAAAATACACCAACTCCTGGAGACTGAACAACACACTACTGAACAATGATTGGGTTGTTGAAGAACACAAGAAGGAAATAAAACAAATTCCTAGAACTGAATGAGAGTGAAAACACAACCTGCCAAAACTTATGGGAACATAAAAGGGTTAAGGCACTTGCCTGCAAAGCCAAGGACCCAGGTTTGAATTACCAGGACCCATGTAAGCCAGATGCTCAAAGTGGCATATGCATCTGGAGTTCATTTGCAATGGCTGGAGGCCCTAGTACACCCATTCTTTCTCTCTCTCTCTCTCTTTCTCTCAAATAAATAAATAAATAAAATATGCTTTAAAAAAGGGAAGTTGATAGCTCTAAATGCCTATATTACAAAAATAGCAAGATTTAGCTGGGTGTGGTGGCACACCCCTTTAATCCAAGCACTTGGGAAGCAGAGGTAGGAGGATCGCTGTGAGTTCGAGGCCACCCTGAGACAACATGGTGAATTCCAGGTCAGCCTAGGCCAGAGTGAGACCCTACCTCGAAAAACCAAAAAAAAAAAAAAAAATTTTGGGCTGAAGAGATGACTTAGTGGTTAAGTCCTGGTTCTCCAGGACCCATGTAAGCCAGATGCACAAGGAGTATATGCATCTGGAGTTCATTTGCAGTAGCTGGTGGCCCTGGTGTACTTATTCTCTCTCTCTCAAATGAATAAATAAATAAATAAATAATTTTTAAAAATAACAAGATCTCAAATAAATAACTTAATAAACCATCTGAATGCTTTGGGATAATAAGAACAATCCAAACCCAAAAGTATCAGATGAAAAGAAATAATCAAGATTAGGGCAGAAATAAGTGAATTAGAAATGGAGAAAACAATTGTAAAAATTGATAAAATGAACAGGTGGTTCCTTGAAAAAAAAAATAAACAAGACTGATAAACCCCTGGTCAAACTGGAAAAAAAAAGAGAGAGAAATTCTAATCAGCAAGATTAGAGATGAGAATAGAAGGTCCAAGCATAAGTTCTATTAGCAACTGGCACCCGATCATTGACAAAGAGGCCAAAACACACACTACAGTGAAGATGGTGTTTTCAACAAATGGTGCTGGAGAACCTGTCTTCTCTCATTCTGCACAAAAACCAACTTCCAGTGGATCAAGAACCTCACTATAAAACTCAAAACTGTGAAAAGACTACAAGGAAAAGCAGGGAGAATGTTCCAAGATGTAGGCATACAGAAAGAGTTTCCAAACAAGACCCACATAGCCATGGAGTGGGACAGGCCCTCAACCACTGGGGTCTCATGAAACCATCAAGCTACTGTACAGCAAATTAATCATCAACAGAGTCAATGGTCAACACACAGAATGGGAGAAAAGCTTTGCCAGCTATATATCTAACAGATATTTAATATCTAGAATATACAAAGAACTAAAAAACTAAGCAATTGAAAATCAGTCAGCCCACTCAAAATATGGGCTACAAAACTGAAGACAGTTCTCAAAAGAAGAACTACAGATGGCCAATAAATATCTAAAACCATGTTCTATATCCTTAGCCATCAGAGAAATGCAAAGGAAACATACTCTGAGTTTCCATCATACCCTTGTCAGAATGACTGTCATCAAATCAAATGACCACAAATGCTGGTGAGAATGTGGGGAAAGAAAAACCCTCACCCATTGTTGGTGGGGTTGCAAACTTGTACGGCCATCATGAAAATCTAAAAATAGATCTACCATTGACCCAGCTATCCAGCTCCTGGGCATCTAACCTAAAGACCCTGCTGTTTACTACAAAGACGCTCAGCCATGTTTGTAGCTGGTCTATTCACAATCGCTAGGAAATGGAGTCAGCCCAGATGCCCCGCAACTAACAAACGGATAATGAAGATGTAGTATACATACACAATGGGATTCAACTCAGCTGTAAAGAAAAATGAAATAATGAAATTTGTAGATAATGTATGATCTGGGAAAAAAATCATATTAAGTGAGGTCTCACAGCTTCAGAAATACAAACTGTTGCACGTTCTCTCTCCTATGTGGATCCTGAAGTGGGATCGTTTGATGTGTTTACCTGAAGAGAGGCATCAGGGACAAGTGGAGAGACAGAATGCAGAGGGTGGGGTGTGAGGTTCTGGGGGACTGGATGCCTTCGTGGGTCACTTTAGTTTTATGCAGAGCAATCCTCCAATCTCTGCCCCCCCCATCTCTGATCTTCGCTCTCTCCTCTCCTCCCCATCCGTTGCAAGGCTGGTCAGAGCTCTGTTCCCGCCAGGCGAGTGCTGGACAGCCCAGCCACACGCTGCCAAATCCCCAGATCTCATCTGAGAATGGGAACATTGTTGGGGCAGAGAAGAAAATGGGGCTGGGAAGGCTACACTGTGATCTACGCGGGACTCATGGGGCAGAAAGCTAAGCATGCTGGGCTCCTGAGGGGTCAGTTCATGTCTTCCTCTGGACAGTTTGTCCCGGTGTGCATGGGGGCAGCAGTGGCATGGAGGGTGGAGGCCTGTGTCAGGGACTGGAACATCTGCCGCCACCATGTGGTGACTCGCCAAAGGCTCCTAGGCCACCAGCCATGATGGCCTATACCCTCCTGGAAGACCTCAAATCCTTAAAGGTTCAGTGTACCTCTGAAGTTTTGTGCATTCCCCCCAGAAGTAGGTAATCCTGAAGTTAAAAATTAGACATAATAGCCTGGCGTGGTGGCACACACTTTTAATCCCAGCACTTGGGAGGCAGAGGTAGGAGGATCTCTGTGAGTTCGAGGTCACCCTGAGACTACAGAGTGAATTCCAGGTCAGCCTGGGCTACAGTGAGACCCTACCTTGAAAAAACAAACAAACAAACAAATTAGACATAATAGACAGCTTAGAGAACGTGGAACGGTAACAGAGAAGCAACTGTCCTCTGACTACGTAACACCCGGCAAGGCAACTTTCACAGGAATGTCTGAACCACTGGATGGCTTCCGTCAGAGGTTCCATCCCAATGCAGGGAGGACGCAGGAAGTACTTTCCTGTGAGAATTTAACAAAAGCTTCTCAATAGGTTTTTATTTAATTCACTCTTTCCTCCCTGAAGAAAAACGGCCCTGTATTCTTTTTTCTCCTTAGTAGATTATTTCTCTCTTTATATTTATATATATTTATATTCTCTATTTATATTTTTATGTTCAGGGAACTCCATAGGCTAAGGAGCAGTTTCGTCAGGGAGGAAGGACCCTTGTCCCCTTTGTGGTAGGATGAAGAGGGCAGGCTGAACATGTGCGAAGCTCATGCTTTGCCCTCACTTCCCAGAACACTGGAGCTGCGGCATTGAGCCCCACTTGATCCTTCTCTGTCGTCTCCTGGGAGTAGCCCTTAAGCCAGAACTAAATAGTAAGAAGAGTAACAAAAAGATGCTCCACAAGTCCTAACCTACCAGAGGGAGGATCTCCTCGTACATCTGGGGCCAACACTGGAAGATTTTGTCTCCACATTCAAGTTCATGCCTGAGAAATAATTTTACCTTACCAGATTCCCTCCATCAAGCTCAACCATGAACTTCATGGAAAAATACCCAAGGAATTGCTGCTAACAAGGCTGGGGGATTGGTAACAGCACAGGAAAAAAAGAGCAAGTGTTCTGCAAAAGTTCATCATTAAGTGACACAGGAAACAAATGAAGCACACTCAGACCCATAGGCCGCACTTCCCACCACCATAGTGTGAGACTAGACAGGCAAAGTACAGACCTTTACACACACAGTTCCCAGCATGATGAGGTGAGACTGTAGAGTCAACTCCACACAATTCCTTTTTCTTTCTGTCCCCCACTCAGTCTCTCAGGCAGAAGTGGTAACCTGACTGCTCTTGAGAACCCCGTCACATTGGAGGCTACCTGGAATGCTGCTACTATTCTATACAATCATCATTCTTGCTTTTTTTTGAAAATATATATTTTGCAGTTAAGTCATCACAAGGTGTCAAAATGGACAAGTGCAGTTAATTTCATCACAAGTGTCATCCTTGCACAGGGGCCATGCTAATCTTCTCTGTCATGGACAAGTGTTCCAATTTTAGTATATGTGTTGTCATCACAAGGTGTCAGAAATGGACAAGTGCAGTTGTGGCCCAGCACATTGAAAATATTTTTGAGAGAGAGTCAGAGACAGTCCTCAGTCATCACAAGGTGTCAGAAATGGACAAGTGCAGTTGTGGCCCAGTCCTCAGTCATCACAAGGTGTCAGAAATGGACAAGTGCAGTTGTGGCCCAGTCCTCAGTCATCACAAGGTGTCCATGTGTCTTCTGTGAATTGGGCCACTCTCTTTGTCCCAGTGACTGAGCAGGGCAAGGGCTTTAGTGCTTACTTGCAAGCTTCTTGTGGCAGAAGCAAAACAACCAAGGATGAAAAACAAGGGGGTTTGGGGGGAACCAGCTAGAGCCTGCTGAGACAGGCTTTCTTCTTGTTCCCAGAGCTCAGCCTTCTCTCTGGTCAGCTTGGCTGTGTCACACCCAGCCGCCACAAGCCCTCTTGTTCTTCTTCCTCAGTGTTGTTTTTTTAATTTTTAATTTATTTGAGATAGATAGGGAGAAAGAGCCAGGCAGAGAGAGAGAATGGGAGCACCACGGTCTCCAGCTGCTACAAATGAACTCCAAATTCCAGAAGCTTGCTCCACCTTGTGCGTCTGGTTTACGTGGTTCCTGGGGAATCAAACCTGGGTCCTTTGGCTTTTTAGGTAAGCGCCTTAACCACTAAGCCATCCCTCCAGCCCCTTCCTCAGTGTTTTTGACTTTACTGTTAACGGTTACATTCCCAAGGCAAGGACAAAAGACAACAATTTTCAAAGTCCCTTCCTTATGTAACAAATGTCTTCTTCCTACTCTCTCTCAGAGCTATGGACAGTTAATGAGTGTCGAGGGAGCGGGGAGTCATGTTCTTCAGTGGAATAGACACTGGTAAATTGCTCATGCTGCAGCATCCACCCCACCCATGCCCATGTAAGAACCCTGACCAAATGCAGTGAGTCATAAAAGAAGAAAAAGAAGACATGAAGCCAGGCCGTGCCTTTAATCGCAGCACTTGGGAGGCTGAGGTAAGATGAATTCCAGATCAGTCTGAGCCAGAGTGAGACCCTCTCAAAAAAAAAAAAAAAAAAAAAAAAAAAGACATGAACGTAGGAAAGGGACTATTTGGGAAGGGGTTTAGGAGGAGGAAGGGCACAAAAGAGAGTAATGGGGTAAATATGATCAAGATACCTTATGTAGACAAATGTATGAAATTGTTAATAAATAAAAAATTTTAAAATAGTGTACATGGTCAGATTTTCTTATGTAAAGTTTATTTAAAATAGAGCTGTGAGCCGGGCGTGGTAGCGCACGCCTTTAATCCCAGCACTTGGGAGGCAGAGGTAGAAGGATTGCTGTGAGTTCGAGGCCAGCCTGAGAATATATAGTGAATTCCAGGTCAGCCTGAGCTAGAGAGAAACCTTACTTTGAAAAACAAACAAAAACAAACAAACAAAAATAAAATAGAGGGCTGGAGAGATGGCTTAGTGGTTAAGGCATTTGTCTGCAATGCCTAAGGATCCCAGTTTAATTCTCCAGGTCCCACATAAGCCAGATGTACAAGGGGGTACACGCTTCTGGAGTTCGTTTGCAGTGGCTAGAGGCCCTGGCGTACCCATTCTCTCGCTCTCTCTCTGTCCCTAATAAATAAATAAATAAAAATAAAATCTTTAAAAAAATAAAATAGAGTTGTGCTTGGTGTAGTGGTACACACCTTTAATTCCAGCATTCGGGAGACAGAGGTAGAAGGATCTGAGCTGTTAGTTCAAGGCTAGCCTGAGACTACATAATGAAGTCCAGGCCAACCTGGGCTACCTCAAAAAACCAACCAACCAACCAACCAACCAACCAACCAACCAACCAACAAAGCAAGCAAACAAACAAACAAAAAACAGGTATTACTTACCCCAGTCTCATAAAACAGAGCTACATTTCTCTATAGGATACAGAGAGGTGTTCTTCTATTGTCCAATGATGGGTGATCTTCCAGTCCTAGGAGGCCTTTAAGGAGCACTAGCAGAGCCTCAGAAGAATCTAGGAGGCCCTGAGGGAGATCTGAGAGGCTCAGAGAAACTAGGAAGAAAGAGTGACTGTCAGGGTGCTGGTAACTGGTGATAACGAATCAGGGAACATTCTGGACATGAGTATACGGGGATGTATGGTCAACAAGTATGACTGAGCTACTGTTGGGCTATCCTCACAGGTGAAAAAAAAAAGATGGGAGAAGAGAGGAGCAGGAAAGAAATAAGGCATAGGGGCCTTGCATCTACGGAAGCCATAGATCGTTGTTAGAAAAAATTCAGTGCCAAGGGTAGGATACCTTCTTGTGAGTTGTTGGCCAGCATGGTCCCTGATGCCCCCAAAACATTACAGGATATAGCTGAGGCTCTGGTCACCCATCAGAGCCAGATGGTTAGGGTAAGACACTTTGGTGAAGAACCAAGCTGGATGCCTCCTTCCTGTGGGCCACCTGTCAGGAAGCTGGAAAAAGCACCCACCTTTTTGGGAGAGAGAAGTCATCAAAGGTCCAAACCAGTGGGGACTCCTGCAAGCTTTACAGCTGGCCAGCCAGGACAAATATACCAATTTATGCAATGGTGGCATGTCTGCCCGCTCCATGGGAGGGAATACGTTCCTGGTACTGAAAAACCTAATCAAAAGTCTATGGCTGAGGACTACATAAATGCGGGATGGTGAACTACTACTGTTGTTTGGCTAAATAGATATGTTATGCCAACCAAACTGCCCTCTAAATACTCATGTTTATCCCCATATACTAATGCTACTCTCTCTTTTGGTTAGAGAAGCTTCTCTTTTCAGTTGGCAGTGACCACTGAGGTGACTCAAAACTCACCACAGGGTTGAGAAATGACAGTGGAGTGTTCAGCACTAAGTGAGACATCTCTGTCACACCCTCCAAGGCTCAGCGACCATTTAGTAGAAAGAATGTATGAGCCAAAGGAAGGGGAGGGCTACTCAGAATATTGTCTTCCAGACACAAAATGGCCTTGTTATTGATGACCTCACGTTACCTACACAAGACCTGCACAATAAGAGAAAGAAAATGATGTCATCAAAATAGAAGAGAGACTAATTGGAAAGAAGGGATTTGGTGGAGGGTGGATTTGGGAAGGGGAAATGGCGTTGGTGGGATTATCATGGTCTACTGCTTATATTTATGGAAGTTGTCAATAAAATGTTTTTTAAAAAGACAGGGGTTTTGCCTCTACAAACACAGTAACCCACATAAAATAGTCAAGTTAAATAGTGCTATTGCATACTGATTCTGTGGAGGGGTATATCATTCCTCAGATGTTCTAAAATGTATCTAAGTTATTATGTTTTCTTGACATTTCCACAACCATTTTGTTGAGCAAGGATCAAATCATGCTGCTCCTGTATTATGTATTATAGAATTTCCCAAATGATTAAAGCCATATTTTAAAAATATATTCATTTACTTTAGAGAGAAGGAGACAGAGTATTGGCATTCCAGAGCCTCTTGCAGCTATAAACATACTCCAGATGCATGTGCCACTTTGTGTCTCTGTAAAGCTAATTTTTAATCCATGAATCAGACTCCTTTTTAGTAAATACATGCTATTGAAAAGTATGATCATTTTTGTCATCAAGATACCAAACATAGAGTTGATAATATTAAATGGAGTAACTTTATAATACTTTAAACATCTTCTGGGCTGGAGAAATGGCTTAGCAGTTAAGGTACTTGCCTGCGAAGACTAAGGACCCATGTAAGCCAGATGCATAAGGTGATGCAAGAGCAAGGTTGCACATGCACACAGATGGTGCACACATTTGGAGTTTGATTGCAATGGCTGGCCCTGATGCACCAATTCCCTCTCTCTCTCTCTCTCTCATAAAAAGCTCCCCGGGCTTGAGAGATGGCTTAGTGGTGTAGGTGCTTGCCTGTGAAGCCTAAGAACCCATGTTTGACTCTCCAGGTCCCACATAAACCAGATGCAAAAGATATGCAAGCATGCAAGGTCACACATGTGCACAAGGTGGCACACATGTCTGGAGTTGGATTTCAGTGGCTGGAGGCCTTGGCGTGTCAATTCTCTTTCTCTCTCTCTCATATATACAAAGGCCAGTATGTTTGGCTTACCTGAAAAAAAAAAAAAAAAAAAAAAAGGTCTCCCCTGGGAGTCAGAAGTGAGGCAGCAGGACGAGAGCTACACATTACACCGCTGCCTTTCTTGGCAGTGCCCTGCTCCTGTGGGTGTAAACCACAGGTGATGCAAGAGCCCCCAGGTTGTACCCTCAGAAGAAGGGGCCTTCTTTGCTCTGGGGCCTCAGAGAAAAGCAGTCATTAGTCCTGTTCTCCTAGGGAAGAATGTGGAGGCCAGCAGCAGCTGCTAGTCAGACGGAGGCTGACACAGGAGTATGGGGGGCCTGTGCGCTGACCTGTTAAGTCAAGGTGCATGTAGAGAACACTCAGCACCCTCTTTTCTGGACCAAGAGCATGGGGAGGATTTCCCAACCCCTAAAGTGCTCTGGGAATGGAACCGGCCCTACTCTCTCCATGAAGGGAGGGGCAGCATCTCCCTCTGATGGTCACAGTTCAAAATTGCTTCAGGCTGAGCTAATACTCCCCTCTGTTGGATGATTGCAGTCTCCCAGGAGTCAGGCACCAGGCCAAGCACAGAACATGCATGCACAGCTCTTAACAAAATTCTGTGTTCAACCAGAGGTGACCAGTCTAGACACACACACACACACACACACACACACACAAAGCCGAGACAGAATAGCCATTGTTATGGAGAAAATATAATCATATCACAGAGGGAATAACTAGGGGATCTATTGCAGGCCGAGACACCAGAGGAGGTGTCATGAGATGTGGATAATCACAGAATCAGCCTTAAGAACAAATACCAGGTTTTCTGATTGAATTTAAGGCCCACTCCATGTGCAAGAGTTCGTGTCTCTAGCAATACCTTCACAAGACCCTCAAAATAGAAGAAAAAGATGATGACATCAAATTAAAAGAGAGACTAATGGAGAGAGGGAGGGGATATGATGGAGATTGGAGTTCTAAAGTGGAATGGTGGAGGGGAAGGAAATATCATGTGTTTTTTGTATGTAAGTATAGAAGTTGTCAATAAAAAATTAATAATTAAAAAAATTTAAAAATAAAATAAAATAAAAGAGTTCGTGTCTAGTCCAGTAAGCCTGATCAAAAACCCATGGCTATATGGTTGTAGATGATACGGTAAGAAAAACAAGCTACATGTTTTATAAAACCATGAATCAAGCTGGGCGTGGTGGCGCATGCCTTTAATCCCAGCACTCGGGAGGCAGAGGTAGGAGGATCGCTGTGAGTTCAAGGCCACCCTGAGACTACATAGTGAATTCCAGGTCAGCCTGGGCTAGAGTGAGACCCTACCTCAGAAACAAAAACAAAATCAGATTTGAATGAGGAATGTTTTCTATTTCTGTAAAGAAAGGCTTGGGTTGGCTTTTTAAGCATTCTGAAAACGAAATATGACTGTTTCCATAAGCAGGGTCAGATGGACTAAATATGGCATGCTTGCTGCTGCTTCATTGATTGTGACACTAAGTGGAGCTGGAGCTCAGGGGCCCCATATCCTGTTCAGATTGGGCTGGAGGCAGTTTTGAAATTAGTAATAAAGGCCTAACTATGGTGCCCTGGCTCCATTTCTGTATGCATGTTCTATTAAAGCTGTGGCTCTAGGGCTGGAGAGATGGCTAAGTGGTTAAGGCACTTGCTTGCAAAGCCTAAGGACCCAGTACCCATATAAAGCCAGATGCATCTGGAGTTTGCAGTGGCAAGAGGCTCTGGTGAACCCATTCTCTCTTTTCTCTCTCTCTCTGCTTACAAATAAATAAACATATTTAAGGGAAATAAAACACAGAAACTCTTGCTTTAGCAGGCATATTCCATCCTGTCAGTAGAAAATAGACTTCTTTCCCAGTTTTGTATCCTTAAAGTGGTTGCATCATTGTCATATTTACATATTCTGCAGTTTTTTTCATTAAAAAAAATTAGTTGCATGTTAAAAAAAAAAAACAACCCATGGCTGGGGAGGTCATCATTCCCACTGGGGAAGCAATTGCTATTTCTTTGTTAGGCGGATGAATGTACCTGTCGCATTGTGTTCTAAATAGTTGTGTTTATGCCCATAGATTACTGCTGCTGTCAGCCTCGATCGGGTACAGAAGGAAACTTCTTCTTGCCATGGAAGGTGTTCTGTTGAGGCTTGTAACCAACCCGTCAAGCTCCTTAGACTAAGTGTCTATTGCTGAGGCACAGTGGGCCAATGCTCAGCCCTCCAAGGCTTGCATGGAACACAGCAGAAGAGGGGGCAGAAAGAATGAAAGAGCTGGAGGAAAGGGTGCAGTGTTGTGCAGCAATTTCCTCGGGAGCTAAACGAGTCCAGGACAGCTGAAACCCTGGCTGCTGGCAAAGCTGTGCGCTGAGCTCCCGAGCTGCATCTTTCACGAGTCCCCTGTGCTGGGTGGGCGTCCAGTGATGAAGCTGCCTTTGACTCATCCATGCTCCTATAAGCAACCCCTCACCCACACTCTTGTACGTGAACTCATTGCTTCACTAAGTTGGATGTGGGTGGCCTCATTACCTTGGTCTGTTGTTGGTGTCCTGTCTCAGTAGACAGACATTCATCCATATCTTCCCCAGGAAAAGTTCAGGCAACACTTTTGAGTTTCCCTCACTCTCTAAGTTATAGCCTCCTGCCTCCCTCCAGAAAGGAAAGGTTCTAGTCGGTGGGAAGAGCTCAGTAGCTCCACGACACGTCTCCTCTCCCAGCACGTGACACTGCAGAAGCTAGAAGTCGACTTGGGGACTGCGCATACTATGGTGGTTCTCTCTTTGAGCTCTCCCTCCTCCTCTGGCCATTCCCAATGGGGCTTTCTTGTGACTCCAGCACACTCCTCTATCTTATCTTTACATTCCTGACTCCTGACGGTGGCACAGTGGGCAGCAGTAGCTCATTGGGGTGAATTTGCACCCATTGGTCTCTCTGCCTCTCTCTCTCTCTTCTCTCTCTCTCTCTCTCTCTATATGTGTGTGTGTGTGTGTGTGTCTGTCTGTCTGTCTGTCTGTCTGTCTATCTTCCACCTTTTGGTCTACCAGAAACAAGCCATCTAAAAGCATTACTAGCTCCCCCAGTTCTTCAGAGAAATCAGTTTTGCATCCAAAACTGCAATGACAGGGTTAACATATAAATCTATTTTGGCTCTCCCTGTTTTAGGTCATCAAAAGCCGTTCTTATCTTAGCCCCACTTTGTAGGCAGCTAGTCAGGGTTATATGTTCAAAAAGAAGAATAAAACAGATATTTTTGGATGGCCTGACAGAGCCAACGAGCACAGAGATTATATAATGGACTCAGAATGAAATCAAAGAAGCCCTGCCTTATGCTGACCCCCCAGGCTGTACAAAGTAAGCAATCTGCTGTCTAACTCACCAGCCTGCCAGGAGCCTCTCACATACACTCCAAGTGGCCAGTCCAACCTACCCCGATTTAACGCTTCATTTACACCCCCAGGGCTATCAAGTCATCGGCTTGTCAAAAGCCCTCACATACATTCTGAGTAAACCAACCCATCCTCCTCAATTTGATATTCTAGTTTCTGTAAGGAAAGTGTAAGAGAAAAGCAAAAGAGAACACGGGACTTTGATCTCTACAGACAAGACTGTTTATTGAGAGAAAACAGAGAGGGACCTCAGCTTTCCTGTGGGCTGAAGGCTGAAGAATTGGGCCAGGCGGGGGTGCATGCAAGCTTATAAGGGGGATCTCAAGACAAACAGGTTGTACCAGCTGCAGGTCCAAGGGAAGTAGACAAGGAACTGTAGTTATTTGTCATTGCTCAGAATAAGCTTTTATAGCCAAATTGTCTCCGGAGGCTAACCCACCAGACAGTTTCTGTTCCCTTAAGGTTTTCTGAGCTAAGGGAAGTTCAGTTTATCATTCAGGAGGAGACAGGCCTGTCCAGGCCATGCTTCTGAAGTTTTATTGCTTGTTGGTCTTAAAGATAGTTATTAACTCTTTAGTTCCCTTTAGTTTTCAAGGAAGGCTATTAGCCCTTCACTTACATCCCCAGTGGTAGAAAAACCCCTGTGGCTGGCTACCCACAGGTGGCTTGGGCCATTCCAGGAAAGTTGTAGTGGGTGGTCTGAATCATTCCAGGAAAGTTGTAGTGGGAGTGGGTGATCTGGATCATTCCAGGAAAGTGCTAATTGGGAGGGGTGGTGGGATCACTTTTGGAAAACAGAGGGTCACAATGAGATGGCAGTCAGAGTCCAAAGATGGAGTTATTCTGCTTCTAATAGAAACAGTCTTTCATTTTGGAAAGAAATTCAACTAGTTTTGGTATACCTTAATGGGGTGCTAGGGGCTCAGAAAAGTCCTTGGACCCTAAACCCTAGGTCCATGTCTACTTTTAATCAAAGACTTGAATAAAATAAGACTAAGAAGGATAATTGTTAAATTATCATATTTATTGAAGGAAGTACAGAGCCAAGAAAGGCACCGACATTGCGAGAGATCCCATGTGGAGGGCCTGGAAAACCATGGAGAGAAAAGAAAGTTCAAAGAGCTCCTGCCATGTGGGGAGCTGGTTGGGGTAAAGAGCCCATGTGGAGAGTAAGGGCTAAGGGCTCACCAGCAGCTGGAGGTTCCCAAGTGGTCAGGCAGCTCAGAGACCTTGTTCCCCCTTCACAAATGTATTTATAACTTTATGATGGTGGGCCCTACCTTCCGGCTCAGGTGAACCAGAGGGCCAGCTGGTTGGTTAGGGCTAGCGGCTGTCTCAGGAAGAGACTAGCCATGACACCAAGTTTTGGGGCCTGAACTTGACCAACCATAATGTTCAAATCCTAGGAAAGACTTCCCTCCAAGCTGGACCCCAGATTGTTTGTGGAAAAATAGATCTGGGGAAGTTATAAAAAGTCAGATCATACTTTGATCTCTCTGCAAGGAGAGGCCCCAAAACATTCCTGTGTCTTACTTTCAGGGGCCCCGTCACCCCAACTGCCTAAAAGAGCTACCTAACCCCCCTCATTGCCCCTCTCCTGAGGAGATGCTAGCTGCTGTTAGAGGACAGAGGACAATGATTGGTCAGTCTTTAACTGCTTCCAGCTGAACAGGGGTGTACAAATATGGCAGTTAGACAGTCTCTGCCTTGAAAGTATATTGATGGAGGACAGGAAGATAGTCTTGGAAAAAATGTTGGGGAGAAAGAATAAAAGCAAGGAGTTAATGAGAAGTGGCACACAGCAAACTGTTCGCCTTTAGAATCTCCATTCTCATGACGTCTAGGCCTTGGGGAGCATTCAAGGGAACCAGATAGTTGGATTGTCTCAGGACCATGTGGGCAAGAGCTGACTGAGACTTTCTCTCAGAACTGCTCACTGAATGGCACAGTAATATCTGACATGGTCTGAATCTGTTCCTGTATGGCTTGTAAAACAGATGAGGTATTAGCAGGGTTACTGGGGAATTATACAAAACATTCATTGATAATAGTGAATACACCATGCTTTGTATAATAGTCTCCTAGAGCGTACCTGTTGCAGTCAGTTTCGCATTGCTGGCAGAAAACACCCAACAAAGAGCAGCTTCTGGGGAAAAAATGTTTATTTTGGCTTACAGACATGAGGGGAAGCTCCATGATGGCAGGGGAAGACAATAGCATGAGCAGAGAGTGGACATCACCTCCTAGACGCCATCAGATGGACAATAGCAAGAGAATGTGCCAAACACTGGCAAGAGGAAGCTGGCTATAATACCCCTAAGCCTGCCCCCCAAAATACACTCCCTCCAGGACGCTTTAATTCCTAAATTGCCATCAGCTGGGGATCTAGCATTCAGACCCCTAAATTTATAGGGGACACCTGAATCAAACCACCACAGTACCTTTTAAATCTGTCCTGGAAAGAGAGAAAGAGGCAGATTGAGTTAGAATGGGCATGTCAGGGCCTCTAGCAACTGTAAACAAACTGAAGACACATGTGCCACTTTGTGCATCTGGCTTGAGTATTGGAGAATCAAACCTGGATCCTAGGCTTAGCAGGCCAGCATCTTAACTGCTAAGCCAGCTCTCCATCCCAACAATCTGTTTTATAGTGCGGTTGAATTGAGTTCGTTGCTATTGCGTTTAAGATTTTTGCATTGGATAATGGTTTGCTTGCTCCTTTTTCCCCCTGATTATTCTCATAACACTTGTCTTCTGAAGTGATATCTAATTGTGTTCACAGCTTTTTGTCTATCTGTAAACCCTAAAAAAAAAAAAAAAAAGACACCAGAGCGAGAATGTTCCTTGTGTACTGAGGTATTTCAAATGGCTAACAATTCAATACCATTTTGCTGAGGAACTGTAGGAGGAGAAAAGGGTCTGTTCCTGGTCACAGTCAGCTGACCTTCATTCACCCAGCTGCGGAGCTACACTGTACTGTTCACCAAGCCCAGGTTCACAGAGTATATCTACAAAATCACCCATGCACTGGAAAACAGCAAACCCAATGTCGTCACGTGACCTGCTCAAGCTCCTTCCAACCCACCCCGCAAACAATCACGGAGAACTACAATTCCCAGAAGGCCTGAGTGGGGACGTGAACTACATTTCCCAGAGGGCTATGCGACCGCCGCCGCCCTCCCGACCCCGCCCCTCCGGGAGCACCCGTCGCCCGCGCACGTCTTGGGGGCCCGAGGTCTGGGGCGGGGTCCCCTCGCCGGGGCGGCCGGGCGGTTCCGGAGCCTCGGCCTGCGCAGTGCGACCCGGGAGCCCCGAGCCCGGAGGTGAGCGGCCGGCGGGCCGGGGACGAGGCGGGATCCGAGCGGCGGGCGCCGGGGCCGGGGGAGGTGCGGCGGGCCCGGGCCTGTCTCCCCCTCCCCGCCCGCCCGGGCTCGGCCCTTTCCCGGCATCCAGACGCTCCTGCGGCCGCTCGGGACGCTGCCGGGCCTCGGTCCTGACGGTGCCCGCAGGGCCGCCCGGTGGGCGGAGCAGGAAGGTGACGCCCGCGGCCTCCGGGCTCCGGACGCGCTCGTGGCCGGCCGGGAATCGTGGCTCGTCCCGGGCCCGTGACAGCTGTCGGCGCCGCTGCTCCCGGGTGGAAGCAGAAGCCCTCCAGCTCCGCCCTCCTTGTCTTCCAGATCGGCCTTCTGGAGACCGGCCGGCCGGCCGCGGGAGAGCCCGCAGGAGGACATGGCCCCCGAGCCCGGGGCAGCGAGGCCGCAGGTGAGCCCATGCCATCCCCGTCTTGGTGGAAGGAGGGGTTTGGGCTTGGCTGGTTTTCTGTTGTTACTGATGCTCTGACCCGGTCCGGCCTTCCTTCCCCGGGGTTTGGAGCCCACTTGCAGAGTCGGGCCACCCTCACGGGTGCTGTTCCGCAGACAGCACTCCCCGTGCTCCCAGGCCTAAAGCTCCCTCTCTTTCTTGCTGTGCACACTTGTTCACCCATCCCAGTGGGCTGTGTGCTTCCTGGTGGGAGAGGCGAGATGGCAGGTGCCTTTGATCACCAGGCATGCGCAGCACCTGAGAAACTCCCTTCTGGCCCTGCCTCTGCTCTCCTCCGTGTCTTCTCCCTGCCCTGGCTAAGATGGCTTTTGACTTCTGAATGCTTTTGCTGCCTGCCTCAGGCTTCGCCAACCTCATGTATAAGTTTCCTCCCACTTCCTCTGTGGATCATGTGCTTTGCCTCTCTCCAGAAAACTTATTTTCCTGCCGTTTCCCCCTTTACCACGAGGGCTAAGGAGGCCTCAGAGAACACCATTGGAGAGGTCTGTGACTGAGAAAAAGGGAGACCGGTCCATCAGAAAGATTGTGCTATCTAACTTGCACTGTAATAGCCATCACGGCCGTACAGAAATCCAGGTTCCTGATCCGTGTGTTTGTCAGTGGTCGAATATTCAGGAGAAGAAGGACCTGGACCCCTGTCCACCCTACATGGCATCAACAGCATTTCAGGGAGGCCTGTCCACCTCCGGCTGCAGCCTTCGCGCTGTGTGAGGGCTGGTCGTGGACGAGCTGGAAGGCCTTGTCCTTGCAGGTGTCAGTGACATTTGAAGACGTGGCTGTGCTCTTCACGCGGGATGAGTGGAGGAAGCTCGATCCTTCTCAGAGAAGCCTGTACCGGGAGGTGATGCTGGAGAACTACAGTAACCTGACCTCGCTGGGTGAGGAAGTTTCCCCTGCAAGGCACAGCTTAGAATGGGGACACGTCAGTGTCACAGACAGCTTCAGGTTGTTGGGATGAACTTCCAAACCAGTCACAGTTTATAGCAAGAATGATATTCATTTGAAGCTTACAGATCCAGGGGAAGTTCCATAATGGCAGAAGAAACTGGCCCCCTTTCACTGGTCCATGCAGAGAGAAATACCACCACCATAAACCAGCACAGTGCAGGAACCCAGAACTCCAGCTCTCTGAATACCTTAGGCTGGAATCCAGGATCCACCACAAACACACCTTAGGGCTGGACCCTAGGATCAGCCCAAGTGACACCTCCAGCCAGGCAGCTAGACATCTCACAAGTTACAAGCTTAAATAAAACTTCAGAATCTTTTGAGGGACATCCAGTCCAAACTACCACACTGGGTACCTCCTTTCCTGAATAAATGCTGTGGGTCTTTATAAAAGCTTAGCAGAATTTTGTCTTGGTATTATACAAATGAGGTATCTCTAAGTAGGTGTGGAGTTGGACCTTAAATAGGAATGAGAGCTTTGACATTGACAATTGCCTCTCTTTGTCTATAGTTTGATGTTAGAAATTCCGTTATCGTTGAGGCAACATTTTCCTACTTTATTCCTGTGGTTTGCTCACCTGAGCAAAGGCCTCCCTCAACCTTCCTCACCTACTGCTTGCTTTTCCCGCTTCTGATTTCCAGCCAGATGAACATGATACACTCCATCTTTGAAAAAGCATCAGTAGTGTTTTCCACTTTAAACAGGCTGCTTGGTACTAAACTTTTCCATAGATATTGGTTTGTTTTACTTCAGTCTATACACCCAAAATTCCTTCTATAGAGAGCTGACAGCCTGTTTATACTACTTCTATAATATACAATTAATTTTACCACTGTCATGTCCCATGAATCCCTGCTTTCATGTATCCATCATGGAGCACATCTTTAGCGCCTCACAGACACTGTGTACACTCTGGATTTTCCACTCCAATCTGTGATATTGTTAAATGTCAAAAGAAGACCAAATCTTATACTGTTTTGTCTGTGATCAGGTTTCCCATTTACCAAACCAAAGATGATCTCCGTGTTACAGCAAGGAGAAGAACCCTGGAAGGTAGAGAGAGAAGGTCGTGGAGGCTCCTTTCCCGGTGAGTGGTGAGTGGCTGGGCCTGTGGCACCCTGCCGGCAACACTGGTTAATGAGAGCAGTGTTCTTCAGGTTCTCAGGAGAAGCTCGGGCTTCTGGACACAAGTCTTCTAGTCATGGCTCATGAGAATCTCAGGAGCTCTTGTTCTTTCCTGTTTCTTCTGAGGAAGGATGTAGCTTCCTTCTTGTATTCATTTTAGAAATCGGTATATGTAAGAGATTCCAAATAATTCATTCTGGCTGAACCTACAAGTACATATAAGAAAAGGAGACAAAGGAAATGAGAGTGGAAGGCCACTTAAAGGCCACATATATGTGCTTTGGTACAGTTTTAAATGTTTTTTTACGTATTTGCAAGAGACAGAAGAGGGACAGAGAGAATGGGAATGCCAGGGCCTCTAGCCACTGCAAACAAATTCCAGATGCATGTGCCACTTTGTGCATCTGACTTTACATGGGTACTAGGGAATCAAACACCAGTTATATTAGGCTTTGCAGCAAATGTCTTAACCACTGAGCCATCTCTCTAGCCCCTTTTGCACAGTTTTAAGAGTACGATTGTCCCATGGATAACAAGGTATTTGAGAAGCTTAAGCAGAACTTTATGATCCCTTATGTTTTATTTTTGAGTTAAGGTCTCTAGCCAGGCTAGCCTTGAACTCACTTAAGTAGTCAAGAATGACTGAATTTCTGCTCGTCTGGCCTCCACTGCACCAGGCTTATGTGGTGTTGGGGTGGAGTCCAGGGCTTCTTGCACACGAGGCCAGCGCTCTATAATTGAACTTCATCCCCAGCGCTGTTCCCTGGCATTTCAGGTTCAAAGACAAATGCCCCTGAATAAAGAAATAGCCAGAGAAGCCCTGCTGTCTCCTCACTGTGGCCCACATCAATCACCACATTTAAATGAAAGAACACTGATATGGTCAGAGCTTGAAGGCATGCTAAGGAGTAAAGAAAGTTCCAGAGTGCTGTGCAGATATGTCACCACTTACTTTAAAGAAGAGTCTGCTTGTGTGTACAATGTGAACACTCAGAGATGAGGACATTGCAGCCCATAACAATATTTGCTTTTGGAATTAGTCTTGTGAAAGGGAACTTCATTTGTATGTGTGGTTTAGTTCATAAAGAAAATATGTTCCTGAAGTCTTTATGTGGTTTGAACTTAATGAGACAGGTCATTTTGGAAGCATTAGAATAGATTTGAAGTGAAGCAAAGCTAGGGGTGGGAAGCTTCAAGGTGCTGTAACAGAATGGAGTCCCTGTCCTGGAGGGGGTGGGGATAAGGAGGGGCCTGTTTTGTAAGGCTGTAGGAGGGGTCTGGTATAGATGGTTTTCATTTGAGAAAAGAATGGAGTACTTAGGTAGAAATCACCCAAAAGTAGTTGTATAAGGTAAGATTGATAGGATTTTGACTCACAAGAGAAATTGCCTCAAAATACACTTTTAAAAAGTTACTTTACTCTCTGAACTATTAAAAATTTGGAAAACCAAAAACAGACATAAGAAAAACAAATTGTGTTGTTCCTGGTTTTGTTAACGTTCTCTGTGTGTGAGAATATAGGCATATTAGGCCACTGCGCACAGGTAGAGGTCAGAGAACAACTTGTGGGTCAGGCCTTCCCTTCCCACCTCATTTGAGGCAGGGCTTCTCTCCCTGGGTCTTACTCTGCTGCTGTTGTTGCTGCCTTAGCCACCACGAGCTTCCAGGAATTCTTCCTGTCTACCTCCCATCTTGCTGTTGGTGTGCCCCCCCCCCCAGTTTCCAGCTTTTCACGTGGGGTCTGGGAGGCTCAGGCTTTATCAGTGCTTTATCCATCGAGCCATCTCCCCAGCCCAGTTTGTAAAAATTTAAAATTGGGAGGCCATGCCTCAAAAGGTCTGTGCTTCTCTTGGGTCTGGGGGCCAGTTGCTGGGAGATGCAATGCTGCTTCTGCAAGTTACTGCCCAAGCCTTCCCTAGAAGGTGCAAGCCTTCACAGAGATTCCAAGTTTCAGAACAGTTTGCCTGGCAGATCTTACAGGTTGTTGCATCGTCTGGGTGGAGGCAGATTTCTGGCTCTGGGTACTGTGGCACCTTCCCAGCATCCACTGTTGCTCTCCATGTCAGTCACATTTGTTAGGCAGTTTGGGCCTTTCTGCCTTCAGAGAATGTTGAGCGTGAGGCCTCGTGTGAAAAGCCCACAGTTAAGAAGTTACTTCTTAATGTTGGCACCCAGCCAGCAACTTACTGAGCTGGCCACAGGTAGCTCAGTAACAAGTTTTATTATTCAATAAGTGTTAGAACTCTTTACTTACAAAGTATGCATCTAAATAATTTTTTAAAATTATTTTATTTATTTTTGGAGAGAGACAGAGAGGGAGAAGGAGACTCAAAATGGGCACACCAGCAGTCTCAGCTGCTGTGAACGAAATCCAGATGTGTGTGCCTCCTTGTGGTCAAGTGCAGCATTGCGCCCTTGCGTCACTTTGCATCTGGCTAAACGTGGGACCTGGAGATTGGAACCGCTGGAGATTGGAACCGGGTTCTTAGGCTTAGCAGGCAGGCGCCTTAACCGCTAAACCATCTCTCCAGCCCCTAAATAATTTTTTAAAGATTTATTCCTTTGTATACTAATTTAAGTTCACTTGGAAAGACCTATTTTAAATAAAAGGTTTCTTAGTAGATATGATCTATAAGAGGAAAAAGATTAATCTACCCCTTCTATTATAAAATGGATACAAATGGAAGGAATACTTGATTTTCAGTGTTACTGTGATCAATTTTAGACATTTATAAAAATAAAGAGAATAATGAGGCTCCATGAAGCCTTCACCCAGTTTTCAGCAGTTACCAATTCATGGTCATTTCTGTTTCTTTAACTCCAGTAGGTCTCAGCCACTAGCTTTTTTGTCGTTTGTTAATAATGTCTTGTGGTGTTTTTACTCATTCCAGTCTGGGTAGGGTGTTGTGTGAAGAAGGGTATTACTGTCTTCTAGTGAGCAGAGACAGGTATACACTAAATATCCTACAGCGTGCAGGACAGCCCATACAGAAAATGTTCCTGATCAAGACTGTTGGCTGGGGTTGGAAAATCCTCATCTGTATCTTGCTTTTCTTCACTGACTTTTTTTTTTTTTTTTTTTTTTTTTTTATTTATCGGTTTTTCAAGGTAGGGTTTTCACTCTAGCCCAGGCTGACCCGGAATTCACTATGTAATCTCAGGGTGGCCACGAACTCATGGCGATCCTCCTACCTTTGCCTCCTGAATGCTGGGATTAAAGGCGTGCGCCACCACGCCCGGCTATTCACTGACATTTTTATAACATTGTATTGTTAGATCCAAGAATAGGAGAGGGTATACTCCACTGTTATTTTGCCTGTTTGAAAATTCTTCCTTGTTAGTGCAAATGATGGGTACTTGATTTTAGTGTGTCACTTTCATGTAGTGCTGCTTCGCTGAATGAGTTTTACCACAAACTTTCTGGTTTTTCTCAGATACAAAATTATGTTATCGGTTTTACATCTTAACTCATCCTTGTGTCCTATTTAATCACAGTGGTTAATACCTCTGTAATATACAATAGAAGGAAAACAGATATTCTTGCTTTGTCCTTTTTTGGGGTCGTGTGCGTGTGTGTGTAGGCCAAAAGTCCACGCTGGGTATCCTCAGCCTCTCTCTGATTTATTTTTTGGTACAGAGTCTTCTGAACCTAGAGCTAGACTGAGTAGCCAGTAAGACCTCAGTGTCTGTCTGCTTCTGTCTGCCTCCCCAGCACTGGGATCACAGGCATATGCTACCTTGCCTGGTATTTTACACGAGTGCTAGAGATCTGAACTGTCTTCATGCTTGTGCAACAGGCACTTTACCCACTGAGCCATCTATCTACTCCCCATTCCTTGCCTTGTTCTTGATCATACTAGATATATACCTAGTGTTTCTTCACTAAATAAGAATCTACCTTTAAGGGCTGGAGAGATGGCTTAGAGATTAAGGCATTTGCCTGCAAAGCCAAAGGATCCCAGTTTCATTCTCTAGGACCCAATTAAGCCAGATGCACAAGAGGGCACATGCATCTAGAGTTCACTTGCAGTGGCTGGATGCCCTGGTACACATATTCTTTCCCAATCTCTGTCTCTGTCTCTCTGCCCCCCCTCTGTCAAATAAATAAATAAAATATATTTTTTAAAAAGAGTCTAGGGCTGGGGAAATGGCTTAGAGGTTAAGGTGTTTACCTGTGAAGCCTAAGGACCCTGGGTTCGATTCCCCAGGACCCACATAAGCCAGATGCACAAGGGGGCACATGCATCTGGAGTTTGTTTGCAGTGGTTAAACGCCCTGGTGTGCCCATTCTCTTTCCCTCTATCTGCCTCTTCCAACCCCCCGTCAAATAAATAAAATAAATTTTAAAAATTAAAAAAGTCTAGCTATAAGACTAAGCTGTAAGAATTTTGTCATATTACAGAAGTATGTATTTTTTTCTCAAGTGCACTTATCTATGACATTGATTAGTATTAAAGGCATCTGTTTTCTCATAAGTATGTATAATATATTTATGTACTGTATCACAATAATATAATGTATATTATATTGTAACATAGGTCAGTAATGGCCTGTATAAAAATGATGGTACTGGGGCTGGAGAGATGGCTTAGCAGTTAAAGCGCTTGCCTGCGAAGCTAAAGGACCCAGGTTCAACTCCCCAGTACCCACATAAGCCAGATGCACAAAGTGGCGCACATGTCTGGAGTTCATTTGCAGTGGCTGGAGGCCCTGATGTACCCATTCTCTCTCTCTCTCTCAGATAATTAAATAAATAAAATATTTTTTTTAAATGATGGTACCAAGTCAGGCATGGTGGCGCATGCCTTTAATCCCAGCACTTGGGAGGCCGAGATAGGAGGATCACCATGAGTTCAAGGCAACCCTGAAACTACATAGTGAATTCCAGGTCAGCCTGGGCTAGAGTGAGACCCTACCTCAAAAAACATAAATAAACAAATAAATAAATGAAATAATGGTATCTTAAGACTACAGTGGCACTAAAAATTTCCTGATACCTAGTGAATTGTAGCTACTGTAACCTAACAGAATGCATGACTGTGTGTCTGTGATGGTGCTGGTGTACACAAGCCCAAGGCACTGCCAGTAATATGACAGTGTAGCAAGTTCATTATGTATAATGCTAGTCAGTAGTAAGTGATCACAGTACTGGTTCATAGCAACTATACTTTGTATTGTTACTGTAGAATGTACTTGCACTTTTGGAAAGAAAGGAGAAGTAGGCTGTGTTACACTAGCAGCAGCTGCCTTGTACATCTCATGCTCATGACATGTCAATACCATCTACAGCATCTAGTTGTGTTACGTACACTGATGCTTAGTGATGAAGTGACTTAACAGTTCTCAGACATATCTCCACTGTTAGCAGTGCAGTGCTCTATGTTGTAATGAGTGTTGTAATGAGGGTGGTGTATAGATTATTGAAGCTTTGATAAGATGCACAGAGGAATTAATATGGCCACTGAAGATTTTGACATGTAGAAGTGGGAAGTAAGACATTCAAGATAAGAAATAAGAGCAGATCCAGGTGGGGTGTGGTGGCATATGCCTTTAATCCCAGTACTCTGGAGGCAGAGGTAGGAGGATTGCCGTGAGTTGGAGGCCACCCTGAGAATACATAGTGAATTCCAGGTCAGCCTGGGCTACAGTGAGACCCTGTCTCAAAAACAACAAAAAAAAAAAAAAAAAAAAGGAAAGAAAGAAGAGCAGAAATACAGCAGTTTATGAGTCCATCACAGGCCTTAGATACCGGATACGTTTACCAGTTCATATTCTTCCGTGCTCCTTCTTGTTGATCACTCTTTACACCCTCCTGTCCTTAGACGAGCTTGTTGTGTGAGGCTTTCAGTCTAATCATTCAATTTTCATTATTTATTTATAGAGTTATTTTCACATTTTTCCTCTTGCTCTTATATTTAGACATGTAAAAAAATCTTTATTTAGATATTAATATTCATTCTACAAATTCTGGCCTAATCACATCAATCATTAGCAATTAAAAATTTTTTAATTTGTTTTCAGGATGTAAAAGCACTCTTCAAACCACAAAACCAACTCAGACTAAAGATTCATTTCAGGGGCTGATGAAGGAAAGACTCACAAGGGACGAGCCTTGGGCCACATCAGAAAAGCTCTACAGGTCTGACAGCCAATCAAGAAACCAGGACAAAAGTGAAACTTTAGAAATAATTTCAGTCACCCATATGAAAATCCTTACTGTAGACAGAAGCCACAAGAATTTTGAATTTGGCCCAAACCTCAACCTTAAATCAGTTGTTAAGAAACAAAGTATTGTTAGAGGAATAACACAAAAACATAGCTCCAAGGAGAACTCAAATTCACTTAACCAACCAAAAATGAAGACAGTAGAAAAACGCTATAAATGTCATACTTGTGAAAAAGCTTTTATTCACAGTTCATCCCTTCGTAAGCATCTGAAAAATCACACTGGAGAAAAACTATTTCAATGTAAAGAATGTTTGAAAGCTTTTAGCCAAAGTTCAGCTCTTATTCAGCATCAACGAACTCACACGGGAGAGAAGCCCTACATCTGTAAGGAATGTGGGAAAGCCTTTAGCCATAGCGCATCCCTTTGTAAGCACCTGAGGACCCACACTTTGGAGAAATCCTATACGTGTAAAGAGTGTGGAAAATCCTTTAGCCGGAGGTCTGATCTTTTCTTACATCAAAAAATCCATGCTCGAGAAAATCCACATAAATACAACCCAGGTAGGAAGGCATCCCTTTCAGGATGTCAGAGGATGCATGCCAGAAAGAAGACCTACTTGTGTAACGAGTGTGGCAACACCTTTAAGTCTAGCTCGTCCCTCCGTTACCATCAGAGAACTCACACTGGAGAGAAACCTTTCCAGTGTAGTGAATGTGGAAGAGCCTTCAGTCAGAGTGCATCACTTATTCAACACGAACGAATCCACACTGGAGAAAAGCCCTACAGGTGTGATCAGTGTGGAAAAGGCTTCACTTCTGTTTCACGACTCAACAGACACCTAGTAATTCATACAGGAGAGAAATTGTATAATTGTAGTGAATGTGGCAAAGGCTTAAGTTCCCATTCAACGCTTATTATTCACGAGAGAATTCACACTGGGGAGAAACCATGTAAGTGTAAAGTGTGTGGGAAAGCCTTCAGACAAACTTCAGCACTCATCCAACATCGGAGGATGCACACTGGAGAAAGACCCTACAAGTGTAAAGAGTGTGGGAAAACGTTCAGGTGTAACTCGTCCCTTAGTAATCACCAGAGAATTCATACGGGAGAGAAACCGTTCCGATGTGAAGAATGTGGGATGTCATTTGGTCAAAGCGCAGCTCTTATTCAACATCAGAGAATTCATACGGGGGAGAAACCCTTTAAGTGTAATACATGTGGGAAAAGTTTTAGACAGAGCTCCTCACTTATTGCACATCAGCGCATTCACACTGGAGAGAAACCCTATGAATGTAACACGTGTGGGAAACCCTTTAGCCAGAGATCCTCCCTCACCAGTCATTATAAAATTCACCTTGAAGAGGGCTCTTTCAGCGCAGAGTCACACGTGTGAAAACCTTTAACCAAAGCTCACCAGAGAACATACACTTGAGATTTTTTTTTTTTTTTTTTTTTTTACTAAATACAGAGAACAAGAGGTAAGTAAGTGAACATCCTCATCAGATACTAAGTTGCCAGGATAAGCCTTGGTCGTACAGTAATCAGGAAGCCAACTTGCATGTCTGCCTTCAGGGCTGGCAGGTACCGATTCTGACCAGTTGGAAGATAAAAGAAGGGTGGTTTTTCCCTTTGTTGGCAGAAAATGTGTACAACATACAGATATTAGAACAATCTGACTTGTGAAATGCCAGAGTTCTCATTAGAGAGATGATTTTCAACTGCTAACATTTACTATGGCTAATATTTTAATAGCAAAGAAACTCAAAAAATACATGCATTTTTGGAGCAATGGACTTAAAATCAATGAACATTAAAAAATTCAAACTACCTCTGAAATTTACCTTTTACTACTGTCAAAATGCATGATTTTTATTAAAAGGAAAAAACTTAAATTTTGTATTTCTAAACTACACCTAAAAACTTCCCACTTATGTTCTGATTTTGTACTTAATTATTTTCCTTCATTGTCTTGAAGTCCTATTATTCTGCAGTCATACTTGCTGTGTCCTGAACAGTAACGTTAGATCATTTAAGTAGAAACTTTACATTTGTTTGGGCAACCACTTTAAGGTTCTTAGTATTTTTTGAGTTGGTTTCCAAAATCAGTCCTAATCTGCTAAGGAGCAAGAACTGTGGTGATGCCCAGAAAGGAATCGGTTCCTGAAAGAAGAGCTGCTTTTCCTTACGTGGAGTTTTCTGGTTTTTAAAAATTGGCTGCACACTGCTAACTGTAAACTTTGGAACGGATTTACTGAATTAAGTAAGTTTAGGGCCAGGTTCCATGCTGCACTCTTGAAATTGTACAGAAGAAGCAGGCCTTTACTGAAGGGGTGGGCAAGTGTGTAAGCAAATTACAGTGTGTTCAAGTGGCTGTCAGCAATAGATAAGCTCTTATGTTAGATATCATGTACTCTGCCTGTCTCACTACTATGTCAAAAGGTGTGCATGGGTGTCAGCAGTTAGAAATCCAGCTCTTGTAATTCCAGCACTCAGGATGATGAGGCAGAAGGATCACAAGTCAGCCTTGGCTACAAGACTGCTTTAGCACTATCAACAAAATGAGAAAAACACATGAACTTGAAGGCAGAAGCTAGGTAACAAAAGATTGTTTGCCATAATGAAAAAGATGTTCAGTATGGACTGTTCTGGCAGTTGCCAAGGATGGATTTTGGGTATGACAAGTCTGAGTTTAGGCTGTTTGGTTAATTTCAAAAGCAAAGGAGACAAAAGCACAGGCACAGTGGGTACAGATGTGACATAAGAATGGATGGCAATGGCATGCATTTTACAGTCTAAGGTGAGTGGACAAGTATAACTAACTCCAGGTCAGGCACCGACATGAGGTGCAGTGTTGTCCATGTTAAGTCACTCCTTCAGATCTCAAGGCAGAACGTGAACTGGAAAACTAGAAGTGTGTGGAGTTGAAATGTGCCTGGTGATGAAAGACATGGTGCGTGGAATTGGCCAGAAGCATGTACAGATTAGGATGAGAAAGGCTGCAGGGGTCAGATCCAGGAGGACCGTAGATGTTGCTGGAGGAAAAGGCACTGAAGTAATACAAAGCAGTGAAGGGACTACCCCGCCAAAGTGTTTGAATCCAGCAGCAGGCTCAGCTGAAAAACCATTGGGCACTGTGTGCCTGCTCATGCAGTTAGTGCGAAGCTGAAGGAGGTCTTGGTGCACCTAGTCTCTCCCTCCCTCCTCTCTCAGTATTTATTTTAAAAACCATTGGGCACAAAGCCCCTCTTGCTATCTGCCTGTGCCCATTCTGACAGCCGAGGGCTGCCTGCCTGTCCACCGCCTGCCCCTTCCTGGCAAGTCCATGATGCACCACTCTGCTCTCCAGGCTTAGCCAAGACCTGGTCACTGTGGTAACATGGGAGCGGGGGACTTTGGGACGCTTGGTGGGCTGGCAGGCTCTTCTGATTGCTCCCTCATTTTCACATAATTGTACACCCAAGTGCGGCCAACTTGTGTCCACATAAGCCTTGCACACTGCTTTGCAGTGGGACAAGCTTGCCAGCGTGGGAGGGAGACATGCTGGGCCCAGTGGCCCAGGCAAGCTTGTGTGTGGCCCTAGAGCCACTTGTGTTCCCCCGCTGCCTGCCTCCGTGTTCTGTTCCCAGAGACCCCGGAGCCACCTGTGCCGGGGTCCTGGATTCGCCCCTGCCTTGGAGAGCACCAGCCCCGGCTACTGCTTCTGCCCTGGCAGTTCTTGAGCCTTCCTGACTGCTCCCTCTTGCCTGGGGTCCCCGGACCTGCTGAGGTTTAGAGCAGTGCACTGGATAGCAACAGCTTTTGAAGGCACCTGGAGGCCTGCCAAGAGCTCAGAGCTGTCACCCTGGGGTCCTGAAGCTTGTCAGGATTCAGACATGTATCTTCGCGTCCTCATGACTAGCTGTCACTAAGAGAGCTGTCACCACCACCTCTGCCCTCTTGGTATAAATCAGCTGCCACCAAGAGTCCAGTGTTCACTTAATGTGTTCCCCTGTAAATAAATCCCTGTTTGTTCACCTCCACTGCCTGTCTTTTCCCATTCCTCCTGCCCAACCATGGCAATAGCCTCACAGGCAGAAATGCCAGAAGAGCGATGACACTGAGTCAAAAAGAGAAATCCCAATAAAGGGCTAGAGATGGCTTAGTGGCTAAGGCGTTGGCCTGCAAAGCCAAAGGATCTCAGTTCAATTTTCCAGGACCCAAGTTAGCCAGATGCACAGGGGGGCGCATGCATCTAGAGTTTGTTTGCAGAGGCTGGAGGCCCTGGCACGCCCATTCTCTCTCTTTCTCAAATAAATAAAATATATTTAAATCCCAATGAAATTACTGTAGCAGGAGCCAGAAGTATTAGGGGAAGAATAGATGGTAACTAGGTAGATCTAAGAGTTGTGTTAGTGAGATAGACTGACTAGGAGTCAGAATATTCCGAGATTAGGCTAGGAAGATGGGACTAATAGACTGTTTCAAGAAATTTAAGTAAAGGAAGAAAATTATTAAGGAGACTTTTATTGATTGAGGCAACAGCATGAAGTGAAATGTTATCAGCAAGGTGGAGAATCTAACCTTAACCTTAGGGAGGAACGTCTCCAGAAATATGGGAATGCAAACAAGTTTGATTTAGAAATGAAAGCATTTCTACTGATAAATTTATTTTCTTTAAGAAAATTATCACAGTTTGACATGGTGATAACAGTAATACTTTCTAGGTTTATTTTGGCTTACAAACCTGAGGGAAGCTCCATGATGGCAAGGGAAAACGATGGCATGAGCAGAGGGTGGACCTCACCTGGCCAACATCAGATGGACAACAGCAACAGGACAGTGTGCCAAACACTGAGAAGAGGAAGCTGGCTGTAATACCCAGAAGCCCACCCCCAACAATACACTACTTCTAGGGGGCACCAATTCCCAAATTGCCATCAGCTGGGGACCTAGCATTCAGAACACCTAAGTTTATGGGGATACCTAAATCAAACCACCACATTCTATCCCTAGCCCCCATAAACTGATAACCATACATTATGTAAAATGCAATGCATTCATCCAACTTTTAAAAGTCCTGATAGTTTTTATCAAACCCAATGATGTTAAAACATCCCCATAGTCCAACATCTTTTAATTGAGCAGTAATAACAAAAACAACAGCAGCAAACATAATGTCACAGAATAAACATTCACACTGCAAAAGATAGCATTGGGCATAGCAAAGAAATATTCAACTAATACAAGATTTAAGCAAGGCAGATACCACACTCCAGCTCCAAGTTCAACAACTCTAACCAGTGACCAGTCTCCAAGTCTGGTAATTCTACGCAGGTACAAGTCACTGGAGTTCCAGTTCCACCCCTCCAGCTGGGCTATTTAGTCACAGTCGAGGACTATTTCTTCCAGTGCTGGCAGCTGTCCGTGGTAGCCTTCTCACAGTCTGGCATCTCTGTTGGGTTTCTGCTGCAACACACGGTTCATCCTCATGGTTCCACTGGGTCTCCGTGCACGTGATCCAACAAGTCTGCTTCACATGGCCTGTGGCCATTTCCAAATTAGTAAACTATATTGCAAATTCAACGACCCTCTCTTTGTGAGAGGAAAGGGTTTATTTTGGCTTACAGACTTGAGGGGAAGCTCCATGATGGTAAGGGGGAAATGATGGCAGTGGGCAAAAGGTGGGCATCACCTCCTGGCCAACATTAGATGGACAACAGCAACAGAAGAGTGTGCCAAACACTGGCAAGAGGAAGCTGGGTTTAACATCTACGAGCCTGCCCCCAACATACACTGACTCCAGGAGGCTTGAATTGCCGCATTGCTATCAGCTGGGGACCTAGCATTCAGAACACCCAAGTTCATGGGGGACGCCTGAATCAAACCCCCACATAAACTATCATAGTGGCTTTGTCACTCATCTTTGTAATTCAGTCAACTATTGCTCTATATATTTTGAAGCTACATTCTTAAATACATAAACGTTAGTGGAAGTCTGGGGCATGGCTCAGTTGGTATAGAGTGCTTGTCTAGCATGCACAAGGCCCTGAGTTCAAAACCCAGCACTACATCGACCAGGCATGGTTGGTGCACACCTATAAATCCAGCACTCCAGAGGTAGAGACAGAAGGATCAGGAGTCCAAGGTCAGCTCAGGATACATGAGATCCTATCTAAAAATAAAAAGTTTATGTATATTTTTCTGGTAAAGTAACCTTTTCTAGCTCTATTAATATTTTTTTGCTATATTTCTTTTTTTAATTGAAATTCAGTATATTAACCATCTACAGTTAATATTTAGTTTATTTTTATCTAACTTTTGACTTTCAAGCTTTGTGTAGTCTGATGTTTTAGCATATAGTTAGAATTTTAAAATTCTCATCTGAAAGTATTTTTCTTTTAATTTTTGAGTTGACTTCATGTGCATGACTAGTGATTATTGCTAGATCTGGATTTATTGCTACCATCTTATTACTTTCTCTTTGACTAGAATTTCTATTTTGGATTTTTTTGTACTTGTTTGGAAACTTCATGTTCTATGATGAAATTTTTATCAAATTCTATCTACAAGAACATCTGTGATACCAGGGGTGGTGGTGCAAGCCTTTAATCCCAGCACTTGGGAGGCAGAGATAAGAGGATCCCCATGAGTTCAAGGCCACCTTGAGACTACATGGTGAATTCTAGGTCAGCCTGGGCCAGAGTGAGACCCTTCCTCGAAAAACCCAAAAAAAAAAAAAAATTAAAATCACATTGTTCTATCCCCAAATGCCATACCCTTCTTCAAAGTGGCAGATCCACTTGAAAGTCTCTGACCCCGGACCACGAGTTTTAAGTAAAGGAGATGCTACTAACTTTTTCCCCAGTGACAACTGCAAGGGCGGGAAGCAGAGCGAGGGCAGGGAGGGTGCAGCAGTCTTGGGGTGCCAGGACAGCTCCTGCACACTGCTACCTTAACTCCTCATCCTTCTCGCCAGGGGTACCTTCGAAGTCGGAGCAGGTCCCCAGCCGGTCTCTCCTGACAGGCTCTAGAGACTTCCTCAGTGTAGTGGGATTAAGAAGTCGCCAAATGGGGCTGGAGAGATGACTTAGTGGTTAAGGCTCATGCCTGTAAAGCCTAAGGACCCTAGTTCGATTCTCCAGGTCCCACATAAGCCAGATGCACAAGGGGCACATACATCTGGAGTTCATTTGCAGTGGCTAGAAGCCCTGGCGTGCCGTTCTTTCTTTCCCACTCGGTCTCTAATAAGTAATAAATAAAAATAAAAAGAAGTCGCCAGAACCACTTCCGGTTTTGCATTGGGCTACGCGCAGGCGCCGTGGGAGCCACCGCCGGCAGCGGGCCTCGGCTGCGCCTGCGCACTCGGACGTGCCGGAGCCTTGTGGGAAATGTAGTCCGACTCGCGGGGCGCGGCTACGGGCGCCAGCCGGCTCGTTTGGAAGTAAGGGTGAGTGAGGTGCTCCCACCGGGTCATCCGGGGTTTCCGAGGCTTCTCCCCGGCAGCCCGAGAACGCCGGACACCGGGAGCCCTCGGGCGGAGGGGCCACCTGTCCCCGCCGGGCCGGGCCGGGGCCGCCCAGAAGCGCCGGTGAGGATTTGGCGCCGCGGTCCTGGGTGCCCGGGACGTCGAGGCTGCAGGCTCCGGCGTCGCCCGGACCCAGGCTCCTCCTCGCGAGCTCGTCCTGGTCCGACGCATCCCGGTGTCTGCAGGGGACCTGGTCCTGTGGCAGTCCCAGAGGATGCTGGGCTGCAGTCCCTGTTCTGCGGGCCCAGCCCTTTATGTAAAATGCTTGGGGACCGCCCTCGAATGTTCCCGAGGAGGCTGCCTGGGTCCCACCTTGCCGAGAATGGAGAAGCCAATCTTGTCCATGCAGGTTTAGAAGTTCACCATAGGTCATCTAGGAAGTTCATGAGCAAAATCGTTCGAAATTCGTCCAAATTTGCATAAGCATAGAAACATTTTGTTTTTTTAAAAATATAACTGAAATGAGATTGGGCGTGTTCAGGATGGTATGGCCATAGACAAGAAAAATGAATATTACTATCCCTTTCTCCTGTTACCTTCTACAGTTGAGTTATGAAATACATTTGGTAAAGTGCTCGAAGTGCACCAACCTTGAGTGCCATTATTTTTATTCTTGTCACCATCATCTAACCTTTTAATAATTAACGAGTATCTGCCATTATTTTTATTCTTTTAGAAGCAGTTAACATTGTCATTTTAAAATGAGAACGAGGGAAAGGATGACGGTGCCATATCTAATTTTCTCTTTAGGCTTTGTGCTTTTTCTCATCTTTTTTTTTTTTTTTTTAAATGTAAATGGTCCAGGCCATCTAGCTGCAGACCTCTTTGCATTGCTGTCTCAGTCTGTGAATCTGTTCAAGTAAAGCTTCTAGAACAAAGTTACAATAAGGCTGACCTTACTTTTACTGACTGAAACACAGAAGTAATCAACCCAAATGATAGATAGGTTGTTTTCATTGCATTGTGAACACGCATGAAAATTTTATGCAGTTATCCTTTTTTCTTGTTTTTGTTTTTAGTTTTTGAGGTAGGGTCTTGCTCAAGTTCATGCTGACATGGAATTAACTATGTGGTCTCAGGTTGGCCTCAAACTCACAGCAATCCTCCTACCTCTGATTCCCAAGTGGTGGGATTAAAGGTGTGCCACCACATCCAATGCAGTTTATCTTTTCTTATATCTTATTTATTTGTAAACACAGAGAGAGAATGGGTACAGCACGACCTCCTGCCACTGCAAATGAACACAAGACACGTGCGCCAGTTTGTACAGCCGACTTTTGTGGGTACTGGGGAATCAAACCTGGGCTGTCAGGCTTTGCAAGCAAATGCCTTTAACCACTGAGCCATCTGTCCAGTCCCTGTTTGCCTTTCTGTGCTGCTGGGGATTCTTTCATTCCTGGGCTTGTGTATGGTGCCAGGCATATGTTCTATCACTGAGCCTAACTTAGTGATAGACCCCAGCCTGTCTTATTCTTAATTTTTAATCTGATCCATAAACATTATTCCGGACTACGCAGAAACATTGCATGTTCAGATGATCAGATACGAGCTCCCTTGGTTTGGAATTTTAAACCTCACTGTTAGGAGGCCTTCTGTTCCACGATAAAAAATGTTCACTCTGTAGTTTCTTGTCATACTTTCACTTCATTCCATGTGTGCACTTTTATTTTCTAAATGAACAACCCCTGTTGTAAGTTATTAATAATTAATTTCCCTTGCTGATAGGAAATGTCATCTTTTATCATATCCTGTATTCTTTTTCTTTTGTTTGCAGTGATGGGAATCAAACCCAGGGCCTGGGCTGGGAAAGGCTCAGTGGTTAAAGGTACTTGTTTGCAAAGCCCGGACCTCACACATGCTAGTGGCAGGCACTTCCTACTGTAATGATGCAAGTTCCGAGTTCTGGTACGTGCGTTTTTTTTTCTGAATTGTTTATGTTGGTAGGATTTGAGTTTGCTCCATTGGTCTCCCCCGGCCCCGATGGACTATAACATCCATGAGATCAGAGAGTTCCCTTGTTTTACTTATAGCTGTAATCACCACTGTTTAAAATGGTACCCCATATGCAATAGGTGTTAATATATTTTATGAATGAGTGGTTCTGTTTATTCGATAACACCATGTTCTAGTTAATAAACTTAAAATTCTAGTATGCAAGTTCTCTTTATTTTAAATATTTTTAATAGAAATTATATACATATTTGTGGTTTGATAATAATTTGGCAATGTGTACAATGTATAATGATCAAATAGGGCAGCTAGTATAATCCATTACCTCAGATATTTGTCATTTCTTTGTGTTGGGAACATTTAAAATTTTTTTCTTCAGCTGGGAATGGTCATGTCCTCTTGTCATACCAGCACTTTGGAGGCAAAGGCAGGAGAATCAGGACTTGTTACTATCTTCAGCTAATATAGTCAATTAGGTAATCCAGCCTGGGGCTGGAGAGATGGCTTAGTGGTTAAGGTGATTGCCTGCAAAGCCTTAGGTCCCAGGCTTGAGTCCACAGAACCCATGTAAGCCAGATACACATGGTGGCTTATGCATCTAGAGTTCATTTGCAGTGGCTAGAGAGCCTGGCATGCCTGTTCTCTCCCTCTCTCTCTCTCTCTCTTCTCTAATAAATAATTTTTTTAAGGTTTTATTTTTATTTATTTATTAGAGACAGAGAATGGGAGAGAGAGAGAGAGAATGGGCACGCCAGGGCCTCCAGCCACAGCAGACAAACTCCAGATACATGTGCCACCATGTGCATCTGGCTTACTTGGGACCTGGAGAATTGAACCTGGGTCCTTAGGCTTCACAGGCATGTGCCTTAACCGCTAAGCCATCTCTCCAGCCCAATAAATAAATTTTTTAAAATTTTAAAAAAGAAAAGAAAATCCAGTCTGGGCTATGTAAGAACCTTACTGCCCCTCAAAAAAACCCACCTTCTCCTAGCTACTTTGAAGTATAAATTGATTGTTTACAGTAGTCATCTGGCTGAGCTATAGAATGCTAAAACATATTCCTCCTATTTAACTTTATTTTTTATATCTGATAACCAACCTCTTTCTATCCCTGACTTCAGTGTCTGGTAGCCACGATACTTGTCTCCACTTCAATGAGATGGACCATGATGTCTGACTTTGCTAGTACTCTCTAAAAAGTCCATAAAAGTTATGACATAAGAATATATGAGAGACTAGTTGGAAGAGGTAGATCGCCAAGAGTTCAAGGCCACCCTGAGATTCAGTGGAGGAGGACTCAGAAGGGGAAAGAAGGGATTCAGCGGAGGGAGGACTCAGGAGGGGGAAAAGGGAGAGTGGTGAGTGGGGAATTATGATCATGATATAGTTTATATTTATGGAAGTTGTCAATAAGAAGTTTTTTAAAGTTTCCAGGCTAGTGTGCCACACAGTTAACTTTAATATTTTTCCATAATTAAGTTTAAAATATTGTTATTTAGATATGGCTTGATTAGGAGTTAAGTTTATAGATACATGTCAAAGAAGTGAAAATCCAAGCTATCCTATCTAGGAATCCAGCGTTTTCGATGTGTTCATTGTGGTTTATATATCTAAATAAGCTTTATGAAACAGACTTTATCAGTGAAATTGGTGAATGTTTTCATGTAGGTGCCTTACAATTGCATCCATGTGTTTGCAGGTGTTTGTGGGTTTGTGGCTGCTGCAGCACTGTGTGTGTGTCATGACTGCCCTCCCTCTCTCAGCCCTGCCTCGTGTAGAGTCAGCACATTCCCAAGGAAGGACCCATAGGAAAGAAGGCGATGGCTGCTGCCCCCCTGCCCTCCGGTGCTCAGGTGAGTCATCTTTCTCAGCCAGACCTTCCTCTTCCTCTCACTCTGTGTTGGCTTCACTGCAGAGGACAGAGTTGTTGGTAATCAGAAAGCTGGACACTGTTTACAAAGGCCCCCTCAGTGTCCCTCACATCTGACCTCAGCTGCCACTGGACACCCTGGTCTGAGGAGTTCTTGAAGGGCGTTCAAAGGTTAGAAATAGAACCAAAATCATAAGAGAGGTGGACTAGGGCTTAATCTGGGGCTTGTGGACTGTCAGGGCTCGTAGAGACTGTACTAGATACAGTCAGAATGAGCATGTGGAAGAGCTCAAGTAAGAACGGTGTGGATAGGGTCCCAGGGAGGGTCATTAGGTGACAAGGAGAGGGAGGCTTACCCATCTCAAGTTGGGAAGGGATGACCAGAGAGGAGCTGCTGTAACGGGCTCAGAGGGTTGCAGTTTAACTCCCGAGTCTGCCATTCAGTAGCTGTGTTATCCTGGACAAGTGATATGAAGTATCATTTACACACGGTAAAGATGGAAATTACAGCTGTTAGTGTTTGCCACACACTCAGCATTGTTCAGTCCCCTGGCTCATCACAGTTATATACCTACTTCATAAGGTTTATAAACGTTCAAAGAAAATTAAGTGAAAAGAGCCTGACCTGGTTCCTGGAATGCTGAATGCGTTCAGTGAGTGACAGTCCACTGTAGTCCTAGTCCCGCTGAGTGTGGTGTTTTAGCGTTTCAGTGGTAGAGCAAATGCAGCAGTGACTGTCAGACATGCTTGACTGGACCCAGAGAATCAGATACGAAATTTGAGGTCAAGTGCCAAGAAGGACTTTATGTGTGCTTGGTGGACTGGTGAGGATGGAGTTAGAGTCTGAAGAATTTTGGTAAGGTAGTTAAAGTGGTCTTTTAAAGGAAAAGACAGATAGGAGAAATCATGGAACTGAAGTTGTGAGGAGTCCAGACTATTTTTTACCCAGAGAGACACTTGAAACTAGAACCTGCTAGCTTTTCTTGGGACCTGAAGCTGTTGCTTCTTCAAAATAGAAAGTAAGTTAGACATCAGGAGACTTGGCTCTAGGTGTTTGGTTTTTATTTTTATTTATTTATTTATTTATTTATTTGGTTTTGCAAGGTAGGGTTTCACTCTGGTCCTCCAGGCTGACCTGGAATTAACTATGTAGTCTCAGGGTGGCCTCGAACTCTCGGCGATCCTCCTACCTCTGCCTCCCAAGTGCTGGGATTAAAGGCGTGCAACACCACGCTCGGCTTTGGTTTTTATTTTTTAATTTTGTTTGTAAGGTTAAACTTACTTAAGCTTGACTGTAGTATGGAGGGGCTTGTGGTATTTGTCTTTTTCATAAGATCATGTACTCAAGTTATGTTAAATAGGTTTATCAAAGAAAACTGGATGGTGTCACAGAAACATGATTTCAGACATTTGGTAAACTTACTGTCACAGGTCAATTTAGAATGTGTCTGTATGGCTCGTGGATGACCACCCAGCCCAACAATGGTAGGTTTTTAAAAATTTTTTTTATTTTTTGTTTTTTCGAGATAGGGTCTCACTCTAGCCCAGGCTGATCTGGAATTCACTTATGTCCCCTCAAGGTGGCCTCAAACTCACAACAATCCTCCCACCTCTGCCTCCCAAGTGCTGGGATTAAAGGCGTGCGCCACCACACCCGGCCAATGGTAGTTTTAATAGTAGCTAATTGATTTAAAATTTTCTAGTCAAGAGCAACCTTGTCAGATAATTCAGTGGTAATGTTTGCCATGAGTTTGTAATTGATTAGCTGTTTGAAGGGAAATAACAAGATAAGTTGTAGCAGTAGCTGCAGCCCTGGGGGTGACTGTCAGGATGACGGCATTTAACACAGCAACCAACCATTCTTCTGTTTCTTTACAAAGTGCTCTATCAGTTGTATAGGGGTAGTGTTCAGAGGGGCTCAGAATCAGCCTGTGCTGCACAACTAAATAAACAAGGATTTAAGGGCTGGGCATGGTGCACATGCCTTTAATCTCAGCACTCTGGAGTGTGAGGTAGGAGGATCACCATGAGGCCTGAGCTATAGAGTGAGTTCTCTCTATAGTGTGAGTTCTCTCTCTAGAGAAATTTTACCTCAAAAAAAAAAAAAAAAATAAATAAATTTAAATGATCCCAATATACAGTTTCTGTTCTTGTCAGGGATATTCCTGCAACTCACAATCACAGAGGTAAATATCACTGGTACCTTTTGTGTGAGTTTATAGTGATAACAGCTTTTATTATCAGAAATAAGTAAGTTCTCGTAGGGTTTTGGGTTTCTTGTGCTTTTAAGGATCTTTAATATGGCCTCATGTGGAGTATTTGTCAGAGAGTTGTTGAAAGGGTAGTATTCACTATAATCTTTTCTTAGAGGTGGTCCCAGGTAGTGGTCTGATGTCCGGCCAGTTGACGTCAGTCACTGTGCAGCAGTGATTGCAGTGCCGGGTCGTGGTAAGGCTTCACGAGAGGAGCCAGAATGCATAACGTTCCTGTAGACACAGAACTGCAGCATGTCCCCTAACCCAGGTTGAAGGTTGAGTTGGAACTTGACATTGAGGTTTGTCTGTTATGTCCTTAGATAAAACCAAAGGTTTGGGGAGAGGAACAGTATTTTTTTTTTTTGGAGACAGAGTGAGAGAGACAGACAGATAGAGAATGGGCCCACCAGCGGCCTCTCAGCTGCTGTGAAGAACTCCAGACACGTGCACCCCCTTTTGAGCAAGTGCAGCATTGTTCCCTTGCATAACTTTTGCCTCTGGCTAAAGGTGGGACCTGGAGAATCCAATGGGCATTCTTAGGCTTAGAGGTCGGGCACCTTAACCACTAAGCCATCTCTCCAGCCCAAGGAACAGTATTTTTTTAAAAAATAAAGAGTGTATATTTGTGCATGGGGAGTGTATACCCTCTATATTTACCCTTTTTCTAAGTTGAGCTTTAAGCAGACCATTAGTTTGTTTTATAATGGCTTGTCCTATGGTGCTGTAAGGAATTTTAAATATCTATTGAATACTCCAAATTTTATAGAAAGTTCTGAAAGCCAACAAAGTATAAGCAAGTCTATTATCTGTTTTAACTTTTTCAAGTTTTTTTAGGGGGGCAGTAGCTGATAACATGTGTTTTTTAAACATGTTGATTAGCTTTTCTAGACTGACATGTGACATGGATCAATACAGAGAACATGTTGATAGACATGGTGAGGTGAGATGAGGGAGAAGGCTGTGGGCAGAGAGGAAAGGTGAGGGAGAAGGCTGTGGGCAGAGAGGAAAGGTGAGGGAGAAGGCTGTGGGCAGAGAGAAGCAAGCAAGTGCAGACTGGAAGTGAAGGGGAGGCCAGTAAACAGCCTGCAGTCTTCCTCATTGGCGGCTCTGGAGAAGAGAAGGAGCCTGAAAGAAAGAGAGGGCTGGGCAGATGTCCCATCTGGAAAGGGCTTGCCTTGCAAAGCATGACAACCAAAGTTGGATCCCCAGGAATCCACACTTTTTAAAAGCCAGACATGGTAATCACAACTGTAATCCCAGTGCTATAGGGACAGAGATAGGTTGATCCTTGGTTCACTGGCTAGCCAGTCTAGCCAAATTGGTAAGCTTCAAGTCTGTCAAAAGGTTGGATGAGGGCTGGAGAGATGGCTTAGCAGTTAAGGTGCTTGCCTGCAAAGCCTAAAGACACAGGTTTGGTTCCCCAGTACCCACATAAGCCAGATGCACAAGGGGGTGCATATTTCTGGAGTTCATTTGCAGGGGCCAGAGGTCTTGGCATGCCCATTCTCTATCTGCTTCTTTCTCTTTCAAAATAAATAAATATTAACTTTTTTGTTTGTTTGTTTGAGAACAACAAACAGAGAAAGAGGCATAGAGAGAGAGAAAAATGGGAGCACCAGGGCCTCCAGCCACTGCAAAAGAACTCCAGATGCTTGTGCCAATTTGTGCATCTGGCCTATGTGGGTCCTGGGGAATCGAGCCTCAAACTGGGGTCCTTAGGCTTCACAGGCAAGCACTTAACTGTTAAGCCATTTCTCCAACCCCCTAAATAAATAAATTTTAAAAATATATTTTTTAAAGTTGGATGAGCTCTTGGGGAATGGCTCAAAAAGTTTGCTTATAAGCATGAGGAGCTGATGAACAGCACCTACACAAAAAGCTAGGCATAGTCACTTTGAAAGGAAATGCTTGCAGCCTACCTCTGCTGGGCAGCACTCCAGGAGCTAACTAACCCTGTTCTGGAAGCTGCTTTCTCTTTCCAACAGCAGCTACCCCACTGCCTGCTAATGCTCCCTTCCCCTCTCTCATTAATTCACCAGAACACAAGCTTTCTGAAGAAACACTGCCTGTTTCCCTCTATTCCCAGGGCCAGGAACAGGGCCTCGTGCTCAATAAATCATGATGTCAGAATAATCAAAGCCACAAAATCTTGGAAGAAAGCAATTAAAACTACTTTAAGGGATCATGTTATGCCAGATAACATTAAAAATGTAAACTAGTATGCAAAGTTGTACATCATGTGTCAAGACTTCTCCTTCAGCATCACACAGGCTCTTCCCGGGGCGCGAGCTACTTCCTTATCCCCTGGTCTATGGGCACTTTTCCTTTCTTACTTGACACACTGTCTTCTCTGCTCCAGCTCTCCCCTTCTCTTCTGATCACTCTGCTTCTGTCTCCGTGTGAGTGGGCACCTTTGGTTCTCAGATGTTGCTGACCTCAGGTTCTGTCCAGGCTGTTTTGCCCTTCTCACGCTTCCTGATAATTATCCAGTCATCTGTGGATTTCACCCAGAGTTACAGTTCTGAAACCTACATCTGCACCAGATTCTAAAAGTTTTACTACTGTCATTCAACAGATTAAACACCTGCAGTAGCAGGCAATGGAATAGGCAGGACATGCAAAGAAATGTATGGTCAGTAATGACAGTTCGGGGCGCCTTTCTTGCTAGAGAACACCCAGATGTTCAAAAAGACAAGTGAAACTCAGTGGGAAATAAACGAGTGAAGAACCCTTGTTAGTGAAGACGTCTACAGGGAGGAGTAAAGGGGGAGGGGGAGCATACATCTGGAGTTCGTTTGCAGTGGCTAGAGGCCCTGGCACTCCCTCTTTCTCTCTCAAAATAAATAAAATAATTTCTAAAATTACTTTTAAAAAGTTTGACGAGGTCTTGGGAAAATGGCTCAGAGAGCTTGCTTATAAGCACGAGGACCTGATGAACAGCACCTACGTGAAAAGCCAGGCATAACTGGCCATGTTCACCCGTAACCCAGCAGCATCTTTGGAGCTCACTGGTCAGCCAGTCTAACTGAAAAGCAACATGGGCTCCAGGTTCAGTGTGAGACCTGTCTCAAGGAAATAAAGCAGACAAGTGCTAAAGGACACCAGATGTCCTCTTCTGGCCTCCGCACAGGTGTGCACAGGGCACATGAATATGAACACACACCAAGAGAAGGTGAAGGGCACTCCTGAAGAATGACAAGGATGTCCTCCGGCCTCCACACACACCCCCACCCACTCAAACACACACATGCAAACGTACCAGAAGTCAGAGGCAAAGTGCCTGTGGTGTATTTTGCAAATCCTCTGGGGAAGGACTTGAAAGTAACTACAAGACAGGAGGTGTCCCTTCAATGGGAGATTCAGTGGAGGAATAGGAGGAGGCCTGGAGAACTTGGCGATACGCAAACTGCAGACCTTGTTCTTCCAGGTGTCTCTGGATCTCACTGCCAGTTCAGCCTTCCATGCTGTCCTCTCAGTGCCTCGCGCAAGCTATGAGAGCAGGGTGGGGAGCGAGTGCTGCGCTCACCTCTTCCCAGTCACCGTACCACACCTGCAGGTAGGTGCTCTTAGCCCTTCTAGACTGGGAGCCATGGGTTCAGAGGTGAGGTGACATGCTGGGATTTGAACATGGGTGTTTGGCTTCTTCCTTTACGTTTAATGCTAATTCTAAACAAAAATGCCATAACTTCCCTTCTTGGCCTTGACTAGTTCATTATTTTCTTTAATATTGAGTAAAACATAAAACTGTTATAACTAGCCTGATTTAATTTGGGGCCTTGTTGTCTTCTTCTATATTCTGCTTTTGTGTCTGTTGTTGTTGAACGCTTTGTTAGATGTTGCTTCTTTTTTATGAAAACACACACAGATAACATAAGACAGTGCTGTTCAAGGTGCCAGCACGGAGCGTGTTAACGCTGGAGCCAAAGGAGAAGTCTACTGTGGATCATGGTCATGACATAAATCAAAGGAGGATGTTCAGCAATGAAGGAAACAAAAGTTAATGTATGTGTAAAGTTTTAATTTATGTATGTCTAAAATATTATAAATATATTATCAGAGATTCTGTATAAAAATATAAAGTTCTATAGTATTTTAAGCTCTCCAAAAACATACTCCTAAATCTGAAGGGCTATTGATTGTGTTTTATGTGATTTTGAAGCATTTTCAGAGATGTCCTGGGTAACCACTTTGTGTGTACATGGATGTGACTATATATATGTGCATGTATATACAAACCCACACGTAAAGAGAATTTGCATACAAAAGCCCTGTTACCTTTATACATACATGATTCTCACTAATGCTTTCTTAGTATTTTATTTATTATTTATTTGCAAGCTGAAAGAGATAATAAGGGTGTGGGTGCTTCAGGGCCACTTGCCAGTGTCATCTGTGCTCTGGCTTTACATGGATACTGGGGGATCGAACCCAGGCCGTCAGGCTTTGCCAGCAAGTGCCTTTAACTTCTGAGCCGCCTCTCCAACCCACTACCATTTAATGAATACATCTGTCCTTGTTTTGCTTCTGTTACTAAGAAAATGAAGTCAAAGACTTTGATAGAAAAAAATCCCCACAAGGTTTGTTTGTCCTTCTATAGGGGATGTGTCACCCAGGACCTTAGCATCCCTTTATCTAGGGTCCTCTCCCTGCGATCCTCTGTGACCCCCTCTCTTCCATTTAGTTTTGGGTTAAATGCTGCCTTCTCAGTGAGGCTTATTCTGACCACCTTGTTTAAAACTGCAAGCCTTTGTCCATACACATTCTGTGCCTTTTTCTGTTGTATTGCTTTTCTTGTTTCCTGTAAGTTGCCCCTTGTCAATGTTGTTTGACTTATGATATTTCTGCCCTTTTGCACTCGTTAAAATTTAAGTTCCATAAGGGCAGAAAATGTTGTCTTCATCATTCTTCCTAATTGTGTTCTAACATACATACACATTGCAGGATAGATGTACCTAAATATATATATTTAGCAGTATGAAAGTTACTGAGCGTCTTTCCAGAACCAGAACCTATCAGTGTGGTTCATTATGCTTTGCAATTTATGAATGTTAATGGTGTCTTCTTGCAGCTTTGATCTGCCTTCCCCGCGTTACTGTTGAGATCTGGCATCTTTACTTAGGTTTACAAACCACTCAGCTTTCCTTTTCTGAAGGGCTTATTCATATTTTGGGGTAGCACTTCATTTATTCCAAAAGACCTGAGATCTATACCTAGACATGCTATAGTGAGCTGTGTTTCACAGGAGACCTCTCCCCTGGGACTTTTGGAGGGGGGTGTTTGGAGGTAGTTCCTGCTTGACTTTCCACTTGTTTTTGTGTAAGCAGCTCAGGCAGGCAGGCAGGCAGGCAGGCAGGGAGAAGCCATGTGCACGACTACTTCTTGATTCTCAGCCTTGGGTGCTGGTCTCCATTGACTTGGATTAGAAGGCCTAAAGCTAGCTGACAGAACTCAGTGCCCTGTCCTCCCCCCGAATGCCCCAGGACATTTTGTCTGGAATAAAAATGGGACCTGAGAATGTGAAGTCTGATAACCTTTCCACAGTTCAGGAGATTAACCCTGCCCTGCCCTGCCCTGCCACCACTCGCGCCAGTACCACCACCCCAGGTCTCTTTACAGAAAGCATATTTAGGGCTGGAGAGATGGCTTAGCAGTTAAGGCACTTGCCTATGAAGCCTAAGGACCCAGGTTCTATTCTCCAGATCCCATGTAAGCCAGATGTACATGCTTCTGGAGTGTGCCCATTCTCTGTCTGACTCTCTCTTCTCTCTCTCTCAAATAAATAAATAAAAATAAAATATTTTTAAAAAAGAAAGCATATTTAGTAAAAGGTATAGTTAGAGACCTCTTATATCTATGAGTGGAACACTGTCTGCTTAAAGGTTAAGGGGGAAGCCTTTAAGATTGCATCATCCTCCCACAAAAGTTGGTCAAGTGGAGCTGAAGAGATGGCTTAACGGTTAAGGCGTATGCCTGCATAGTCTAAGGACCCCAGTTCGATTCTCCAGGTCCCAGGTAAGCCAGATGTACATGGTAGTGCATGCAATGCTTGCAGTGGCTAGAGGCCCTGGTGTGCCCATTCTCACTCTCAGTCTCTGTCCCTTTCTCTGCCTCTAATAAATAAATAAAAATAAGAAACGTTTTTTAAAAGTTGGTCAAGTGTGTTTCATGCTTTAGGTTGCAGATGAGTATGTCCCCAACATTTATATGTTACTTTATTTTGTAATGCAGTTATATGTTACTTTATTTTGTAATGCAGTTATATGTTACTTTATTTTGTAATGCAGTTATTTATATTGTATTATAGATTCATGAAAGCTGAGACGTGGAGAGACAAGTAAATTGTTAAGATGGTACTAAAACTCTACAGATTGAACTGATTTGTGTGACTGTAGGGTCAACCATGTTTTTACTATATCACATGGTGATGTTTTAGTAAGATTTATTTGGTATAAAGTTCTAGGCAGGCTGACTGCAGGAAAGAAACTGCTGGAAAGAATCCCAGGTGGGCATGGCAGGCCTTTCTGATCAGCTTCTCCTCTCTTGCCTGGCTCTTCCGCATATTTTCCCTCCGTTCTGTTGTCATTACCTCTTCATCCCTCCTGCATGGCTTCACCTTTGTCTCTCTTCTCCAGCAGATCTGTGACCACTGGCTGCTTCCTGGCCTCTGTGGATGGGTGCAATGTTCTTTCTCTTGATTCTCATTTCTCTAAATAATTAGAGAGATATCTTTAAAATCTGAAAGTTTTTCTTGCTTCTATCCCTCCCTATTTGTATAGTTTCCAGTCTCTGAACACAGAAATCAGTTTGTGTTTGAATTTTTTTTTTTTTTATTTCTTTCAGGCTGGGAGCCGAGACTTGAAACCAAAGAGTCAATTTAGAATCCCAGCAATATTGAAGATTTGCTATATGGGGTCATAATGGAAAGGGGGAAAGTCTGGCAGTCAACTTTAGAGAATAGCTGGGAACCTGCTAGTTGGTTAGAAGGGCAACCGGAAAGAAATCTGAGCCAAGTAGTGAAGGAAACCTTCAGTGAGAGGAGGGTATGTGAAGGAAATAAAGCTGACAGATACTTGAGTGACGGTTCCATGCTTGATACACCACAAAGTGAGTCTATGGCAAAAAGGTTCCATAATTGGAATATGCATGAAAAAGATGACAAGCAAAATTCTGAGTTAATGAAAACTCCACGAATGTTTGTAGGAAGGAAAATGTATGAATGTGACAAGTGCAGGAAATCCTTCAGCCAGAGCTCCTCCCTTCTGAAGCACCAGAGGATTCATACTGGGGAGAAACCCTATAAGTGCAGTGTCTGTGGCAAGCCCTTCACTGAGCGCTCTTCCCTCACTGTACATCAGAGGATTCATACAGGAGAGAAACCGTACAAATGCAGCGAGTGTGGGAAAGCCTTCAGTCAGAGCATGAACCTGACAGTCCATCAAAGAACTCACACTGGAGAGAAACCTTACCAGTGCAGAGAGTGTGGGAAAGCCTTCCGGAAGAACTCCTCCCTGACTCAGCACGAACGGATTCATACTGGGGAGAAGCCCTACAAATGTGATGAGTGCGGAAAGGCCTTCACGCAAAGCATGAACCTGACTGTGCACCAGAGGACGCACACGGGAGAGAAGCCCTACGAGTGTACCGAGTGTGGGAAAGCCTTCAGTCAGAGCATGCACCTGATTGTTCATCAGAGAAGTCACACTGGAGAGAAGCCCTACGAATGCAGCGAATGTGGAAAGGCCTTTAGTAAGAGCTCAACTCTTACCCTGCATCAGCGAAATCACACTGGAGAAAAACCCTACAAATGTAACAAATGTGGTAAATCCTTTAGCCAAAGCACATACCTTATAGAGCATCAAAGACTTCACTCTGGAGTGAAACCTTTCGAGTGTAATCAGTGTGGGAAAGCTTTCAGTAAGAATTCCTCTCTCACTCAGCACCGGAGAATCCATACTGGAGAGAAACCTTATGAGTGCTTGACATGTGGAAAGCATTTCACTGGACGATCATCACTCACTGTACACCAGGTTATTCACACTGGAGAGAAGCCCTATGAATGCACCGAGTGTGGAAAGGCCTTCAGCCAGAGCGCCTACCTGATTGAGCATCAAAGAATTCATACTGGTGAAAAGCCCTATGAATGTGATCAGTGTGGAAAAGCCTTCATTAAGAACTCATCTCTTATAGTGCACCAGAGGACACATACAGGGGAGAAACCCTACAAATGCAATGAGTGTGGAAAGGCCTTCAGTCGGAGCACAAACCTTACAAGGCATCAGAGGACTCATACGTGAGAGTCTTCCTTGGCCCTTCACCCTGACGAACTCCTCAGTGACAGTCGGATTGTGTTAATGCAGATGCTCAAGAAAGGTTCGTACTGTTGCAGTACACTATACCCTGCCATGTCATCAGAGCACAACTGAGACATCGTGGGAAAGCAGAGAACACCAGGCTCCAGTGCAGCACTTACTTGATATCTGTGAGTGGTGAAGATTCATGCTCAAGGTAGTTCTGTTATGCCAAGCTGCAGATTCTCCTCGGGGCATCTCCGGTCTCACATTGGAGTGAAAATGTGTCCGTGTTTAGCTGGACAGCTGAAGACCTGGTATGTATAGACTTGACCTCCTTCTAGCTTGGACAGGTCACCAACTTTCATCAGGTTGCAGTACCTTTATCTGGTAGATGAGATTCTTGGGATCTAGAAGACCTACACGGTTCCTAATGGTTAAAATGCCAGAAACCAGGAGCAAGGGACGTTTTTGGTCTTGTACTGTTACATATGTTGTCTAGGTGCTTCTATTCCAGACTATTTCCTTGTATGTTTTGACTTAAAATTCTCTACCTCTACCAGTTCCTGTGATCCTTCAGGCCTTCTCCCCTCCATGAATTACTTTCTGTCCTGCAATATAGGCTGGCTCCTATCAGGCGGCCAACTGTACGAATCCTAATGCAATTGCATGTGATTTTGGATTCTCAGTTAATAGTCATTAAACTGTTGTTAAGTAAGCTGGTTGTTTATATGCCAGTGTAAATTAAATATATTCAAGTACTTGGGAATCAAATAAATACCTGTTTTTGTCTTATTTGACTGTCAGACTAGGAAGTTAAAAGAAAGCAAGGTTGACCACTAATAGACATAGAAATCTGACATATTAATAAAACTTTTACAACTGACAACATATTCAGAATCACCACGGAGCAGTTTATAGACCATGGTGATAGGAATCAATTTATTTCACACATACTGACTGAGCCCTAAGTGTGAGCCAGACGCATCAGAAAATCAAAGAAAACCATTCATTTCTTTCCAAAGAGCAAAGGGCTAAGGGTGATCTGGATTTTCTGTTTGGGGAGATTGGGGAACCACAGTCAAAACTGAAGTGGACCAGTTTTGTGTGGCAATACTTACCTGACTTGAGGGCACTGTGATGAGGCTGGAATGTATCAACAGAGTCCTGCGACCCCCAGCACAGCTTGACTCTGTTGTCGCTAATCACTATTTTCTATCTGCTTCACTACCTGCACAATTTGGGGGTTGCTGGTGCGTTTTCCAGCCCAGCGCACTGTCTACCCCACAAGGGTTCCGTGAGTGTCTAGAGAACCAAAGCTTTAATAAAGCCAGTACGGTTCTTTTAGGGTCGCGGACGTGGCTTCCTCGATGGCCCTGGGTGACAAACCTCAGGTCGTGTTTTTGACTGTCTAACCAAGAAAGTTAAAACCCTGCGCTCCGTGCAAAGTACGGAATGCAAGGCACCTGAGCTCCTGCCGCGGGATGTCTGCGCCGCTCCGGAGAAACACGGTGCACGTTTCTAACATCCAGCCGTCCCAGACGGGTTTCTTGGCATCCAGGGTCTGTCTCTCCTCCGCTCCTATCTAAGTCACCAACGCCCATATCCATTCGGCTTCTTGAACACCACTCGGGTCCTGACTTGCTAGAGCAGCCTGGGTGCGGCGCCCGGGCGGCGGTCCAGCCCCACCGACGTCGCTGCGCCCGCGGCCCGGGAGCGCGGCTCTGCGCCGGGACGCCCCGCCTCGGGCGCCGCATCCCGAGGCAATTTCTTCGGCTTGGAGCTCCAGGGAGTGACCGATGCCCGTGAGCACCTCCGAGCGTCGTCGGGGCGCGCAGAGGGCCCTCGAAGCTCCCGCCGAGGCTTCTGGGAAATGTAGTTTAGTCTGGGGTGGAGGGGGCGGAGCCTTTGTGGCGCATGCGCACGGGATCGCCGCGTCTCCAGGGAAGAGAAATCCCGTAATCTAAAGTACCGCAGCCCTAAGATTTGTGGGAATTCGGCTCCTCGGTTCCCCGGGTAACGCGCAAGCGCACTTCGGGCCCCGGCTGCTGCTGTGGCTCATTGTGAGCTGCGGGCCATGTGCCGGCCGCGGGGGCTCCCTGCTGCCCGAGGCTCCCCGGAGGGTGGCCAGGTCAGCGGGGGCGCCGAGGAGGTTTACCAGAACGCCCCGAACTTCCCAGAGCGTGTGAGGGTGGGACGCGGGGAGGACGGGCAGCGTGTTGTAGGGCCGGAGCCCGATCGCTTGCGGAGGAGGATGTCCCGCGGACGGGAGCCCAGAGGAGGAGAAGGAGGAGGGGCGGCGGGGTGGGCTGCGCCCGGAGCCGGGCCTGCGCCGGGCATCCGAGCGGCCTGCAAGTGACCGCTGCGTGTCTCCCTTGTCCGGAGAGAGGCCGGCCGCTGCCCTCTGCCTCCCCCGTGCCCATCCATCGAGCTGACCCCGGGGGAAGAGTTGAAGACACCTCCGCACTTCCCAGGGGGAAGGAGAGCGGGTGGGCGCCCAGTGGGAGGGAGCGATGGAGCTGGGCCGAGCTTTGGGCGGGGCAAAGCCGAAGTCCTGCAGGTGCTGGTGAAGAGGCGCCGAGCCTGCGGGAGGAAAGGTGTGAGGGATGGAGAAGGGAGGTTCGCTCCCACAGTGGACAGGGAGAGGCCGCGAGCCCGAGGCAGAGTGCCCAGAGAGCTCGTTAGGGGTCCCGAGGCCTGCTGCCGTGTGAATGCTCGCCGCCTCATTCCCTACTGCTCTGCGGATTTGTTTTTGACCCGTCCCCTCATCACAGGTGTATAAATGTTTCTATGCTGAGGAATCCCACAGTGCAAAGCTCCGCATCTGCAGCCTCAGGTCTTTGCTTGTCCCTAAGAGGCCTCAGCCAAGAAGAAGGAATGGCTGTCAGCCACCTGCCAGCCGTGGTCCAGGTGAGTGTGACGGGATCTTCTAGATTTTAAGAATATGAGCATGGAGCATGTTTACCTGACCTGGAGCTTTACGCACACTCCAAGTTCTCCCAGACAACTAACCCCATTTGTTCCTTCACCCCACATTGAGTTCGTTCTAGTGGGTTTTGGCGCTAAGAAGCTTGTTAGAAGTCATGTCAGTGATACAGCTGGGATTGGAGTCCAGGTTGGTGTGGGATGAAAGCTTTTCTACTAGCAGGTGAGATGAGGAGGTGGATCTAACGTGTCTAAACTTAGTAAAGTTAGTACTGGCATACCTGCTAAGAGAAGGGAGGGTAACACATTCCCAGCCAAGTGAGGTTTCCTGGACTCTTCTTTTTTTAAGATGTCATTTTTTAAAATTTCAGAATGATATTGAATAAAAATGAAAATATTCAAGAATTCTATTGCAGCCTAGGGGTATAGCTCAATGGTAAATCACTTGACTAGCATGTGTAAGGACCTAGGTTCAGTCTCCAGCGTGACACACACACACACACACACACACACACACACACACACGGGGGGATGGGGTTAGAATGGTGGCTTACACCTATAACACCAGTACTTGGCAGGCTGAAGCAAATCAGGAAGGCTTCAAATTGGAGGCTAGTCTGGACTACACAGACACTTTCTCAAAAACCAACCAAACAAAAATAAACTCATCCACTGTTCTTCTAAGCTCAAATTTTTTCTTAAAAGTTCTGAACATTGCCAGCCTCTTGAAAGAGTATGGACTTTGGTTTGGAGGAAATGGGTACACTTGTTAAATTATTCTGATTCCTTCAAATTTAAACCTTTTGAGGACAGCAATATATGGTAGAGATCACTGGAAGGAATGAGCAGCTGGATGAAGGTCCAGCGTCCACCCAGCCACAGCCCTCTGGCTGGCTGCTCACCTCCTCCTCTTGGTGTCTGTGAGGGAAAAGTGCTAGATTTAGAAGCTGAAAGTTGAAGGTGGGGTAGCCACATCTGGCAAGGACTCCGTATTGCATCACAGCATGTTAAATGGCATTGTAAGGCCAAGGGGACAGGGGTGTTAAATGAGGAGAGAGAATGCTAAGGAAACAACCTGCTCACGATAACTAGTGCACTGTCAAGAGACCTAACCCACTCACGTGAGATGTGCATTAATCCCTTCATAGGTTGGTGCCCAGTGACTGACTGACCTCCCATTTGAGCCCCACCTCTTCAAGATTGCATGATCTCTCAACACCACTACGTTGGGCACCAAGGCTCAACACATGAACCTAGGGCAGCAGACCATATCTAGGCACCAGCAGTGCCATGCAATGTGTTGTTTACAGGCTGCCTTAATTTGAATGGCATTCAATAGATATAGCTTAGGAATGTAATTGTGGCAGTGTGCGACCTGTGCTGGAAGTCAAGGGTGAACAATAATTCTCATAAATTGGTTCAATGGGTTCATTTCAGCCAGTATTTCTTGACCCCCTGCTAGGTACCAAGGTTTTGAGTATAGGTGACAGAAGCCTAATTGAAACTACCTGAAGCAAAAGCAGGCATTATGAAAATGGCATTAAGTTATCTCTCTGAATCTGAAGGCAAAAATACAACTAGACTTTGGCTATAGAAGTGGGTCTGTATAATCTAAAAGTCCTTTGGTTTAGACCTTTTGCTTTCTTTTCTGGGCCTCTGCTGCTTCTTTCTGCAAGTGTACCAGCTCTTTTGACTTCTCAGCCTGTCTGGAAAAGACCAGAGGTGTGAGAGCTGCTGTCTTACATGTTAGATTTCAGGTACCTGAGATAGAGACTTTCTGTCCGTGCTTCAAAATTTCCAGAGTAGGGATGAGCTCTAATCAGAGAAGACATGGTCTCATGGTACAGAAGGGCTGTTCTCATGTTGTGGCTGGCAGGTGAGATGTAAGGGAGAAGGCAGGCAGGGCTGTTGAGCTGGGAGAGAGCAGAGATGTGGAGGGCAAACTGAACAGTAAGTGTGTGGTCTCAGTGTTTTCACTACAACTACTGTCTTCAAGGTGGGGAACAAAGTCCAGTATATAGCTCAGTTATAGGACACCCTGCAGAAATGCTTAGCTCTCTACATGCCAATAATCCCTAGAAGCTCCTGGGGCAGCCAGCTTCAGATTCTTGAGGTAGCCCCTGGTCAGTGAGAATGGATTTGCTGTTCCAGGACTCAGTGACCTTCAAGGATGTGGCCGTACTCTTCACCCAGGAGGAGTGGGAGCAGCTGAGCTCTGCCCAGCGGGCTCTGTACAGGGACGTGATGCTGGAGAACTATGGCAACCTGGTCTCGTTGGGTAAGCTAGGAACCCAGGTTTATCTGCACCATTGGGGATCCTTCAGCTAGACCACATAACAGACTGGGGTGGAATTGGACCCATTGAGGATGCTGCCTTCATGGCCACTACTTGTTTGTCCCCACACTTCTGTTGGAGTCTTACATGGACATCTTTATGTCAAAAGTGAGTAGGGACAAATTCTTGCCCAACCTTCCAGCAGGAATCAGGAGAGGGACATGGGAACAGATTGTCTGTCAGGCCCAAGCCGTCTTTCCTTCCTGTGAGCAGGTGTCCACTGTGGATCTTCCTGCCAGGTCACTAATTCCAGGAAGTTCCAGGGACCAGATCTCATGCTTAGGGTGGTTTCTATGGCCTTTTTTTTCTTCTTCCCCCTCAAAAACAGGACTCTTAGGACCCAAACCTGAAGAATGGATGCCGGAGGATGCCTCAGAAGGCTTCAGCCCTGGTAAGAGTCATGGATGTGGGAAGCATTCAGAGGATCTTCATTGATCAGAGTAGTGTGAAGTCTGTACAGACATACCAGGCTTTGATGCCACATTGTCCCAGGATGTGTTGCTAAACTGTCATCCTTCTTTCTTTGCATGTGTATATGTGTAGTGCTTATGCATGTTCACGTGTGTGGGTGCACACGTATCCATGTAAGTCTATGGGTTACTGCCGGGGGTCTTCCTTGGTTGTTCTCCACTTTACTGGAGGAGGCAGGGTCTCTCACTAGAACCCGGAGCTCAGCAGTTCATGAAGTCTAGCTAGTCTGCTTGTCCCACGGATTCCCATCTCTGCCTCCTGGGTACCGGGATTACAGGCAGACCACTGCATGTGCCAGACATTTGTGTAGGTGCTGGAGAGCCAAACTCAGGCCCTCACACTTGCACAGTGAGCACCTTATCTACCCCGCTGTCTCCCAGCCCTCTCCTAAGGCAGTTTGCACCTCTCTGAACTCTCCTTTTCATGGTGTCTTTTCTCCCCTTGTTTGACATAAATTAATGCTCTGGTTTAGAAAAGACCTTGAGCATCGCCTGGAATGTTGGTGTGTTGGCTTGCATTCCTGTGAGGAGGAACACCTCCCCCAGCTGCTTTACAACCAGTTATGTGCCCACTACAGCACCTCTTTTTCCCGCAAAGTGTCACAGCCATCTTCCTCACCCTCATGTTTCTTTAGCCAGATAGCTATACATTCATCTGGCGTTCATCTGCCTTGCTTTTGTCCAGTGCTGTGCTGGCTACAGGTCCCAGGAAGACTGGGTGTCATACATTTTGCTATATTGCTCACACCTAGCACATTCCTTGGTACCCAGTAAGTGACATAGATGTGTTGCCTGGGGATAAAGAGGTTATATTAACTCTGGCTGTTGCTTGTCTTGAGGATCCGCTGGGCTTCTGGGATTAAGGGAAGGGGTGTGTCTTTCTGCCATTCTCGGATATTACAGGAAGCTTATTGTCTTACTCAATATGTTATGGCACTGCACTTTCATCTGCATTTCTATATGCTGCAGGCTCTATAGTAGGTTTGAAACCTCTTACTGATTTTCCCAGTAACCTAATAGAGTAGGTGGGATTTATATTTTGTAATAAATAACAGCCCACCTCAATGTCTAGGATTTAGCATTTTATGAAATATAAATACCATAACTCAGAAACTTAAGTTATCAAAAAAACCTTTTCACTTACTCAAATCGAATTTGGGATATTCTTTACATTTTATGTTCTGTTACAAACAAACTAAGACATTTGAAAATATTTGTATTTTTTTATTTGTAAGCAAAGAGAAAGAGAGAAGGGATGTGTCGGGGCTTCTTGCCACTGCATGCACTATTCTGTGTATCTGACTTTATGTGAGTACTGAGGAATCACACCTGGACTTTTAGGCTTTGCAAGTAAGTACCTAAACTACTGAGTCATCTGTCTAGTCCTTTTAAAATATTTTTATTTGTTTTCAAGCAAAGGGAGAGAATGGGCAGCCTCTAGCTGCTGCAAATGAACTCCAGATGCATATGCCACTTTGTGCATCTGACTTTACATGGTTACTGGGGAATCAAACTTGGGTCATTAGGCTTTGTGGGCAAGCACCTTAACCACTGAGCCATCTCTCCAGCCCAAACTAAGGCATTTGATGTTTTATTCAGTATTATGTCAGCAGTGTGTTATACCTCTAAAAAAGGGGAAGGGAAGACTTAAATAAAAATGCGTCTTCGGGCTGGAGAGATTGCTTAGTGGTTAAGGCGCCTGCCTGCTAAGCCTAAGAACGCTGGTTCTAATCTCCAGTGGTTCCAATCTCCAGGTCCCACGTTTAGCCAGATGCAAAGTGACACAAGGGCGTAATGCTGCACTTGCCCACAAGGGGGCGCACACATCTGGATTTCGTTCACAGCAGCTGAGAGACTGCTGGTGCGCCCATCTCTATCTGTCTTCCTCTCCCTCTCTATCTGTTTCTCTCTGTGTCTCTCTCCAAAAATAAATAAAATAAAATAAATAAAATTTTAAAAAATGCATCTTCTTGCCACTGTGGTATCCATGGTTGTTTCTATTTAAATTGTTCACTCAGCCACTCATTTATTACTAACCCTAATTCCCTATTGCACCTGTGTGGGAGAATGTAAAGATGACAATGGATTGTCATGCCCAGGGTTTTTTTTCCCGTTAGGTGGGGGTGATGACATCATTGAGTCCTTCCCAGGTACTTTTCTCAGACAGTAAATAAGTCATATCTCCCAGTAATATTTTGTAGCTACCCCCGCCCCATTTCCCATTAAAATTATATATATGTATATATGAATACATATTGAGGGATGTTTTTAGTAGCATATGTTAATTTTCCTCATGACAGTTTCATACATGTATGAGATTTATGGTATTCACCCGATTATCCTCTCTTTCCTCCCATTCCCTTTGTTCTGCTTTCTTCCCATCTACTCTCCCTTCTACTTTCTTTCTTTTTCTTTTTTTTTCTTTCTTTGTTTTTTTTCGTTTTTCTTTTTTGTTGTTGTTGTTGCATGTTTCCCAGTGAGTTCCATTAGAGTTGCTTACAGAATCCTGGATGAGGGTTTGCAAGTATTTTCTTGAAAGTTGTGTCTGTGTTCCTCAGGGAGCTTGGTCTGTAGTTTTCTTTGCTTTGTCTTTATTTGGTTTTCATATCAGCATCATCTAGCCTCAAAATAGAATTTGGATGGGTTTCTTCCTCTTCTGTTTTATGGAATAATTTGAGAAGAATCTTTAAAGGTTTTGTAGAATTCTGAAGGGAAGCCATCTGGACCTGGTCTTTTTTTAGTCAAGAGATTTTTTTTGTAATTAAAAAAAATTTTTTGAGAGAGAAAGAAAGAGGCAGAGACACAGAGAGAGAATGGGCGTGCCAGGGACTTTGAGCTGCTGTGAACAAACTCCAGATGTGTGTGCCCCCTTGTACACGTGTGACATTTCATGCTTGTGTCACTTTGACGTCTGGCTACATGGGACCTGGAAATTTGAACAAGCTTTCTTAGGCTTTGCAAGGCAAGTACCTTAACCACTAAGCAATCTCTCCAGCCCAAGAGATTTCTTTTTAAACAGTTGGTTGTTATGTATCTGTTTATTTATCCCATCTTAATTTAATTTTGTAGGTCATATGCATCTAGAAATTAATTTCTTACAGATTTTTACAACCTAGTAGGACATGGTTTATTTATTTATTTATTTATTTATTTATTTATTTATTTATTTTCGAGGTATCGTTTCACTCTAGCCCAGGCTGACCTGGAATTCACTATGTAGTCTCAGGGTGGCCTCGAACTCTCGGCGATCCTCCTACCTCTGCCTCCCGAGTGCTGGGATTAAAGACGTGCGCCACCACGCCTGGCAGGACATGGGTTTTTAAGGTCTGTCCTGATGATTTTCAGATATCACTGGGATCTGTTGTAATGTGTCCCTTGTCACCTCTAATTTTTATTAAATTGGGTTTTCTTTCTCTTTTGTGGTTAGTTTGGCCAAAGGTTTGTCAGTCTTACCTGTTTAAAGAACCAACTCTGTTTCATTGACTCTTTGTTTCTGTTTCACCAATTTCTCCCTCATCATTTATTATTTCTTTACATTTCATTAGTTGGGTTTGCTTTGTTCTTGTTTTTACAAGGCCTTCAGGTACATTATAAAGTTATTTATTTGAATACTTTCTTAGTTAAAAAAATTTTTTTGATTATTTATTTTCAAGCAGGGTGAGAGAGGGGGTATAATGGACACACCAGGCCCTCTTGGCACTGCAAATGAACTTTAGATGTATGTGCCACTTTTTGCATCTGGCTTATGTAGATATTGGGGAATTAAACTCAAGCCATCAGGCTTTGCCAGTTAGCACCTTAAACCACCGAATTATCTCTCCAGCTCTCTTTCTTAGCTTTTCTTTTTTTTTTTTTTTTTTTTTTTTTTTGGCTTTTCGAGGTAGGGTTTCACTCTAGTCCAGGCTGGAATTTACTACATAGTCTCAGGCTGGCCTCAAACTTACAGTGATCCTCCTACCTCTACCTCCCAACTGCTGGGATTAAAGGCATGCACCACCATACCCGGCTCTTTCTTAGTTTTTAATGTATTTTAATGTAGGAATTTAGAGCTATAAGCTTCCCTCGTAAGGTTGTCTTTATTTTATTCCATATTTTAGCAGGCACCTTAGCCACTGAGCCATTTCTCCAGCCCTATTCCATGTTTTACTATGCTGTGTTTTTATTTTGTGGTTTCGTTCTTAATTTCTTCAGTGACACATTCAGCATTCAGTGGTGTGTTTTTTTAATCTCCATGAATTTGTAAATTTTCTGTAGTTTCTCTTGCTATTGATTTCATTGTGGTCAGAAGTTATTTCAATTTTCTTATATTTGTTGAGACTTGCTAAGTATTCTAATATGTGATTTATTTTAGAGGTGTGCAGCTAAGAAGAATGTGTATTGTGTAGTTTTTGAGTGTAATTCTCTGTAAATGAATATTAGAACAATTTGACCTATGATATCATTTATCTAACATTTCTCTGCTTATTATTTGTCTGGGTGACTTGTCTAATGGTGAGGGTGGGTATTGAAATTATTGTCACTGTGTTGGGAATAATCTGTGACTTTATATGCCAGATTATTTGTTTTGGGTATACCTGTGTTGGTGCATATATGTTTAAAAACAATGTCATCTTGATGGATTGTTCTTCTAATTAGCATGAAATAACTATCTTTTTTTTTTTTTTTTTCTCTTTCTGGCTAGTTTTGATGTAAAGTCTATTTTGTCTTATATTAGAATAGTGATGCCTCTTATTTCCTGATTTCATTTGCATGAAATACTCTTTTCAATCCTCTTACCCTATGCGTAGTCTGCCTTTGATAATTAGGATTGGTTTCTTAGGCAGCAAAAAGATGGACCCTGTTTTCTAAATCCAGTCTGCTAGTGTGGTAGGTTGAATGTATGTTCCCCATAGACTCAGGTATTTTGTTAAAGCTTGTAACTTGGGTCTGCAACCACTTGGCTGGAGGAGGTGTCACTAGGGGTAGATCCTGAGGTCCATCCCTAAAGGTATGCAGCTAGGTTTGAGTTCTGGGGAAGCCCTGTTTTTGGTTGGTTTTGTGGTTGCTTTTTTTTTTTTTTTTTTTTTTTTTTTTTGGTATTTGCAGGCTGGTGGTAGTTTATCTCTCTCTTCTTAGGTTTATGAATGGGAGCCAGCATCTTCCACCATTCTTTAAGTGAGAGAATGGGTGAGCTAGGGCTTCTCAGCTGCTATGAATGTACTCCAGACACGTGCGCCCCCTTGTGTGCATATGTGACATTGTACGCTTGCATCACTTTTTGTGTCTGGCTAAACGTGGGACCTGGAGATTCAAATGGGCATTCTTAGGCTTCACAGGCAGGCACCTTAACCACTAAGCTATCTCTCCAGCCCTTCCACCATTCTTGATGGAAATTTCCCTTGAATCTGTAAGCTGAAATAAAGCCCTTCTTTCCATAAACTGTCTAGTTTAGATGTTCATCTCAGCAATGTAAAATTCTTTACTACAGAAATTTAGTACCAGGAGTGGGGTGTTGCTATGTGATGAATCTGACCAAGTGGATTTTGGTTTTGGAAATTTTGTTCTGGAAGAATAGGAATGGATTTGGTACTTGCAACTGAAATTGCCTTACAGAGTGGTAAGCCAGGTTTTTTGGGCCATTCCTAAGTATTCAATAACTGATAGAAAACTAGAAGTTGGGCTGGAGAGATGGCTTAGTGGTTAAAGCATTTACCTGCAAAGCCAAAGGACCCAGGTTTGATTCCCCAGGACCCACATAAGCCAGATGCACAAGGTAGCACATGCATCTGGAGTTCATTTGGAGTGGCTGAAGGCCCTAATGTGCCCATTCTCATTCTCTCTCTATCTCTGTCTCAAATAAGTAAAATAAAAATTAAAAATTAAAAATTAAAAAAAAGAAAATTAGAAATTGTTGATTGTAATTTTTAAAGCTTCTCCCAGATTTTTTGAAGTAATACATATTAGTACATAAATCATAAATATATAATTTAATCCAGGGGTGGTAATCCAAGCCTTTAATCCCAGTACTTGGGAGGCAGAGGTAGGAGAATCACTGAATTCAAGGCCAGCCTGTGACTACATTGTAAATTCCAGGTCAGTGTGGCCCAGAGCAAAACTCTACCTCAAAATATCAAGTAATAATAATAACTTGAATTGGTTATTCAATTTTGCAAAATTCCTGTTGGAATGTTACTCTTGTTACAGTCAGCTCCACATTGCTGGGACAAACATCCAACCAGATACAGGTTATGGGACAAAGGGATTTATTTCAGGCTTATGGAGTCCAGGGGAAGTTTCATCAATGGTCGAAGAAGCTGGCTGCCTTTCATAGATCCAAGCAGAGAGACCTCACTAACAGCCAGCACCACAAAACACAACCAACCAGAGCTCAAACTGCTCTCTCCATACCTTTGGGCCAGAATTAAGATCCACCCCCAGTGAAACGCTCCCTCTAGCAGTAATCTGCCTGCTAGGGGCTCAAGTAGGAAGTTTAATAAAAAAATGACTGAGTGTGAGGCCAAACATTAAAGCTGTCACATTCAAACAACCACAACTCGCATCAAGAAATAAATTTTAGCTGGTTGTGGTGGCGCACGCCTTTAATCCCAGCACTCGGGAGGCAGAAGTAGGAGGATCACCATGAGTTCGAGGCCACCCTGAGACTACTGAGTGAATTTCAGGTCAGCCTGGGCTATAGTGAGACCCTACCTTGAAAAACCAAAAAGAAAGAAATTTTAGGGCTGGAGAGATGGCCCATATTTTTGTCACTGTTTCTTCTTCTTCTTTTAAATTTTCAAGTAGAGAGAAGAGAAAGAGAGAGAGAATGGGCACGCTGGGGCCTCTAGCCACTGCAAAAAAACTCCAGATGCATGTGCCCCTTGTGCATCTGGCTTACGTAGGTCCTGGGGAATCAAACCTGGGTCCTTTGGCTTCACAGGCAAACGCCTTAGCCGCTAAACCATTTCTCCAGCCCTGTTTCTTTAACTGGTATTTTGTTTAGAAATTTTTGCATCTGTGCTCATGAAAGAATGTCCAGTGGTTTTATCATTTCTCATGTCTTCACCAGATTCTGGGTTATGCTAACTTTATAAACTAGTTGAAATGTTTCTTTTTTCAGTTCTCCAGAAGGCCTTATCTTAATGGTGCTATTTTTTCTGAGTATTTGGAAGGGCTCACTAGGGAAGCCATCTGTCCTTGGAAGTCTCCCTGCAAGGAACTTCTAAAGAGATGATTTTATTTCGTTGTATGTTAGTTTCATTACATGGTAACTTTTCAGAAAGTTGAGTCTTTTGCCTAACCATGAAATTTATTGCCATAAAGTTTCATTGTGTTCATACCTTATAAATCTTTGCAAAATCTGCTTTGACACTACCATGGATACATGAAATGCTATAAACTCTAAGCAGGAATGAGCCAAGGAGAATCTACTGTTTCAGTCTTGGAAGTTGGTGACATGTCCTTCACTCTTGTCTTGATTTGTCTTGGTAGAGTCATATTCAATTTTTTGAGGCAAACAAACAAACTAGCCTTTTTTTTTTTTTTTTTTTTTTTTTTTTTTTTGAGAGAGAGAATTGGCATGCCAGGGCCTCCAACCACTGTAATTGAACTCCAGACCCCTTGTGTTCATGGACAGCCTTGCACATGTGTCACCTTGTATGTCATATTACCTTGTGTTCATGGGCGGCCTTGCACATGCACCTTGTACGTCTGGCTTACATGGGTTCTGATGCCCACAAATCTATTTTTCTGTCCAAATTATGTAAATTCTCTTCATCATCATGAACATCCTCAAATGGGTTAAATGTTACTGGGTTTGGGAAGTTTTGCAAACTTTGATAAGGAATGAAAATTTAGTTGATAAGTTTAGAACAATTCTTATCTCCCAATACTATTCAGCCAGACCCTACGAACTACTGTTTGGCTGACTTAGCCATTAACACCACAACATAAAAGCACTTTGAACAAGAGGGAATCCTCTTGGACGTCAAGTATAGAAAGCAAGTGGACACACCCATCAACTATCAGACCATAGACACCAAATAACCGCTGTAAATATTCAGAAGTGGTATTCCCTTTCCACGTTCCTGGTGAACAGAGACGTGTTGGGGGCATGCGGGTAGTGGGACAGGGCTGCAGCCTGAGTCTCGGCCAGGAGCTCTCATGGGCAGATCAGGCAATGGCTCCAACTCACACAGCCAGAGGACTTCACTGTGACAACTGCTTCTTCTCGTGAGATTTCACTCCCACCTCCACTCCCCTCCCCCACACACACCTCTACCTCTGCCCTTTTCTTAGCAGAGAGAGAACAGAGGGAATGGGCATGCCCAGGCCTCTAGTCACTGCAGTTGAACTTCAGGTGCATGTGTCACATTGTGCATCAAGGCTTTATGTGGGTTCTGGGGAATTGAGCCAGGGTTGTTGGGCTTTGTAGGTAAGTGCCTTAAATGCTTAGCCCATCTGCTAAACTTTTGCTGTTGCCCAGGGAAGCTTCATAAATCATCAAATTCTTTAGGGAAAAAGATCACTAAGTGTTGGGAACCATCTTTCTCCCCTTCAGTCCTAAATACTGGACTTCACATGGCCTGAGATGACATGCTTTCAGACAGATACTTCTTCAATTCAGATTTCATAGTGTTTTGCAGAAATTTGGTCTTGCAAGGCCACTACGTAGAATTCAGCCAGTCATACAAGTCTGTTCTTAGGAAGTCGGGTAACAGTCAGTCCTCAGTATTTGCAGGTTTTTCCTATGTGGGTTCATCTGACTGTGGATCCTGTGCTATGGTGATGGCTGCTTCCCTGCTGAACATTGTACATTTCTCTCTCTCTTGTCATTGTTCCCTGAACAGTGTAACAACCATTTCTATGATATTTGAGGTAAGTAATTCCTAAGGTATTTAGAGGGTTGTGCAGGTTGTGTGTGATTTGATATAAATGACTTGCACATCTCTGGATCTTGGCATCTGTGGGGAATTGTAGCGTCAGTTCCCGTGGGTACCAAGGGACGACTGCGCGGCTTTTAACTCTGACTGTTTTTGTCTAGAGTAGGACACATTGTTTGGAGCTCAGAATTTAACCCTTAATGTGCTTGTTTACCTTTCTTTTCTAGATATTTAGCAGATTTTTGTTAGCTTTGTAGGTATTTGTGGAAGATTTTCTGAGATGAGTGGGAAAGGGCAGGGGTCAGGAGGACTTGTTATTGACAGGATTCCCCGAGGGTCTACATCACCCATGTTTAGTATCCAGTCCTCAGTATTATGCTTCTCAGTTACGAGTTTTAAATAGACCTAAGTTCACCAATATTATGAGAAATGACATGGGTCGTGAATGCTCCTTAGTAATATCAGGGTACTGTGGGCCACGGTCATTGAGCAAATATGGAACTTGTGTTTGTGCTGACGAGTGCTTGCAGCTGTGTCTTCTTTCCGGTAAGAGTCCCTCCCACTGCTAAGTGACCATGATGCTCCCTTCCCCATCATACTGGATCCAGCCTGGCAGAAGCCCTGCTGTGCTCCTGAGCTTCTGTTCTTAGTCACTTGTCAACGCGGTCCATTTTCCTCATGTGTGGGTCACATCACCGCATTTGTGGAGACACTGCTTCCTTATGAGCATTTGGACGCCCCTATTTTATTAGTATATCTTAGCATTTCACCAGCTGATGAGGGGGCTTAGCTTCCTAGTATCTCTGTGAATACTCACAGGAGTCCACAAAACATTCAAAAACATCAAATCGCCAGATACGGTGGCACACATCTTCAATCCCAGCATTTCAGAGGGTGAGGTAGGTGGATTGCTGTGAGTTTGAGGCCAGCCTGGGCTGGAGTAAGACCCTGCTTCAAAAACTGTAAAAAAAAAAAAAAAAATTGTACTTTACTTTTCTCTCTCTCTTTTTTTTTGGGGGGGGGGGGTTTCGAGGTAGGGTCTCACTTTAGCTCAGGCTGACCTGGAATTCACTATGTAGTCTCAGGGTGGCCTCGAACTCACAGTGATCCTCCTACCTCTGCCTCCCGAGTGCTGGGATTAAAGGCGTGCGCCACCACGCCTTTTTTTTTTTTTTTTTTTGAGGTAGGGTCTCACTCTAGCCCAGGCTGACCTGGAATTCACTACATAGTCTCAGGGTGGCCTTGAACTCATGGTGATCCTTCTACCTCTGCCTCCCAGGTGCTGGGATTAAAGGAGCCAGCCACCATGGTTGGTTCTTAAATCCTGTACTTTTAAAAATGTAAAAATCAGGCTGGGCGTGGTGGCACATGCCTTTAATCCCAGCACTTGGGAGGCAGAGGTGGGAGGATTGCTGAGAGTTCAAGGCCAGCCTGAGACTACATAGTGAATTCCAGGTCAGCCTGGACTAGAGTGAAACCGTACCTCGAAAAACCAAAAAAAAAAAAAGTAAAAATCAATGGTGTACTAGTTCCTCTTGAGCTACCTTTCTCTCAAGTGTTGGCCTGTAGTTTCAGAGTTTATTTAGGTCCACATCTGACTTGTCCTGGAGACCACAAAACTGGGCAAGGGACTTTTTCTTTCTTCTGTTAGCATAGTGTAAGTTATATTAGATTTTATATATTTTATTGTTTTCTCAAGGCAGGGTTCACTGTAGTCCAGGCTGATCTGGAATTCACACTGCAGTCTGAAGCTGGCCTTGAGTTCATAGCTATCTTCTTACCTTAGCGTCCTCCAAAGTGCTGGGATTAAAGGTGTGAACCACCATGCCTGGAATTAGCTTTTATATTTTTTAATGAGATAAAATCTCACTCTGTAGCCCAGTCTGGCCTCAGACTTGCATTGATTCTCTTGCCTCAGCCTCTCAAGTGCTGGAATTACAGGCATGAGTACTAAGCCCAGCCTGAATTAGATATTTTTGAGCTTAAGAAGTCAGATAACTTATATCTGGTCACAAATAAGTAAGTATTGGTCTCAGGATTGCAATCCAGACTCTTGACCTCTTGGGTCAAGCTCCCAAGGCACTTCTTCTCAGCTGACCAAGCTCTCATAGTCCCTGCTCCTGTCTTTTCCTCTTTCCTCTCATTCTATCACTTGAGGCAGCCTTTATGCTACAGCCTTTGGTGTCATCACAGGCTCATCATGTCACACCATCAAGGAGTTTCACCTGAGTAGCACAAACATCTTTGTTTTACTGTCTTTCAGAAGGAATGACTGTGACTGTGAACGAGAGATTTCTCCCGGCAAACATCCCTGGTGAGGAGTCAGATCGGTGGACAAGAAAGGAGAGAGTGACTGGAGAAAGTCACTGGAAACGCGCTGCCTTGTTGGATTGGCAATGCCAGGCAGGTCAGGAGGTCAAGTTGCAGCAAGTAGTCCTTACCCATCCGAGCACCCCATCAGGGGTTAGTGAGCAACAATGCGGTGAGCCTGGGAAGGGCTGCACTGGGCGCTCATCTCTTGTTAGAAATCCGGCATCTCAAGCAAGCAAAAAAATCTTTGAATGCAGTGAATGTGGAAAAGCCTTCTCTAAAAATTCCACCCTTAGCAAACATCAGAAAACGCATACTGAGAAAGTCAACACAAGTCAGAAGGCGCATATCAAAGAGAAGCGCTATGAATGCAGAGAATGTGGGAAAGCCTTTCACCAGAGTACCCATCTCATCCACCACCAAAGAATCCACACCGGGGAGAAGCCATATGAATGTAAGGTCTGTGGGAAGGCTTTCTCAGTGAGCTCCTCACTTACCTACCATCAGAAAATCCATACTGGAGAGAAGCCTTTTGAATGCAACTTGTGTGGGAAAGCCTTTATCCGGAACATACACCTGTCTCACCATCACAGGATACATACTGGAGAAAAACCTTTCCAATGTACCCTTTGTGACAAAGCCTTCGTGTGCAAGGCTCATCTTACCAAACACCAAAACATCCACACTGGTAAGAAACCTTATAAATGTAATGAGTGTGGGAAAGCCTTCAACCAGAGTACCAGCTTCCTCCAGCACCAGAGAATCCACACTGGAGAGAAACCCTTCGAGTGCAATGAGTGTGGGAAGGCCTTCAGAGTGAACTCTTCCCTGACTGAACACCAGAGGATACACACGGGAGAGAAGCCATATAAATGCAGCGAGTGTGGCAAAGCATTCCGGGATAACTCATCCTTTGCCCGGCACCGGAAGATCCACACTGGAGAGAAACCTTACCGGTGCGGCCTGTGTGAGAAAGCCTTCCGGGACCAGTCAGCCCTGGCACAGCATCAGAGAATTCATACTGGGGAAAAGCCTTACACCTGTAACATATGTGAGAAAGCCTTCGGTGACCATTCGGCCCTTACCCAACACAAGAGGATTCATACTAGAGAAAAGCCTTACAAATGCAAAGTCTGTGGGAAAGCCTTCACCCGAAGCACACATCTCACTCAACATCAGAGGATCCACACGGGAGAGAAACCCTACCAGTGTAACAAGTGCGGGAAAGCTTTCAACCAGAGCGCGAACCTCATTCAGCATCAGCGACATCATAGTGGGGACAAGTGATAGGCAGGCAGACTCCACGGTCGGTTGAGCGCTGAGCATCGTACTGACGAGTGAATGCGGGGGACCACAGAGAATGGCACTGACCTCTTACGTCAGGACAGGCATTGTATTTGCTGAGAGCCAAGCTTCATGTTGTCATGGGTTACGCACCACTATTGAGTGTTGCCTCAGCTGAATAGCAGTTCCTTTTGATGGGTCTGAATTGCCAGGTATCAGAACCAGTATGAAGCTCCTTGAGCAACATAAATGTCATTTTATCAAACTTAAAGTTTGCGAAGAGAATTATAAAATTGCCATAATTAAGGTTGAGAAAGAAAGGCACAAAAAAGTAAGAAAATGGTTTATGTGTATTTCTTCTTCTGTGGAAGGAAGTGGCCATCTTCAGTGGTGTCCTTTGTCTCCTCACCCACACCCCTGACATCCAACATAAAGAAAGAGCGGTCGTGTGTGCGTCTGTCAGACATAGCGAACTATGTTCTCCATGACTCTGCTTCTGTCTTAAGCCATCTGTGTCACATCTCCCAGGTCTGTTTGTCCATCAGCCTCACCTGTATTCTCCTTCTGGGAGAATTCATTTGAAAGGGGTGACCCTCTTCTCACTTAGCTCCAACTGTTCCTGCCATGTCCCTTAACTTTGTACAAAGTGTGACGTGTGAATCGAATCAAAATCACAAAACCAGCAGTAAGGTGCAGTCAGTATCCTTTGCTCTAGATATTGCACCCTACTCCAGCTTTCAGGGTTCAGGTTTATGTCTTGGGCAAAGATTGACAAAAACCCTTGCGTTGCCAGGTCCTTTGGGAAAGCACCTAAGGAGAGCCAGTGCTTGGGCAGCCATTGCCCCTGGCTGTTCCCTGAGTAGCCTGCTCTCCGCACACAGTCGGCTTTCTCTGCTCAGGGGGATGAGCCCCGCCCTGTTTGTGCTTGGATTCCCAGCCTGCCTTTCCACTTCCGTGACCTCCCGTTTCCCTGTGCACAGCTGTCAGGAGATGCAGGCTCCAACGCTGGTTTTGAGGTGCTCTGAGCCACTCTCCCCAGGCCTGGGCTCCCCTGTGGCTAATGCATTGGAGTCTGTCTCCCACTTCCGGTCCATCTGAACCACTGCCTCCGCGGGCCTGGGCCCCTCTGCAGCCGCTGCACTGGAGTCTCTGTCACTTCCACTTCCATCTTACTGAGATGTGGCAGCCAAGTCCTTGCCTTTTTTGAGGTGGGGTCTCACTCTGGCCCAGGCTGACCTGGAATTCAGTATGTAGTCTCAGGGTGGCCTTGAACTCACAGCAATCCTCCTACCTCTGCCTCCCGAGTGCTGGGGTTAAAGGCGTGCGCCACCACGCCCGGCTTTATCTGGCATTTTCGAAGGTGTGTTTCTTTGTTCCTTGGAAAGCATTCAGGTTAGAGGTTCTGCTTTTGTGTTTGAAAGTTCATTTCTGCTCCTCTGTCTAGGCATTCTACCACTTCCAGACTCTTCCACTCTGACAGCCATGAGCAACATATTAAGCAATACCATGGCTCCTAAGGGTGGTCAGTAGTACCACCGACCTCATCTGGACAGGAATAGTGTCCAGTTTCGGAAGGCTGAGCGACAGGCTAGTCCTATGGGGACTTCTTTAGTCATTAATCCCTCACCGTTTACGATAGAAACTGCAGACCCGCAGGCGCACCTGTACATCTTCCCTGTCTCCGTCCACAGCCCAAGCAGTGGAGGAGCCTCTGCCACTGCAAGCAGGAATGTTCTCCACAACAAAGGTGGGGGGTCAGGTAAACCTCGTCGCAGGGAGTGCCTGGTTTGTGGAAGGGCCGCCCATCGAGCTAAACAACCTTTAAGTCTTTGCTCCGAGTCAAACAAGGTGTCTGCATCGTGTTGGACTTGAGGCTGATAGACTTGGAAACCATAGCACCTTCAAAGCCTACCTTCTCAACTCGGCTCTCAGCCAAGGAAGGCCACGTGAGTGGGCCAGGCAGGTCTCTTGTTAAATGGCTAACATTTTACGTTTCCGCCTCTATGTATGTGAAGTGGCATTTGAAGAGGTTACTTGGCCCTGCCTGGGCTGTGTGCACACATCCATCAGCACTGTCACACGGATAGCCTTCCTGTCTGCATGATAAACCTCACTCACAGTGGCTGCAGTCTGCCTCTGGCACTAACTAAACCCCATCCTTGCCTTGACCTTGAGTCTGAGACACACATTTCTATGTTTTGTTTTTGAGACAGGATCTCACTCTTTAATCCCGGACTGTCCTGGAACTCATTATCTAGCCTATGTTGGCCTCAACCTTAGGGCAATCCTCCTGCCTCAGCTTCGCAGGTGCCCATCTTGAGAGCTGTATTTCTAAAGCTGAGTTTGCTGTTTATATTGAAAGCAGATATGCCATTGCAATGGGTTGAACGTTGCAGTTGCACCGAAGCCTGCTGCCAGGGGAAGAGCCACTCCTTCCTCTGTGGCGCCCAGGAGGGGAGCTGAGTCTGAGCTCCTCCAGGGTCACAGGCTCCTTTCCCCTGGGGCTTCATGCAGTCTGACCTCTGGCATGCTTGTGCACTCCTCCCTGCCTGCAGAGGCAGGAAGGAAGTAAATGGCCTGTTACGTATGCCAGGGCCAACTTACAATTTATATTGTAATCATGTTTGGCAAGGCACTGGCTTTTCTATTCATCCATATGATGAGCAGCATACTTACTGTATGACCCCCAACAAACGAAGTCACCATTTCCCAGGTGGTGCTATTCTGCACTTTTTATTGTATGTATGTGTGTACATATGCATGTTTGAATGTGTGTGGACATGTGTGTGCATGAGGCCAGAGGTCAATGCTGGAGGTCTCCCTCAGTCTCCCGCCACCTCATTTGAGAGAGTCTCTTGCTAAACCTGGAGCTCACCAATTTAGGAAGATCAGCTAGCCAGGGAGCCCCAGGGATTCCCTGTCTACCTCCCCAGGCGTGTGCTGCCATACCTGGCAGTCTATGCGGGCACCGGGGATTTGAACTCAGGCGCTCATGCTTGCTCAGCAAGCTCTCTCTCCACGGAGCCATCTCCCTGTTCTTTTCTAATCTGAAGCAGCATGACTGTTCACCTGGTCAGTCTGGTCTGCCCAGAATCACCTGTGGCCTGGACATGAGAACCCTTGGTGGTGCTTTCTCTTGTCAGCTGCTCTGCGTGGTCTTAGACAAGGTTTCTGCAGGTGCTGGAGGGACTTTCCTCCCCCAGCTGACGGTCAGGTTAATTTAGCCATGAGGAAAGTGCTAGGAAAAGTGATTCCTTCTGTCCTTTGCTTCCCTAGACTTTCTGACTAGCCACTTGGGTATCTGCCCATGACAGAAGGACCACTGTGTGGGACCATTCAGGGTTAGAGAGTTTGCAAGCTGGTTCATGTCCTGTCTATCAGCTTTCTCCCCACATCCCACCCATCCTCCACTACCCCCTGCTCCACACCATACACATGGATGGTTCCCAACACACATAATGCCATCTCAGGGTGACGGTCTTCCTAATGCATCTGCAAAGTCACCTCCCACCAGCTTTCCTCCATCCTGCAGGACTACCCAGTGGACAAACCCACCAGCTTTCCTCCACCCTGCAGGACTACCCAGTGGACAAACCCACCAGCTTTCCTCCACCCTGCAGGACTACCCAGTGGACAAACCCACCAGCTTTCCTCCATCCTGCAGGACTACCCAGTGGACAAACCCACCAGCTTTCCTCCACCCTGCAGGACTACCCAGTGGACAAACCCACCAGCTTTCCTCCATCCTGCAGGACTACCCAGTGGACAAACCCACCAGCGATTCCAGGGTCGCTCTCCCCAGTGGGAAGCTTGAGACAGGTTCACATCCAGACTTCTTCATGTGTGTGGGTTCCCATAGACAGCCATGGCAACTGCCTGCTTTGCCAGCTTATAGGGATTTTCTCTCTCAAATGCCCCAATCTCTCCCCAGGCCTTCCCCAACTCTCTGATAAGTTTTACACCTTCCCCTGTCTACTTAAGATTGCCTGGCTTTGACGTCAGCATGTCTCTAACAGTGACTGTGTTAAAAATGGTCTTTTGTCCTGCAGTAGATGCAAGCTGCCCACCTACCATGCCTGAGCCTCACAGCCTTGGGACAGAATGGCCCTAAACTGAATGTCGTTATGGGGGGGGCGGGAAGGGAGGGAGAAAGAAAGCAGTTTGTCTCATCCAAGCTCCTCTCCCTCTCCACACCCTTAGCATGTTGCCTGACCTTCCTGTGAACAGCGTGGAAACGTGATCTCCCACCCTTATCCTGCATGCAGAAGTTCCCACTTCAGTTCCACTAAATGTACTTTTGCTGATATTTCTATACAGTGAAGGGGGAATTCGAAGACGTGGCTGTTTCTCACCACTCTTGGATCACTCTGCGAGCACCGGGAGCAGATGGTACTGACAGAGTCCCCCATGTTCTGTGTCACTCTCCTTGTCACATGTCACAAAAATTCAAAATAGAGGTGGTTGATGAACTATTCATCAGAGTATCTATGAAAATAAAACGTGTTCTAAGATGTACACGCTGTGTCCATGACCTGGCTATGTGGTGGTCACCAGGGCATGACCAGAGTCTGTGCTTCAGTGTTCAAACTGCCTTATGACCCATCTGGTCCTCCACAGTAATCTCTCAGATCCGCCCACTGCCAAAACAGAGTGGAATATAGAGCTGTATCACCCATCACTGGGATAAGAGTAACAAGTGAGGGTCTGCCTTGTGGCAGGCAGTGTTGTAAGCACCTTGTTGAATTAACTCACTTAGTTCTGCTCCTGGCATCCCCTTTTGTATTCTGTTAGGAGATGGCTAATCCAGTAAAAGAGACCGCGGAGGCTCCGGAAGACAAAGTGTGGTAGACCCACAAGTCCTAGAGTCAGGCACAGCGCAGCACACCACACGAGCCCAGTGGGACAGGCATCGGGGTGCTCAGAGGCAGAAGACGGGGCACAGGACTAGATCCTGTATTGGGATTTTGAGGGCCAATGTGGACATGGTCAAGGTCTAGGACTGTAGTGTGAAGGAGTGGGCTGTATGCTGTACGGGGTGTTCCCTGGTGGCGGCTGCTGTACACTGAGGAGTGCTGCGTGTGCGCTACCCAGATGAGTCGGCAAGTCCAGTTAATTTGGAAGTCCTTTGCTATGTCTAGCTAAAGTGCTGGGGAGATGGCTCATTGGTTAAGGGCACTTGCTTGCAAAACATGCTAGCCTGGTACCCACCACATAAAGCTAGATGTACAACGTGGCAGGTGCATCTGAAGTTCATTTGCAGCAGCAAGAAACCCTGGCATGCCCATACAGACATGAGCATGTGCACACACACACACACACACTCACTCTCTCCCTCTTCCCCTCTACTAAATAAAAATGTTTATTAAAAAAAAAGACTATCAGCCGGGCGTGGTGGCGCACGTCTTTAATCCCAGCACTTGGGAGGCAAAGGTAGGAGGATCGCCGAGAGTTCGAGGCCACCCTGAGACTATGTAGTTAATTCCAGGTCAGCCTGGACTAGAGCGAGACCCTACCTCGCAAAACCAAAAAAAAAAAAAAAGACTATCAGCTGGGCGTGGTGGCACACGTCTTTAATCCCAGCACTCAGGAGGCAGAGGTGGTAGGATCGCTGTGAGTTTGAGGCTACCCTGAGACTCCGTAGTGAATTCCAGGTCAGCCTAGGCTAGAGCAAGACCCTACCTTGAAAAACCAAAAAAGACTATCAAGTAGCTAGTATGTGGATGAATAAACAACAGGTGACTTGCAAACCAGGACTTGGTGTGCTGGTTACCTGCCCAAGTTCTGTGAGAAAGAACACATGTTAAAACATTTCTTACCTGTAGAGAGGCAGCAGGGGGCATTGGAAGTCTAGGATTCAGTCGAGCTCACCTCCCAAGGCTCAGGAAAGCTTCCCAGGGCAGATGGGGCCTCGCTGATCTCACAGGTCACTGGCAGCTCGTCCCTACTCACCTCCCTTCCCTTCCTATCTTCTAAGAATGCTGCTGCGAACCTCAGTTAACCTAATCTAGAAACCCCTCACAGATAGACACAGAGGTATTCCAGGCTCCATCCCCAGTATCTAAGAAGTTATTTCAGTGCCAAAGCAATTTATAACCACAGCCAGTATTCTGTTCCTGGCCATCTAACTGAGCAAAGCCTTCCCCACAATAAATCCCAAGAGATGAAACATTTACACTTTGGACATTTTCACATTTAGAAATAAAGATATTCATAATAGTTAAAGACTTTCTGTCATTCATTTTTACTTTTTGTTTTGTTTTGTTTGTTTTGTTTTTCGAGGTAGGGTTTCACTCTGTTCTAGGCTGACCTGGAATTAACTATGTAGTCTCAGGGTGGCCTTGAATTCATGGCAATCCTCCTAACTCTGCCTCCCAAGTGCTGGGATTAAAGGTGGGGTAGGGGTGCATCAGGGCTACTGTGAACGAATGCCATGCTCACGCTACTTTTTGCATCCAGTTTATGTGGATGTTTTGGGAATTGAACCCTGGACGGGCAGGCTTTGCAAGCAAGCACCCTTAACCACTGAGCTATCTGCCCAGTCTCCTCATTTTACTCATTTACCTTTTTGACTCACTATGTTGCTGAGATTAGTCCTGAACTCCTAACCCTTCTGCCTCTACCTCCCTCATGCTGGGATTACAGATTTTTGGCTACCATTTTAGCAATAAAAGAGTATTTCTGAAGCTGTTCCATTCTATAAAATGATGGCAAAAAGATTTACTTGAAATTGAACATTGTGTGCTATTTTAGAAATAGCCTGCAAAATGGTAACTATAACTGAAGTCAGCCTTCTGGTATATTTACATGTACTTGACAAGAATTCACTGAATAAATTGAAAAGTAATGTGTACCATGAATTACTAAGGGTAAATCTCCAAGAAGAAAAAGTGTCATAGATGTGACAAAGTTGTAACGAATGTGTCAAAAATTTCACACTGTCGGGCTGTTTGCCTGCAAAGCCAAAGAACCCAGGTTCAACTCCCCAAGACCCACGTAAACCAGATGCACAAGGTGGATGGAGCATGTGTCTGGAATTTGATTGCAGTGGCTAGAAGCCCTGATGTGCCCATTGTCTATCTGCCTCTTTCTCTCTCTCTCAAATAAATAAAATATTTAAAAATTCTTTCACACTGTTGAAAAGTAGTATTTTAAAAGCTGTCATATGCAAGTCTGGTCCTCTTGAGCCACTGGTAGAAATGGTATGAGCAGGTGGGAGAATCTGTAAGCAGATGTGCTCTCACTCTGCTTTGGAGACCTCACGTTGAAGAGAAAAACACAGTAATAAGTGTGGGCGGAGCCTCCAGTCTGGAATAGCATTTTCCTGGAACACATGCCTTATCCGGGGCAGGGGATGGGGAGAGAAAGCCTTCTCTTGGCCTCGCTCTCATTCCACAGGAGAGAAAGCATACTAACAGAACATATTGTTTAAAAAATATATATTTTTTTTATTTATTAGAAGGTGAGAGAATGGGCACACCAGGGCCTCCAGCCACTGCAAACGAACTCCAGACACATGTGCCACCTTGTGCATCTGGTTTATGTGGGATCTAGGGAATCGAACCTGAGTTCTTAGGCTTCCAAGGCAAATGCCTTCTTTAATTGCTAGGCCATCTCTGCAGCCCCAGAACATCTTATAATATGCACACAATTGCACGAAAATCAGAAAACTTTATTCAGGGGTTCAATTAAAATGATAGGAGACCAGATAATTCAAGATTATTCAGCAAAAACACAGAGGAACCCTTGGGTAATTTTTAGCCCTTCTCCCACCAAGAAAACGAAACATCACAAGAAGGAATTTTGTGGGTGTGCTGATTGATGGAAAACCCTGTTGCAGAAGTCAAATGTTTGTACACGCTGGAGAATTCAGAAAGAAGAGAAGCCCCGTGAACAGAGTAAGTATGAGAACCCCTCAGAGTCGGAGGGTGCCCACTGCACAAGATAGAAAAAGGGTCACGATGCAGAGGTAACTGACGGGTAGAGTGCATGTAAGCAAGCCGTGGGAGGAAGGGGACTCTGACCTCACTGAGCATCAAGGGGTTCCTCTTGAGAGACAAGAGGGAATGGATGTAGACTGGGCTTTGGTGGGAAGCCAGGACTCTGCATCAGTAACCCCATGTTGGTGAATAATCACCCAAGTGTAATGATCGTAGAGACACTAGCTATAATTCATTCTAAGTCACAGTCTAGGGAAATCACACATGCAAAAAAAATTGGAAAGTTTTCAACGAGAAGTCAAAATTGACTGCACATCAGAGAATCCACACAGGGAGAAGCACTCAGAAAAGAAAACGGTGAGAAAAGCCGCTCCTGACCTGAGCTCACTGACCTGGAAGTGTTCTGCGGAGGAAAACCATGGAAGCAGTCACGTGCAAAAGGCTTCCTCACTCCTCACACTTCAGAGAGCCACGGGGGAGAGCAGCCCCACTACCAGCCTCGGGCAGCACTCATGATAAATGAAGGGCCACGCGTCACAGAGTGAGAATCCCAGGAGCGAGGAAGGGGACTCTGTGCAGCAGAAAGACTCTTCTAAAAAGAAACCTTGTGGATTGAAAAAATGCAGAAGCAGCTGGTCTCAAGGTCAGAACTCTGCCAGAGCATCAGCCCACTGTCTGAGGTGTGCTGAACCTTCAAAATCAATTCTGGACATTAAATACAGGATAATTCGTGAAAAATCCAAAAAATAAAAAAATGCTTAATACATTTAAAGTGTGCCTCCCAGACAAACGAAATTCCCTGGCATCCAGCTTGTAATTAGGCAGATTAGTGAAAAACAGATGTCCACACATCTGTACTCAGCGTCTTCCTCCAGAGGGGACCGCGGGAGTTTTTATATCCATCTTGTCATGTACTTAGATTTAATCTTCACCATGATACAACTGTCTTTGGATCCCCTGAACCTCAGAGGGCAGCAAATACCACCCTCTTCCTTGGGATTGTGTTGGAGGAAGGGACTGAACATGGGAAAGGGCCTTGCTCTTCTGTGTGACACTCCCCCAAGCCAGGAAAAGACCCCAAAGAAAACAACTTCATGTGACTCCATGGTAGTCAGCCTCAGTTCCCGACTACTACAAGCTCTGCTCCCAAGGCTCTCACCAGGGGTCCGTCTCCCTCTACTGGCAGGATGATATTTATCTGAGCCTAAGTTAGTCCATGACAGACACCCGCCCCCCCTTTTCCTTTTGTGGAGAATTCCCCTCAGCTCCACCCCTAGATTTCAGGCTGGGATCTGCACATTCTGACATACCCCTCTGCTCTATGGTGGTTGATTCCAGGACATCCCACCCAGAATGGGCCACACCCAGGCTTTATCATGACCTGTGAACTTCAGACCAGGGTGTGGATAAGCTCCCTCTGCAGTGGCTGCTTGCTGCCCTGGGTAGAAGGTCAGGTCTGCAGGACAGAAGGAGGAGGCTGGTATGCACAAGTCTCCGAGCAGCCCACGCGGATACCGAGGTAACCATGGACCTCTTTGCACCTTCTACTGAGAGACAGGCAAGGAGGACAGGGCTGCCAGTCCATTCACAGTCCCCCCTGCTACTTGGGGTCCTCGGCATTCTCACTCTTAGCCGCCACGGTGGAGGTGGCCTTGAGGCTCCGCTTCCGCTTCTGCACGTTCTGCTCCGGGTGGAACAAGATGACATAGGTTTTGGGCACATAGAGCATGCCGAGGGACACCGATGCACTGAGGCTCAGGGACACAGTCAGTGTGGTCGTTTGGATGTAGATCTAAGCCATGGAGGAGGGAACAAGATGGGAGTCAGCTCTGTTCTGTCTCCCCTCCCCCCACTCAGAAAGTCATTTTAGTAGAAAGAATGAGGATGACCACAAAGGAAGGTGATATGGTGTCACAGGCCAGGTAGCTCCAAGGAGTTGGCAGTCAGTGTGGTGCTGGTGTAGGCAGGAAGGAGACATGGTCTTATATAATTCAGGCTGGCCTTGAACTCGCTATGTAGCCAAGGCATCTCCCAAGTGCCCAGATTATAAGCATGCACCACCAGCAAGCAGAGGTGGGGATGGAACTCGGTACTCCACCCGCTGAGCTCACCCCAGCCCCCAAGTGAGTTAGTAAGAAGGAGTGCACTTGAGAAAACGGTCGGTCCCACGCCTAAAGGGCTTGAGCATGCCAGTGAATGAAAGCATGTTTAAACACAGAAATGAGCGAACGGACAGGGTCCCCTTTCACAAAGAAGGAAACAGGTCAACAAAGTATGACATAGGGCTGGAGAGATGGCTTAGTGGTTAAGATGCTTGCCTGCAAAGACTAAGGACCCAGCTTCAACTCCCCAGAACCCACATAAGCCAGACGCACAGGATGATGCATGCGCACAAGGTGAAGGATGTGCACGAGGTGACCCATGCATCTGGAGTTCTATTCAGTGGTTGAGGCCCTGGCACACCACTTCTCTTTCTCTCTTTCTCTCTTTCTCTCTCTCTCATAAAAAAGGTGACACAGGTGAACACACAAATGTTCTATATCATGAATAAACAAGCAAAGAAATGGTCAGGTAACTGGACCAATAGATGAATGAATTTAAGCGACAAAGTACATGAAAGAAATGCAAGTTAGGAAGAATGAACAGTAAAGAGGACCATCCGAAGAATGAATGAGGAGTGAAGGAAGAGAGGGACGGCTGAATGAACAAGCAGAGACACTGGTGAGACAAGTGCGCGCAGAGGCATTGAAGTGTGTGAATGAATCACTGAGCCACTGTCATTCAAACGCCAGGCGTCAGAATGGGGGCCCCACCCCTTTCAATGCACTGGCGAGACTGGGTGGCCCTGGTTACCTTTTCTGCTGACTGGGCGGTGCCAAAGAAGATGGGTACAAAAGCCAGCCAGATGATGCAGGTGGTATACATGGTGAAGCCAATGGGCTTGGCCTCGTTGAAGGTCTCGGGCACGCCACGAGCCTTGATGGCGTACACTGTACACGTGACCATGAGCAGAAGGCTGTAGCCCAGGCAGCCGATGAGTGACAGATCAGACATGTCGCACTTGAGCACCCCCCTGGCCTGCTCTGGGTCCACTGTCCTCTGCTCCTCGTAGTCAATCACACTGTGAGGAGGCTGGGCCCCCAGCCACGCTATCACGCCCACCACCTGAGGGAACCAACACAGAGTCAGGGATTCCCTGCTGTCCCGTCATAGCCTAGGACCTAGGGCCTGGCAGTGGGGGCCCCCAGGGTGCTCTTGGCTACTGAGTAGGATTCGATACCACGCCTTTTGAGCTTTTGTTGGCATGTGCATGGTGTGTGTGTGGGGGGGGGAGTGTGCAGTGTATGCACATGTATGTACTGATGCAGCACTGTGATAGCTTGCCTGCTGCAGCCAGAGGAAGAAGTCAGGTGTCCCCCTTCATCACTCACCTGCTTGATTTCCTTGCAAGTCTCTTACTGATTCCAGAGCTGCTGTTCGGGAGCCTCAGCACTTCTCTGACCTCGTTCCCCAAGGGACGGGGATGGTAGGGACACAGATGGGTGGGGCCCAGTGTTTATTTGGGTTCTGGAGGTTTGAACTCAGGTGGCCTTGGACCCTCACACTTGCACAGGAAGTACACTTACCTGCAGAGCCATCTCTTCAGCCGTGAGTCTTTATTTCATGCATATGTGTGCGTGCATGTATGTTCCCATGTGTGTGGGGGCACATACATGCATGCCGAGGCCAAAGGCTCGTGCTGGTTGTCCTCGATCACTCCCCACGTACACCGGGGCAGGGCAGGGTTTCTCATTGAGCCCACAGCTCGTGGATCTGGCTAGTCTTGTTACCCAGCTTGCCCCAGGGACCCCCTGTCGCTGCCTCCCAAGCACTAGGATGACAGGCTGGTCACCATACCTGCCTGACATTGACATGGATGTCGGGAATCCAAACGTAGGTCATCACATTTGTGCAGTAAGTGCTTGATTCTCTGAGCCATGTCCCAGCCCTGGATGCTCAGTACTGCAAGTGCCACCATGATCACAATGACCACCCAGGAGGGGCCATTCATACAGGTCAAGAGGGGACTGTACTTAAGGTATGAGTTCTCCACACTGGCTGGCTGGGTAAGCGACAACCTGATGGCACTGCGTCGTAGTCTAACCACATCAATGTCATATAATTGGGACCTTTTGAGATCTAATGACTGCAAGGAAGAAAAAGGGTTCTGGAATCTCTTTCTCAGCCTCAGTTTCTCCATCTCCAGAATGGGGAGCCTCATAACCTCTTATGATGACATGATTCCATCTTGGGGGAACAGCTTATACAGGTGCCCCCAACTAGGGCCAGTCCCTAAAGGAATGTTCTGTCCTCACCCCCCTCGGTGGGTGTTATTATCTTCACTCCACAGGGGCGGCAGCACCAGCGTGACCACAGCTAGCAACATGGAGAGCCTGGATCCTGAGGATCCCCTTCTCTCTCCAAGCCCAGAGAGCTAATAAAGTCAATGTCAGGGGATTGAGTGTGAGCGTACAGTGAATTTCAGAATACAAGTGCATCGCAGGCCAGAGAAGCCAGTGGAGAAGAGTAAGAATGGGAGCCAGTGTGGGTGGCCTGGAAGGTAGTGGTCAGGACAAGCCCTACCTGGGAGAAAATAAAATGGTATTTCAATTCCTTCACAGTGACAAGACATAGGACTTTGAGCCAAGGGAAGCTGAGGAACACAGCTGCACAAAAGTGAAGTCCTGGATGGGCTGCCCAAATGTTCCTGTAGGTGGTTCAGTGCACAACAGCACTGGCTCCCAGGGAAGGTGGGCTGAACTCCAGTGAGCTCTCCAGTGCTATTCTGTGCACGCTGAAAGAAGGGACCCTTGGAATCATTTGTCCACCCACAAGGGACACCTTTCTCCTCGTAACGGAGCTCCACAAACAGGGAACCATTCTGTCCAAGAAGGCAACAAGGACGCTCCTCTTAGAAGGAGGCTCTGGTGATGGAGAAGTCACTCAGGAGAAACTAGAACCAAGGCTGGAGAGGCAAGGAGGAGCCACAGCTAATGTGTACCCCGGGATTTCACAACCCATGTCAGCGATACAGCATTAGCATCCTGTATCTGCAGTGAACTCCTGCAGAATAACAGACAGGGAGCAAAGGGTGGAGCAGGCAATGCACAGAAGAGGGAGTTCCAAAGGCCCAGCACACCAGTGATTAAGCTTAGAAAAATTAAGGAACGAGGAGATACCAGTGCACAGCCACCACACTGACAGAGTGTGTAGGGAAACTGACAGTGTGTGTGTGTTTTTTTTTTTTTTTTTTTTGAGAGAGAGTCAGAGAGAGAGAGAATGGGTATGCCAGCAGCCTCTCAGCCCCTTATGAATGAACTCCAGACGTGTGCGCCCCCTGGTTGCGCACGTGCAACATTGTACACTTGCATCACTTTTGTGTCTGGCTAAACGTGGGACCTGGAGAATCAAAGGGACGTTCTTAGTCTTAGCCGGCAGGCGCCTTAACTGCCAAGCCATCTCTCCAGCCTTTTTAAAAAAGAAGACTGTAATGTGGAGAGTGCAGACGTGTGAGGTAGATGAACTCGGAGCTGGGAGAGACCCCGAGTATAGTCTAAATCTCTCCATCCTGTTGGTGAGGGGAGCCTCAGGACTGTTTTCCCCAGGGAAGTTGCAGGACTCACACCTTCTCAAGACACTCTAGGCTGACCAGGGGAAGCGCGGGGTCCAGAATCTGGTAGAAGATTCAAGAATCTTCTAGATGTGGAGAATCTATTGCATGCACCAAGGTCATAAATGGAAATGACTGTGGGGTGTACAAAGCTTGGAAGGGAGCCAGGGCTTGTCTGCAGCACAGTGTGCCATGTCAGCACAGCCTGAGCAGAGTGACTGTGCTGGCAGACAGTGTGTGTGTGTGTGTGTGTGTGTGTGTGTGTGCGCGCGCGCGCATGTGCGTGCACGTGCACGCACTTCCACACCAGACACATCTCTCCAAGCCATGTTCTTCTTCATTCCCTCTGCTCAGAACACACTCCACCCCCAGGGAGTGTGGTCCAACACTGGGATGTTGTTTTAGGGGAAACTCCTCCGGAGGAAGTTGAATCCCATTTTAATGCACACTACAACATGAAACACTGCCCACCTAATGGCATTAGACGCTGAACTCCACAGTAACAGTGAGCTCTGAGCCGTCCATCCATACCCCAATGACCTAGGCAGTAGTAACTCCCATCTGGGAACAATATTAGTCACAAATGTCCTTGTCGTATTTTCATATGTGAATCAAATCATGGAGGAGCACACTGACTTCTGTAATTGCGCTGCTGCGGGGGGGGGGTGCTTGGGCGCTCAGAATCCCTGCCTTTGTGACCCATTTCCTCCAGTCCTGAGCACTGAACGGTTGTTCCCAAGCGAGCTATTAGAGAAGAAGGCCCTAGCTCCTGCTGACTTTTATTTTAACATGGGAGGCAACAGAGAAAAACAGACAAAAAAAAACCTGACTCTTGAAATACCACTTCTCTGAGTTTGATTTTTGGTTTTGTTTTTGAGACAGTTTTGCTCCATAACCCAGCCTGTCCTTGACCCTGCAATCCTCCAGCCTTAGCTTCCTGAGTCCTGCACCACCACTGCCCGTAACTCCCGAGGTTCGTCCCAGCCCCCACCGCAGGCGCATCCTGACACCTGGGGACTCACCTGCAAGGAAGTGAGGCTGAAGGTGATGACCAGTTGCGAAGTGGGGCTGATGAAGGGTGGCGGCGTGACCGAGCGCTTGCCTTGCTCAAAGATGCGGTAGATACGGTTGGTCTTGGTGAGCAGGGCCGAGTAGCTGAGCGTGGTGCCCAGGCCGAGGAAGAGCCTGCGGGCAGCGCACACGGCCGCCCCGGGCTCGGCCACCATGAGGAAGGTGATGGCGTAGATCAGGAAGATGCCCGTGAGCAGGACATAGCTCAGCTCGCGGCCAGAGGCGCGCACGATGGGGGTGTTGTTGTGGCGTACAAAAGTGGCCACCACTGTGGTGGTAGCCACGATGCCCATCACGGCCAAGAGCAGGGGCAGGGCTGCCCAGGGGGAGGACCAGGCCAGGCGGACCACGGGCGTGGGCCGGCAGCCTGTGTGGTTGGACGTGGGCCTCATGTGGCCGGGACAGGCCTCGCACGTGAACTCGTCCACCTGGAAGCGGTACCCGTCGCAGGCCTCACAGTGCCAACAACAGGGGACGCCTTTCACCATCTTTTTGCGCTCACCTGGCCCACATGGGAGGCTGCACTGGGAGGCGGGCACCTCGCGGGGCTCCCCCGACCACTGCAACACTTCCACCTGGGACGGACAGATGAAGCCCACGTCGCTGACCTCCACGGCCAGGCACTCAGGGCCCGTCCCCTCCACCCGGAGCTGGATCTGTGCCACTTACATCCAGTCTCAGGGCCTCTGCCCACTGGCCCACAGCCTGGTACCCGCCACTGCTGGCACTGCCATTGGTCGCCTGGTACTGGAAGATATCATATCGCCCCGGGGCGTCTCCGTTCTCATTGAACGTCACTGGGGTTCCCGCGCTGCCTGCAGGGAGAAGCCTGTACTTTAAACCGGTTCTCCAGGCCAGAAAGCTGAGTAGCCTCGAGGACCGGCCAGGAGGGCGTGGGAGGCTCGGGAAGAGCTCGCCGTCAGAGAATGCAACTCAAAACCCAGATGCCAGCCCAGACCCACGCCAAAGGTGGCTCGTGTATAGCACCTTGTCTGGTTGCAGGGACAAAAGCAACTGAAAAGGGTTTATGTTGGCCCACAGTTTAAGAAAGCATGAGCTTGGGCTGGAGAAATGGCTCAGCCAGTAAGGTGTTTGCCTGTGAAGCCTAAGGACCCTGGTTCGATTCCCCAGGACCCACGTAAGCCAGATGCACAAGGTGGCACATGCATCTGGAGTTCGTTTGCAGTGGCTAGAGGCCCTGGTGTGTCCATTCTCTCTCTCTCTATATATATATATATCTGCCTCTTTCTCTTAAATAAATAAAATATTTTTTTAAAAAAGAAAGCATGAACTTGAGACAGGCCACCTTGCCTCCACGGTCAGGAGTCAGAGGACAGACAGGACCTGGGGCCTGGCTACCGACCCTGGAGGTCAGCCACCAGCGACCCATTTCCTTCCATGAGGCTGCACCTCTCAAAGGTTCCACAACCTGCCGCAGAAGCGCCACCTTCTGGGGACTAAGTGATGAAACAGGAATTAGGGGACGTTCTCTTTCAAACCACAACCACAGGGATGGGACGTGTTGGATGAGGATGTGAAGTGAAGGAGCCATTGTGAACAACAGTGCGCATGTGGTATCTTAAACGTGTAGAAAGACGCTCACCCTATGATCCAGAAATTTCACTCCAGAGTATTAGAGAATGGGAAGCAGAGCTTCGAAGAGGCGCTTTTATATCTATGTTCACAGCAGCATTATTTGAAGGATTCCAAGAACTTGGTGGTGAATGAGTGAATAACTCAAGCATGGCAGAATACGCACTTTTAAAAGGAAGGAAACTGACCTGTGCTACCACAGGACTGGGCCATGAGCACATGATGCTAAACGCAAGATATAGAGAGACGAATACTACCTGATTGTCGATAGGGGGCACCTGGAGCACTTACGTTCTTAGAGCTAGAATGCAGAACGGCCCTTGCAGGGGACAGGAGGGGAGGGGATGAGCAGCTGTGGGCGTGCAGGTCTGCTTGTGTGAAGTGAAGACTTGTGGAGATGGATGGTGGTGCCAGCTGCCCAGGGGAGTGTCCTTCTGCTCCTAAACTGAGCACTTCAAGGGACTGGCAGGGCGATGGGCTCTGCCATGGGTCTTACAGAGGAGAGAAAGCTTGGCTGCTCAGGGCTGAAGGATCGTTCAGACTTGTACAAAACCTGAATGGTGTCATGAAATTAGTTCCAGTTTCAACCATCAGCTTTACTTCCCTCCTTTCCTGCATGTATGAGGTGTGTGTGTGTGTGTGTGTGTGTGTGTGTGCACACACGTGTGAGTGTTTTGTGTAGGGCAGTGCACGTGTGTGGGGGGTACATGTGGAAGCCTGAGAACAACCTCAGGTGTTACCCCAGGAACACCATCCACCTCTCTTTGGGACAAGGTGTTCCACTGGTCTGGAGCTCACTGGTGAGGTGTACCTGGCTAGCCAGCAAACTCCAGAGAGCCGCTTGTCTCCACCTCCCCGTGCCATGATTATGGGCACACGCTGCCACACCCAGGTTTTTTGTTTGTTTTGTTTTGTTTTCCAAGGTAAGGTCTCACTCTAGCCCAGCCTGACCTGGAATTCACTATGCATTCTCAGGGTGGCCTTGAACTTATGGCGATCCTCCTACCTTTGCCTCCCAAGCGCTGGGATTAAAGGCGTGCGCCACCACACCCAGCAACACCCAGTTTTTTTTAATGTGGGTTCTGGGGACCGAACTCAGGTCTTCATCAAGCACTTCCCCCCCCCAGTCCCCATTACTTCTTGTAGCAGCTCATTCTTCAGCATGGGGAACTGATCTGGATATGCAGTTGGATTACTTAGCAGGGAGCATGGCAGAGAGAAGGCTGTCAGGAAATGTGTGATGGAGGGAGGTTCACATTTTTCACGATACTGCTTAACTGGAAGCGTATCTCAATCCACAAACCACACACACTGCAACAGTCCACGTGGGTCTGCTCACAGACATCCCTTGGAGCCCTGACCTTGGGCATCCTATGCTGGTGCCAAGGGACATGTCACACTGCTCATGTCTTTTGCTCCAGCAGCTCAAAGCCTGGCTGGGGCAGCATTCTGAAGCCAGTGACTGTGTGTGGTCAGTGTCCACAGTGAGGGTCATGCAGTTCATGTTAAGTTTCTTCACAGTGCCGGGGGGGGGGGAGGGCTCATGCAGTTTATGTTATGCTCCACCCCAGAGTCTGGGTCCTCTAAACTTGGGTATTTATATGTGACCCTCTAGGGGTTCCAGGTAGAATGGGTCAGACAGCAGTTCGCCAACATCTGAATTTCCCAAATCGAACCAGAAGATGCAGAAGCCCAACGAGGGTTAAAAAGTAAGCATTACGGGGGTTGGGAAGACCGTTCAGTCATTAAAGTGCTTGCCTCACAGGCACGAAGACCTCCCTGTAATCCCCAGCACTGACATTTACAGCAGTGATCTGGACATGGTGGCAAAGCAGGGGAGGCGGAGACAGACGAATCCCGAAGCCTGCTTACCAGCCAGTCTAGTCTAATGATCAATGCGCTCCAGGTCGAAGAGAGATCCTGTCGCAGAGCTTGTCCTCTGGCCTCCACACCCACACCCACTCGTGAGTGCACATATCCCCCCACACACAAACACATGTATGTCCACATACACACAAACACATCAAAGAAAGTGGAGTCCAGTATTTGGCTCAGGGCTCCAGTGATCAGCTCTAGTGCTCCCTTTGCCATCCTGCCTCTGTTTCCTTCTGACTTGCCCCGATTCTACAGAGGAATCCATCCCAGCTGCTTCCCTCCCTCCTCGCAGGCCCAGTCACCCACTCACCGTTGAAGCGGACAGCTCGAATATACTGCAGTAGTGTCCGACCATCAGTGGGCTCCATCGCGGGGCACAGGCCCGTGTGGCCAGGACAGAGTGCCTGGTGCATGCTGTGGAGGGCGTGGGCAATGGCATATACAGCATCGATCACAAATTGCACCTTCCCCTCCTGCTCATAGGTGGAGTCCTGGCCGATGCGTTCCTCGCCTGTCCTAGGATGTCCAGAGGAAGTGTATCTGGCCCCCAGTCACCAAACCTGGTGTGCTGCCTTCTCCTCTGTCACCCTCCCCATTCCGGGCATCTCTCACCTGTGCATTTGCGGGTGGAATCATCTGATTGGCCACCTGAGCTGGTCAGTTTGCAGTTAAAATTTTCTTCCCAGAACTCAGCAAACCAGATGTTCCTGCGGTTGTTCTCGAGGGAGCGAGTCATGAAGTACTGGTCAAATCCTAGGAGGTAGCAGGGGTGACCATTGGAGATTGTCATGTTTCTCCTGTGTCCCTCTGCCACTGCCTCCCTTTGCATTCATGGTTGACCCTATGATCAAGTACTGGACTGCGAACTGGAAATACGTGGGGGCTTCAGAGTCAAATGTGCACCCCGAGAGACCTTTATCCTTGCCTTACTGTCCCTGTTAGGACGCTGCCGTGACTATGTGGTGAGAGAGCGTCAGCATCTAGCTTGTGAACGTGAACCGCGAGCACAAAGACACCAAACAACCACCGAGGATGGGAGGAGGGAAGCGCACACAGAGCCCCAGGCTTGGAGATCACCGTGGGCTCACTGTTCCACACATGACACCACCAACATTCAGGTCTCTTGTGCTGAGATGCCTCGATTGCTAAAACCATTTCCCATCAAATTTGTCACAACCAAAGGCATCCTAGCTAAAAGAAAGGGTGCATAGATGTACACCCACAAAAGCTAGGAACCTGTGGGGAAGCAAAGCGTTACCAGCTCGTGGGCTTCAGCGTTTGGGAAAATGAGCAATCCTATTGTAAAGTGACCCCTCGCTGCTGGATTCATCCACACAGCAAAGGTGGGAAGGGAGCAGGTGTGGAGACAGAAGTCAGCTTTATTACTTTCATCAGCAGGACAGTATATTCTATACCCTTGGCTTCTCTTCTTTCAGCCCTTCAATTTAGAGTATTTTTTGTAAAACTATATGTATGAAAACTTAAAACAACAACAAAATCTCAATCACAATTTGCCCTGAGCAGAATGGAGTGCACTTTTTCTCACTGTTTATGTCTCAAACAATGAAGGGAGGTAGTCACGGAATCTTATACTCACAGTATCTGAGACTCTTAGAAGGGATGTGGGTTGTGGCACCAATTGTACAGATGTGGAAAATGAGCAGCCACAAGAGGGGGATGCTGGGGAAGGTGCATGGGGGGCGAGGGGCGCGAGAATCCTGGACTCACCATCGATGGAGGCCCTTTTGGGCAAGATAGTGATGGCGCCCACAGCCACATCCTCTAGGTTCAAGATGGGTGAGGTCTTGGATCCCCAGCTGTCTGAGCCAACCCACAGGAAGTGGCCAGTCAGGTTGGCCTGGCGTGTTGCCTCCAGGACTCTCCTAGTAGGAACAGAGCTAGAACTGAGTGAGGACCTAGGATCCTTCTCCCACTCGGCCTCGGCCACTTTCTGTCCTGCAACCTCCTCCATCCCACTCCACGTCACTCCCCAGACCCTGTTTGTCAGGACTCTGTTCATTGTCTTCTAGGTCATGCTCGCTCTCAGAGGGTGCTAGGATTTGGATCTGGCTTTAGTGTATCTCAAAATGGAAGCTTGGTCCTCAGCATGGCCAGATTGGGAGGCATCTTAAAAGATGGGGCCTAGTGCAAGGTGAACTGGGCCACTGGAGGCATTTCCCCACACCTTGTCTAGGGGAAAAGAAGTTCTCACGGGAACTCTGATTAGTTCTGTGAGAGTGGGTGGCTGTAAAAGAATGAGTCTGGCCCTTCCCTTTCTCTGGCTTCCTGTCTCACTCTATGATCTCTCCCTCCCTCCCTCCCTCCATGATGGCATCTGCCAAAATGTGATGCAACCCCAGGGTCATCATTATACAGTGGCACCCTATCATGAGGACTTTCAGACTCTAAGACTGGAAGCTAGGGCTGGAGAGATTGCTTAGTGGTTAAGGTGCTTGCCTGTAAAGCCTAAGAACTCATGTTCAAATCTCCAGGTCCTACATAAGGCAGACGCACAGTGACTCAAGCATGCAATGTTGCCCATGCATACAAGGGGCACACTCGTCTGGAGTTCATTTGCAGTGGCTGAAGGCCCTGGCATGCCCATTCTCTCTCTCTCAAAATAAAATTTTAAAACTCTAAAAAACCTGTAAGCTAAATCTGTTTCTTTCTACAAAGTACTCATCCTTGGGTATTTGGTTACAATAATCAAAACTGTACTAACACAGAGAGCTTCCTTGAGAAAATCAAGAACATTCAGAAGCCCCCCCCCCCCACCATCAAATGCCTTCACCAAAGTTATGCTCAACTTCCCAGGCTGGAGGAAGAGCCTTGCTGGCTTTGTGCCAGGGCCTGGGTCTGGGGCCTGCTGTTCACACCCTTTGACCTCCTCTGAGCCTCTGTCTCTGAGAGCACATTGTCTGCACTTGGGACCGCTCACAAGGTCTCTCCCGTGATGAGCAGGTGAACAATAAAAATCAGACATGTATTCTCACCATTCCCTGGCCGGGCTTGGAACACCTCCACCCTGTCGAGCCTGACTCTTCCCTGGGGACTCCAGACTCGGGACAGCAGCAGGAGGGCAGGAGAGGAGGAGAGGGAAGGGAAGGGAAGGAAAGGAGGGGATGTGATGGATGGGGATGAAGACTGCAGAGCAGGACCCTTGAGAGGAGCCCCAAAGAACACAGTGACTGACTGTGTCATCTGTCTAACCTGATGTCATCCTCGTTGGCAAAGATGATGATGCCCCGGGCATTGGGTGTTTCCATCAGCCTCCGGATCACTTTGTCGAATTCTCCTGGCTTTGGCTCCCTGGGGATCTTGATGGACTGGGCGATACAGACCCCGCCTAGGTGTTGGGGTGCCAGAGTTAGCTTTCCTCTTGCCCTTCCACACACCTACCTGGCCACCACTGCTATGACTGCATCAGGTCTGGCCAAGGGGTCTGTAGGACTAAGATCTTGCCTGGACTCTACCTGGCCAGCCACAGTGGAGGGCTAAGTCCCCCAAAGGAGAGGAATACCACCTGCCCACCATATGGCTAGCGCCAAAGGTGCCCCCACTTCTCAGCTTCTGCCACAACTAGTGGCCCCTGGATCACATGTTCATCAGTTGATTGCATGGGATAACCACTCCCCCCCAACTCCACACCCTGGTCCCTGACTGCCACCAGCTCACCAGCCTCACGGGAGATCTGCACAAAGGCCTCAACTCCACTCTCGCCATAGTTGCCCTCGGAAGCCAGAGTGGATACATAATTCCATCCCAATGCTCGCACAATGTCCACCATGGCCTGGGCCTGGTAGGAATCAGGGGGCACCACCCGGGAAAAGAAGTCATATCGTGTGGAGTCGCTGAGCTCTGGGGCTGTGGAGGCGTAGCTGATCTGGGGTATCTGGAGTAGAAAGGACAGCCAGGGTATGCATGGAGGGCTACAATACAAGGTGGCAATGGGGACTTGGGGGATGGATGGGACAGACATCTTGAGGAGAACTTTGCGGGGCAGTGAAGAACTGTGACACAGATGAGGAGGCATGGACAGGTTGTAGGGGACACTGGGAGTCGGCTGGAGTGGCCACACAGGCCAGCCAGGAGTGTGGGGACAGAGCCACATTCTGTGAATGGATCTGATGAAGCCTGGAAGGTCAAGGGCTTGGAGCAGGGCTGCTGTCTCCAGTTGTGCAGGCTGCATGCTAGACAAAGATGTCAGAGCCACGAAAGTGAGAACAAAATCCAGTTTTTAACCATCTAAGCGGTCACAGCCTGGGAAAGGTGGCATCCTTGTTGGCCCTTGTTTCCGGGAGGAAAGTGTGTGTGCTATCCTACTTCCCACAGAGGGGTGGTCTGGTCAGGTGGCCAGAGGAGGAGTCAGCACAGACCAGAGAGCTAGAAGGGAGTGCCAGCGCCAGGCAGCCTGCAAGGGTGGGGGAGGGGGACTTGTTTGACTCTGGGTTGATCCCGGTGCATTTGAGGGATTAATAGCAGCGATTACAGGCCTGAGCTGTGCTGGAGGAGTCGGGGTGGGGAGGGTCTGAACAAGAAAATAGAAAGGGGGTTGAGCACCAGGTTAGGGAAGATACTGTACTGTTCAGGAGAGAAAGAGAGGCCAGTAAGCAGGCTGTGGGGAGGTCTGAAGGAACAGTCCTGGGAGGAGAGGGCTGGGGCTGCTATAGGGCTGATTGAAGCCAAGTGTGGAGACAATATGAGAAAGGGAAGGAGAGAGAGAGAAAGAAAGAGGAGGGAGGAGGGAGAAAGAGGAAGGAGGGGTCAGACTTGACAGGGGAGAGTCAGGGAGACAGAAAGAGACAAACTGGAAGGAAAAACGGAGAGAAAAGGGGCCAGAGAAAGGCCCACTGGCTGCAGCTGAATTCATACCCCATCCAGCCACAGTAGCCCTCGAGAATCCCAGTGAACACGTACTATAGTAACCCCCAAACTTTGGTGTCAGAGCCCCCAATTCCTGAGTCCTAAGACCCCTCAATATCTGGCCCTTCAGTCTGCAAACACGCTGTGCCTGCAGGGGACAGGTCCCTAAACGGGAAGCGGGAAGCGGACTCAAGAGATAAGCTCGCCAGCAAGGCAAGGGAGCCCGCTAACACTCTGAAGGCCCCGAGAAGGCAGACACTTTGACACTGAATTTACATGGAGATCCAAAAGGGGGCGAAGTGCTCCCCACTCAGGACTATCCGTCCAACCCCAAGGTGGCTCTTCCCAATAGTTGCTTTGTAAGAGGGGCACCTGGTTCCAGGTCAGCTCAAGTTCCCTCACCCAGGGGCAGGAGCACCTTGCACACGTGTGCAGAACCCGAAGGAACAGCAAGTAGAAGCTGAAGTCCAAGATGAAGGGACAGTGTGTCCTTAGTTCACAGAGGAGATGTCGGCGCAGGCCAGGCGGCAGGGCAGACAGGGAGGCAGGGTGGGGTGGGGTGGGGTGCTGGGGGAGGTTGGGTTGATGAGCAGCGTTTCCTGTCGATGGCCAGGGTGATCAGAGCAGAGACTCTTCCAGAAGGAAGCAAAGGGAGAAGCGGATGCTGGAAATCGAGCCAGCCCCGGCGACCCTCACCGCAAACAGGCGCAGGACGTTGGCCACCATGATGGAGACGGAGCTGGCCGAGGCGCCCACGACGGCCACCACGCGCTCGGGGGGCGCGGCGCGCAGCGGAGGGAGTCCCCCGGGGCAGCGCACGGCCGCCTCGTCGCCGTCGCCGCGGCCTCGGATGAGCGCCTGCACGAAGCTCAGCGCCTGCTCCAGCGCGTACGTGTCCCGCGAGCAGGTGTCCAGCAGCCGCGCGCCCAGGCGCACGCCGGGCAGCAGCGCGGGGTCGGCGTTCACGCGGTCCAGCGCGTACAGCATGGCCTCGAGCCGGTGCACGCCCTGCTCCTTCTTGAGCGCCCCGCACGCCCGGCCCGCCGCGCCGCGCGCGTGCACCGGGAACAGACCGCCCAGCGTGAGGCCGCCGGCCAGGCGCACGGAGCCCGCGGCCCGCGCCACGCCCGCCCGCGCTGCCAGCAGCGCCAGCGCCAGCGCCAGCGCCAGCCACCGGGCCAGTGCGCCTCCGCGCAGCGCCGTCCCCATCCGCGCCCGGGGCTGCTGCGCCGTCGCTCGGGAGGACACCCTGGGAGCCCACCCGCGGGACGACGAGCCCACCGAGTCTGGGCAAAAGGAAATGATGCCCGGACCCTGGGCACACTCCGGAGATGTTGCGGAGTCCGTTGGCGATTAGAGGGCTATCCACTACCAGCTCTCCTCCTCCCCCTCTGATTCGATCACCCAGGTCCCCGGCCTGCTCGCTGTCTCTGCCCCTCAAGTCCAGCTCCTTCGCGACAGCTCTGGCGTCTTTTCCTCCAAGTTCATCCCCAGGGGACCTAGGAGCTCACACGTCTGTAGCAGAGGCACACTGTGCGCCCCAGCGAGCAAGCGAGAGAGCGAGAGAGGATTTAAGGATTCCGGGGAGGAGGAGGGCGGAGACCCCCTCCAAAGCTTGGGTGGTGGCAGAAACGCGCGCTCTCGCTCTCTCTCTCTCTCTCCCTCTCTCCTCCCTCCCTCTCAGGCTTCCTCAATGTGTTCCTCTCCTTCCACCATCTTTGGACGATGACTGACCCATACGTGTAGTCGGGGTTTTAGAGGAAAAAGAGCGGGCTCTGGAGGCAGATGGGCAGAGCACCGCCACTTGGCTGCAATATGCCATTAACAGACAATAGTAAAAAGCAGAGAGAAGAGATTTACTCAAGGTGGCTTTATTGGGAAGAGGAACAAATAAAAAGCCCAGGGACTCCCAACTTCATCTTCCGGGATACTGACATGAGAGTCAAGTTTATATAGAGGGCAAGGTATATGCATAGCTAAGCAGTCCTGGCCAAGGAGTGGCCCCGCCCACCGGTGGCCCACCATTGTCTTGGCGCCAGTCTCCAGCAAGGTGGTCCAATATGCTGTCAGAACTGTATGGAATTTGCTCCTGGATGACAAGGTCCTCTGGCAGGCAGTAGGGCTGCAGCCTTTCCCGTCCCTCAGCATAGAATTCTTGGGGGGAAATTTTTAGTTCTTTGGGGTCGATTGTTTCACTAGTCTGATAGCGGCAGGGAAGGGTACAAGTCTCTCTGGAATGTCTTGTCTCCTGACAGCTGTGGCAGACTCACTGACTCCTGTCTGTCCTTTTCTGTTTCTGGGACTCTGCTTCTTTGTTTCTCTCTGCCTTGTCTGGGTTCTTGAAATTTCTCTTTCTGCTCTCTGTCTCCCTGCCTCCTCTTATCTCTTTCTGACTTTCCTTACTCCAATCCCCCTCTCTCTGTGTCCTGCCACCACTTTTGAATTCAGCTGCCTAAGTCTCCCCAGCTTTCTCCTGGCAGCCCTTCGAGGCTGAATGAGCCAGGGTGAGCCAGCACAGTGGACAACAGGAGATGACAAGGCTGGGCAGAGAGGAGCCACTCCAGGCTGACGCCAGGCATTACCAAGCAAACAGGGATGCTGCAGAAAGTGCTCCATTTTGCAGACAGGGAAATAAAGACCTCAAGGAGTGAATAGCTATGCCTAGGGCCACACAGCTGGCCTGTGTCCGAATGGTGTGAAACCATCAGTTTACCCTCATGACCTTTGATGGAGGGAGGGCAGGGCCAGCTCAGCCTGCAGCTGCCACCTGGGTCATCTGCATCCAGTGGTGGAACCTTGAGCTGTTCATGAGATCATTTCTAATGGCTTCCTGATTCTAGAGCTTGGAGCAGTGACCCTGGAGCTATGAGGGACACTGAGGCTGTCTGCAGTCTCACAGTTGTGTCAGCGTGAGGGGATTTGGCCTCAGAATATGTTCTCATCACTGCCTGATGATGGAGGACAGGATTTGGCTTTCTGATGCCTGAGAGCAAAGGGTGGTGAGCTCCCAGCCTCTGGATTAGTCGGCTCTTAGAAGGGAGGCCTGAGCCAGCTTGGGCTCCATTAGACAGGGTGGATTAGAATGGCCATGGGGATCTGGGCACGGCCAGCAGGAAACACCGTAGCACCTCTCTTCTTCCTTTAGACAGGGTGGATTAGAATGGCCATGGGGATCTGGGCACGGCCAGCAGGAAACACCGTAGCACCTCTCTTCTTCCTTTAGACAGGGTGGATTAGAATGGCCATGGGGATCTGGGCACGGCCAGCAGTGGGAGCTAGCAGGAAACACCGTAGCACCTCTCTTCTTCCTTCTCCACATCCAGAGCCATACAGTCACTTCTCTGGTGGAAACCAAGAGTCAGTGGGACACTAAGGTGGTGAGAGCATGGTGACATGTTCAGAACTGTTCAAAATGAGCACAGATTCAGCCGGGCGTGGTGGCGCATGCCTTTAATCCCAGCACTCGGGAGGCAGAGGTAGGAGGATCGCCGAGAGTTTGAGGCCACCCTGAGACTACATAGCTAATTCCAGGTCAGCCTGGACCAGAGTGAAACCCTACCTCGAAAAACCAAAAAAAAAAAAAAAAAAAAAAAAAAAGAAATGAGCACAGATTCAAACACGCACGCACACACACCCTGATTCCACTTTATGTAGCGTCCATACGTAAGTGAAGTAAGTCAGCATTTACAGTCACTGTAAATGCCCAGATGGCTCATCACTGGAAAGTGACTTATGAAGTATTTGTGGGTTGTTAGGAATTGTACCAAGCATTTTATTTACACTAACTTGTTACATTACATGCTAATGATCTTGCACTTTAAAAAGCTATGTGTTTTTTCACAGTTAAGACTTTAAGACAGTAAATGCAGTTTAATTTGAAAGAAAATGTGTAAAAACTGTGAGAGGTAGATTGAAATATATTAGTAATTAAAATAAATGTAGCTAGGCATGGTGGCACATGCTTTTAATCCCAGCACTTGGTAGGTAGAGGTAGTAGGATTGCTGTAAGTTTGAGGCCAGCCTGAAACTGCATCCAGGTCAGTCTTGGCTAGAGTGAGACCCTACTTTCAAAACTCAATAAGTAAATAAATGTAATTGCACTTTATTCTTCAGTTAGAAGACAAAAATTTTGAATTATAGTAAAACAAAATATAGTTTTGTGTTACACCTAAAGAGCAAAGTTGTCACCATTGGCCCTATTTAGTGGTTCCTTGGAGGCAGTGTGTGTGTGTGTGTGTGTGTGTGTGTGCGTGCATGCACACACACACACACACACACGTTTATATGGCAGCTAGAGGACATCCTTGGGTGTCACTCCTTAGACTCTGAACCTCTATTTTTTTTGGGGGGGGGACAGGGTCTCTCACTGTCCCATAACTTGCCACCTAGGGTAGATTGGCTAGCTGGAGAGCTCCAGGGATTTGCCTGTCGTCACCTCCCTAGCACTGGGATTACAAGCACATTTTTTTATTGTTGTTAAATAGTAAAGCTTATTCTGCATTACATAAACTTATTAGATATATGGTTAGAAAATATTCTGTCCTATCCAGTGACTGGTCTTTTTATTCCCTTGATAATGTACAAGGTTTTAAATTTTGTTAAACTTCAAATTTTTCTTTCATTTCTTGAAATTTAGGTATTACATGTAAGAATCTATGGCCAATTCCCAGGTCATAAAGATTTACATCTATGTTTTATTTTTAGCATTTTATATTTTTAGCTCTATCATTTAGATCTTTGATCCATGTTAAGGTCATGGTTGAATATAATATGAGACAGGGCCCAACTTCACCTCTAAGCATGTGGAAACTCAGCTATATACCCAGAAAACCTGCATGGAAGGTGACATGTGGGAAGAAACCTGAACGAAGACTATGGTGAAGCAATGCTGACATCTCTCAGGTAGACAGAATAGCAATTAGAGACTCCAGATGTAGACAAATGAAAAAAAAAACCAAGAAATTCATGTTAGAAATATGAGGAAGCTAGGTGAAATTGTCAGGTAAGTCACCCTGGGGCCACAAAGCAAGGAGAGACAGATTCACAATGTGAGCCATAATCTCTACTGTATTGCGATTACACCTAGCTGAGCGTGGTGATGCCAGTACTTTAGATCCCAGCACTTGGGAGAGACTAGATATCAGCCTGAGGATCACCCTGTTTGAAAAACAAGGCCACTCTGAGACTACAGAGTTAATTCCAAGTCAGCCTGGGTTAGTGCAAGACCCTACTTTGAAAAACCAAAAAATAAAAAAATTAAAACAGCATTGTACCTATAGCTGGAGAGATGGCTCAGTGGTTAACTGTGCTTCTTGCACAAGCATGAAGGCCCAGTGGGAGGGGGGACCTGAGACTGCCCAAGTGTGAATCTCCAGGTTTCATGTAAAAATAGCTGGTCATGGCCAAGTGCACTTGTAACCCCAGCTCCCCATCTGGGAGCAGAGAGCAGGGACTCACCCAGCTGGCAAGCTCCAGGATCAACAAGAGATGCCAGCTCAAAATACAAAAAGAAGAGTGAAGGAGCATTGGCGTGCAACCACAGGCACGTGCCTCCTGCCGCAGGTGAGTGACTAGGGTGTCACAAGGTCACATATGTGTGCATATTCCACACACACAACCATATCACACACACACACACACACACACACACCAAAAAAAAAGATTGTATCTAGAAAAATTAAATACATCATATATTTCTCAACTAAAATGTGTTAGTATGTGTGTGGGGGAGAGGAAATAAAGGTAAGTGTGCTGGAGCATAGAATAAGTATTCTTTTTTTTTTTTTTTTTTTTTTTTTTTTGGAAATAAAGGTAAGTGTGCTGGAGCATAGAATAAGTATTCTTTTTTTAAAATTAATTTATTTATTTGACAGAGAAAGAGGGAGAGAGAGAGAATGGGCATGCCAGGGGCTCTAGCCACTGCAAATGAACTCAAGACACATGCACCACCTTGTGCATCTGGCTAACGTGGGTCCTGGGGACTCGAACCTGGGTCCTTTGGCATTGCAGGCAAACACCTTAACTGCTAAGCCATTCCTCCAGCCCAGAATAAGTATTCTTGAAGACTACTGTGTAAAACTACAGAAGAAAACTAACTGTGAGTGTGGGAAGAATAAAACTGAACAAACCACTCGAGCCATGAGCAGATTTGGAACCAGCACACTAGTGCCAAACACAATCCTTGTGGAAAATCACGGCAGGCGGGGCTCTCCTCAGTGGAAGAGCACTTGCCTAACATGCAGAAGCCCCTGGGTTCCATCCTCAGCACTGCAGAAAATGCCCCGAAGGACACATGCCCAGAGCATGGGTGGCCGCCCTGAGCTGGCAGAGGTAAGAGAGCTGAGGGATGCCAAGCAGAGATCTGCTTTCTCAAGTTGAGCTGCTGTCAGCTGTATGAATTCATCTGCTGTTAGATCCTCTTACACTGAGTACAAAATATTCATGTGAAATATTCTACACAACACCAGACTAACCTACAATACACAAATGTGTTATATATATATTTACTCACAAAAAATCCATAGAACAGAAAAAGTGGCAATGCACTCTGTGAAATTAATACATCATACAAGAAATGAAATTTATAGGCCAAACTAAAAGGCAGAGATACAAAAATCCTAGCCCAACAGTTGCAAGATGACATACATAAAACATTGTCATAAACATTCTTATTTGTCCCAGAAATGAATTTTAGCAGATTAATGGCTTAGGAAATGTATTACTGTAAACCAGTGCATTAACAGATTAAAGGCTAAAACATGATTATCTAATGGATGCTGAAAAAACATTTGATGATAGCTAGTGTTCACTGGTAATTTTTAAAAGTTTAGCAGGGGCTGGAGAAATGGCTTAGCAGTTAAGACATTGTGTCCAAAGAGAAAGGACCACAGTTCGATTCCCTAGTATCCACATAAGCCAGATGCAGAAAGTGGCACATGCATCTGTAGTTCATTTGCAGCGGCTGGAGGCCCTGGTGTGCCCATTCTTTCTCTCTCCCCCCATACACACACATCTGCCTCTCCTCTCTCTCAAATAAATAAACAAAAAAAAAAAAATTTAAAAAAGTTTAGCAATCTAGGGATCTTCTGTAGCCTAATGAAGTGATCTATTAAAAGCCTTGGGACAATATTGCTTCCAGTAATAATTTTTTTAAAAATCAGAACCAGACAGTAAGTGTGATTATGACTCCCTCTAGAGGACACCAGCCAGCGTGTGAAATCAAGAATCATGACTGAATTGGAAAATACACAGCTGTCATCATATTGTTGAAAATGTGATTGTCTATGGTGGTGACCAGAGGTGTCCAGAGAAACATAAGTCTCACATATGAGTCTTACATGTCATGTCTATTATACAAGTGTCACACAAATCCATGCAGTAGGAATGCATACAAATTATTGTAAAGAATTGGTGCACGCCATTGTTGAGGAGGGGTGCTTTTAAGATCTGCAGTCAGGAAGCTGAGACTGGAACCAACAGAGCAGTTGTGGTCTGAGCACAGTGACCCGAGAACCAGGAGAGGCCCTGGCGTAAGTTTCAGCCCAGCTATCAGACTCAAGACCCAAGAAAAGCTGTCTTTCTGTTCAAGTCCAAAGACAGATTTTTGTTTTGTTTTTTGTTTTTATGAGGTAGGGTCTTTCTCTAGCCCCGGCTGACCTGGAATTCACTATGCAGTGACCTTGAACTCACAGCAATCCTCCTTCCTCTGCCTCCCGAAGTGCTGGGATTAAAGGTGTGGGCCGCTATGACTGACTAAGACTGAATATTTTATTTTTCATATTTTATTTTTAGTGGGGGAGAGAATGGGTGCAACAGGGCCTCCAGCCACTGAAAATGAACTTCAGACGCATGTGCCACCTTGTGCATCTGGCTAATGTGGGTCCTGGGGAATCGAACTGGGGTCCTTTGGCTTTGCAGGCAAACACCTTAACTGCTAAGCCATTCCTCCAGCCTAAGACTGAATATTTTTAATTCCATATAAATCCCCTTGGGCTATAGCCCAAGATGACATTGAATCTGTAGATCAATTTGAAGAACACTATAGTCTCTCTCTCTCTCTCTCTCTCTCTCTCTCTCTATATATATATATATATATATATATATATATATAAAGTTGGAGAAGAGTGGGCTGTGCTATTTCAAGGCACAGCTGGTTCAAGGCAAGTCAAAGTAAGGTACAGGACAGGTCCAGGAGAATGGCCACTCAAGCAGGCTGCACAGTGAGTATGGTGCTGAACTGGAGCCCCAGGGACACATGGGAGTTTGCTGTCTGACACATGTACTAGAGAGTCAGATGAGGGTCCATGGGTACCACCATGCTCCAGTGCTAGATGTCCATTCTGCACGTAAGCCAGCTGAGGATGTGTGACCTCCATTGACTGCTGTGCTAGGTAAGCTCAGCCATGTGTTCCCAGCATACTTTGATTAGTTCATAGGTAGAAACATTTTATTTACATGAATAAATTATTTATCCTGGTTTGTGCTGGACTGGTTTGTGGTGGCTGGCTTCTTGAAGAAACAAGGTACAGAATTCTTCTGCCTCAGGCTTTCTGCCAAAAATAGAACCAACCACTGCTTATAAAATGAGGTCACCAGAGCACAGCTTGAAAGCCAGTGTCTTATCTGTATGGTCGGATCCCCACAGCATTCCAGAAAGGACATTCAGCAAACTTTTTGGTCTATTTTAAAGTCTTATTTTTTTTTCCTATAGCTTGAAGAGATACATGGAAAAAGAAAGGGCTGTTTAAAACAACAAAGAAAGAAAGAAAGAAAGAAAGAAAGAAAGAAAGAAAGAAAGAAAGAAAGAAAGAAAGGAAGAAAGAAAGAAAGGAAGGAAGGAAGGAAGGAAGGGAAGAGAGAAAGAAAGAAAGAAAAAATAGGGTTGGAGAGATGGCTTACCAGTTAAGGCACTTTCCTGCAAAGCCAAAGGTTCAATTCCCTAGGATCCACATAAACCAGATGCACAAGGTGGTGCATGCATCTGGAGTTTGTTTTCACTGGCTGGAGGCCTTGGCATGGCCTCCCTCCCTCCCTCCCTCTCTCTTTCTCTCTCTCTCATAAATAAAAAGGAAAAAGAAAATACAAATAAAAAATAGCACTTACAAATCAAAGAAATATTAATTAACCACAAAATATTTGAACACATACAATGTTTATTTGGTTAAAATTAGAGTAACTTTTCATGCTATACAGTATCTCATTTCCATTATTAAATTTTTTTATTTTGTGTTTGTGGTGGTGGGGTGCAGTGTGCATACGCATGCAGACATCAGAAGACAAATGTCCTCCTCTATCACTCCAGATCCCTATGTGTAGTATGTGTGGTGTGCTGTGTGTGTCATGTGTGGTATATGTATGTGTGACTGCAGATCCTATGTGTAGTATGTGTGGTGTGGTGTGTGTGTCATGTGTGGTGTATGCATGTGTGACTGCAGATCCTATGTGTAGAATGTGTGGTGTGTGTGTCATGTGTGGTGTATGCATGTGTGACTGCAGATCCTATGTGTAGTATGTGTGGTGTGCTGTGTGTGTCATGTGTGGTGTTTGCATGTGTGACTGCAGACCCTATGTGTAGTATGTGTGGTGTGCTGTGTGTGTCATGTGTGGTGTTTGCATGTGTGACTGTAGATCCTATGTGTAGTATGTGTGGTGTGCTGTGTGTGTCATGTGTGGTGTATGCATGTGTGACTGCAGATCCTATGTGTAGTATGTGTGGTGTGCTGTGTGTGTCATGTGTGGTGTTTGCATGTGTGACTGCAGATCCTATGTGTAGTATGTGTGGTGTGTGTGTCATGTGTGGTGTTTGGTGTGTGACTGCAGATCCTATGTGTAACATGTGTGGTGTGGTGTGTGTGTCATGTGTGGTGTATGCACGTGTGAGCACAGATCCTATGTGTAGTATGTGTGGTGTGCTGTGTGTGTCACGTGTGAACACAGATCCTATGTTTAACATGTGTGGTGTGGTGTGTGTGTCATGTGTGGTGTTTGCATGTGTGAGCACAGATCCTATGTGTAACATGTGTGGTGTGGTGTGTGTGTCATATGTGGTGTATGCTGTGACTGCAGATCCTATGTGTAACATGTATGGTGTGGTGTGTGTGTCATGTGTGGTGTTTGCATGTGTGAGCACAGATCCTATGTGTAGTATGTGTGGTGTGCTGTGTGTGTCATGGGTGGTGTATGCACGTGTGAGCACAGATCCTATGTGTAACATGTGTGGTGTGGTGTGTGTGTCATGTGTGGTGTATGCATGTGTGACTGCAGATCCTATGTGTAACATGTGTGCTGTGGTGTGTGTGTCATGTGTGGTGTATGCACGTGTGAGCACAGATCCTATGTGTAACATGTGTGGTGTGCTGTGTGTGTCATGGGTGGTGTATGCACGTGTGAGCACAGATCCTATGTGTAACATGTATGGTGTGGTGTGTGTGTCATGTGTGGTGTTTGCATGTGTGAGCACAGATCCTATGTGTAGTATGTGTGGTGTGCTGTGTGTGTCATGGGTGGTGTATGCACGTGCACAGATCCTATGTGTAACATGTATGGTGTGGTGTGTGTGTCATGTGTGGTGTTTGCATGTGTGAGCACAGATCCTATGTGTAGTATGTGTGGTGTGCTGTGTGTGTCATGGGTGGTGTATGCACGTGTGAGCACAGATCCTATGTGTAACATGTGTGGTGTGGTGTGTGTGTCATGTGTGGTGTATGCATGTGTGACTGCAGATCCTATGTGTAACATGTGTGCTGTGGTGTGTGTGTCATGTGTGGTGTTTGCATGTGTGAGCACAGATCCTATGTGTAACATGTGTGGTGTGGTGTGTGTGTCATATGTGGTGTATGCACGTGTGACTGCAGATCCTATGTGTAACATGTATGGTGTGGTGTGTGTGTCATGTGTGGTGTTTGCATGTGTGAGCACAGATCCTATGTGTAGTATGTGTGGTGTGCTGTGTGTGTCATGGGTGGTGTATGCACGTGTGAGCACAGATCCTATGTGTAACATGTGTGGTGTGGTGTGTGTGTCAGATCCTGCAGATCCTATGTGTAACATGTGTGCTGTGGTGTGTGTGTCATGTGTGGTGTATGCACGTGTGAGCACAGATCCTATGTGTAACATGTGTGGTGTGGTGTGTGTGTCATGTGTGGTGTTTGCATGTGTGAGCACAGATCCTATGTGTAACATGTGTGGTGTGGTGTGTGTGTCATGTGTGGTGTATGCACGTGTGAGCACAGATCCCTATGCCCAGCATGCAGGGACCAGAGGAGAAAATGTCAGGCGTCTTCCTCCCTAGCTCTTCCCAGTTGTTTCCTTGAAACAGAGTCTCTCACTGAATCTGGAGCACTTGTTTTAAGCCAGACTGACTGACCATTATGCCCCAGAGATTCTCCTGTCTTCTTCTCCCCCACCAAAGGATTGGGGTTACAAGCGTGGGTGGACAGACCTAGCCTTTTTTTTTTTTTTTTTTTTTTTTTTACGTGAAACTCCCGCTCTGTGGGTTCTTCCCACTGTGCCATTTATCTTCTTGGCCCCTTGTTCTTGCTTACACTGAAAATCTTGATTGCCCATGACAATGATAATAAACAATGTATAATTTATTGTTTTATGTTGACGTATGTATCAGCATTTAAAAAATATATGCTATACATTATCTATCTATCTACCTATCTATCTAGTTATAGTGGGTCACAAAACATGTAATTTTTCTTATTTAAAAAATGAAAAGTAGATTGTAACAGCCGAATCACCACCTGAGAACAAGCAGTGAGCGGCTTGGTGGTCTGCGTTTGGGGGTGGAGGGTTTTTCGAGGCAGGGTCTCACTCTAGCCGAGGCTGACCTGGAACACACTAGTCCCAGGCTGTCGACAAACTCACAGCGATCCTCCTACTTCTGCCTCCCGAGTGCTGGGATCTGCATTTTTAATATACTCACTTTATCCTCCGTAATATTACTGACGTTATAATTACTAACAAAGTGGATGCACAAAAAAAGGGAGGGGGTGGAACTAACAGACGCATTTTCAGTTTTCTGAACCAACAAAGGCGCTTTCTCTAGCTTTGACGACTCTGCTTCCTTCTCGGACACTGTACAGGCGTGCGTCGCAATGACCTGTGGGAAATGTAGTCCAGAGGCTCAGCGCTGCGGGTCACGCCAGGAAAGCCAGGGTGCGCACGCGCAGCCGTGTCCAGCAGTTAGGTGGCCGCGGCGGGACGTGTCTCTGGGCTCGATGTTCCGCTTGCCCCGGGTACCGGGCTCCGCCCCTGCCCCGGCCCGGGCGGGCTGAGCGCCGGCTGCAGGTGAGGGCGGCCTGGGCAGGTGGACGCGGCCCGGCTCCGGCGAAGGTGGCCTCGGCCTCGGCCTGTCCTCGGGACGCCTGGCCCGGAGAAGAGGCCGCGGGAGACGGCGCCCCGCTCCGGGTTTCTGCAGCTCTCGGCCGTTTCGCCGCCCCTTTGCCCCGACTTTAAATTTCGTTTTCTGTTCATTCGTTTTCTCAGTCCTCCTTGTGGTGCAGTTTTGTCTTTTTGGTTGTTTTTTTTTTTTTTTTTTTTTTTCGAGGTAGGGTTTCTAGCCCAGGCTGGCCTCGAACTCACAGGACCGTCCCACCTCTGCCTCCCGAGTGCTGGGTTTAAAGGCGTGCACCACCACGCCTGGTTGGACAGGCTTTTCTTATCGTGAATCCCACAGTGGTTTTCTTTTCTTTTCTTTTCTTTTCTTTTTTTTTCAAGGTAGGGTCTCGCTCTAGCTCAGGCTCACCTGGAATTCACTATGTCCTCTCAGGGCGGCCTCGAACTCACGGTGCGCCACCACGCCTGGCTCTTTTCTTTTTTGATTAATGTTGTTCATTCGCCCTTTTCTCTGAAGAATTTACCGTTATTGAGGTGGGGGTGCAGGGGATGGAACCCAGGAACCGCTTGTATTTTGCACTTTACTCCTGCGCTGCACCTCCAAGCCCCTTTTTCTCTGAATTTTAAGTTCACGCCTGATCTTTAATGGTAGTCCCCTCGAGGCCATGTGTGCACTGTGTGTGTGTGTGTGTGTGTGTGTGTGTGTGTGTGCTGTGTGTGTGGGGGACGGAGGAATATACTTACAGTTTCAAGTAACTGGGGTAACTGATGAGAGAAGCACTTGACTTGTGGTCGGCTGCTTCTGCCAAGGGCGTCCTTCAGCAATGAATACACAAGTGCTGACAGTGCCTTTCACTTCTATTACCATCTCTGAGCCCGGCAGTTTTGTGCCTTTTGCTTCCTTAGTGCTTGAATCCCCTGGTTCAGCTTATCTTGATTTTCAGTCCCTGGCAGAAAGGTCACAGTGCAGTGACGGGAGGTATGTTTGTCCACTTCTGCTCTCTTCAGGGGCCATGTCCAGGTTCCCTGTGGCTCCGGCATGGCTGGACTGTGCCTATGCTCCACAGGTGTTCTCTAACCTGGTCTGGCCTAACAATGAATAGAGCCCACAGCTTCCTTCTCCATTGCAGGAGTCTCCTCCAGAGGGGCAGCAGGGAGGGGAAGATGCTGCCAGCCCAGGGTCAGGTGAGTGAGGACTGCTTCTATGACTTCTGTCAGGATTCAGAGGTGACACACCTCATGTATTCTTGAGCTCTGGGCTACTGGAGCCCATGGAGAGACCACACGGTCTGGAGGGCACTCATCTTTGGGCAAGGCAGGTGCATCCCTGGTACCAGCTCCACTTACTGATCAGGTAGGGTTGAGTAGGCATTAAATGCCCTCTCACTCCGTGCACTGAAGCAGATAAGCAGGCTCTCAGGCTGTGGCACAAAGGTTCTTGGCTCTTGAGCTGCAGTAAGCAAAGTCCGTCAGACTGACAGCACACTCACACAAACCGGTGCACCCCGAGATAGCGTCAGTCCTGAGGGTCTCAGGTCTCAGGGTGCGGTTATCTTTTCCCATTGACCTAGTGACATCATCCATCCTCTTCCCTTTAGATTGGTGGAGGTTTTGCTTACCCCCCCCCCCCGTGTATGTTAACCAGCTTGACTCTTGTGAGCCCCTCAGATAACTTTTTGCCACAGAGCTAAAATTCAACAATAGAGATTTCCTCCTTAGCCCTCTTCCTCCACCACTAACTTCTGCCTAATAGCTGGAAGTGGTTCTGGGCTTCACCCAAGAGGGGTGGGGAGGAGGATTTATAGGGTGAATACAGAAGTAGAGCAAATAAATTGATTGGTTAAAGTTTGATTGACTTAGACTTGATCCCATTTAAAGTTCCTGATAAATAATGGTTGGTGTTTTTGATTGGCTGAGCTGAATGATGTTTCATTTTGTAAAGAACCTAAGGTATTAGAGCCTTAATCTAATAGCCATGATTTTACCATTTGTCTTGGTTCGACTGAAAGAGATGGGTACCACTTCCTAGAATTGTTCTCAAGTTGAGACTGGCAGGTAGTGTAGCCATTAAAAAGATTCACATACATTTGAAAAGACAGAGATTGTGAAAGAAAATGGGCGGAGGCTGGCAATGTTCTTGTCTGGCATGACCAAGGCTCAGGGTTTGATCTCCAGCCTTCCAAGGAGCAGGGCTAAGCCCTTGGTCCTTGTCCTTCCAGGTCAGAGAAGGTGCCCGGCTTTGGGATCGGGGTCCAGATTTGGGATCTGCTTGGGATCGGGGATGCATGTTTGGGGTGCTAAAGAGGAAGTGAGCTATGACGTAGCATTTGCACTGTAGAAATGTGTGCTAAGGACATCAACTGTGTGCACTTCAGTGGTGATGAATGGGGGTGCTCAGCAGTGTGGAGTGTGTGAAACGTGGAAATAACCTACATGCTCCTGTAGATGAGTCATACAAGCTAGCCCCTCCATGTAGTGAAATGACAAATGTCGAGTAGCATGCAGTTATCTGTGTAATACAATTTTATGCAGAAATACTTGCAAAAAGTCTGAGAGGGTATATAGCAAGAAGTCATTTTTTCATTAGGTTATGTAGCAACAAGTTAGATTAACATTTATTCTCTTTCAAAAGAGAGGGCAGTTGTTCAGAGAGAGGGCCTGTGGTCCAGGTAAGGTGGCCGAGGGGCACAGGTTCCCAGGATGGAGATGGCACCCTGATCACACCCCTCTCATCCTGGCTCCTGTTAAAAGGCTGGGTAGCCCTTTGCCTTGGGCCTCTTCTGGCAAAGCCATGCCCAGGGCATTGTCAGTCTCCTACTATGAATGCCAGTGTCCTCTTCCCCAGGACTCAGAGATGGCCCCAAATGATGGCAGAAGTGAGACCTAGTGACCCTTCTTCCAGGCAAGGCAGCTAGTCTCCACCTAGTCCTCTCTTAAGTGGTGCCTGGGCCTCTTCAGACCTGACTTGTGTGGCTTTGTAACGTGAGAGCTTGGGTTAGGGAATTGCCCCTTTCCAAGTCTCGGGTTCTGTTTGTTCCTGTCTTTGTTATTTTGTTCTGTGCTTTCAAGTGCCCCCTTATTTGGCTTCTGTTTAAGCTCACAGTAGGGACACAATAAAAATGTGTTCAGTGATGGAGCTCTTGTCCAGAGGTACTTGCCCGGCTTGAGGCACCCAAACCCCTACAGCTGCTGCTTGGTCATCCTATCTTGGGATGGTCCAGGGTGAGCAGGCATGGGTTTGCTGTTCCAGGTGCCTGTGTCATTCAGGGACGTGGCCGTGCTCTTCAGCCAGGATGAGTGGTTGCGCCTGGACTCGGCCCAGAGACGCCTGTACCGTGAGGTGATGCTGGAGAACTACAGCAACCTGGTGGCCCTGGGTGAGGACCTCTTCCTGGGATGCAGACTGCTGTGGAAGCATGATGTGATAGAGAGAACCTTGTCGTGTGTTTTTTTCTGTATCACACCCAGCTCTGTCTCCTTGGGCCCCCTAAAATATTCAGCTGACAGGAATGCCCACCAGATCCCTGATTTTACCCCGAGACCGCCCGGGCTTCCTCTGGGAGTCCATTTTTAAGCCACTCTATGAACAAACTTCCTCCTTGCACTACTCCCCTGCCCCAGGGACTCCAGGGCTGGACCTCTGTCAGGATGGTCACTCATGTCTCTTTGTTCTTGAACAGGGATTCTGTTCTGTAAGCCAAAGGTCATCTCCCAGTTAGAGCAAGCAGAAGACCTTCAGATGGTGGCACGTGGAGCACCTCAAAGCCCAGGTCTAGGTAAGAGGTGGGGTGATTGGGAATCAACTTGGTGTTTCTTGCTTGTCTGGGCACAGTGAGAGGCTGTGCTCAGGAGATACTGGCCAGGACACTGGCCATGACAAATGCTGGGAATGGCTTATCTCGTCTTCATTTCTGACCATCTAATCCTGGCTCAGAGGAAAGGTGACCTCTCCAGACACAAACTGCACTTGGTGGAGAGTGTCTGCTTGACTGGCTTGAGCAGACCTTTCCTCACAGCAGTGCATTCCTCAGAGCTCTGTTTGTCCTGGGCCTCTGCTTTCTCTTTCCTTGTCTGCAACTCAGTGACCATGGTGAAGAAAAAGACAGATGCGTGTGTATAAATACATAAAAGAGAAAAAAACAGGTAAAGGAAGAAACACAGGGGTGTGTATATAAATATATAAAAGAGAAGCCAGGTAAAGGAAGGACACAGATGTGTGTGTATAAATATATAAAAAGAGAAGCCAGGTAAAGGAAGGAACACAGATGTGTGTGTATAAATATATAAAAAGAGAAGCCAGGTAAAGGAAGGACACAGATGTGTGTGTATAAATATGTAAAAGAGAAGCCAGGTAAAGGAAGGACACAGATGTGTGTGTATAAATATATAAAAAGAGAAGCCAGGTAAAGGAAGGAACACAGATGTGTGTGTATAAATATGTAAAAAGAGAAGCCAGGTAAAGGAAGGAACACAGATGTGTGTGTATAAATATATAAAAGAGAAACCAGGTAAAGGAAGGACACAGATGTGTGTGTATAAATATGTAAAAGAGAAGCCAGGTAAAGGAAGGACACAGATGTGTGTGTGTATAAATATATAAAAGAGAAGCCAGGTAAAGGAAGGACACAGATGTGTGTGTGTATAAATATATAAAAGAGAAACCAGGTAAAGGAAGGAACACAGATGTGTGTGTATAAATATGTAAAAGAGAAGCCAGGTAAAGGAAGGACACAGATGTGTGTGTATAAATATATAAAAAGAGAAGCCAGGTAAAGGAAGGAACAGAGATGTGTGTGTATAAATATGTAAAAAGAACCAGGTAAAGGAAGGAACAGAGATGTGTGTGTATAAATATGTAAAAAGAACCAGGTAAAGGAAGGACACAGATGTGTGTGTATAAATATATAAAAGAAACCAGGTAAAGGAAGGACACAGATGTGTGTGTATAAATATATAAAAGAAACCAGGTAAAGGAAGGACACAGATGTGTGTGTATAAATATATAAAAGAGAAGCCAGGTAAAGGAAGGAACACAGATGTGTGTATATAAATATATAAAAGAGAAGCCAGGTAAAGGAAGGACACAGATGTGTGTGTATAAATATATAAAAGAGAAGCCAGGTAAAGGAAGGACACAGATGTGTGTGTATAAATATATAAAAGAAACCAGGTAAAGGAAGGACACAGATGTGTGTGTATAAATATATAAAAGAGAAGCCAGGTAAAGGAAGGAACACAGATGTGTGTATATAAATATATAAAAAGAGAAGTCAGGTAAAGGAAGGACACAGATGTGTGTGTATAAATATATAAAAAGAACCAGGTAAAGGAAGGAACACAGATGTGTGTGTATAAATATGTAAAAGAGAAGCCAGGTAAAGGAAGGAACACAGATGTGTGTATATAAATATATAAAAGAAAGTCAGGTGTGTATATAAAAAGAGAAGAAGGACACAGATGTGTGTGTATAAATATATAAAAGAGAAGCCAGGTAAAGGAAGGAACACAGATGTGTGTGTATAAATATATAAAAGAGAAGCCAGGTAAAGGAAGGACACAGATGTGTGTGTATAAATATATAAAAGAGAAGCCAGGTAAAGGAAGGAACACAGATGTGTGTGTATAAATATATAAAAAGAGAAGTCAGGTAAAGGAAGGACACAGATGTGTGTGTATAAATATGTAAAAGAGAAGCCAAAAGAAGAAGCCAGATGTAAAGGAAGGAACACAGATGTGTGTGTATAAATATATAAAAAGAGAAGCCAGGTAAAGGAAGGACACAGATGTGTGTGTATAAATATATAAAAGAGAAGCCAGGTAAAGGAAGGAACACAGATGTGTGTGTATAAATATATAAAAAGAGAAGCCAGGTAAAGGAAGGACACAGATGTGTGTGTATAAATATATAAAAAGAGAAGCCAGGTAAAGGAAGGACACAGATGTGTGTGTATAAATATATAAAAAGAGAAGTCAGGTAAAGGAAGGACACAGATGTGTGTGTATAAATATATAAAAGAGAAGCCAGGTAAAGGAAGGACACAGATGTGTGTGTATAAATATATAAAAAGAGAAGCCAGGTAAAGGAAGGAACACAGATGTGTGTGTATAAATATATAAAAAGAGAAGTCAGGTAAAGGAAGGACACAGATGTGTGTGTATAAATATGTAAAAGAGAAGCCAGGTAAAGGAAGGACACAGATGTGTGTGTATAAATATATAAAAAGAGAAGCCAGGTAAAGGAAGGACACAGATGTGTGTGTATAAATATATAAAAGAGAAGCCAGGTAAAGGAAGGACACAGATGTGTGTGTATAAATATATAAAAGAGAAGCCAGGTAAAGGAAGGACACAGATGTGTGTGTATAAATATATAAAAGAGAAGCCAGATAAAGGAAGGACACAGATGTGTGTGTATAAATAAATAATAGAGAAGCCAGGTAAAGGAAGGAACACAGATGTGTGTATATAAATATATAAAAAGAGAAGTCAGGTAAAGGAAGGACACAGATGTGTGTGTATAAATATATAAAAGAGAAGCCAGGTAAAGGAAGGACACAGATGTGTGTGTATAAATATATAAAAAAAACAGGTAAAGGAAGGAACACAGATGTGTGTGTATAAATATATAAAAGAGAAGCACAGATAAAGGAAAAGGACACAGATGTGTGTTTATAAATATATAAAAGAAACCAGGTAAAGGAAGGACACAGATGTGTGTGTATAAATATATAAAAGAGAAGCCAGGTAAAGGAAGGACACAGATGTGTGTGTATAAATATGTAAAAGAGAAACCAGGTAAAGGAAGGACACAGATGTGTGTGTATAAATATATAAAAAGAGAAGCCAGGTAAAGGAAGGACACAGATGTGTGTGTATAAATATATAAAAGAGAAGTCAGGTAAAGGAAGGACACAGATGTGTGTGTATAAATATATAAAAGAGAAACCAGGTAAAGGAAGGACACAGATGTGTGTGTATAAATATATAAAAGAGAAGCCAGGTAAAGGAAGGACACAGATGTGTGTGTATAAATATATAAAAGAGAAGTCAGGTAAAGGAAGGACACAGATGTGTGTGTATAAATATATAAAAGAGAAGCCAGGTAAAGGAAGGACACAGATGTGTGTGTATAAATATATAAAAGAAACCAGGTAAAGGAAGGACACAGATGTGTGTGTATAAATATATAAAAGAGAAGCCAGGTAAAGGAAGGAACACAGATGTGTGTATATAAATATATAAAAAGAGAAGTCAGGTAAAGGAAGGACACAGATGTGTGTGTATAAATATATAAAAAGAACCAGGTAAAGGAAGGAACACAGATGTGTGTGTATAAATATGTAAAAGAGAAGCCAGGTAAAGGAAGGAACACAGATGTGTGTATATAAATATATAAAAAGAGAAGTCAGGTAAAGGAAGGACACAGATGTGTGTGTATAAATATGTAAAAGAGAAGCCAGGTAAAGGAAGGATACAGATGTGTGTGTATAAATATATAAAAGAGAAGCCAGGTAAAGGAAGGACACAGATGTGTGTGTATAAATATAAAAAGAAGCCAGAAGGAAGGAACACAGATGTAAAGGAAGGAACACAGATGTGTGTGTATAAATATGTAAAAAGAGAAGTCAGGTAAAGGAAGGAACACAGATGTGTGTGTATAAATATATAAAAGAGAAGTCAGGTAAAGGAAGGACACAGATGTGTGTGTATAAATATATAAAAAGAACCAGGTAAAGGAAGGACACAGATGTGTGTGTATAAATATATAAAAGAGAAGCCAGGTAAAGGAAGGAACACAGATGTGTGTATATAAATATATAAAAAGAGAAGTCAGGTAAAGGAAGGACACAGATGTGTGTGTATAAATATATAAAAAGAACCAGGTAAAGGAAGGAACACAGATGTGTGTGTATAAATATGTAAAAGAGAAGCCAGGTAAAGGAAGGAACACAGATGTGTGTGTATAAATATATAAAAAGAGAAGCCAGGTAAAGGAAGGACACAGATGTGTGTGTATAAATATATAAAAAGAGAAGCCAGGTAAAGGAAGGACACAGATGTGTGTGTATAAATATATAAAAGAGAAGCCAGGTAAAGGAAGGAACACAGATGTGTGTGTATAAATATGTAAAAAGAGAAGTCAGGTAAAGGAAGGAACACAGATGTGTGTGTATAAATATATAAAAGAGAAGCCAGGTAAAGGAAGGAACACAGATGTGTGTGTATAAATATATAAAAAGAGAAGCCAGGTAAAGGAAGGAACACAGATGTGTGTGTATAAATATATAAAAAGAGAAGTCAGGTAAAGGAAGGACACAGATGTGTGTGTATAAATATGTAAAAGAGAAGCCAGGTAAAGGAAGGACACAGATGTGTGTGTATAAATATATAAAAAGAGAAGCCAGGTAAAGGAAGGAACACAGATGTGTGTATATAAATATATAAAAAGAGAAGTCAGGTAAAGGAAGGACACAGATGTGTGTGTATAAATATAAAAAAGAAGCCAGGTAAAGGAAGGAACACAGATGTGTGTGTATAAATATGTAAAAGAGAAGCCAGGTAAAGGAAGGACACAGATGTGTGTGTATAAATATATAAAAGAGAAGTCAGGTAAAGGAAGGACACAGATGTGTGTGTATAAATATATAAAAGAGAAGCCAGGTAAAGGAAGGACACAGATGTGTGTGTATAAATATATAAAAAGAGAAGCCAGGTAAAGGAAGGAACACAGATGTGTGTGTATAAATATATAAAAGAGAAGTCAGGTAAAGGAAGGACACAGATGTGTGTGTATAAATATATAAAAGAGAAGCCAGGTAAAGGAAGGAACACAGATGTGTGTGTATAAATATGTAAAAGAGAAGCCAGGTAAAGGAAGGACACAGATGTGTGTGTATAAATATGTAAAAAGAGAAGTCAGGTAAAGGAAGGACACAGATGTGTGTGTATAAATATAAAAGAGAAGCCAGGTAAAGGAAGGAACACAGATGTGTGTGTATAAATATATAAAAAGAGAAGTCAGGTAAAGGAAGGACACAGATGTGTGTGTATAAATATATAAAAGAGAAGCCAGGTAAAGGAAGGAACACAGATGTGTGTGTATAAATATATAAAAGAGAAGCCAGGTAAAGGAAGGAACACAGATGTGTGTATAAATAAATAAAAAAGAGAAGATCAGAGTAAAGGAAGGACACAGATGTGTGTGTATAAATATATAAAAGAGAAGCCAGGTAAAGGAAGGACACAGATGTGTGTGTATAAATATATAAAAGAGAAGCCAGGTAAAGGAAGGACACAGATGTGTGTGTATAAATATGTAAAAGAGAAGCCAGGTAAAGGAAGGAACACAGATGTGTGTATATAAATATATAAAAGAGAAGTCAGGTAAAGGAAGGACACAGATGTGTGTGTATAAATATATAAAAGAGAAGCCAGGTAAAGGAAGGAACACAGATGTGTGTGTATAAATATGTAAAAGAGAAGCCAGGTAAAGGAAGGACACAGATGTGTGTGTATAAATATATAAAAGAGAAGTCAGGTAAAGGAAGGACACAGATGTGTGTGTATAAATATATAAAAGAGAAGCCAGGTAAAGGAAGGACACAGATGTGTGTGTATAAATATATAAAAAGAGAAGTCAGGTAAAGGAAGGACACAGATGTGTGTGTATAAATATATAAAAGAGAAGCCAGGTAAAGGAAGGAACACAGATGTGTGTGTATAAATATGTAAAAAGAGAAGTCAGGTAAAGGAAGGACACAGATGTGTGTGTATAAATATATAAAAAGAACCAGGTAAAGGAAGGAACACAGATGTGTGTGTATAAATATGTAAAAGAGAAGCCAGGTAAAGGAAGGACACAGATGTGTGTGTATAAATATGTAAAAGAGAAGCCAGGTAAAGGAAGGAACACAGATGTGTGTGTATAAATATATAAAAAGAGAAGTCAGGTAAAGGAAGGACACAGATGTGTGTGTATAAATATATAAAAAGAGAAGCCAGGTAAAGGAAGGAACACAGATGTGTGTATATAAATATATAAAAAGAGAAGTCAGGTAAAGGAAGGACACAGATGTGTGTGTATAAATATATAAAAAGAACCAGGTAAAGGAAGGAACACAGATGTGTGTGTATAAATATGTAAAAGAGAAGCCAGGTAAAGGAAGGAACACAGATGTGTGTATATAAATATATAAAAAGAGAAGTCAGGTAAAGGAAGGACACAGATGTGTGTGTATAAATATATAAAAAGAACCAGGTAAAGGAAGGAACACAGATGTGTGTGTATAAATATGTAAAAGAGAAGCCAGGTAAAGGAAGGACACAGATGTGTGTGTATAAATATATAAAAGAGAAGCCAGGTAAAGGAAGGAACACAGATGTGTGTGTATAAATATATAAAAGAGAAGCCAGGTAAAGGAAGGACACAGATGTGTGTGTATAAATATATAAAAAGCCAGGTAAAGGAAGGACACAGATGTGTGTGTAAAATATATAAAAGGAAGGAAAGGAAGGACACAGATGTGTGTGTATAAATATATAAAAAGAGAAGTCAGGTAAAGGAAGGACACAGATGTGTGTGTATAAATATATAAAAAGAGAAGCCAGGTAAAGGAAGGAACACAGATGTGTGTATATAAATATATAAAAAGAGAAGCCAGGTAAAGGAAGGAACACAGATGTGTGTGTATAAATATATAAAAAGAGAAGTCAGGTAAAGGAAGGACACAGATGTGTGTGTATAAATATATAAAAAGAGAAGCCAGGTAAAGGAAGGAACACAGATGTGTGTGTATAAATATATAAAAAGAACCAGGTAAAGGAAGGACACAGATGTGTGTGTATAAATATATAAAAAGAGAAGCCAGGTAAAGGAAGGACACAGATGTGTGTGTATAAATATATAAAAGAGAAGCCAGGTAAAGGAAGGAACACAGATGTGTGTGTATAAATATATAAAAGAGAAGCCAGGTAAAGGAAGGAACACAGATGTGTGTATATAAATATGTAAAAAGAGAAGTCAGGTAAAGGAAGGAACACAGATGTGTGTGTATAAATATATAAAAAGAGAAGCCAGGTAAAGGAAGGAACACAGATGTGTGTGTATAAATATATAAAAAGAACCAGGTAAAGGAAGGACACAGATGTGTGTGTATAAATATATAAAAGAGAAGTCAGGTAAAGGAAGGACACAGATGTGTGTGTATAAATATATAAAAAAAGAGAAGGTAAAGGAAGGACACAGATGTAAAATATATAAAAGGAAGGAACACAGATGTGTGTGTATAAATATATAAAAAGAACCAGGTAAAGGAAGGAACACAGATGTGTGTGTATAAATATATAAAAGAGAAGCCAGGTAAAGGAAGGAACACAGATGTGTGTATATAAATATATAAAAAGAGAAGCCAGGTAAAGGAAGGAACACAGATGTGTGTGTATAAATATATAAAAAGAGAAGTCAGGTAAAGGAAGGACACAGATGTGTGTGTATAAATATATAAAAGAGAAGCCAGGTAAAGGAAGGAACACAGATGTGTGTGTATAAATATATAAAAAGAACCAGGTAAAGGAAGGACACAGATGTGTGTGTATAAATATGTAAAAGAGAAGCCAGGTAAAGGAAGGAACACAGATGTGTGTGTATAAATATGTAAAAGAGAAGCCAGGTAAAGGAAGGACACAGATGTGTGTGTATAAATATGTAAAAGAGAAGCCAGGTAAAGGAAGGACACAGATGTGTGTGTATAAATATGTAAAAGAGAAGCCAGGTAAAGGAAGGACACAGATGTGTGTGTATAAATATATAAAAAGAACCAGGTAAAGGAAGGACACAGATGTGTGTGTATAAATATATAAAAGAGAAGCCAGGTAAAGGAAGGAACACAGATGTGTGTGTATAAATATAAAAAGAGAAGCCAGGTAAAGGAAGGACACAGATGTGTGTGTATAAATATATAAAAGAGAAGCCAGGTAAAGGAAGGACACAGATGTGTGTGTATAAATATATAAAAGAGAAGCCAGGTAAAGGAAGGACACAGATGTGTGTGTATAAATATATAAAAGAGAAGCCAGGTAAAGGAAGGACACAGATGTGTGTGTATAAATATATAAAAGAGAAGCCAGGTAAAGGAAGGACACAGATGTGTGTGTATAAATATATAAAAGAAACCAGGTAAAGGAAGGAACACAGATGTGTGTGTATAAATATGTAAAAGAGAAGCCAGGTAAAGGAAGGAACACAGATGTGTGTGTATAAATATATAAAAAGAGAAGTCAGGTAAAGGAAGGACACAGATGTGTGTGTATAAATATATAAAAGAAACCAGGTAAAGGAAGGACACAGATGTGTGTGTATAAATATATAAAAGAGAAGCCAGGTAAAGGAAGGAACACAGATGTGTGTGTATAAATATATAAAAGAGAAGCCAGGTAAAGGAAGGACACAGATGTGTGTGTATAAATATATAAAAGAGAAGCCAGGTAAAGGAAGGACACAGATGTGTGTGTATAAATATGTAAAAGAGAAGCCAGGTAAAGGAAGGACACAGATGTGTGTGTATAAATATGTAAAAAGAGAAGCCAGGTAAAGGAAGGACACAGATGTGTGTGTATAAATATATAAAAGAGAAGCCAGGTAAAGGAAGGAACACAGATGTGTGTGTATAAATATATAAAAGAGAAGCCAGGTAAAGGAAGGACACAGATGTGTGTGTATAAATATGTAAAAGAGAAGCCAGGTAAAGGAAGGAACACAGATGTGTGTGTATAAATATATAAAAGAGAAGCCAGGTAAAGGAAGGACACAGATGTGTGTGTATAAATATGTAAAAGAGAAGCCAGGTAAAGGAAGGACACAGATGTGTGTGTATAAATATGTAAAAGAGAAGCCAGGTAAAGGAAGGAACACAGATGTGTGTGTATAAATATGTAAAAGAGAAGCCAGGTAAAGGAAGGAACACAGATGTGTGTGTATAAATATGTAAAAGAGAAGCCAGGTAAAGGAAGGACACAGATGTGTGTGTATAAATATGTAAAAGAGAAGCCAGGTAAAGGAAGGACACAGATGTGTGTGTATAAATATGTAAAAGAGAAGCCAGGTAAAGGAAGGAACACAGATGTGTGTGTATAAATATGTAAAAGAGAAGCCAGGTAAAGGAAGGACACAGATGTGTGTGTATAAATATGTAAAAAGAGAAGCCAGGTAAAGGAAGGAACACAGATGTGTGTGTATAAATATGTAAAAGAGAAGCCAGGTAAAGGAAGGAACACAGATGTGTGTGTATAAATATGTAAAAAGAGAAGCCAGGTAAAGGAAGGACACAGATGTGTGTGTATAAATATGTAAAAAGAGAAGCCAGGTAAAGGAAGGACACAGATGTGTGTGTATAAATATATAAAAGAGAAGCCAGGTAAAGGAAGGAACACAGATGTGTGTGTATAAATATATAAAAAGAGAAGCCAGGTAAAGGAAGGAACACAGATGTGTGTGTATAAATATGTAAAAGAGAAGCCAGGTAAAGGAAGGACACAGATGTGTGTGTATAAATATGTAAAAGAGAAGCCAGGAAGGAAAGGAAGGACACAGATGTGTGTGTATAAATATGTAAAAAGAGAAGCCAGGTAAAGGAAGGAACACAGATGTGTGTGTATAAATATGTAAAAGAGAAGCCAGATGTAAAATATGGAAGGAACACAGATGTGTGTGTATAAATATAAAAAGAGAAACCAGGTAAAGGAAGGACACAGATGTGTGTGTATAAATATGTAAAAAGAGAAGCCAGGTAAAGGAAGGACACAGATGTGTGTGTATAAATATGTAAAAGAGAAGCCAGGTAAAGGAAGGACACAGATGTGTGTGTATAAATATATAAAAGAGAAGCCAGGTAAAGGAAGGACACAGATGTGTGTGTATAAATATATAAAAAGAGAAGCCAGGTAAAGGAAGGACACAGATGTGTGTGTATAAATATGTAAAAGAGAAGCCAGGTAAAGGAAGGACACAGATGTGTGTGTATAAATATAAAAAAGAGAAAAAAGAAAGGAAGGAACACAGGTAAAAAGGAAGGACACAGATGTGTGTGTATAAATATATAAAAGAGAAGCCAGGTAAAGGAAGGACACAGATGTGTGTGTATAAATATGTAAAAAGAGAAGCCAGGTAAAGGAAGGAACACAGATGTGTGTGTATAAATATATAAAAGAGAAGCCAGGTAAAGGAAGGAACACAGATGTGTGTGTATAAATATGTAAAAAGAGAAGCCAGGTAAAGGAAGGACACAGATGTGTGTGTATAAATATGTAAAAAGAGAAGCCAGGTAAAGGAAGGACACAGATGTGTGTGTATAAATATGTAAAAGAGAAGCCAGGTAAAGGAAGGACACAGATGTGTGTGTATAAATATATAAAAGAGAAGCCAGGTAAAGGAAGGAACACAGATGTGTGTGTATAAATATGTAAAAGAGAAGCCAGGTAAAGGAAGGAACACAGATGTGTGTGTATAAATATGTAAAAGAGAAGCCAGGTAAAGGAAGGACACAGATGTGTGTGTATAAATATGTAAAAAGAGAAGCCAGGTAAAGGAAGGAACACAGATATGTGTATAAATATATAAAAGAAACCAGGGGTTCCACAATGACAACAGTTACAGAGTTCAAGCAGGTTTGTAAACCCTCATCATGCCATTTGTGTGAGTGTGTAAATTTTTCTGTCATGTTGCAGATCCTAGCCCCTAGGATGAACTGTTGAGTGTAAAGTTCCCTGGGCTGCTGCAATGTGAGAACCATGTTCTGTCTCCTTGGGATGTGGTCTTGTTTATGGCACCAGAAGATGGCTGCTTGAGCATTGCTGCATCCCCAGAATTGACTTCTCTCTGGCAGGAGAGTTGTTAGTCCCACCTTGTGTTTCCATTCATGACCTCTGTTTTCCCTTGGTTTTGACTCGAATATTCTCACAAATACTCTTTTTAGAGAAGTTTATCTGCAGAGTGCCTATTCATGTCTTAAATCAGTTCTTTTCCCCCTCCTTTGGAAATAGTCTTTTTGGGTCTGGAATTTGCCATCAGTTTTTCTTCCATGAGGCATGTCCAGCCTTTGATCCACTACATTTGTGTACTGAGGGTCAGTGGTAAAAGTCCTCAGTGTACAATCTTACAGGGAGGGTATCTTCTTTTTCTTTGGAATTTAGAAAATTCATTAGGTTATAGCAGGGAATTTTTTGCTAATGTCATTTCTAGCACTCACTGTGCCCTTTGTTTTAAAGGCTCAAGCCCTTTCAGGGATCTTTTATTTCTGCCACATACATTCTACCATATGTATTCTCCCATATACATTCCACTGCATGCATTCCGTTGCATACATTCAATCACATGCTTTCTGTCGTATACATTCCACCACTGTTGCATGCATTCTGCCACACACATTCTACCACACACATACATTCTACCACATATATTGTACATTCTCCCACATATATTCTACCACATATATTCCGCCTTGTACATTCTACTATATTCTAGTAATTTGGACAAACTGACTGTAAGCAGAAATGTAAGCAGAAGCCTAGAAAATAAGGCTTTAATGAAATAAGACCAAAATGGAAGCTATAGATAAGTTGCATATTTGGGATTTCCTTCAAAGCTTTCTGGTGGGCAAAGAAATTTATTTATTTATCAAATTTATTGGGTGTTATTTTTAAACATTTAAAAATTGTTACTATTTTTTTTTCTTTTTTTTGAGATAGGGGTTTACACTGTTATCTAGACTGGCCTAGAACTCGCTGCACAGCCTAGGCTGGCCTCAAACTCATGCTAGTTTTTCTGTGTCATCTTCCCAAGTTCTGGAATTACAAGTGAGGCACTATACGTGACTAAAAATACTTTTAAATTGTACAAGATATACATGGTATAATAGTAGTGTGGGAGGGGCCAAGACACTTGAAACTTGACCAGGTAAAATCAACCAGTGTCACACTTGACAGCTCTCCACCCAGACTGGGTGTTTGTGTAGTGCAGGTGGACTGATACGTACCTTATTACTCAGACTTGACTTACTCAGTGCTCAGTAAATGCAGGTCTTCCTCCCTGAAAGGTTCTTGATTTATTTCTGAGCTACATTTCATTTAGCAGTCAATCTCCTTTTTGAAATGTTAGTGTCCATTTTTTCCCCATTTTCAAACCTGGTAAGATAGCTTTGGGAATACAAAGACATAAAGATGAAAAAAATACAGAGTAAATAAGTGTATGCAAAGGCATGAGTGTTGTTGAAGTTACAAGGAATGTGGGCTGGGGAAATGGCTTGCAGTTAAAAGCAGTTGCTTACAAAATCTGACCAGGGTTTGATTCCCCAGGACCCACATAAGAACAGACCCACAGTGTGGTCCAGGCATCTGGAATTGATGCAGCTCTTTCCTTCTCAATAAATGAAGGAGAATGTTTTTAAAAATACAACAAATATGAGTCTAAAATCTGTAGGAGAGTTTTGAGAAACTATTCAACTTCATCATATTCAGTGAAATTCAAAGTAAAGCACTGAGATAATCCTCTCCCTTATTAGATATCCAAGCATTGTGGAATAGATACCCACTGCTTTGCACATGTTCTCAGGGATGCGCAGTATCTTCACTGGGATATTCATTAGCATAGACTTTGTGCAGAATGGTTTGGCTTTATTAAAATCAATTCTACATGTAGAAATTTATCAGTAAAATACTGTAGTTGTACCTTTAATCCCAGAACATGGGAGGCAGAGGTAGAAGGATCACTGTGAGTTTGAGGCCACCTTGAGACTACATAGTAATTCCAGGTCAACCTGAGCTAGAGCAAGATCCTACCTTAAAAAAAAAAAAAAAAGTTAGATACAGCATGAAGGAGAACTGGTGCCAAAAGAAGCTAAATGACTGAAACAATTTATCAAATGACGATGCTTTTATACTTTGGATATGTTATATAGCAATTAAAATACATCAGTCAACAGACATAGAAAGAAACCTGCACTTCTTAAGTGAAATGAAGGATGAGGAAAGCTTAGTTCCACCCTTTTTTCATTTTTAAGTAAAAGTAAAAATATATTTTATTTATTTTAGAGAGAGAAAGAGGCAGATAAAGAATGGTGCGCCAGGGCCTCTAGCCACTGCAACTCCAGATTCATGTGCCACCTTGTGAATCTGGCTTACGTGGGTCTTGGGGAACTGAACCTGGGTCCTATGGCTTTGCAGGCAAATGCCTTAACTGCTAAGCCATCTCTCCAGCCCTACAAGTAATTTTTACAAACAGAAAAGTTTGGTTAGTTAAGTCCTACATATAACAGTTTATATTTATTTGCATGATGTGCTTTGGCTATATTTTCATCTTTGTAGTTTTCTGAATTTTTTCCTTTTTTGCAATGATTATGTATTTGCTTTTTAACCAAAAAAGAGGCTCTTTTATAAAATATAATCCTTTCTTTTGAGTTAATGATTTCATTTCTTACAGGGTATTCTAAGTAATCAAAGGGGACAAGGATGGACTAAAATATTACTTTTAAGAATGTACTTTTCTGGGAATTGGGAAGATGACTCAGTGGTTAAAGGTGTTTGCCCAGGCTCAGTTTCCCAGCATCCACATAAAGCCAGATGCAAAAAGTGGTGCAAGCATCTGGTATTCACTTGCAGTGGCAATGGACTGTTGTGTACATACACACACAGATCAAGAACAAATGTGCTTTTCTTCCTGTATCTCCCAGCATCAGACTGTGGTGGTGGTCTCCATTGAGCTAAGTCCAAAGTGAGGACTCAGGTCTTATCTCCTCTGTCCATCCTATTACTACAGAAAAACTAAAATTCCCAAAAAGAAGATTGTATTATTTAGCTTTCCTTTAAAGTCTTCCTCTTTTTTTTTTTTTTTTTGTTTTTTGAGGTAGGGTCTCACTCTAGCTCAGGCTGACCTGGAATTCACTATGTAGTCTCAGGGTGGCCTTGAACTCATGATGATCCTCCTACTTCTGCCTCCCAAGTGCTGGGATTAAAGGCATGTGCCACCACACACGGCAGAGTCTTCTTTTGGAAATTGCAGTTCCCTGTTTTCCCTATTTTTGAAATTTCTGAGATAGGTATGGCCATACAAAGGAATCATAAGAAGAGAGGAAGGTCCCAAGAGTAAACAGTCTCTGTGTAAAGCTGTGTGTTCTGTGCTTGAAAAGCAGCTCTGGCTCCATATTACCCCACATGTGCTGGCTCTCTCCATTGCTAGCTTCACCTGCTGATAAAGGGTCACCAGCCTCCTAACTGGTCTCTGCACCTGCCTCCTTCCACCACCCATTATAGTGCATTTACCACACAACAAAAGGGTCCTTTAAAAAAAAGCCATTTATCATGTTTGAGAAGGAATTCCAAATGCTTCCTGTTTGTTGCAAGACTTCATGATAAGAGCCCCTGCCTATCCTTTTCTTCATTAATAAAATTCACTTGTTACTCAGCCTGCCTAAGCCATCCTAGACTTGCTTATATCTGGACCACAGAAAGCTTAGGGCCTTCATTATCTTTTCTGACTGGAATAATCTTTATAACCACATTTTTGCCTAGTCTGCTCTTGTTTAATCCAGTGCCTTAGACTACTTGATCATGCTACCGCCTTGCTCTTATTTAGATTTTATCTTTAATTTCCTTATCACCCAGTTTAAAGTATCACCATTATCCCCAGTACACATCACCTTCATTTTGTTTGTTCTCTTAATGTTCTCACCATGTCCTACTTAGTTCTTTGCCAGTTTGGTCCCTAGGCTTATTGTGGAAGTTTGGCTCTTGCCTGTAATTCACAGAGCCTTGAACTTTGTGTGGTACATGTTGAGAGAATGTTCATTATAGCATTATTTTATAGCAGCCATTATTTTATAGGGCCAGCATGGCACTGCTGAAACTCATAGAGTTTTTAGCACAAGTGTCTTTTTTTCAGCCTCTCTTCCCAGCCTCTGTAATTTTCTCTTCGAATTTCCTTGCATGCACTGGCAGCTGACCTGGAGACTGAGCTGAGTCGTAACACAAGCTGTACTCAGAAAGGCCTTACTTCTCATGCTGTGGGCTTTCTTACCAAATCAGGCCTGGCTCCTCCTGCTGGAAGGGCTGCCCTGTGAGCTCCTTAGCCCACCTGCAAATAGGTTTCCTTGGATTTTTCCACGCAGGCACATCTGTCTGCTTTCTCTGGTCCTCTCTTCCCATCCCTTCGTAAGATTTTTGAGGCGGCATTTCTTAGCTGTACTAGCTGGCATATTTTGATATCCCTTTCCTTTGTTCTCAGTACAAGGCACACTCACATGTTTTGTTTATCTTAGGGTGGAAGAGCCTGTTTGAAACCACAGTTTCTAAAGAAGAAAATAAGGAAATCTTGAAAAAAAACAGTGTTGATGGTCCTTTGGACTTCATGCTGGGAAAAACTTGCATAATTGAGGACCAATTAGAGGAAGATCAAGGAAAAAAGAACAAGCTTTTCAGCAAAATGTTAGTTACTATTCAGAAAAACTACACGAAAGAGAGGAGTTTTAAAGGTGTTGAACTTGTGAAGAATCTTTGTCTAAAATCTTCACTCACTAGAAAACCTGGAAGCGTTCCCAGAGGAAGAAAACCCCGTTCACAGTATTCAATTCTGTTTAAACAAGTAGGAGTGAACACAGTACGTAAGTGTTACAAATGTAACATCTGTGGGAAAATCTTTCTTCACAGTTCTTCCCTGAGCAAACATCAGAGAATCCACACTGGAGAAAAGCTCTACAAATGTAAGGAGTGTCGGAAAGCTTTCAGCCAAAGCTCCTCCCTAACGCAGCACCTGAGAGTCCACACTGGTGAGAAACCGTACATGTGTGGTGAGTGTGGGAAGGCCTTCAGCTTCACCACCTCTCTCGTCGGGCACCAGAGAATGCACACTGGAGAGAGACCCTACAAATGTAAGGAGTGTGGCAAGGCATTTAAAGGCAGTTCATCCCTTAATAATCACCGGCGTATTCATACTGGGGAAAAGCCTTATAAGTGTAATGAGTGTGGGAGAGCCTTCAGCCAGTGTTCATCTCTCATTCAACATCACAGAATTCACACTGGAGAGAAGCCGTATGAATGTAGCCAGTGTGGAAAAGCCTTCACGTCAATATCAAGGCTTAGCAGACACCATCGGATTCATACTGGGGAGAAGCCCTTTCATTGTAATGTGTGTGGGAAAGTGTTTAGTTACCACTCGGCCCTGATTATCCATCAGAGAGTTCACACTGGAGAGAAACCATATGTGTGCAAAGAATGTGGGAAAGCTTTCAGCCAAAGCTCAGCACTTATCCAACATCAAAGAATCCACACTGGTGAAAAGCCTTACACGTGTGAGGAGTGTGGGAAGGCTTTCTCCTGGATCTCCCGGCTGAACATACATCACAGAATCCACACGGGAGAAAAGCCGTATCATTGTAAAGAATGTGGAAAAGCTTTCAGTTCCCACTCGGCAGTCAATACGCATCGAAAAATCCATACTGGTGAGAAACCTTATAAGTGTAATAACTGCGACAAAGCCTTCAACCAAAGCTCAGCCCTAATTCAGCACCAGAGAATTCATACTGGAGAGAAACCATTTAATTGTAAAGTATGTGGGAAAGCTTTCAGGCAAAGTTCATCCCTGATGACGCACATGAGGATTCATACAGGAGAAAAGCCTTATAAATGCAAAGAGTGTGGGAAAACTTTTAGTCAGAGTTCGTCTCTTGCAAATCATCAGAGGACTCACAATTGAGAAAAACTATAAGGAAAAGGCATGTGGTGAGTTTTCTAAGAGAAATTCATTTTACACTACCTGACAATAGATCCTGAGAAATAGCGGAGGGGTAGAATATCAAGTTAGACCTCAGCAAACATCAGACACTTCATGATTCAAAATAAACGTGGGGATGTTAGAAAGGCTTCTGTGAATGTTTTTTCTCACATGTTCTTAAGTAACTTAGGAAAGTTGACTAAGAATAAAGGATCGCTATATTTTCTTTCTAGTGATGGTTATTTAACAGCCCCCAGCTTTACCAGGCATTTCCAGGAACCTGCTGATTTAGGTAAATATCCATCCCTGTCACCAGGTTTCAGGTAACTTGAGGATCTAGTTTGGGGGGCTTTTAGGGATTATGCAAACCAGTTATTCAGGGAAAGAACTATACCTGTAGCTACCTCATTGTCACTAAAGTTTGTTTTTAGTACACTGGAAACAAATTCTGTACTTGGATTTTGTTAAAACACTTGGTTCCTTTCTCCTGTGTAAGCCATGGACCTGAGAAGAAAGCACTGTGGGCACCATAGTGTGCTGTTGAGCTTGCTTTCCACCCTCCTGTTCCAGCCTCTGTTGAGATCTAAAGTCCCTTTGGGAAAAGCACAACATCTCACTTGTTTTCTCAAAAGTGATTGCCTCTGCCGTGTCATGTTGTGATGTAAAAGTTACTCAGACAACTGCTTTTGCAATTTGATGATAAATAATGTTGGAAAAGAGAAAGTATGTCACAGTGTAGTAATAGGGAGTACAACCTTTAACCTCCAGACTGCCTGCTTCCTGAGTTCAGTGGTCACCAGCCACGAAGAAGATCCAGAAACAACATAGAACTCAAGTCATTTTCCCAAGAGTCAGCTAACTCGCCCAGGCATCCCCAGCACAGAGCGCCAAAGCCCCACAGGGTCTTGCAGGAAGCTCCAAAGAAGTCTCTTCACAGCTATTGTTTACTGCTTACATAAACTTGCGATGAGATTTGAGAATCAAGTTCCATGAGATCCCTGAGACTGGTTTCATGAGTCTTGTGAGCCTCTTACCTCCTGGAGGTAATGTTTCAATTCAAAAGAAATACCTACCTAACACCCCATCCCTTTCTCTGGTTGTATTCTTTCTGCCCTTTCTATGATGAGCTGAGTCGTGTTGGGGGTGATATGGATGTCCCATCATTCTCATCCATTTATGGCTAAGCATTGGGCTATGAATGCCATAGAAACCATTATCCCATAGTCACTACCATCTGCCATAGAACGTTGCCCTTCACGAGCAAGGTTAGCAGCAGTAATCTGTGATGTAAACACAAATGTATAGAAGAACCTTTCCAACATGAAAAATCAAGTGTTTAAACACATGAGCCTATGGGGAACATGGTACAGTCAGACCACAACATTCCATCCCTAGCCCCCATAGGCTCATGGCCATCTCATGATGCAGAGTGCTTTCATTCCAACTTCAGAGTTCCCCATAATCTTTTATCAGCCCCAACACTATTCAAAAGTCTGAAGCCTAAGACTAAGAAGCCTAAGGTATTTTCTTAACTGTGAGCCCTGTAAAATCAAAAATCAAATTACATACTTCCAGCAGAGAATGGCACTAATTAAACCTCCCCATTCCAGAAGGTGGGAATGTGGACAGCAAAGAATGATCCAATCACAGCACGGCTGAAATTCACCAGAGCACAGCAAATCCTGCAGCTCCCTGTCTGGCATCTGGGCCTTGTGTTGGAATCATTTGGGTCCCAATGGTCTGGGTAGCTCCACCCATCCAGCTCTGCTGCCTGTAGCTTTCCTTGGCCGGTATCCCATAGTCCTGGAATCTCCAACATTCTGAGGTTTCCATTGAAAGTTGGGCTTTTTGGTGGTTTGAACGTAAGTGTCTCCAGTGGACTCCTATTTGAGTACTTGATCCCTATGTGATGGTGCTGCTGTTGGGAAAGCTGTGGTCTTGGGGAGGCAGAGCCTTGTTGGAGGAAGTGTGACACGGGGTAGGCCTTCGAGTGCTACAGCCCAGCCTCCCTTGCCACATTCGGCTTGCACTGTCTGCTTTCCAACTCTACCTGCGATACGATGGTTTGACCTTCCACCATGGACTATGTCCCCGTGAAATGTGCGATGCCTGCTGGCTGGCTGCCCTGCCATGCTTCCCTCACCACGATGACACTTCCCTTCAAAACCGAAAGCAAAAAATAAACCCTTTCCTTCCATAAGCTGCTGCTTGTCTGTTTTATCCTAGTAATGAGAGAGTGAGTGAGGCAGAAAATTGAACCGAGACGTGTGGCCATGGTGTGTCTGTTAGTGTCTTGGAACTTGTTTGTGGGAGGACTATGGGAAGACCTGAACTTTGGACTATAGATCTTGCAGAGCTGTAAGCAGAGCTTGATGGGCCATTATGGTTAGAGTTTGAACGGCTTAAATCCCACGAGAACTATGGACTATGGAAGCTTTTGGCTTTTGAGGTTTAGAGGACAAATGAACTTTGTTAAGATTGGGCTAGAGTCAATTTATATTAGAGGCTAGCTGCTCTACCAGTGTTCTGAGAACTTGAACACAGTTGAATCTAAAGTTAGTGGGCTGGTGTCTTTGACAGAAATAAATGGAAGTAACTTTTAGATCCAACCATTTTAGATGTGATTTTTTTTTTTTTCAAAGTAGGGTCTCACTCTGGACCTGGAATTCACTATGGAGTCTCAGGGTGGCCTCAAACTCTCAGTGATCCTCCTACCTCTGCCTCCAGAGTGATGGGATTAAAGGCGTGCGCCACCACGCCCGGCTTCAGATGTGATTTTTTAAGAGATTACTACCATTGAGGATGGGCTAGCTGCTCTACATTGGACCAACAGGAGTATGGACTCTCTTAAAGGAGGGATTGAAGGAAACATGCTGAGGGAATTTCCTGCTTCTCAAAAGTCAGCTTTATTCCTCCCTGGGTCATCAAATTTTAGCAGCCTAGCCCATCTGCTACTAGTTTGGGGAAAGTATAACATGCAGAAAAAAAGTCATTGAATTTGCAACTTGTTTTTGGAAGGCAGCTATGTGCAGCACCATCACCAATGCTGCACAGTGGCTTGTGCTTTTGGAGATGGCCCCTGAGTTGATGTGGAGCAGGGTCATAGTCTCTGATAAGACTTAGGTTTCAGTTTCCCTGTGGCCATGTGACCTTTTACTGATCACCAAATAAGGCAAACGGACAACTGACATCTCTTGGCCAGGGCTACTCCCTGGCATTGATCAAAGGTCCCAAGCCCACTGTTTGGATGCCGACAGCCTGCTCGGGCATTGGCAACAACCTCTTGTCTAGTTCTCTCCAACACAAAAAACAGGTAACATAATGACCTCTTGAAAGCCTGTAGGGTGGTCTCTGGTCTCAAACTTGCAGACAGGCTTGCATCTGGACCTTTGGGGAATCCCCCTGGTACTATCCAGCCCTTGGGAACATTGCCCTCTGGTCTTGGCGTCTCTACTCTTTTTCTATAATGGGTAATATCACCTCCCACCACAAGGAGTCGCAAATTCGAGGTTTACGAGCACTTCACAAGGCTAGAGGCATTAAGCTTTCCCAGAAGGAAGCCATCTCCTTCTGGGAGGAAGTCCTCCAGATCGCCCCCTGGATGATTTCTGGGGACCCATATGACCCAGATGTATGGACCCACATAGCTTATCTGGCTAGGAGATGAGAAAGTCAGGAAGGAAATCCTGCCCCCTTTCCTCCCAATTGTAGCTGTTCTTAGGCAATGTATTAGTCCCTCTAAGTCCACCACACCAAAATTAGATGATGACTCCGTTGAGGAAGGTCCGGAGGACTGGCCAGGGGTGGACCTCTGCTTCCTTGAAAAGGCTACAGAAGAAATTAGAAAAAAAACTGACCCCAGACTCTCCCACTCCCACTCCCCTTTGCCCACCCTTACTTACCTCCTGACCTGGGCTCCTCCTGCCCCCGCCCATGTTGTATGGGTCAAAAGAATCCCAACATGATGAATCTCCATGACCAGGACCTTCCTCCATGTGCTTCCTTATGCTCACACAACACCTATGCAAACTCAGACAACATGATGAATCTCCATGACCAGGACCTTCCTCCATGTGCTTCCTTATGCTCACACAACACCTATGCAAACTCAGACAACATGATGAATCTCCATGACCAGGACCTTCCTCCATGTGCTTCCTTACGCTCACAAAACACCTATGCAAACTCAGACAACATGATGAATCTCCATGACTAGGACCTTCCTCCATCTGCTTCCTTACGCTCACACAACACCTATGCGAACTCAGACAACATGATGAATCTCCATGACCAGGACCTTCCTCCATCTGCTTCCTTATGCTCACACAACACCTATGCAAACTCAGACAACATGATGAATCTCCATGACCAGGACCTTCCTCCATCTGCTTCCTTACGCTCACACAACACCTATGCGAACTCAGACAACATGATGAACCTCCATGACCAGGACCTTCCTCCATCTGCTTCCTTATGCTCACACAACACCTATGCAAACTCAGACAACATGATGAATCTCCATGACCAGGACCTTCCTCCATCGGCTTCCTTACGCTCACACAACACCTATGCAAACTCAGACAACATGATGAATCTCCATGACCAGGACCTTCCTCCATGTGCTTCCTTACGCTCACACAACACCTATGCAAACTCAGACAACATGATGAATCTCCATGACCAGGACCTTCCTCCATCTGCTTCCTTACGCTCACACAACACCTATGCAAACTCTGAGACAACAATAATCCACTATGTGGCCAACCTTCTCCCCTTTACTAACCACCCCAATGCTTCTAATTGCTTCTTTTGTGCGTCCACAGTCCACCCCCTGCTAACCACGGTCCCTGTTAATGCCACCCTTGAATACCCACATCTATAACGAACTATTCCCATCCCGCATTGCTGACATTCCCCTTTGATGCCCGTCAAGGCATGTCCATCTGCCTGTCCAGCTCCAAGCCGACCAGAGCTGAAAGTCTCAGTATTTCCATAACCAGAACCACTTGTGTCAAGACACCCGCTCTCTTATGGTGCGAAGGGCTAACCACCCCATGCATAAATGTGTCCTCTCCCACTTACGGTTCCCCAGTCTGGACTGTTCCACAGGTGTATCTCTACGAGGAAGAAGAAGTGGCCTACAGACTCCACCACATGAACCGAGATTTTCATTCCCTTACTGCTGGGTCTCGGCGTGATGCTGTCCCAGGTGCCTCCAGTGCTGCAGGAGCCGCCCTTGGCCAAACCAACCACCTCGAGGGCACGGGACTTCCGAGACAAGCTTGATCAGGCCATGGCATCCACCACCAACAGCCTGAGTCTCTTCAGAGAATTAAACTCTTGTGGGTGTGGTACTCTAAAACCGTAGAGCCTTAGACCTCATCACTGCTGAACATTGGAGGGACATGCATGGTCTTGGGAGAAGAATGTTGTTTTTTGTCAATGAATCAAATGTTGAAGAAAATGTTAAAACAAAGAAGCCGGGCGTGGTGGCGCACGCCTTTAATCCCAGCACTCGGGAGGCAGAGGTAGGAGGATGGCTGTGAGTTCGAGGCCACCCTGAGACTACATAGTTAATTCCAGGTCAGCCTGGGCCAGAGTGAGACCCTACCTTGCAAAACCAAACCAAACCAAACCAAACCAAAACAAAACAAAACAAAACAAAACAAAACAAAACAAAACAAAAAAACCTCTGCAAGGAGCTACTCGGCCACTATAAACCTGACAACCTCACCATCTGGTTCTCTAATTCCTTAGTCACTTGGCTCCTCCCCTTCCTTGGCCCCCTCCTGGCTATAGGAACCCTGTTACTTGTGGCCCCCTGCCTTATCAAATTCCTCAGACAACAAATAACTAACATTGCTAAGGTTGCTACCAATCAGGTTCTCGTGCACCACCTAGCTCTGTCTGAACCTGTTATAGATCACAAAGACCTTGCTCAATGTGATGATGCTGCAGCATTATAAAAACAAAGGGGGAGCTGTCGGGCACAGTCAAAGGCCCCAGGCCACTGGAGGCTAAAGTAAGGCTTGAGCTGTCAGGCATAGCTAAAGGCCCCAGGCAGCAGGAGGTTGCAGCAGGCCTAGACCCTGATAATCTTGCTCTGAGACCGGCAGGAGTGGGGCTGCACCCTCCCTTTGCCTGGGGCACCTACACTTCCTGATAGGACTTAGGTTTTGGTTTCCCTGTGGCCATGTGGCCTTTTACTGCTCACCTGGAAAGTCCCTATATGTTAATGAGATATCAGCCAGCAGCTTTCACACAGCCAATCCCCCCGTGACCCGTACCCCAAACAAATAAATGAGCTGTCCTCTGACACAGTCTCCCGGGTGATTCTTCCCGTCGCACTCACGGCCACTGAAGACCCTGCTCCACAGTTGCCTGGACGCCTCTGGAAAACCGATGTGCAGCCATCCCAGGTCGGCCAGGGACCACAACTCTCCCTTGCATCCTGCCAGCTGTAAGAAACGGGAAGCCAGAACCTCTATCATCCTCTGCCTTTTCTTTCTACTTTTCCTATCAAATCAGAGGCTAATATGGCCAACAGCGTCCACATGCTTTTTCCCCACCACAATTCTTCCCTGCTTCCCACAAGTTCTTACCTTACCAACCACAGCAAAGGTCACACAACTGCTACCACAGCCTGCTTATGATCCTGTCCCATATGTGCATTTTTGTGGATTGCAGCCCATTCTCCAGCTCATCAGTCATTCTGGGTGGCATTTGTATATCCATGTGGCTTACACGATGCATCAAGGAAGCATGCCACTCCATACCATGCACAGGAAGGTAGCTACCTTGGGACTCCTCTCAACAATGCTCCATCCTCAGATGGCTCCACCTTGGTTGCATGTCTGATCTCCCATTCCATCAGGGAGGTTCATCCCATATAAATGAGGCAAAATATCCGTGCCCTTGTGTATGTTCTACCTGCAGACTGGTGAACAACAGCAACAACAACTTTAATTCTTCATGTTAAAAATGCATCCTTTCAACAATACTAGTGGGACACTTTAGGGATGACTGGACTCCAAAGTAAACAGCTTTCTCCTTGATTAAATGCAGGAATTGTCTTTGGGCCCATAGGGGGAAATCTAGGTCATTACACTTTACTATAGGTCAGAATGTCAGAAGTCTGGCCTTTCCTTATTTCTGCCTCATTAGGTAGTCTTTCCACTCCCTTCTGCAAAGGCCCTTCCTAGAGAATTAAGATTTTTGAGAAGCTTGCCCTTTATCAGAAATCCTGATCCCAGGGCTGGAATGATGGCTTAGCGATTAAGGTGTTTGCCTGCAGAGCCAAAGGACTCAGGTTCAACTCCCCAGAACCCATGTAAGCCAGATGCACAAGGGGGCACATGCGTCTGGAGGCCCGGAAGTGCCCATTTTCTATCTGCCTCTTTCTCTCTCTCTCAAATAAATAAATGAAAAAAAAATTTGGATCCCAGACATCTGACATCGGGACTAGACTGACTAAACCAGCTGCCCATCCATGGGACTCATTAAAATTCCCAATCTGAGCCTCAAGTCTTCTCAAATGCCACCTTGACTCCCTAGGCAAGAGCTCTGCCTTGCTTTCTTCTCTGAAGCTCGGGGCTTCTCAAGTCCCCTCTTGCTTTCTTAGGCAGGAGTTGTTTCCTACCTTCCCTTTAAGCCCCTTCTCTTAAAGCTCTCCCTCCGAAAGCTCCACGCTGTAATAAAATCTCTCTAAACCTCAACCTTTGGTCTGTACATTTCATTCTTTGATTCTTAAGATAAGAATCTGGAGACACCCACAAATGATCAGTGCACTAGTGTATCATATTGGTGCATTAGCAAGGAACCCCAAAATTCCTCTATCATTATCAGAGGACATTAGCAATCCTTAAAGATGTAACTTAAAAAGCCACAAGGATATATGTGCATTGTAAAGCAGCCTAAGAGGCCATTCTCTTTTGTGAGGCCCGTTCTCACACTTGGATGTCTTTCCTTTCCCTAGGAGATTCTAACTCAAGAGACGCCTACAGCTGTCTGTCTTTCTTTCTTTCCAGGAGTACTTCTTTTTCTTTCTACCATTTAATACAATCTTCAACTTTGATTCATCAGTTGGCTCTTCGTAGAATCCAGCCTAGTGTCAGAAGCCACAAACCTCAGTTTTCTCCTGAGTGGAGGTTTCTGAAGAAAGGACTCTCCAAGTGCAAGGAGAGGCCAGGAGTGCAACCTCTACCCACTTGTCACTGTTGACACCCTGACTTGCAGTTCCTAAGAGCCAGTGAGCCTCCAAGAGTTCTCTTAGCACCCTGTATTCCTCAGAGTAGGTCTTGGTCTTGAGGTGAGCCCATGCCCCTGGGTTATGACCTTAAGAAGTGCTTCTCATCTCCATCCTACAGTTGAGACAGGAGGGCTGGAAGGGGTGGAGAGGAGTGTTTCACTTACATTCATTATATTTTAGTAAAATAGTTTTCCTGGAAATAATCCCCTTTCCTGGGGATCATGGATACAACTGTTTCTGCAACATCCTGCTGGATATCTAAGAGTTATCTTAAGTTTGTCATTTTCATAATTAATTTCCGGTATCTTCCCGTCTGAACTTCTCCAGACCTGTTACTCCTGTTGTTTTTTCAATATTGTCAGTGGTGATGAGTGGAAGGAGTGGAATTTATTCCTGGTCCTGTCCTTAACCAGTAAAGGGTTAATATCCTTCCCTGAAAACTAAAGGGAACTAAAGAGTTCAAAGCTATCCCTAAAGCCTGCGGGCAGTAAAGAAGTTTGACACCTTTCCTGATCGATGTGCTCCCCTTAGCCTAGATGGCCTTGAAGGACCAGAGACCATCTGAGTGTCCTTCCTTAGACATTCCTGGCTGAAGAAGCCTATTCTGAACAAGGACACAAACGGCTATAATTTTCTTATCAGCTGCACCTGGCCCAATCTGTTTTTCTTTGGATTCTTATAAATTTACACCCTAACCTGACTCAGTGCTTCAGCCTTCATCCACTCACTGTTTCAATAAACAGTCTTGTCTGTAGAGAACAAGTCGGGTGTTCTCTTTTGCTTTTCTCTTACACTTCCCTTACAACCAGTCTGTTCCTCTCTCAGCAACCTGTGCTCCTTTTCCCGAGACCTCCACCGAAGCAAAATCCCTTCTGATGCTAGCTAGAATGAATTCTAGGTAGAGCTGATTGGTGAAGTCAAGTTGAAAACGAAAGATGCTGAAACCAACCCACGAAAATGCCTCAGGAACACTGTGGAGATTTCCAAAATTCAAGTGAAGTTCTCCCTTTTTGTTTTGGTTTTTCGAATAGGGTCTCACTCTAGCCCAGACTGTCCTGGAATTCACTATGTAGTCTCAGGGTGGCCTCGAACTCAGTGATCCTCCTACCTCTGCCTCTGGAATGAGTGCTGGGATTAAAGGTGGCGCCCGGCTTTGAGGTTCTCTTGGAAGTTGAGTAGTCAATGACTTTCTTTTCTTTTAAAATTTTATTTATTTATTTGAGAAAGAGAGCGACAAAGAGGCAAGACAAAGAGAGACACTGCAAACGAAGTCCTGATGCAAGTGCCGCTTAGTGGTGAGCCTCTTCAGCCCCCTCGGTTACCTACCTACCTACCTCCTCCCTCGGTCCTTCCTTCCTCCCTCCCCGGCGGGCTTGATGCTCCTTTTGCTTCCAAGGCCATCCGGGGCCTCATAGCAAGACCCTTGAAACAAAACAAGCCAAAGAATCCCCAAACCGCATCAAAGCGTTATTTCCTGTGTACTGTCCGCCTCAATCTAAATAAGCATGCTGAGCTACTGCGCACAGTCTCGTTCCCAGGTCTTCCTTGTTCACATGTTTATTCTTTGAGTCAGGCCGGCCTGGAACTCAAGGCATTGCCCAGCTGGTACTAGCGGGGTGCTCCATCACTCCCGCTCTCCCGTTTAGCTCCACCACCCCGCGGACTCGGGCCACGGCCCTAAGGCAGAGCGAGTGCCCCGGCCTCGCCAGCCACTCTCCTTCCCTCCCTCGAAGGGCAGCAGCACGCGGCCGCCGGCGCCAGTTCATCTCCGGAAGTCGCGCCGGCGCGGTGTCCTCTGGGAAGTGTAGTCGGAGCGGGCGCTAGGCATGCCGGGAGTAGTAGTTCCCCGGGGTTCGCGCGGAGCCTTTGGGGCGGCGGGTGGCCTTTGGGGGCGGCTTCTGGCCAAGGTTTTCCCGAGTCCGCCAGGCGCGCGGCTCCGGGCCGAGACCGTCCGGCTGCCTGCTGCGAGCCGCGGCTGGACGAGCGCCTCTGTCGGTGTGAGTGCGCGGCGGGCGGGCGGGCGTGGGCGCGGGCCCCGCGGGGCGGCCGGGGCGGCGGGGCCGGGGCGCGGCGCGCTGGCTCGGGGAGGCCCGCCCGCCTCTGGCTTCGTGGTGAGCGGAGTAGACAACAATAGCTGACGCCTACCGAGAGAGGCACCGGGCTCGTCGAGTGCATCCTCTCACTCAATGCCAGACTCTAGGCGGTTGGCCCGTCCCTGTCCCCGCATTAACCAGGACGAAACCAGGGCCCAGGGTGGCCAGATTCCTTGCTGAGATTTGACTGGAGTCTTGGGTCGGAGCCGGGCTCCCTGCTCTGTGCTACTCACGGTGTTTTGTCATTTGGGACAGACCAGGATTCCCTGGTTAGGGGTCTACTACATCTCAAAGTGTGGTGGCAAGACAGTCCTCCTTCCAACACCACCGCGGGTTGAGTGAGATACCCGAACGTGGCCTCTGCAATCCTCCTGTCTACTTTAACCCATCTTTCGATGATGATCGGTGACCATGCCATAGCGTGTCCACCGTGCGGCTGTATGTGACCCAGGATAGCTATGAATGCAGCCCAACGCATTTGTAGATGACATGTCACAATGTCAGAAGGTTGTACATCCCCTGAACGCTATGAAAATAGTTATACTGTATTGTGGAGGGAATGATGAAAAGAAAAAGTGTGTTTGGTACAGACTTTTTTTTTTTAAATGCATATTTTTGATCTGTAGTTGGTTGACTCTATAGATGTGAAAGTCACCATAGGCGTGGCCTTTACTTTTTAAAGGCCCTGAGAAGAGGGCTGGGGAGACGGCTCAGTGGATCAAGCACAAAGGAGTTGGGATCCCCAGCACCTGTAACACGGTGGCTGCCTGTAACATCAGTGCTTGGGAGGGGGCGACAAGGCAACCTCAGGGCAAGTGGGTTAGCTGGGCCAGCCCGGTCAGCAAATTCTGGGTTCCACTGTGAGGCTCTGCCTCTGTAAAGTGAAGAGTGATAGAGGAAGATGCTGGACTTCAGCCTGTGGCCTACACACGTGCACATACATGTGTACCTGTATGCATACACACGTATGCAAAAAGGCAAGAAAATAAAAATAACAAAAAGCAGAAGTGTGCGCTGTAAAGTCACGTGATTATTTCCCCGCTGGCTGGCTGGCATGTTGCTGGAGATTTCATGGCACATTCCGTGCTTGTGCTGTCATGCAGGATGGTACCTGGGTGAGCCCACTGCAGGCTGTGGAAGAGTTAGCCCAGGGAGTTGACACACCCTCTGATCTTGCTTTCTGTGGGGCAGTCATGGTTCCCCACTAGCTCACGTGCATGTGTAGGGAGAGGATGCGGTGTCAGTGTTGGGGACCGGGCAACTAAACAACCTGTGTCTCTTGGAGGCTGTGTTCCAATGCTATTAACCCAGGAAGGTGTGGTAAGGCAGGTGCAGAACAAGGGTGAAAGGCAGGGAACGTGCATAGCTTGCTTTATACTAATGGTTTTTGGGGAAAATACAATATGCCATTGAGAGCAAGCATCTTTAATTTTTCCACAGGAGGAAGAAGATGAGGCAGGATGAGCAGTCTTAGGGTCATCTAGCAAAGGGCTTTTGTGGGGACTTTCCAGTTCACTGTGCCTGCTGAGTGTGTAAACTAAAGTTAGCTCAGGACCCTTTATGCTGGATGCGTCACAGTTTGCATAGACACCACTAGCAGTAGTAGTAGGTGGGTGTGGACGCACCCATGCCCTGAAATAAGCATGGTCCATATGCAGAAGGGACTGAGGTCGGCAGACTGGCTCACTGGTTCGCATTGTTGATGGGGTTTGGCTTTCTTGGGTCATGGTGGCCGTTATGGGTGGTTGTAACTTCTTCTCTCTAAGCCTTTCCTTAACGCCCCAGTTCCTCATGGCAGCTTTTTCCTTTCCAGACTTACCTTGCAAACATTTTGACAGAAAAACTAAGAAGGAGGAATGGCTGTGGATCTGCTGCGTGCTCGGGGCATGGTAAGTGAAGCTCATCTTTGTGTATGTTGCCTTCCACCTGTAGAGAAGGGACATGTCTGTTTCTGTTTTTGGAGAGAGACACAGAGAGAGATAGACAGAGAGGGAGAGGGAGGCAGATAGACAATGGGTACGCCAGCAGTCTCTCAGCCACTGTGAACGAACTCCAGACACATGCGCCCCCTTGTGGGCAAGTGTGGCATTGTGCCCTTGTGTCACTTTTTGCATCTGGCTAAACGAGGGACCTGGAGATTGGAACCGACATCCTTAGGCTTTAGCAGGCTGGCGCCTTAACCACTAAGCTATCTCTCCAGACTGGCATGTCTGTTTTTTACCGGGTACTTCTAATCTAGAGGCCGTGGAGGGTCCAGAGCCTTCCAAGTTTTACCAAGGCTGACAGGAAATGTTTCTCTTTGTTCCCAGGTGACTATCAATTCACCCAAAACCCACTTTGCAAGCAAAGAGTGAGCTCTGTGTGTGCTTCTCATTATGCTAAGTACTGAGGAATATGGGGTATTAGATAGATAGAGTGTAAAGTTACACTGTGACAGACACAAAAGGGACAGATGTCCTTGACAGACGTTTACTGAGTGCGACAACTGCATCGAGGATACTGGGTAGCACACTGAGCATGAAAGAAGAAATGATCATTTCTACCTTAGGAATAACAACACCCTAAATGTGAGGTCACGTTTGAGTTAATACAGATGTCCAAGACTACAGCTTGTTGCTGGAGAAGGTTAGCCTGGCCTGGGCTTGCAGCTTAGCACTGGGAGGACAGAGGACCTGGCCTGCCTCTGCCCAGAACAACTGTGGTGGTAAACTGGCCAGCGTCCCAGCTTGTCTGTCTAGCAGACACTCCATCTCCTCACTGGATTCTGTTTCTCACTGGCTGTTTTTCATAATAGTTTCGAGAGCTTCTGGTGAGGCATTTTGTAGAGTGCCCTGTATTGTGATCTGTGTGATGTTTTTCTCATTAGGCTGGGTTATGGGTCTGTGGGAAGAAGACCACAGAGGCAAAGTAATGTTTTCATGAAGTCATGTAAAAATTACACACTAGTAAGATGCCCTGTCCCTGCTGATGTTGACCTTGAACACCTGGCTGAGGTAATGTCAGGTAATGTCTACACACCATTTTCTTTTTTTACCACCTCATACTATAATCTTTGGAAAGAAGATACTGTATGCAGCCCACACTTAAGGAATGGGGAATCCATAGAAATTATTTGGAAATATGCAAGGAGAATAGCTACTTCTTTACCACCTGTTTACTTACTTATTTGGTTATAAATAACTAAGTTATTATTGAGTTATTACATATTTAGTTATGCCTGTTCATAGTGTCTCTGTTTCTCTGGACCAAGGATACAGGTCTGGCAGCAGTAACAGCTCATGTTCACTGTGGACTGTGTCTGTGTGACAACGCCACATGTCCTGAGCATACAACATGGCAGCTAGGCTTCAGTGGTGACACCTACAAGCCACTGCCTTTCCTCAGAAGTCACATTCTTTCCAGTGAATTCCACTGGACACTGATTTTTCACAAGGGAGGGACTCTTTGGTGAGAGATGCATTAATATCACGTTATACAAAAAGCATGTGAGGTGAGAGATAAAATTAATGCCATCTTGAGAAAGTACAATCTACTGCATCTGTCTGAATTAAAAACATCTAGCTACTTTGACCCAGTGGTTCAATTTATTTTATAAATATAAGCTTAGGGGGCTGGAGAGATGGCTCCATGGTTAAGGCACTTGCCTACAAAGCCTAAGGACCCTGGTTCCATTCTCTAGTACCCATATAAAGCCAGATGCACAAGGTGGTGCATGTGTCTGGAGTTGACTGCATCTGCAGTAACTTAGAGGTCCTGGCATACTCATATTCTCTCTCTTTCTCAAATAAGTAAATAAACAAATTAAAATATTTAAATATAAGTGTGCATGTCCCCAGGGTTGCCTGTATGAGAATGGTTATTGTTCACTATTTGTGACAAAGAAAGAGAACAACTCTCTAAATACCCATCACAGGGTGTGGTTAATTAAGCTATGGAATCTGTACAGTGGGATATATTAAGTAAGAATGGAATCCATACCACACCACTGAGCAACATCCACATTTAAATTGAAGTCAGCAGCTGAGGGTATGGCTCAGAGGTAGAGTACATGCTTAGGATGAGTGAAGCCCCAGGTTCCATCCCCAGCACTGAAAACAAGTAAGTAAGTGAATAAATGGAAGACACAGGCACACACTGGAGAAAAATGTGAGGGTGAAAAGAAATAAGTGAAAGATTGTTTTTCTGCCTGGCTCCATAAATCACAAGGAATAATCAGGTTGTAACTTATATTCTTGTGGATATGTATACAATTTTTCAACAAATAGTTTTTTGTTGTTCCTTGCTTTTTCATATGAACCAATGATACATTAAGATCAAATGCTAATATCATGCATACAAATTTCCCATTCATTTTAATGGCTATCCAATATGTTATGGAATACGTGTGCTGTAATTTGCTTATCTATTTCCTTATCAATAGACATGTAGATTCTCCTCAATTTTTCACCACTTTATGAGTTTTCTACTTTGGCTGTAACAATTTACCACAGATTCTGTGGTTTAGAATAACATGAATTTATTCTTTTAGTTCTAGAAGTCAGAAGTCTGACTTCCACTAGTTAATGTCAAACTGTGAACAGAGCTGGTTCCCTATGGATAGTGGGAGGGAAAATCCATTTTCTTTTCCTTTTCTCCATGGAGTAGTTGCTGCAGTCCTTGGCTTACAGCTCTCCATCCCTCTTCAAAGGACATCACCTCTTTTACCATATGGCTTTCTCTTCTTACCTTTTACTCCTCCTGAATCCTTATAAGGACCATGCCATTACAGTGAGTCTATGCAGATCATAATCCAGAGTTATCTCCTTGTCTCAAGATCTTTATGGAAACAGATCTTCAGAGTCTCTTCTGTCATGCGTGTAATTGTTACAGGTTCAGTTATGAGCTACAACTTAGAGGGGATGTTGTAAATAAATATCTGTTGTTACTTTCACATTGTTGGTATAAAGCCCCTGACCAAAAGCAGCTGGGAGCAAAGTTTTTATTTTATTTTTTATTTTTTGAGAGAGAGAGAGAGAGACAGACAGAGAGGAAGAGGCAGAAAGAGAGAATGAGAGCGCCAGGGCCATTTCACCCTCTGTGAACAAACTCTAGATGCATGCGCCCCTTTGTGGGCAAGCTGGGCATTGCACGCTTGCATCACTTGCATCTGGCTAAACATGGGACCCAGGGAATCCAACGGGCGTTCTTAGGCTTGGCAGGTAGGCACTTTAAACACTAAGCCATTTCTCCAGCCCCAAAGTTTTTATTTTGGTTTATAGTCTCAAGGAGAAGCTTCATGATGGCAGGGGAAAGATGGTAGAGCAGAGGCTGGGCATCACCTCTGCCACAGCAGGTGGAGACTGCAGCAGCTGAGTGAGCTGAATTCTAGCAAGAGGAAGCCCACCCCCGACAACACACCTCTTCCAGCAAGTCTCTACCTCCCAAATTGCCATTAGCTAGGGACCAAGCATTCAGAATACACGAGTTTATGGGGAACACCTAATGGAAACCACCACAACGTCTTTTACCAGTTGTGTGATTATTTCTTATGGTCGAGTCCCAAGGTTAGACTGATGTTTTCTTTTTATATTTTGGTAGATTCTCAGTAAAATATCCATGAAAAGCATTGTACCAAGTTTTACTCCCTTGAGAGTTTTTACATGGCGGTCTAGCTTCCTGGTGAATGCTTTTATAGTCTGGAGTGGGCTCCGGTTCTCTACTTTCTCAGCGGTGCTCTCACGAATCTGTCTCGTCCTGCAAGTCCATTAGCTCTTGGAGGTTCACAGTCAGCAGAACCCATCTGACGGTGTTCAGACCTACCTGAATTCAGATCCTGCTTCCATCACGTTTTACGGTGTGACCTTGGGAAGGTTACTTAACCTTCCTGGGCCTGTCTTTTCATTTGTAAATTAATTTAACTATAGTATATTTGTGGCAGGAGTTTTGTCAGATGTAAAGGAGGAGTATATGCAGAGTTTCTGTCATATCCCTAGTGTATTCAGTAAGCTAGTATTGTTTTTATTTTTGTGTTGGTGTTTTCCTCTGCTTTCCAGTATTTCTGTAAATAGATTCTGTTCGTTATAATCTTTTCTTTCAAAGTCACTTAGATTTCACATGGGCGGGGGGGATGTGCCTAGACATTTTAACTTCAGGTTGGAATTTCAGTTTCCTGTTGTTGGAAACTTTGCCTGTTATATTTTATCTTGTCTCCACAGCATGTGTTATGTGTCATGTGCCTTTGATCTGTACAAGTAGCTGATTCAGAATACTTAGAATCCTGAGACCCTTTCAGAGTCGCTTGCTTTGCACTCAGTGCCACCTTGTTATGGAGTCTTCTGTTGAAGACAGTGTCCAGGGTGAGCAGGCATGGGTTTGCTGTTCCAGGTGCCTGTGTCATTCAGGGACGTGGCCGTGCTCTTCAGCCAGGATGAGTGGTTGCGCCTGGACTCGGCCCAGAGACGCCTGTACCGGGACGTGATGCTGGAGAACTACAGCAACCTGGTGGCGCTGGGTAAGGGTTTGCTGGATACCATCCTCTTTGCATTCAGAGTCTCCAGTTTTCTACCCAGTTACAGTCCAGTCTCTAGAGCTGAAAGCACGTGTTGTTGCTGTGATGTCTTCATGCTGCTCCTCTCTCCTTCCTCCTCCTCCCTTCATCTCATTCCTGATCAGTTGTCCTCTATTCAGCAAGCCAATGACTGAATCCTAGCTTAAATTCCAAAAAATATTGAGATGTTTTTGAAACATGTATTGGAACCTTCTCTCAGAGGCAGTCACTGCCAGGACCTTGTATTGTTTCTGTTAAGCCCTGCTTCCTGCCCGTCTTCTGAAGGTTTTGGTACCCCTGAGCAGGGTTTGTGCTATCTGCCCCTCCCAGGTGGGCCTTCTCTGCCCTTGAAGTTGGGTAAGTCGTGTAAGTTTGCTCTGGATTGCTCTTCAGGCTGTTCACTCAGACTCCATTTCCTTCCTCATGAGCAGGGATTCCAGTTTCGGTGCCTAAGCTGATTTACCAGTTGCAACAAGGAGATGACCCCTGTGTAGTGGGAAGAGAAGACCCCCCAGACACCTGCTTAGGTGAGTCAGACATTTGGAAATGAGGACGTAGGAGTTTGCACGAGCAGGGGCTGAAGAAGCCATAAACTAGTGATGTTCTTAGAAATACTAAACCCTAATTGACATGTTTAACCCTATTATGTTTCACTAAACTGTATAGTTTATTGACATACAATTATCTAAATGCAGTGATGTAATACTAATCTATTCTCAATTATAGATTGAGTCAACAAAGTCAAGTTTTGGGATGGAGGGATGGCTTAGCGGTTAAGGTATTTGCCTGCAAAGCCAAAGGACCCACATTCAATTTCCCAGGGCCCACATTAGCCAGATACACAAGGTGGCACATGTGTCTGGAGTTCATTTGCAGTGGCTGGAGGCCCTGGCATGCCTATTCTCTCTCTTTCCCTTTTTTTCTCTGTCAAATAAATAAATAAAATAAAATATTTTAATTTATTTATTTATTAGAGAGAGAGATTGGGCATGCCAGGGCCTCCAGCCACTGCAAAAGAACTCCAGATGCATATGCCCCCTTGTGCATCTGGCTTATGTGGGTCCTGGAGACTTGAATCAGGATCCTTTGGCTTTGTAGGCAAATACCTTAACTGCTAAGCCATCTCTCCAGCCCCAGAATAAATTTTTGTTTGTTTGTTTTTCAAGGTAGGGTCTCACTCTGGTTCAGGCTGACCTGGAATTAACTATGTAGTCTCAGGGTAGCCTCGAACTCTTAGCGATCCTCCTACCTCTGCCTCCCAAGTGCTGGGATTAAAGGCGTGCGCTACCAAGCCCGGCCAAAGTAAAATATTAAAAAAAAAAAAGAAAGAAAGAAAGAAAGAAAGTCAAGTTTTAACCCAGAGTACATTAGCAGCAGTTCACACTAAATCTTTTCACCTACAGAGTTAAACTTGGGGCTGAGACATAGTCAGAACTTCAGGATCGATTGCTTTCACATCTCACAAACCTTCATGATTCTCCTGAGATTCCTACAAAGAGAATACAATTTTATGGGTGCAGCTTATTAGAATATGTGAACATTTAATTTCTTCTCATGATGAAGTAGAAAGGAGAAAAGAGGAAGCTGTCTGCTGATGTGCAGGACAGACAGTGACGACATCCCAAGAGCCCCATGTGCTCCCCTTGAGCTTGTCACTGGTCATTGATCATTGTTTGCAAGCCTTCTGTTCGGTAGTCTCTATGTCTGACTTTATTTCTCTTGGGCTGCAGTCTCCTTGTTTTTAGCATTAGCTTATCTAGTGCTTTCCCCCACACCACTCCTCAGCCACTTCCCCACAACAGCTCCATGCTGAGGACAAGGTGGTGCCAGACCTTAGGTATACTATTGCTGATTGACTTTCTGTTGCTTCCAGTTCTCTCTTCCAGCTCAGGATGCATTAATTTTTTAAAAATATTATTTATTTATTTATTTGAGACAGAGAAAGAGAGAGAGAGTGAGAGAGCGTGAGAATGGGCATGCCAGGGCCTCTAGCCACTCCAAACAAACTCCAGATGCATGTTCCACTATGTGCATCTGGCCTATGTGGGACCTGGAGAATTGAACCTGGGTCCTTAGGCTTCACAGCCCAGGATGCATTAATTTTTTTACACATTTTAGATTTCCAGATTTTTCCTGAGTTAGAAGCCTTGTCACCAAAAGAGGACATTTTTATTGAAGAAACATCCCATGGGGTCATAAGGAAGGAATCTGTTAAGTATGGTCACTATAACATCAGCGTTGGAGAAGCTGTGAAATCTGAAAGGAGAAGCGTACAGGAGCCGGGGGAGAAAGCTCTTGAACAGAGAGCAGCTTCACCACAGGACGCCATTGATGTAGATGGGCCCGAACTGGACAAAGCCTTGTTCATAAATCCAGGACTTGTTTCCCAACACAGTGTCCCTGCAGGAAAGATGTCCAGTGTGCATTACACTGTTGAGAAAGATTCTCCACAGAATTTGGATGTAGTGAGACGCTTCCAGATGTTCCCAGGACAAAAGCCTCATGTCTGCAGCACATGTGGAAAGGGCTTCACTCAGAGCCTTCATCTTCTTGAACACCAGAGGCTGCACACTGGGGAGAAACCTTACAAGTGTGATGAGTGTGGAAAAAGCTTCAGCCACCGATCTTCCCTCCTTGCCCACCAGAGAGTGCACACTGGGGAGAAGCCGTACAAGTGTAGTGAGTGTGAGAAAGCATTCAGCAACAGTTCAACCCTCATCAAACACCTGAGGGTGCACACTGGAGAGAAGCCATACCGTTGCAGGGAGTGTGGGAAAGCCTTTAGCCAGTGTTCAACCCTCACCGTGCACCAGAGGATCCACACTGGTGAAAAGCTGTATAAATGTGCTGAGTGTGACAAGGCCTTCAACTGCAGAGCAAAACTCCAGAGACATCAGAGAATCCACACAGGTGAGAAGCCCTATAAATGCAGTGAATGCGGGAAGGGGTACAGCCAGTTTCCCTCTCTAGCTGAACATCAGAAGCTGCACAGTGGAGAGCAGCTGTGTCAGTGTTTGGAGTGTGGGAGAACTTTCACACGCATCTCCACTCTTATTGAACATCACCGGATTCACACTGGCCAGAAACCCCATCAGTGCAACGAGTGTGGGAAGACCTTCAACCAGTCTTCGTCCTTTAACGAGCATCGGAAAATTCACACTGGGGAGAAACTGTACGCCTGTGAAGAATGCGGGAAAGCCTTTGGTTGCAAATCCAACCTGTACAGGCACCAGAGGATCCACACTGGAGAGAAGCCCTACCAGTGCAATCAGTGCGGGAAGGCCTTCAGCCAGTACTCGTTCCTGACTGAGCACGAGCGGATCCACACCGGAGAGAAACTCTACAAGTGTCTGGAATGCGGGAAAGCGTATAGTTACAGGTCAAACCTTTGTAGACATAAGAAAGTTCACCTTAAAGAAAGGCTCTATAAGTGGAAGGAATACGGGACCCCTTTTATTTGTGGTTCATCCCTTATTCCATATCAAAGATTTCTGAAAGCAGAGAAACCTGTAGACTAACTCATCTCCCTAATAAACGGGAATCAGAAGAATTATCTGGAGAATAGTAACTAAGGCACAATCTCAGAATAGCTTTTATTTTTTTTTACTTGTATAGGAAACAGCTAATTATTACTACGTCATGGGCAACTGATCAATGAAAATATGAATAACAGTGACATGTCAAATTCCAAGATTCCTTAAATTCACAGGAAAAGTGTGGAAGTTCTCACTTAAAAAAGCATGACTAATAACTGAATATAAACTTTCACTAGATTTTAATTCTGAGTAAGCTTCAATATGGGAATTTTCTTACAAAGATAGTCACTGAGTTACTTACTAATGAATTGTGAAGCCTCATTTCTGACACAGGATGTGCTTCTTTTCATAGACATAAGATCTTTTCACTCTTCACATGGAAATAATAAAGCTGTTTCTGAGCTGCCCCATATGAAACAAGTTATATGCATACGTACACACACATATAAAACTTTTATGCATATGTGGTCATGTGCCATTTGGACCTTACATGGTCCAAGATAGTCAGTGTGACCTCTTGATGTGATTACATACCTTATTGTTCAGTAGCAATTTTTTGCTGTTATTTTTTGGACACAGGGTCTTGCTAAATAGCCTCATATGGCCTCGGACTTACTGTGTAGCCCAAGAGAACCTTAAGCTCATAATCTTTCTGCCTCAGCCTTCCAAGAACTGGTAGTACAGGCATGAGCCTCCAGGCCCATTGCAATTTTTTTTATTAGTAGAAGGCATATACACTAAAATAGCATTAAAATGTAGAATAGTAAATACATAAGACGTAACATAGTTGATCGTATTTCATGTACTGTACGGGTGCCACACTGTCACCTAGCTGGCAGCACAGTCAGTAGGTTTGCATCAGTGTTGCCACTGACGGGCACTTTGTTGTGCTGAGATGAAAGGTTGGTCACACAGTCATGACCATCTTTATGTCATTAGGTAGTGGGAATCTTCCAGTTCCATCATAGTCTTAGACCACTGTCATATATGTTGTATATCACTGACCAAAACCCCATGCTGTGGTGTGACTACACACATATGCACACACTCACACACACACACACCATATATATACACACAGACATAAATGTGTGTATGTATATATATAAATACACACACGTGTGTGTGAGTGTGCACATATGTTTATACATACAGAGTTCTAGAGCTTTTTTCCAAAGACCTTAATAAAAATTACAGGTTTAAGTTGGGTGTGTTGGCACACACCTTTAATCCCAGCACTTGGGAGGCAGAGGTAGGCGGATCACTGAGTTCGAGGCCACCCTGAGACTACATAGTGAATTCCAGGTCAGCCTGGACCAGAGTGAAACCTTACCTCAAAAAAGAAAGAAGAAAGGAAAAAAATATAGTTTTGCTAGTTTAGAATTTAGTTTTTAAAACGAAAATTAATTTCTGCAAGGAGACTCATAGCTTCTTTCCGCTGTTATTTCACAATGTGACGTGGTTCTGTGCGGCTGAAGAGAATCATTATAGTGCTAGAGAAGTTGGCAGAAGTGAGTGGGAGGTCTGCCAGGCAAGTAGCTTGTTACCTGTTGCTGTAGGTAAATATTTGACAGAATATCTGGTTATTAGTCTGTTAGCACATTAGAATTAGGAGAGATTTTAATTTAATTATAGCCTTTTATTTTACGTTGGAAATTGAGGTCAATTAGCAGAGTCAAAACTAGAAGATCAAGATCTTCAGTTTCAATAATCTGTGATAATTGCAGGTTAATTTCCATTCTATACTTCCAAGAACAAGCTCTTTTGTAACCTGGTTGGTTAGACACAATTCATAGTAATCTAATCAGCCATGGTTTTCTTTCAGAGTTTCTCCTAACTTTAATCTTAATAGTTGAGTAAAACCATATCCAGATATCTTATGTCTCTGATTGTATCTGCACCAGTAAGTACTTAAATCCTCAAACTAGTGAAGGACAGATGGTGATACGGCTTTGCCATATTTCCCATATCATCCCTTCCCCCTTCTCATTTTGGCAGTCCTGAGGGTTGAGCCCAGAGCCTTGTGACTGCTAAGCAAGAGCTCTACCACTGAGCTAAACCCAGCCCTTAGAAATCCCTATGCTTAAAGTTATTTGTGAATATTTTATTATTAAACAATATGTTCATCACTTTTAGCATTTGATCTCCAGGCAGTCCTATTTCATTTAAATCTCTCTGACTTTCATAGTTGGTTTATAATTTTTTAAATTGCTCTAATAAAACTATACCCTCGTTTAGCATAATATATTTCTTAATTGACTTGTTTAGGACCATCAGAGTCATTTTAGGCATTAAAGTATATTTGCAAGAAAATGAGGCTTTTAAATGGACCTGAGCATTTAACATTGTACTCAAAGGCAGTGAGCATACTTAGCACCACATTTTAGTTTCTCAGTTTTTCAGTTCCTCGTTGAAAGGATTGAGTGCTCTTTGAAAAATGGCTAATTTCTTGTTTGGAGGAAGGGAACTGTCTATGTGCCTGGAATATCTTTTTATGAAAAAAAAAGTCCATCATTTGAGGATTACTGAGGTAATACCAGAAAGACACAGGAGCTAATGTGAAGGTACTCTGGCCAAATTTAGGACAATTTAAACACTAGGGTTGGTAAGTAAGCCATCATTCAAACATTTACAGTGACTTAAAATCATGAACAACTGTGATTGTAATTAAGTCTGGGAAAAGTCGATGGATGATGACATCCACCAGGTAGAACAAGAAAACTTAAGGAGCATTGTTTGCATGATGCTAAAAGAGCAGATGCAATCTGCAAAAGAAAGGTCTGCTTCTATAATGAGGTCTGGCCAGCAGAGCTTCTGTACCATGTGCAAAGCCGGCACGTGGCCTCTGACCGGTGTGGTGGAAGTACTCATAGTCACCGGTGACATGCCGAACTGGCTTAGTGGCAATTGACGTAAATCTCTTATTTAGGTTTCTTGTTTACAGGGACTTGAGTAACAAATTTAATTATATGGGAATAGACAAATACAGGCTTGGGACATTGTATGTAACTTTTCACAAAGCCAGTATGTTAAAATAGTGTGGACTCTTGAATGAGGCCCTCGAGAGACAAGCACATGTAAATTGTGACCCTTGATTGGCAACTGTGTTCAGAGAAAACAAACAGACGGAGACATTTGAGAATGTATAGGGAGATAGGAACATAGAGTGGACATTGGATAATGTGGCATGCCTCATTGCTTAGGATAATGGCACTAAGGTGATATAGGACGTCTCACTTTATTCTTAGAAGATGCATGCAGAAGTTTAAGAATATTTTAAAACTTAAACTATTGTTGAATTTTTGTGGTAGATATTGAGGTATTCATGGTCACCCTATATACTTGTCTGTGTGTTTCAACTTTAATAAAAGTTATATCAAAAATGATTGGATAAAGTTGATTGAAAATGAAAGTTTAGTATTTTATTTTATTTATTAGAGAGAGAGAGATAAAGGCAGAGAGAATGGGCATACCAGGGGCTCTAGCCATTGCAAATGAACTCCAGACACATGTGCCACCTTGTGCATCTGGCTTATGTGGGTACTGGGGAATTGAACCCGGGTCCTTAGACTTTGCAGACAAACGCCTTAATGGTTAAGCCATCTCTCTAGCCCCCAAAATGAAGGTTTAGATTAGAATTCTTGGTCTAAGAGCATTTTGGTGTGAGAGTTGGTACTCCTGGGACGTGTCTGTAATCATTAGAAATAATGGCTTTACTGGCTTCGCTTTAAGTGGAATAAGCACCCCACATTTTCTTTCCCACAGAATATAATTAATGCATGAAGCAACTTTCTGAGAACCCTTGGAAAACAATAACAGTGGGCAGATTTGGGAAGGAAATGACTTTGAGGGAGACAGTGTGGCCTGCCTGGGCATTCTCTGGTAGAACGGTGGTAGCTGACAAGGCCTCCAAACCTCAGAGAGGGAACAGTTTTCTCCGGCCAAAGGAACTGACCAGAGTCCCTATTCTGTACCACAGAACTGACCAGAGTCCCTATACATCACAGCACTGACCAGAGTCCTCATACATCACAGCACTGACCAGAGTCCCTATACATCACAGACTGACCATAGTCCCCATACATCACAGAACTGACCAGAGTCCCTATACATCACAGCACTGACCAGAGTCCTCATACATCACAGCACTGACTGAGTCCCTATACATCACAGACTGACCATAGTCCCCATACATCACAGCACTGACCAGAGTCCCTATACATCACAGCACTGACTGAGTCCCTATACATCACAGCACTGACCAGAGTCACTATACTACACAGACTGACCAGAGTCCCTATACATCACAGCACTGACCATAGTTCCCATACTGCATCACAGAACTGACCATAGTCCTCATACATCACAGAACTGACCAGAGTCACTATACATCACAGACTGACCATAGTCCCCATACATCACAGCACTGACTGAGTCCCTATACATCACAGCACTGACCAGATTCCCTATACATCACAGACTGACCATAGTCCCCATACATCACAGAACTGACCAGAGTCACTATACATCACAGACTGACCATAGTCCCCATACATCACAGCACTGACCAGAGTCCCTATACATCACAGCACTGACTGAGTCCCTATACATCACAGCACTGACCAGAGTCCCCATACATCACAGCACTGACCATAGTTCCCATACTGCATCACAGAACTGACCATAGTCCTCATACATCACAGAACTGACCACAGTCCCTATACATCACAGCACTGACCATAGTTCCCATACTGCATCACAGAACTGACCATAGTTCCCATACATCACAGAACTGACCAGAGTCCCTATACATCACAGAACTGACCATAGTCCGTATACATCACAGCACTGACCATAGTTCCCATACTGCATCACAGAACTGACCATAGTTCCCATACTGCATCACAGAACTGACCATAGTTCCCATACATCACAGAACTGACCAGAGTCCCTATACATCACAGAACTGACCATAGTCTGTATACATCACAGCACTGACCATAGTTCCCATACTGCATCACAGAACTGACCATAGTTCCCATACTGCATCACAGAACTGACCATAGTCCCCTTACTGTACCACAGAACTGACCAGAGTCCTCATACACCACTCTAGAAGGGTGACCCTTTATTAGAAGAATACCACCTGTGCAACTATAATAGACATTCAAATAGACATTTTAAAAACAATGTTTCAAGAAGTATGATCTTACAGAAATGAATGAAAATGTTAAACTTAGTAGGAAAGTAAATGATAGTTTAAAAAATTTAGCATTAAAACTAATAAAATGGAAAAATCATGAAAGAACCAAAAAGAATGTAGATGACAAAAGAAAGTAACTGTAAACTTGAAGATGGATTATCACTGAAAAAGTGAAAAAGAAATACGTATTTTATTGACCCCAGGTGGTACTCTTGTTATTGCCAGCCTACTGACCTCCCAGTGTATTCAATAAACCTGTATTCTAAAGCAAACTAAAAAAACAAAAAAGAACACACATATCAGTTGATGTTAGAAAAACATCTGACAAAATTTATCTTTTCATCATAAACTCAATATTAGAAATATAAAAGAGCTTGACCTCATGAAATTCATCTACCAAGAACTGAAAACTAACATACTTAACAGTGATCAACCAGATGTCGTTAATAATATGAATAAGCCCCCCCCAAACAAACAAACAAACAAACAAACAAACAAACAAACAAACAAACAAAAAAACACTGTCCTGGAAGTCCTTGATGATGCAACCAGGCAACAGGAAGAAATAAAAGGCATTCAGATTAGAAAGGAAATATTAAAATCATCTCTATGCATAGATTACATGATTGTCTATTCAGAAAATCCCAAGAACCTAACAAGGTTCTAAAAATGAATTAATTTGTAACACTTCTATAAAAGGTCAGCATGCAAAACTTATCTATGTGGAGCCCTGCACCCCCAGCACAGAGGAAAGGCCTAGGGGCTCCAGTGCCTGGTCCCACTGGGAACATGCTTCCCTAGTGAACGGATCCCAGGAGAGCACAGATGAGGGACTTGAATGAAGAGACTCCAGTGCACACACCGGCCTCTCCAGATCCTGCCCTATTCCTGAGGGAAGGCGGCCACTACCAGGTGACAGGAACTGATCAGCGAGAACTAATCAGTGTCCTGAGGGCAGAACTGACTCCCGAAGGGAGAAAAGAACTAACCAAAGGCAAGGCAGGAAGTCACAGCACAGCGCCAAGATACCAGGAGCTGAGGAAGTCCAGGGGAGAGCTCATATAAGTCAGTTTTAAAAGCCTCCTTCTCCACCTCGCCCGATTTTCAGCATTCATTGTCATTTTAATAGGGCAGCTCCACCCCTGCTCTGCTGTTGTAGAAAGATCTCAAATAAGCATCAGTTTGAAGGTGCTGGAAAGACAACAGTGGCCCAGGTTCCAGATGGAAAGAAATTACCAAGATCAAAGCAGAAATAAACACATTGGAAATAAAACAATTTTTAAAAATGGTTGAAACGAAGAGCTGGTTCTTTGAAAAAATAAACAAGATTGATCGGCCAAACTGATCAAAAGAAAAAAAGACTCAAATAAACAAGATGAGAAATGAAAATGTGGACATTACAACTGACACCAACGAAATTGGAAGAATCATTAGGACACATTTCAAAAATGTGTACTCTACAAAATTGGGAAACCTGGAAGATATGGATGAATTCCTTGCCTCATATGACCTTCCCAAACTAAATCCAGAACTGATAGACTACCTAAATAAACCCATTGCTTCAAACCACATTGAGAAAAAGTGCAGGCCCAGACAGATTCACAGCTGAATTCTACCAAACCTTCATTCAAGAACTAAAACCACCTCCTCTCAAATTATTTTGTATAATTGAAAAAGACGGACTACTTCCACACTCCTATGAAGCCAGCATTATTCGAATACCTAAATCATACCCAACAAAACCAGAAAACTGTAGGCTGGTATCCCTAATGAATGTATGCAAAAATTCTTAATAAAATCGTCACAAACTGAACTCAAGAACACATCAAGAGCACCATCCACCTCAATCAAATAGGTTTCAACCCAGGGATGTAGGGATGGTTCAACATATGGCACTTGGTTAATGTAATTCATTATGTAACTAAACTTAAACACAAAAATCACATGATTATTTCAATAGGCACAGAAAAGGTCTGACAAAATCCAAAACCCCTTCATGATTAAAACACTGGAGAGACTAGCGATGGAGGGATGCTATCTCAATGTAATAAAGACTGTTTATAATTCACTTAGGGTCCAGATCATATTCAGGGGGTAAAACTTGAAGCATTCCCATTAAGGTCTGGAAAAAGACAAGGGTGCCCATTCTCACCATTGCTTTTCAACATAGTTCTTGAAGTTTTAGCTCAAGCAATAAGACAAGAGAAACAAGTAAAAGGAATACAAATGGGTAAGGAAGAACTCAAACGAGCCCTATTTGCAGATAACATGATTCTATGTATAAGTGACCCTAAAGACACCACCAAAAAACTGTTAAAGGTGATAAACTCTTTCAGTGAAGTGGCAGGATATAAAATCAATACACTAAAGTCAGTAGCCTTCCTATGTGCCAAAGATAAACATGGAGAAAGAGATGTGATACTGTCCCATTTTCACTAGCTACAAAAAATCAAATATCTTGGAATATCACTAACCAATGAAGTGAAAAACCTATACAAAGAAAATATAAAGACACTGAAAGAAGAAATTGAGGAGGACACCAGAAGATGGAAAGACCACCCATGCTCATGGATTGGAAAAATGAATATTGTGAAAATGGTCATCCTACCATAAGCATTACAGATTCAATGCAATTCCAATGAAAATCCCAGCAACATTCTTCACAGAGATAGAAAAAGTAGTCTCAAAATTCATATGAAAGAACAGAAAGCCTTGGGTAGTCACAAATACCCTCAGCAAAAGAAATATATTTGGAGGTATCACCATACCTGATTTCAATATGTATTACAAAGCCATAGTAACTAAAACATCATGGTACTAGCACAAAAATAGACACACAGATCAATGGAATAGAATAGAAGACCTATCTCTAAATCTAAGCAACTACAGCTACCTCATCTTTGACAAAAGGGCCAAAAATACAAACTGGAGAAATTACGAATGAAATTATATCTACTTCTCACCCTGCACAAAAGTCAACTCCAAATGGATTAAGGGCCTCAGTATAAGACCTGAAACTCTAAAAAGATCTAGAAGAAATAGGGGGGACACTTCATGATATAGGCATAGGATAAGACTTCCTGATTAGATGCCAGTAGCCCAGGACATTAGATCAATACTTAACCACTGGGACCTCATGAAACTAAAAAGCTACTGTACAGACAAACCATCAAGACAGTTAATAGACATCCCATAGAATGGGAGAAAATCTTCACCAGCTAGATCTCTGATAAAGTTCTAATATCTAGAATCTACAAAGAACTAAAAAAACTAAACAATAAAAATTCAAACAACCCAATAAAAAATGGGATAGAAAATTGAACAGAGAATTCTCAAAGGAAGAAATGCAAATGGCCTTTACACATTTAAGGAGATATTCAACATCTTTAGTCATCAGAGAAATGTAAATAAAACAACTTTGAGGTTTTATCACACTCCAGTCAGGATGGCATTCATCAAAATGTCAAATGACAAGCTGGGCGTGGTGGCACACACCTTTAATCCCAGCACTTTGGAAGCAGAGGTAGGAAGATTGCTGTGAGTTCAAAGCCACCCTGAGACTATATAGTGAATTCCAGGTCATCCTGGACCAAAGAGAGGGCCCTACCTCGAAAAACAAAAAACAAAACAAAACAAAAAAAGTCAAATGCTGGAAAGACTGTGGGGAATGAGGAACCCTTAACTACTGCTGATGGGTGTGCAAACTGGTACAACCACTGTGGGTATCAGTACGGAGACTCCTGAAAAGAGTCTACCATTTGACCTGGCTATACCACTCCTGGGCATATACCCTATGGACTCCACTCTTGGTTGGAGAATCTGTCTTATTTTACAGATAGTAGAGAAAATGGAGGAGAGCCTGGCTCTATCAATAAGACAAGAAGATAGGTGACTGCCCACCATGAGACTTTCCACCTCTACCACATCCTCTGGGGCCCAGGAGAAACTGCAGAGGAAGCAGCACCATGAACACTGCTCTTGCTGCTGCCTGACAACAGCTCCAGAGTGATGGTGACTGACACAGTGATCAATCAAAACTTATCAAACCCAGAGGCTACAGAGAGCTCACCACTAAATCAGACTGCCAACAGGCCTTCCATGGCTCAGGGAACCTTGCAGAAGAGGGGGCAGAAAGACTGTAAGAGCCACAGAGTGGGTAGGAATACCCTGAGGCACGGTTCCCATAGGGACTGACTGATACCTTCAAGACCCCACTGAGGAGGGAGTTGGGGTGAGGGGACAATAGTGTATAACCATGTATATATAAAAAGTATAGACCAATCTCCAATGATGAACTATATACAAAAATTCTAAATAAAATACTTGTAAGCCAGGGCTGGAGAGATGGCCTAGTGGTTAAGGCACCTGCCTATAAAGCCTAAGAATGCCTGTTTGATTCTCCAGATCCCAGGTTTACCCAGACGCAAAAGTGATGCAAAAGTGTAATGTTGCACAAGCGCACAGGGGGTACATGCCTCTGGAGTTCTTTCACAGTGACTGAGAGGCCGCTGGTGCACACATTCTCTCTCTCTCTCATCTCTCTCAAATATAAAAAAAAAAAAAAAAAACTTGTAAGCCAAATTAAGCACACATCAAGAAGATCATATGCTATAATCAGGCGGGCGTCATTCCACAGGTGGAGAATGATTCAGCATACATGAATCAATAAGTGTAGTTAATTAATCACATAAATGGACTCAAGAACAGAAATTATCTGGTCATTTCAATTGATATAGAAAAGGCCTTTGACAAGACCCAACATCCCATTGCTGATAAAAGCCTTGGAGGGTCTAGGGATGGATGGAACATATCTCAGCACAGTAAAGGCTATATATGATGGACCCATAGCCAACATCATGCTAAATGGAGGAAAAGAAAGCATTGCTGCTTAGATAAGGAGCAAGACAAGCGTGTGCATTCTTTACACCCATACTCAACATAGTACTCAAGCCTTAGCTAGAGAAATAAGACGAGAAAGAATTAAAAGGGATACAAATTGAAAGGATGAAATAAAGGTATCCTTGTTTGCAGATGATACACATCTATAAAGGACCCTAATAATTCCACTGTAACACTTCTAGAGCTGGCAAACACTTCCAAGAAAGTGGCAGGATACAAAATTAACCAAAAAAAAGCAGTGACTTTCTTATATGCCAAAAACAAACATGGAGAAAGAAATCAGGGAAGCATTCCCATTCACAAAATCCTTAAAAAGAGAACACCTCGTAATAAACCTGACCAAGGAAGTGAAAGACCTCTCCAACCAAAAGTTCAAAACACCAAAGAAAGGAATCGACAGAGACACGGGCAGATTGCAGGACCGCGCATACTCATGGATCAGACAAAGCCATCCTACCTTTTGGTTGCTTTTGCAACCTACAAATTATGTACAACCCAATCAAAATTCCAGAACTATTCTTCACAGAAATGGAAAACAAAGTCCTAAAACTGATACAGAAATACAAAAGACTCCACAGAGCCAAAACAATCTTGAGCAAAAGGAATATAGCTGGAGGTATTGGCACATGTGATTTCAAGTTATACCACAGAGCCAGAGCAATAAAAACAGGACGCTAGTACTGGCACAAAACACGTACCTAAAGCAGTGGACAAGAAGAGAGGACCCAGATACTGGGGTTTCTCTGTGTCATGTAATCTTTCACCTTTTACTAGAATAGAGGGCCCCGTTACCAGTCTGTGTAAGTAAAGCCACCCATTTAAAAATTATTTATTTATTTATTTGAGGGGGGGAGGGAGAGAGAGAGAGAGAATGGGCACACCAGACCCTCCAGCGACTGCAAACGAACTCCAGATGCATGTGCCATCTTGGGTACTGGGGAATCGAGCCTCAAACCAGGGTCCTTAGGCTTCACAGGCAAGCACTTAACCACTAAGCCATCTCTCCAGCCCCCAGCCACCCATTTTTTTTTTGAGGTAGGGTCTCACTCTGGCTTAGGCTGACCTGGAATTCACTATGTAGTCTCAGGGTGGCCTCGAACTCATGGTGATCCTCCTACCTCTGCCTCCCGAGTGCTGGGATTAAAGGCATGTGCCACCACGCCTGGCTACCAGCCACCCAATTTTTAACCACGATGCCAAAATACATATTGGAGAAGAGATAGCATCTTCAACACATGGTGCTGGGAAAGCCGGATATCCACATGTAGCTAGATCCTTTTCTCTCTCTCTCTGCACAAAAATCAACTCCAAATGGAGCAAAGTCCTCCACAACTGAAGAAATATTAGTGGCTAATAAATATTTTAGAAAATGTTCAACATCTTTAGCTATCATGTAAATGTAAATCAGAACTACTTTGATATTCCATTTTACTTGGTCAGAATGGCTAGCATAAAAAAAAATCAAGTGAGGGGCTGGAGAAGTGGCTCAGCAGTTAAAAGTACGTGGAAGCTTGATGCTAGGTGGGGTTTGACATCCCAGTACTCATGTAAAGCCAGATACACTAAGTGGTGTACGCATCTGGAATTCCTTTACAGTAGCACGAGGCCCTAGTGTGCCCATATTCATTCATGCTCATCCTCTTAAACAAATAAATTTTTAATAAATAAATAAAAATAAATAAAGATTTTTTTTCTTGAGTAATGGCCGTTCTTCAAAGACTGAAGCAGTTGAGAAGCAGGGATTGCTCCTGGCAGAAGGAAGAGTTCATAAGAATGCTACTCACCTGTTTTCAATTGCTATCATAGACATATCCAAAACTGTCTTTCAACAGGTAAGAGGTTTGTTTAGTCCACAGTTTTAGACGTGAAGGTCCAAGAGCAGGTATTCCCACCAGCTCAGCCCCCAGTGAGGATCTGGTGGCTGGTTCACAATGCAGCAGGGAAGCAGAAGGGAGAATGGGTGCGTGTACAGGCAGGCACATGGGCATCCTTGCTTCATAACCACACTCCCCTGAGAGCTTGTGAACTTCACTTCCTCTGAGAGAAATGCCCCAAGGAGCTGACTGCCTCTCGCTGGGCTCCACCTCTTCAAGTTCCACTGTCTGAACACCACCTCGCTATTTCTGTCCATGTACATCACCACACCTGAACACCACCTCGCTATTTCTGTCCATGTATACGACCACACCTGAACACCACCTCGCTATTTCTGTCCATGTACACGACCACAACTGAACACCACCTCACTATTTCTGTCCATGTACACGACCACACCTGAACACCACCTCACTATTTCTGTCCATGTACATGACCACACCTGAACACCACCTCGCTATTTCTGTCCATGTACACGACCACACCTGAACACCACCTCGCTATTTCTGTCCATGTACACGACCACACCTGAACACCACCTCGCTATTTCTGTCCATGTACACGACCACACCTGAACACCACCTCGCTATTTCTGTCCATGTACACGACCACACCTGAACACCACCTCGCTATTTCTGTCCATGTACCACGACCACACCTGAACACCACCTCGCTATTTCTGTCCATGTACACGACCACACCTGAACACCACCTCGCTATTTCTGTCCATGTACACGACCACACCTGAACACCACCTCGCTATTTCTGTCCATGTACACGACCACACCTGAACACCACCTCGCTATTTCTGTCCATGTACACCTGAACACCACCTCGCTATTTCTCTCCATGTACATGACCACACCTGAACACCACCTCGCTATTTCTGTCCATGTACACGACCACACCTGAACACCACCTCGCTATTTCTGTCCATGTACACGACCACACCTGAACACCACCTCGCTATTTCTCTCCATGTACACAGCCACACACAAATGAGAAGGATACCAGACTGGTCTCTGTAGCACAGGAGCCTTGGGGACAAACCACATGGGGCATTTCTGTTGACATATGTTCTTTGATTTCTTTCCTGCCCAGTCTTCTAATGAGCCCATCAAAGACATTCATTTCTGCTAGAGCTGTTTCCAGCACTGTTAGCTTCTATTTCTCTGCATATATTAACCACTGCTCAGTACTATCCAGGTTTTATTGTAAACTTTAGTGTATTAATAGTTCTCATTTAAAAATTAACTATCTAAAATCCGTCTGAGCTGGAGACTTGCTCCATATCTTTAAGCCGTTTTTGCCTGGTAGCATAATATTTTGTTTGTTAGCATAATGTGTGCTTCTTTATTGAAAGTTGAACATGGTGTATCCTGTAATGGGAACTGAGGTATTAAGCGTTTTGTTTGTTTGTTTGTTTTTGTTTTTTTGAGGTAGGGTCTTACACTATGTAGTTTCAGGGTGGCCTCGAACTCATGGCAATTCTCCTACCTCTGCCTCACGAGTGCTGGAGTTAAAGGCGTGCGCCACCACACCCGGCTGGTATTAAGGTTTTTAATACAAGCTTTCGTGTTAGTGTGGGGGAGCTGTATTGTCTTCAGGGTTTGCTGTAGCTGCTGGTGGCACACTTCAGTTTCGTCTAGCCAGTCTCTCTCTCTCTCTCTCTCTCTCTGTATCTCTCTCCTCCCTCCCTTTCTGTCTCTATTTGTTTTTATATACCTGTTGCCTTTGGGCTCCTTAAGATTTTCTTCTAGGTGGAACCTGTGTCCTTGCACTCTTGGTTGTAATCCACTGTCATCACTCAGGGGTCCTGTTGATGTCGTGCCATGGTGTTGAGGAGGTAGTCTTCAAGGAGATCTCAGCCCTCTAGCGAGTCTGACCCCCTGGACAGTGACCTTCAGAACCGCTTCTTGGCCTGTCTTTACTGCCCGTAGAGAGGAAGCTGGAGAGCTGGCATTGTCTGCGCACCCTCATCCCATGCAGCATGGCTTCTGTAAAGCATTGCTCTACAGAGCAAATCCTTGCTTCAGAGAACATTTGGGGAACATTTCCAAACGCTAACTTCTCCCCACCAGCAGCCCAGCGGGCTTTGCTTCTGTTGTCCCCGTGATAACTAGGAAGATCCCTCTAACAGCTTCCCAAGCCTGGGAGCTGAGCATGGATGAGGTTTTCAGCACTCACCTTGCTCCCTAGTTTTCATTGTGCCCTGCAACTTCATTTTTCCAGTGGAGCTAAGAGAAATTGTTGAGTTTGAGTTTCTCTTTTGATTTGTAAGGATGTGACAATGTTCAAGCCCTTAACTGTTTTCTAAGGTGAGGCTGAAGTCTATTTCCTTAGATTTCAGCCCTCCCAAGGATGTGGAAGTGGAGTAGGTGGAGGGCAGATGGCCAATCTGCATCTCTTCTCATCCGCTGCTGCTACTGCTTTTTAAAAATAATGTTTATTGGGAATTCTAATATATGAGCATATGGTAATTTGGTTGTGTTCCCATCATGTTGTCCTCTTTTGCACTCCCCCAGCCACCCACCACTACCACCATTCCTACTCCACTGAGAACCTGGGTGTCACTCCTTCAAAGTAGTCCTTCCTGTTTGGTTGTCTCACCCTTGTATCCTCCTCTGTCTCTACAACAAAATATGGGCTCAGAACAGTGCAGGTCTTAAGTGAGCATCCGAAATCACTGTGGGGTCGTGAAATCACCAGTAGGTTCATGTGGGAAGGAGATCTCCTCACAGTACACATTCCCACCCTTGTGGCTCTTACACCCCCACTTCTGCAGTGTCCCTGAGCCTTAGAGAGGGCACGTTAGAAACCTCCTTTAGTGGTGGTCTCTCGACAGTTTCTTATTTTCTGCGTTTTGAGTCTCCTCAATGTCTGCTGCCACTTCCATAGAGAAGCTTCTCTGGCTAGCAGTGAGAGCAGCACTCGTGTTCAATCTGCCGTTTTCTCTGCAGTGCCCCCTGGGCCCTGGGCTTAAATGTTAAATGAGATGGAAATAGCTCGCCTGGACTGAGATCAACCCAAAGAAACATATGAAGTTAGCAATGTAATGGTCAGTGTTTGGCTGCTTCCTGCCCCAGGATTTTGTAAAAGTACCAGAACAACCAGAGCATCCTGCCATAGGCTCATACACAACTCTCCCAATCAAATCAGCTTTCCCAGGCACTCACCTGCTCAACACATAATTATACCATCTTGTTCTATAGGTTCTCCACAGGTCCTTTGTGGGGAGGGAGCTGAGAACTCTGCCAGTAGATTTAAAGTAAAACCAGCTTCCATCTCTGGCAATCGCTGTGGTTGGTGTGATGTCACCTTTCTATCTCACCTGCCTGGGTCTGCTGGCCCTGGGGTGCTTTTCCCTTCTGATTAGACAATTTTGTCAATAAAGTAATTTTGTGGAAGAGGCTGAAGGTTGTTTTCTTTTTCCATATATCTAGAAAAGTTTGTGCAATTATTTGTTGTTATTGTTTGTGCAATTATTTCATGAATTATAGCATTTGTCTGTAGACTAGCAGAACGTGGCATTTCCTTTGGGGAGATGTTTCACATTACACATTCAGGTTTTTGGTTTTTGGGGTTACACCAGTGACTTGTGAGGCCTTACAGAGACCTGTAGAGCTTAAGTCCTAACGACCCATGGCACCTTACTACAACCGGCCAAACGCAGGCCGTCACTTGGTGCTGTTAATTTACTAATTAACAAGATAATGAGATACCCCTATACCCCCTTATCCATTCAGATGGACCCCACACAAGTGGCACAGGAGATAGGAACAAATAAATTCATTTATCTGTTACACAAAACAAAACAAGGGGTTGGAAAGAGGGCTCAGTGGTTAAGGCATTTGCCTGCAAAGCCTAAGAACCCAGACTCAGTCCCCAGTACCCATGTAAAGCCAGATGCACAAAGCGGTGAATGCATCTGGAGTTCATTTGCAGTGGCTGCAGGCCCTGCATTCTCTCTGTGTGTTTCTCTTCTCTCTGTCTCTCCCTGCTTGCAGATAAACAAACAAATAAATTTAAAACAAAACAAAACACAAAACCCCAAATCCTATTTCTTGTCAGGGAATGACTCTCCCTCTCCAGGACTCTGTCTGCGTGTCTCTGTCTTTAATCTTCTCCTCTGGTAAATGCTTTTTCTCACAGGCCTCCAGCTTGCATTGTTGTTTCTAGCACAACAGTTTATTCATTTTGTTTACTTTCAATTTTGGATACTAATTTGTTGACAATATTCAATGAGTGTTTATTATCACTTTTAATAATTATGCTTTTATTCTTAAAATTATTGATTTATGAATTATATATTCTTTACAGTACTGAAAGAAATTTGTAAATACTGAATCAACTTTTGGTTTGTTGATGTTTTATGAGTTCTTTTAAAAATTAATTAAAATCTACCCTTATAAATAACTCTGCTGATTTTCCTTTTTCATGTATTTGGGCTTACTCTGTTACATAACTCATTAATTAATTTTCAAACAATTTTTTGTACTTAAGCACTTATAAGCCCCTCTTTGACTGAATTTCACAAATTTTGCTATGTGGATTTCAGTTGTAACTATTTCTCAATTTTCAAAGGGGATTTTTTTTTTTTTTTTTTTTTTGGTTTTGCGAGGTAGGGTCTCACTCTGGTCCAGGCTGACCTGGAATTCACTATGTAGTCTCAGGGTGGCCTCGAACTCTCAGCGATCCTCCTACCTCTGCCTCCTGAGTGCTGGGATTAAAGGCGTGCGCCACCACGCCCGGCTCTCAAAGGGGATTTTTTGACCTTTTAATTATTTACAAGTATCATTTATGAATTTCCAGTAAGTGTTATCTGACTAAACTTTTATATGTTGATGTCTAATTCAATTACATGTAGTTAAGTAACATGAATTATTAAATGCTTTAAATCTGTTATGCTGCCAACATTGTTATTATAACTTTTCATAAATATTTCACATATGTATGTTATTCATTAATTAGGACAGCATAGGTGTATATGTACTTAGGTGCAGCTTGCTTACTGTATTAGTCAAATCTGCATTGGATGGTTTTTCTTTAATCAATCAGTCAGTCAGTCAATCAGCTTACTAAGGGAAATGTTTTTTTGTTTTTTTTTTAAATATATTTTATTTTGTTTATTTATTTATTTGAGAGAGAGGGAGATACAGAAATAGGCAGGTAGAGAGAGAGAGAGAGAGAATGGGTGCGCCAGGGCCTCCAGCCACTGCAAACGAACTCCAGATGCGTGCACCCCCTTGTGCATCTGGCTGACGTGGGTCCTGGAGAATCGAGCCTCGAACCGGGGTCCTTAGGCTCCACAGGCAAGCGTTTAACCGCTAAGCCATCTCTCCAGCCCATGAGGGAAATGTTAAACTTTCCCTCTAAAGCAAAGCTTAGTCAGTTTCTCTTTAAGGTTATGACAACCTTTAATAGGCTTGTTAACCAGGCTTATTAACTGTGACATCATTCTGATAATATATGGTTACCTTTCCCTATCCAATAATGCTTTTTTCCCCTGAAAATCCATTATCCACCTAGAAGTATGGCTATTTATAGCACACAGTTTTAGTTTCAATTGTTATAGGAAAAAGGCAGGAATTTTTGTATTCAGGAACTTTGATAAAGATTGAAAAGCCTTGAGCTATATTTCTTTCAGTACTAAAACCTTTTTTTTTTTTTTTTTTTTTTTGTCAAGGTTTGTTGCACATTACTGGAAATAGCTCTTAGTCCAATTATAATATTTAGAAATAGACTAAAGTTAAAAGCTGGTGGCATATGTTCTAGAATTTTCAGATTATGTTTCAAACCAAACATTCTTTTGATAACAAAAAAGCTGAGCAAGGACAACTGTTCTTGAAAACAGCAATAGCTCACATTGGGCAGAGAGAGGTCAGTCACTAACAGCCTCATCGCCTTTGCCTAGGTGACATTCTATAAAACACGTGAGACACAGCAGGAAAGCACCGCTTTCAGACAGGCATAAACCACACATAGAGGTCAATCACTAACAGCCTCATCGCCTTTGCCTAGGTGACGTCAGGAAAGCACCGCTTTCAGACATGCATAAACTACACATAGACCCTATACTTGGCAATTTAAAAGGGTTCAATGCCCCTGTGGAGTGCGTGCGCATGCACACACACACACACACACACACAAATAAAATCTTAAAAAAGATTAAAAGTCTTCTATCTCCTTATTTTAAAGCTTTGTAAAAGATGCCCTAGTCAAAACAGTTTAGGGCTGGAGAGATGGCTTAGCAGTTAAGGCACTTGTCTGCAAAGCCAAAGGATCCTGGTTCAATTCTCCAGAACCCATGTAAGCCAGATGTACAAGTGGGCGCATGCATCTGGAGTTCATTTGCAGTGGCTGCAGGCCCTGGCATGCCCATTCTCTCTCTCTCTCTCTCTCTCTGCCTCTTTCTCAAATACATAAATAAAATATATTTAAAAAACAGTTTAATGCTAGTATAAGGAAAGATGTAGATCAATTGTATTTCACTGTTCACAAAATTCTTACATTTGTGATCACTTGACTTTTTTTTTTTTTGGAGAGAGTCACAGAGAGAGACAGAGAAGGAGAGGAAGACAGAGAATGGGCGCGCCAGCAGCCTCTCAGCTGCTGTGAACAAAATCCAGATGATTGTGTCCCCTTGTGGGCAAGTGTGGCATTGCGCCCTTGCGTCACTTTGCATCTGGCTAAAGGTGGGACCTGGAGATTGGAACCGCTGGACATTGGAACCAGCGTTCTTAGGCTTAGCAGGCAGGCGCCTTAACCACTAAGCCATCTCTCCAGCCCTGATCACTTGATTTTTGACGAGCATGCCAAGGAAATTTTATAAGAACTTGAGTCTTTTTAAAATAAATAATGCTTTATTTTCAACAAATAACTGAGGTATATCAAAAAGTTGAATTTAGACCCTACTGTCATAATACTACATACAAAATTAAATTAAAATGGATCATAGGTCAAAATGCAAGAGCTAAACTTTTTAACCTCTTAAGGAGAAATTGGAAGCTTTCATGCCCTTCAGCAACTTGGTGGAGAGAAGAACTCTCAACATATTTGCATATTTGCATATTCAGATGCAGCCTAGATCCATGCTTCACTTCTTATCCAAAGATTAACTCAAAAGATACCAGGGACATAAATATAAAACCCACCCATACTTGAACGTCTAAAACAAAATATAATAGAAGAAAATATATGGGGAACCTGAATAGAGCAGAGATTTCTTCGATATGACATAAAATCATATTCTATAATAGAATATGTTGATAAACTAAAGATTCAAGTTAAAAACTTTTACTTTCCAAATACATTGTTAGAGTACAAAAGGACAAGCCATAGCTGGTAGAGAATCTGCAAAGTATCTATCTGATAATGTGTGTCCATAACAAAGAGCTCTTAAACTAACTAATCAAACATCCAAATAAAACTGCCAAGCCGACGACAGACACCTCCCTAACAAAGATGTGTGTGTGTGTGTGTGTGTGTGTGTGTAAATAAAGATGTGAAAAACTGTTCAACATCACTACTTAGTAAATTCTTTTTTAATGTAGGTGCTAGGGGAACATACCCAGCTATTCATGGTTAAACAGCAAGTGCACTGACCTGCTCAGCCATCCCCCTGCCCACTACTTAGTAAGGAATGCAAATTAAAACTCCATGGACTTACCATTACATATCTGTTGAAATGACTAAAATGAAAGACTGGCCAGATCAGGGACTGGTGACACTGTGGATGGCTTGTGACTCTCACACGTGGCTGGTGGGAACAGGAAATGGTACATTGCAACAAGGTAACAGTTACTTTAAAAGGTACATGTACACTCAAGATGGTCTTGCTGTTCTATTCCCAGGTGTTTGTGCAAGGAAACCATATGCTTTCAGTAAAAAGGCCTGTGCACAAATGTTGGTCCATCTTTATTTATAAGAAACAGTGTCAGAGCAACCAAACACGCATCAGCTGCTGAGTGGATAAAGTTCAGCACCCCCTGCGGTGAAGTACTACTCTAATAAAAGGGAATGAACTCTTGATCACTATAAGAAGTCAGATTCACGTATGAATCTAAAAATACCAGTTTCACAAAGTAGACACCGCTTCATTCCATTTTTATGAGGTGAGAGAGAATGAACTCGAACCTGCAGCACACAGGAGGTCACGCTTGCCATGGTGAGGGGTGAGATGCAGAGGGGAAAGAAACTCGGGTGCTGGGAGATAAGCTTTCTGTCTTGATTGTGGTGATGGCTCCTCATTTATATCACATTTCAAAACTTGCAAATTACACACCTAAATGTATGCAGCTTATTATATGTCAATTATACTTCAAAATTATTTTAAAATAGAATATATGTCTTTGCTTTTTCATTTCCTTTGTCTATTAATCCCCCCCCCTTTTTTTTTCCCTGAGGTAAGGTCTCACTGTAGCTCAGGCTGACCTGGAATTCACTATGTAGTCTCAGGATGGCCTTGAACTCACATGATCCTCCTATCTCTGCCTCCCGAGTGCTAGGATTAAAGGTGTGCGCTACCACGCCCTATTAATTCCTTTTATCCCATCAGTCTGCAGTGAAATGGGAGCTGGTAGTTTGAGAGCACTGTTGTAAGAATTTGCATCGTCTGCCGGGCGTGGTGGCGCACGCCTTTAATTCCAGCACTCGGGAGGCAGAGGTAGGAGGATCGCCATGAGTTCAAGGCCACCCTGAGACTACATAGTTAATTCCAGGTCAGCCTGGGCCGGAGTGAGACCCTACCTCGAAAAAACAAACAAACAAAAAAGAATTTGCATCGTTTGAGTATATATGGAAATTTTTTGAATGGTCATTGAAATAAGAGGAAATAAACTCATGGACCATTGAAAAGGAATGAAGAAAAAGCACTTGACTAGAAGGAAGGCAAGAAAAGGGAGGAAAAAGAACAGAGATGTGAGGACAGCGCAGGAGACACAAGACCAGTGTGAGCAATGGCAGGAGATGGAGCCTACCACTGAGGAGCCTGCTGTGATAGGCTGTGTTTGAAACTGTGCGTCTGCAATGCTCAGACAGAGCGCAGGGAGAAGTTTTAAAGTGAGGCAACCCCAACCCAAGAGAGCTGGCGTAGCTCTCCCAACAGTAAAGGGAAATTTAAGGCATTTCTGCAAATTTAACCAAGTCAGCTCATCGTTAGATGACACCACCAAGAAGATGGAGCAACTAGGAGCTGGCACTCGCCTACGTGTGGCCCGCAAAGTAGTGAGACGGCTTATGATTTTATAGAAGAGGGACAGGAAAAACTGTAGCAGAAATAGAAGAAACTGAAAAGCACCACGGATATTAAACTTTTTGTCGCATTAACGGAACAAGGAGTCATTCTGACGACACACAGTATTGGAATAACAAATAAAAAGTTGACCCTATTGGGCATACATATGGTATACCCAACAGCTGGCAAGTCCATAGTCTTTAAAAGCCCCTCAGAGTTCTTACAAGAGTGAGTAGTTCTTCAGTCCTTCCCCTCCTCCAATGCCCAAGAGGACTGAAAAGAATGGAGTTTTTCTTTAAAAGTACCGTACGGCTTATTGGTTGGTTGATCCAGTTTAGTAAATAAAAATTTAGGATTCTCAGTTAAATTTAAATTCTAGGAAACACCAAATACTTTTTAGTATGTCTCATTTTTAATGTGTGTGGTGTGTATGCATGTTAGTATGTGTGTGGGTACATGTGTGTGCACACGTGTGGAGGCCAGAGGTTGACAACTTACGGAGACAGGATCTCTCATCAATCACAGAGCTCATCCATTTAGCTAGTGGCATCTGCCTGTGGACTCTACCTCCCCAGGGCCAGGAGTATAGACACCATGCCGAGCATTTCCATGGGGCATTTCACACTTGAACAGCCTGTGCTTTACTGATGGCCATGGGCTAGCTCAGGATATCTTATTACGCTACAAAAGTACTCAGTTTCCCTGAAATTCAAATCTAACTCCGTGTCTAGTATCTTTTTTTTTTTTTTTTCTGGCCACCGTAATCACAGGAGAGAAAGGGCTAGGAAGGCTTGGTCTGGGGCTCTTGGCTAAGTCACGTGCCCAGGAGTATGACTTCACGGAGCGTTGGGAAAGGGTGCCCATGCCTTCCATGGGGTCCTGGATTGAACAGCGATGACTCAGTGATCCTCAAAACCTGGGCTGCCCCCTACGCTTGGCTCGCCAACGTGACACATCTCTCTTCTGCTTAAGTTTAGATAGACTGGGAATGGGGCTCAGCGTTTTCATGGTAACAAAAAATAAGTCATGATTTGCAAAAAGAAAACACAGACATTTTAACTTTAATAAGTTACAAAAGTAAAGATTCAGATTTTGCTACACAGAACAAAAGTGCATTGATGGCTGTTGTCAGTAAGATCAAACACTGCAATTTAAGTTGAGCACCGTGATGGCTCTGTATGGTGGCCACCTGTCACACAGGAGTAAATAGAGTCAGAACGCTTCCCCTGACGAAGACACTGCTATTGAGCACCACTTATATGCTTAAAATAGACCAAAAAAAAAAAAAAAAACCTTAAAGTATGAATGAAAGGCTTATACGTGAAATTCCATGGGTTTTCCAAAAGGAGTATATTAAAATGTAGCATGACTCTCTCCAAGAATGAAAAACAACTCCCAGGTACTTTAGAAGAATATTCTGGGTCATGTGGGGCAGAGAAGTGCCAGTTTGGTGCTGGTAACTTCCTCTAGAGCAGACACCTGCCTGTGCAGGGCCTGCAGAAGCAGGAGCTGGCGTGGCAAGCCCAGGCTTGTTCCCAAGCCAGTTCTCCACGTGGTCCATGCCTAGGACACATGTGCCACACGTGAGTCAGGAGACTGTGTCCCGTGGGGAGAGGCCTGGGCGGACCACTGGCTCCAGGGCTCTCTGGAGGGCTCACTGGTGGGGCTAGAGCCAGGCTCCCTCTGGGCTCTTCCTTGCACAAGGGACAGGTATCCAGGGAATGCCCCACTTGGGCTTCTATGGAGCCCTGCTTTGCTGGGAATTGGGGATGGAGCACCCCCGCCCCTTAGGTTGGGTAAACTGAATCATAACGTCTGGTTAATGCTCGTTTAGAACTCTGCTCTAAAGACGGAAGGCAATGCTGGAGTGGTGGGTTCGTGACTAGTGTCAGAAGTCCTGGGTTCACAAATAAGGGCCTATGTAGGGTCTGCTTCCTCCCTACAGAAGCAGGACTGTGTGCTTGTCTTCAACCGCATAGAGGGAGACACAGCCAGAGGATTTTCTCCAGTTTGGGCCCTTGGGAGACACCAGAGCCCAGAGCAGTATAGGGCACATATGGGAAGTGGTGGCACAGGCAAGGGGGCAGGGTGGAGGAGGGGAGGTTGGACACCATCTCAGACACTGGTCTAGCTGGCTAACCCTCTGACTTCGTTCCATACTGCATACATCCACACAGACACACTCCCACATGCACGCAGATCTGGACAAGTACACTTAGCACCTCAGTGGAGACAGCCATGATGACGTCATCCGGTGCCTCGGTATTCCCATCCCTGTAATTGAGGGGAGATACTCGACAAGAAAAACTGCTCAAAGATTTAAGGTTGGTGAGACCATAAATCTCTAGAAGTTTCCTGTATAGGAGAAACTGCAGAATAGAGTGAGGCTAGGCCCCACTGGGGAGATAATGCTAACATGTCCCTGGATCTCCCCGCGTGGGGATATTTGAGCTGCGTGTTCACAAAATGCCAGTGACTGAGCGGTAACCGTCACCACCAGCCTCTGCTATACCCCACTCCATTCCTTTTATTTCCCTCCTTCACATCTGGATCACAAAGCATTATCTGGCCAAAAGTGGAAGTCGTGTAAGCTTCAGAACAGCCAAAGATAAAGTGGCCTTTCCTTCGCTCCCGTCCTCCACCGTAGGCCACATAACAAGCCACAGGTGGCTTCTAGAGCTCCTAAGGAATGATGGTGGGGACAAAATACCGCCAGGTAAGAAAAGCTGTGTCTGAACTTGAGGCCCCCGAGCCAGCACCTCACTGCCCTGGTGACCACACTGAACCCCCCAGGAGGGAGCTCTGGGCCTTGGACCACCCTGGATTGTCCCAGCAGAGCGCAAGGCCCCTCCATCCTTTCAACGCACTTGGGGAGGCCCTGGGGCTTGGGTGGCCAGAGGAGACGACTGGAGCTCTTCCCCCAGAGCCTAGAAGGCAGAAAGCAAAGCCAAGATGAGTGGGGAGCAGAGAGATCTGCTGTCTTTACCTCATGGCTTCTGTTTGGAACTGTTCTCTCACCCCCTCCTGAAGCACTAGATGGGTGCTGCCTAAGCTCCACCGAGATTTAAGCACCATGTACCGTGAGCACCAAATGGGCCAGTTGGCTTCTCCTAAGCCCTTAATTCATGGCTAAATCATCTAATCACTAACGATTAAAACTCTGGCCAGAGCTTGCGGCGTGGAGGGTATAGAAGCTAAGAGGCTCATCGACCTCCCCTTAAAGGTTTGAGTCGACTTTCTCAGGAAAATCTAGACCACCATGTGCCAAGGCCACAGCTGGTGGAGAAGAGAGCTGATGGTGGCAGCCGTGGCCAAAGCCACCGTCAGCTCTCCAAGCTCGTCCCAGTAGCTCTTCCCAGACAGTGTGGTGCTCAGGCTGGTCAGAGTCCTCAAATGGTTCCTCCACTCACCTGCTGCCTGGTCTTTGAAGGCTTTTGAGTTCATGACCTCCATGTTATTGTCCTCATCTTGGCAATATATCTCACGTGTTAATAAATCACCTCAGAGGCTCCATGGACCTTGGGCCCTGCCCTGAGGACTGGCTGGGAACGCTCTCGGTCGTGACTGGGAAAGGGAGACTCTGAACCACGGCTCAGCAGCCTGGGTGAGCTTTTCACTCTTGGAGTGTCCCTCACAGATGGCAGCGGTGGGCCCTCTACACTCCTGTTCACCCCACACCAGCACCCCTACAAGCCGGGAAAGTCCACATTAACCTGATTGTCACATGCTTAATATATAGAATTCCCCCTGTGAACTCTTTGGAATCAGGAATTTGGGCTAACAACACAGGATTCGTCATCCCATGGAATCTCTCTATAAGCAAGGAAAAAAACCGCTACTGATGCTGTCTTTCCATTTTATTAGAACTTTCCGAGCGTCTCTTTCTTCCGCATCGCACTGATGAGCTCCTGGATCCTTTGGTTCCGGGTCTTTTCGTACGGGCTCGGTCGTCGGGGGATCAGGTTGGGCGACTGGACTTCGTCATCCAGGCCGTGGATCTTGTAAGGGACGTCCACAGCATTGGTCTCTGGGTGGTCCTCAGTGGCATTGGTGCTGGAAGCATTGAGAGGGGCCTCCAGAGGGGGCCCTGGTGATGGCTGCGCCTGCGTGGCTGGAGTGGGCCCCGGCAGTGTGGGCATGAACACGTCGATGTCGTTGTGCTTCCCAGGGGGGGGCTCCGCTCCCGCTCCGTCGTGCACACCAGTGAGGTTGCTGTGCAGGTTACAGGACTTGCAGCAGAGCTTGTTGTAGCTTGGGATGGAGCAATAGCGAGACAAGACTTCCATCCTACAGAACATTGACTTGTCGCCTTGGCACTGGCCCTCTGAAAGAGAAAAGTGGACAAATAACCGAAGGTCAAGGTAAGGGGGGCTTGGAGCCCCTCAGGGTGAAGCTTGCCGGAGGAGGCACATGACAGAGTCCAGAGGCGGTAGAGAGGCAGGGAGCTCGTGTGGAGAGTCCGTGTGGCTGTGCTGCCTGAGCCCGAGAGCAGGATGCGTTTGCAGACCTCCCACCCCAGAGTGAGGTCACACAAGCTGGGCGTGCTCCCCTCCTCCACGCAAGTCCCCGCAGAGCTGCGTTTTTCAGTGTGTCTCAGAGTGAGGTGGGAATGAGGGCTGCTTGTTAATAGGCGTGATACCAAGCTCTACTTAAAGAATGGTTGGGGATCTTCACGTTTGACATCCTGGTGGCAATCCCAGTGACATTTTATGACAGGGTTTGACTGCAATTATCTTCGAGAAGTCATTACAGTAAAATTCAACCAAAAAGAGGTAACTCCTCATGCCCACACCACACCTCAGCTGTGGCCTCACTGTGCCCCGATCTGACCTGGTGCTTCCGAAGCGTCCAGAGGGAATTAAAAGCCACTCAGGCTTGTGTGTCCTGTGAACGCTTGCTTCAACTGGCACGACACATCTTGTCCTGCCACTGCCCCGTCCAGACTATGGCCCTGCCACACTGAGCTTCTGGCATCTTCCCAAACAAACTCAGTGCCTTCTCATGAGGCATGCCATTCTAATTCTCTCCTACCCAGGACGCTGGCCACCATGGACAGCACTTGTGCTCTCTACTGGAGTCTCTCCCCGCTCCCCGCTCCCCGCTGGGGTCTTTACCATCTTTCCAAGACACTGCAGATTTCTTTCTCCTCTCTGCTTAGAACACGAAACTGAGATGTTTTACAAAGTCCACTCAATACAAAATAACAAGTCTTGTCCCCGGGGGATTACTTAATCCACTGTAAACTCCTGGTCACTGAGCTGGGGATGGACCCAGTCCTGCCTGCTGTGGTTCTCTGCATCAACACTCCATTGTGATGACGTCATCGTGGAGACCATGCCCCGAGGGTTTGCCGTTTTCCTTAGTCTTTCCCTTACAGGAAGAAGATCTATTTTATAATCCTTACTTTTTTCACCAGACCACACAAACATGGCTTCTAAGCTGCCACGTTACCCAGGAGTCCACAGTGATGGTCTCAGGAGTTGAATGTGTCCTCCTTCTCCCTCACACTCTTCAAAAAGAAAAGGGCTAGAGAGATGGCTTAGTGATTAAGGTGCTTGCCTGCAAAGCTAAAGGACCAAGGTTCAATTCCCTAGGACCCACGTAAGCCAGATGCACAAGGTGGCACATGTGGCTGGGGTTTGTTTACAGTGGCTGGAGGCCCTGGCACACACATTCTCTCTTTTCTTCTTTCTCTCTCTCTCTGCCTCTCTCAAATAAATAAATAAAAATAAAATATTAAAAGAAGGAAGAAAATGAAGGAGTGAGGAGCAGGCGGAAGGAAGGAAGGAAGGATGGGGAGAAGGGAAGGAAGGAGGAAAGAAGGGAATAAGACAGGAGAGGAGTCAGATGGGAGAGAGAGCTGACAGAGCCCCCATGCACCAACCATGGTGCAGTGTCCATGTGAGATGCTGATCTGCTGAGACTCCCTGCAGTGGCAGACACGCATACCCTCCTCTCTGCTCCAGGTGACCCACCGACTCCGAACTCTTAGAGCTTCAGTCTTGTCCTGTGAGTCCTAAGAGTGCCCGAGACTTCACCCACTGACTCAGGCTCATGGTCTCTGCTGGGACCATCGGCCTTAGTGAATGATCTTTCAGGCATACAAGTCAGATAGCTGGTGTCCCTACCACAGCCTCTCCCCTCATCTCCCATCTGCTTGTCTCTGAGCTTGTCCCAGTAGCTCTTCCCAGACAGTGAAAGGTGTCAGGCTTCTCAACCCTCCCACACCCACCTGGCCATACTGCTTTGCCTCTGGGCTACACCATGGCAGCCCCCCCCCCCTGCTTTTTAAAGCCATTCTCTCTTCCTTCTCATCCAGCTGTCCTGCTCCAGGACATACTAACCAGGACTGACCCTGCTTGGCTTTGGAGAGCAGACAAGGTCTGGCACATTCAGAGTTAGACAATTGTGCTGTTTTCTAACTTTAGATGTGACCAGGTCACCCCACTGCCTGGCACCTGTGCACTGCCCCTGATTGCTTTCCAGGTGAAGGTGAGTCCCCTTCTCCTCTTCAGCCTCATTTGAACCTCAGGCCCTGTTCTGCGCGGTGGTCCCTCAGGCCACGGGGGAAGGGTGTGCCCACAGCACACCTCTCCTCTTCCTCCCAGCTGCCCCCAGAATCACGTCTCCTTCGGGAAGGTACCCTTGACCTCTCTTAGGAATAAAAGCATCTAGATCTGTGGCCCTATGATACCATGCCTTCCCCAAACTTCATTCCAACTGGAACGGTCACACTTAATTGACAGATAACATGACACAGCCTGATTTTCCCATCATTTTGAAAGCCCCAAGGACAAAGCCCCAGGCAGTATTTGAATACTTTTCTAGCCCCCAAAGCCACTTACAGTGAATCAAAGAATGCATGCCTGCATAAATACAGAACGGATGCATGGGAATAGTTCAGGAAGTCCAATACAAGAAAATTATGGGTTTTAAATCAATATAGCTATAGACAAGAAAAACATACAGAGACAGACCTAATTACAGCTCTGGCTTTGAAGCAGCCACAGTCAGTGCCCACTGCACAAAGGCAAAAGCACAGCAGCTTTCAAGAGCCCAGGCTATCCCGATGCAAAGACAGAGGGAATGCCACAGCCTGCAGCTGAGCAGTGGTGTTCAGGGTTTTAAAACTGACACTGCCTTCCTTACATAGAGATTTTACACAAATGCCCAGCATACAAAGGAGGTAGAATCAGAGCATTGCATTTCATGCTGGGCCCAGGGGCCCAGGACTGCAGCTGCTCCTTTCCTCACTCCCATCCTGCCCTCTGCCTCCTGGCAGCTACTGAGGCTGAACAGTGTGATGCCACTGATCATAGTCCTCCTGGGACACAGGGAGGCTTCCAATAAGAGTTGAGTGTATCTGGCTTTACACAGGTTCTGGAGAATCGAACCAGGGCCAGAAGGCTTTGCAAGCAAGTGCCTTTAAACACCGAGCCATCTCCCCAGCCCTCAATGAACTGAGTGACAGACCTTCCCTGAAAATTTGGCAAAGGAAGGAGCCAGGCCCTGGAGAGGGCCACCCCTGCCACCCAGTGCCTCCCTCTCCTGTTCTTGTGACTTTTCCTTCACACATATTGGAACTAAGCAACTATGAGTCTTCCTCTCTCACCAAGCTGGGATAGTTTGGATCTAGAATGGCCCCCAAAGGCCTTGTTAAAGGCTTGGCGCTGTGGGGCTTTCAAAATGATGGGAAAATCAGGCTGTGTCATGTTATCTGTCAAGGAGGTGGGGCTAGTGAAAGGAAGTGAGGTTACTGAAGGCGTGCCTTTCAAGAGTATGATGAGATTGCAGCTCTTGTCTCTCTTTTTACATCTTAGCTGTCAGGAGGCAGACAGGTGTCCCATGCCCGGTGTTCTCACCACTTTGTACTGTACAGGCCCACATGACCGTGGCCTGGAAGTCCTGGAACTGTGAGCCAAAGGGAAGCTGTCATCTTGACGCAATGGGGAAGCTGACTAACCTAACAGCCATGCTGGTCCACGGACCGCGAGAGTACTGAGGGGCTGTCGTCATGGGAGAATCATCCCCCACCTGGCTTTGTAAATAAAGTTTTATGGAATTAAAGCCACACTCAGTCACTTATCAAGGACCAACTATGACAGACAAGCTGAGCAGTTGTGTTAGAAATCATATAGGAACAAATGCCTAGAATGTTTGTTCTCTCTCTTCAAAGAAAATGTTGGCGGGCCCTAGGTCAAGGGCAGACCTGAATTAGGGCTTGACACAAAGAAAATGGTCAGTGGCTGGAGGTGCTCTGAGCATGCTCTCTGCAGGACGCCTCCTTCCCCCTCTTTTCCCAGGGGCACTGTCTTGTTTCCCTGACCAGTCAGGGGTGTCGCTTCAGGTTTAAAAAATTAACACAAGCCAGTGAGAGAATGAATAATCGAAAGAGCCTCTGGTAAAGAGCTCGGCTGCACTGACATCAACCTAGAAAAATTTCAAAATGTAGTCAGCCTTCTGAAGCCATAGACTCCACCAACTGTGATCCAGCCAAGCCCAGAGCAAAGTTAGGAGAAAAATGCCCATACAGATCCTTTTCTTGTTAGTCCCTAAACGATACAGCGTGACATCTATGCACATCGTATGCACATCTTCCCATCGTGTTAGGTATTTAAGTAACCGAGAGGGGATGCACAGTATATGGGAGGACATAAAAAGTTATATGCAAATGCCACGACATTTTATATAAAGGACCAGTCAGCAGTGGATGTATATTTTTAGTAGTGTCATTACCCAGAAAGCTCTGAGATAAATGAGCTGTAAATTAAACTTCCAAAGGGCTGAGCAGTGTGTCCTGTTGCTGTGAAGGATCACCACCACGTTAATGGTTTGGTTTTATAATACTTGATTTTCTACCATTCCCAGCAACAATTGACTAGTAAGAATTATTGGCCTGTAGAGAATGATGATAAACTATTGAGAATAAATGCTTAAAGTTTTCTTTTACTTATTTGCACGTGTGTGTGTATGTGTGTTTATGGATGCTCCAGGGGGCTCATGCTGCCTCAAACAAATGTCCGTCAGCTTTGTGTGGGTGGCTGGGGAGCTGGCCCTGGCCAGGCAGGCTGGCTGTATGTGGGCAGCGAGGGAAATGAATCCCAGGCTGGCAGACTTTGTAAGTATCTTTAACTACTGAGCAATCTCTCCAGCCCTGAGAATAAATAATTTTTTCCTAACGTCATCTGTATGTCATTCTCACAATCTTGGTGGTATCTGACTAGTTTCCTTTAACTTAACTCCTTTTATACTTATAATTTATTTATTTTACTTTATTTTATTTTATTTTTATTATTATTTTTTTTTTTTTTGTTTTTTTGAGGTAGGGTCTCACTCTGGCCCAGGCTGACCTGGAATTAACTATTTAGTCTCAGAGTGACCTTGAACTCACGACGATCCTCCTACCTCTGCCTCCCAAGTGCTGGGATTAAAGGCGTGTGCCACCATGCCCGGCTTATAATTTATTTTTGAAGAAAATTAATACTACTGTTATTCATGAAAGACAAGTGCATTAGAAAACCTTAAACATGAATACAAAGAAAAAGTTTAAGTCCTTCTAAGTCAATTTCAAAGTCAGATTCTACTTGATCAAGCTCTGGGAGATAGCCCCCCACAATGCTCTGAGTTGGAGAAATGAAAGTGTGAGAGATTTTGGAATTGGTTCAAAGCAAAACTTTCTCCAGAGGCTGTCATAAAGGCTAAAGAGAAATACGAAGAGACCTCCCGGGGAACTTAGGCCATGCTTATGCACCATCAAAATCATCTCTCATGTTCTGGAAAGTGCTACAGAGAATATATATAGCTTAGTAAAGAAGTGGGTTCATGCACCCATTTCTTCATTCAAAAGGTTATGCAACTAGTTTAAAAAGAAAGTGACAGGTCTCCCATCACAGGTGCTCCCCATGAGCCTCAGATGTCCCTGGGCATGTGACACCCTGGGTCACTGGGCACTCTAGCCTGGGGCCCTTTTAAAGGATGCGTCTTTGGAACTGTGGGCTGAGGGACACAATAATGACAGCCACAACCGCTCTCCGGGCTCTTATCTCTCTTCAGCTATGATCTGTCTTATTTACAAGCAGAATTCAGGCAGTGGAGTCAGCCACAGCTACTGTGATGTCCGGAAGGCGGGGTCCTGGCCCTAGGTCCCCCAGCTATCTCAGGATGTGGGGTCATTCTCCACTGCCCTTCCTCATGATCTCCCATACGTTCTCACTGCTCCTGGCACAGGTGAGGCTGGGCAGAGAAGGACACAGACCCAGGTCAGGAGGTGTTGTGGAACCCTGACCCACTGCCTGGTTAGTGTCAGCAGAGGGACAGGATACATATAGGCCCCATGGCTGAGTGCAGGTATCTGGAGACAGGCAGGGCTGAGCACACATGTATGCATGGATGTGTGGATACATGCACGCATGCGTGATTGTCAACAGGCCAGATGCTCAGATCCATCGCTGCCCTGCCTTGCTTCACCCAATCTAGACTTTCCCAGGGCCAGGTCAGGCCCCTCCCTTGGCCCAGTGGGCACCTGTCATTCCAGAACAGACAGCTCAAGTCAGGAAAGTGATCTAAGGCGCTTAGATCAGTGGCTCGGGGAAGGTGACCTGAATTCCACATTCCCACTCCACCAGCTCTGAACTCAGGAAGGGGAGAAGCCATCCTGGGCCCCATTGCTGTCTGTGAGGCCAGCACCCAGCACCTAGGAGAGCATAGACGTGCCCATGAGGCTCCCATTTGTTCTAATGGCTCCGTATCTAAGGCCGTGGTGACGTGCTTGCTGCAGCCATATTTTGAAACATACCTGAGTTTATGTCTTAGTGGGGGATGGGCCCTATCTATCTTCTTTGGGCAGGGAAAGAGGGGACAGTGAGGTCATTGGAACCAGGCAGTTAGTGCCACGTAGTGCCTCCGTGTTGCCCGCCTTGAAGGTGAAGAGAACGAGCCGTCCGCTTGCCAAGCCCAAGCACCCAGTTTAACTGAAGTTTTATTGAGTTTATTGTGGGATGCATGACAGGAGGTCTTTCCATCATGAGTAAGAATAAAAGGTCATCTTCACAGTCACTTTGGCACATACTAACGTTGTCTCATGGGGAAAAAAAACTGTTAAAGCAACGATGACAACGGAACCTATATAATACATCATTAAATACATACAAAACACTAATAAAATATCCCTGATAAACCAAAGTGCATATAGACAGAGAGCACAATGCCCAGGACCATGCTGCGCCCTTAGCAGCCACACAGGTCACTCGCATTGCCTCATCAAAGTTGGAAGTTAACAGTCATGAGGGTTAGTCTGCAGTTACACACCAATTATTTACATAACAGTAATTAGTGCCGGAGGGGAAGGGAGGCTCAGCCGAGCGTCCAGCAGGGGGCGTGTTACTACCATGGAGGTGGCTGGGACCAGGCGGGGCTGATGGGAAGGCCAGGCAGGAGTGCTACATTGGTCACGGCTAAGGGCCCAGGTGTATCACCCTCTGGGTGTAAGGCCGCGCTGTGGGAGCCCCGAGGGGGTCTCCACGCAACAGTCAGCGCCAACTGGCCAGCTGGGTATCAGAGGAGGACCCCTTTCCTCAAAGATGCATGGAGTGCCAACTGAGTCTCTGCACCCACAAATTGCACAGGGGAAGGAGCGAGGCCATCTGGATTTGGAAACCTTACCCTTGCCAAAAGGTGGGTGAATGGGACGGGCTCCCCCTAGATCTTCAGTGCCTCCCTCCTATCTGGACCATGTCCGCCCCGCCCCCCTGCTGAGGTTGAAGTTAGCAGCCAATTCTGTTACCTTTCAACTTTAAGGCATTTTCTACATAGTGTTTCTAAGCAAAAAAGCAATAAAAATTGAGGTAATTCTGTAGTTGTTCACACTGGTAGGTGAGGCACATCCATATCAGACAATCAATCATTAATCAATCAGCCAGTCTCTCTCACACTTTCAATCCTCTGAATGGGGTCATATGCACACGATGAGAAAAGGCCATTGGAGCAAATAGACAGAGAATGGAAGTGGTGGTGTGTCCACAATGTCCCACTGCAGGGACATGTCCCCCTGCCTCCTCCTCCATATAACCGGACCCCTGAGAGGACAGGGTAGGTGGCCAAGAGCTGTGTAGGTTGGATGCAAAGGCCGGGTGGGAGCAGGCCATACTGTCACAGGTCAGAAGGACACAGCAAAGGGGCAGCAGCAGCAGCAACAGCAGTGGCAGCCAGGAAGCCCCTGACACCGCAGGAAACTTGGGGTCTGTCACCCCGGCACAGAGACGCAAAAACACACGCCCCAGAGGCCCCTGTGGCCTCGCCTCGATGGTGGGCAGCGTTTGAAAGGGGATGGGGCCGGTTTCCCCTTGGACTTGACCGGCAGCTTCAACCTGGAGGGATGTAGCCCCACAAAGAGGTCCCCATAGCGAAGTGGTCACATTCACATTTTTGGCCTCTGGCCCCTCCAGCACCATGACAGATCTTTGCCCCTTTTCAAGCCATCGCCAAACCAGGTCCCGGCCCCCCCCAACAAGAGGCCAGTCTCCCCAGACCAGGCCTCCTCGAGGCTGGCCCTCACTTGCTGCCAGGAGGCGCAAGCTCGGGAGGAGACAGTCGAGCACCCGGCCCGGAGAAAACATTCACCAGAGAGAGCCCAGCAAGAGTCAGGGAAGCTTTCCATAGAGACAAAGGAGAGGAGCCCAAGGCAAGCTCCACAGGGCGCAGGGCATGCACTGGAGGGCAGAGCCAGAGTTATAAACGGGTCGGTTACTTGACGAGATCTTCCTGATGGGCGAGTCAGGGTCGGGGCGGGACAGCCACTGAACCACGTAGCTCTTCTTGGAAGGATCTGAGATGTTTCCTAGAGGAGAAGGAGGGGGACTGGGCTTCAGCCGCTGGGACATGGGGTGGTGGTCCCCAGCACCCCAACGAAAGCAGCTGGCCTCCAAGCATCCTGAACAGAGTTCACAGCCAGATCGATGAAGAGGCTTGTAGGCAAGCCTGCTCCACCTCCCCTGTCTGCACTAGAGCCCGGCCAAGGGCATGCTCACAGCACATGTTGACTTCCTCCATTTCTTACTAAGGAGGTCCCAGCCCTGGCTGCCAGGGGTCAGGCTCAAGTTCATGGATGGTGAGCCACTCTGGGATATGAGCAGAATTCTCTTGGACCAGACCCCCACCTCCCCTCACTTGGGCTTCTGTGTGCTAGGGGACGGGGGGCTGAAAGGGCTTACGGGGACAGGGGCCAAGCTTGCAGATCCTCGCCGTCTCAGGCCTCTCCTCCCGGCAGACTCCGAAGCTGTCGTCCATGGTGCGGCACAGAACTGGCCTTTCTTGGGTGCCATTACCACAGGTGACTGAGCACTGTAGTGGGCAGAGTCATCGGTTAGGGGTCACCATCCATCCAAGGCTTTTGACTTCAGAAGTCGAAGGAACTTCTGCTCCTAGCGGGTGACCAGTGACACAGGTTGGGGCAGGGGCAGAGCACAGTGGCTGCTTGCTCACCCTCCTAGGGCTTTCCTGGGACACACACACCCGCTTCTCTGAGCTATTGTGGGTTAAAATGTGAATGTGCAGTGGTCACACGGGGCTCGGCATGCCCTGGGTGCTCCTTCCTAGGGTGTAGATGTGATTTGAGTGTGTCCCCAAAGCTTGGTCCCTGGGGTGGTGGAAGAGGAAGGAAGCATCTAGTGGGAGGTTGTTTCTGGCCAGTTTGGGCTCTGGTTTCCTCCTCTCCAGGGAAGAACTCTCCCAAGGGCTCCCTCCATAGCACCACATGCCATGGGATCCTCATGTGACTCAAGTTGATGGCACCTTTGAACCCCAGAACTAGGAGCCAAGTGAACCGAACTCTTTGTGAAGTACCCAGCAACCCTCGCGCACCACGGGAGGGAGTGTACAGTAGTCAGGTCTCCGCGGAAATGCGCACGACGTGCCTCAAAGCCAAATAGAAGTCCTGTACGACCCGGTCATACTTCTCCTGCCTGCCTATACATAAAACTACTGTAAACCCAAGTGCACTGCTCTGTCTATAAATAGAACCAGTGTATGACCGACTATACGCTCCTGTGCGTGCACCTCAAGGAACCAGAACCTGCGGGTGCCTGTACATGTGTGTGAGGCCAACCTCACACATTATCCTGGAACTCCTTGTTCTCGCTGGTCTAATTGTCTAGTCGGCCACCTCCGGGGATCCTCCTGGCTCCACCTGTCCAGGTACATACCACCTTGCCTAGCTTTTTAAAGTCTAAAAAAAACTATTTTATTTATTTGAGAGGGATAGAAAAAGGGAGAGAGAGAGAGAGAGAGAGAGAAGGAGAAAGAGAGAGAAAGACAGCGAGGTGAGAGAATGGGTGTACTAGGGCCTTCAGCTGCTGCAAACTCCAGACTCATGCACCACCTTGTGCATCTGGCATACATGAGTCCTGGAGAATTGAACCTGGGTCCTTTGGCTTTGCAGGCAAACACCTTAACTACTGAGCCATCTCTCCAGCCCTATGACTAGCTTTTTTTTTTTTTTTTTTTTTTTTTTGTTTTTTGAGGTAAGGTCTCACTTTAGCCCAGGCTGACCTGGAATTCACTATGTAGTTTCTCAGGGTGGCCTTGAACTCACAGTGATCCTCCTCCTTCTGCCTCCTGAGTGCCAGGATTAAAGGCATGGGCCACCACTCCCAGTTCTTTTCCTATTTTTTTTTATGCCTAGCTTTTTTTTTTTTTGAGAGAGAGAAACAGAGAGAGAAACAGAGACAGAGAGGAAGAGGCAGAGAGAGAGAGAGAGAGAGAGAGAGAGAGAGAGAGAGAGAGAATGGGCACACCAGCAGCCTCTGAGCCACTGTGAACGAATTCCAGATGTGTGCACCCCCTTGTGGGCAAGTGCGGCATTGCATGCTTGCGTCACTTTATGTCTGGCTAAACGTGGGACCTGTAGATCGAACTGGCGTTCTTAGGCTTGGCAGGCAGGCACCTTAACTGCTAAGCCATCTCTCCAGCCCATGCCTAGCTTTTTGATGAGGATTCTAAGGACCAAACTCAGGTTGTCATGCTCATGAGATCAGCATTTTACCCACTGAGCTATCTCCCCAGACCTCCTCCTGTAATCTTATTTATTTTTTTATTTTATTTTTAAAATTTTATTTATTTATTTGCAAGCAGAGAGAGAGAGAGAGAAGAGAGGCAGACAGAGAGAGAATGGGCACACCAGGGCCTCTAGCCACTGCAAATGAACTCCAGATGCATGTGCCCCTTTTATATCTGGCTTATGTGGGTCTTGGAGAATTGAACCGGGATCCTTTGGCTTTGCAGGCAAATGCCTTAACTGCTAAGCCATCTCTCCAGCCCCTCCTCCTTTAATCTTGACTAGACTTTTAGAGGATCCCCCAGCTTCCTAAGTGGGAACATCTCCTGAACATCTCCACCATTCCTGGAAGCCCATGATACCCTCACAGTCCTGGACCTTCAGACCTGCACACAGGCAGAAGCGACTGCCCACTGCGTTAGCGACATGGCATTGACTCCGTGGCTCCCACTGTTGCCCTGAAATCTAAGCCATGGCCCTAGACAGGAACTGTATCCAAAGTGGAGGATCCTTGCTATTTTGATTTCACCCAGGATCCACTTGAAATCAACGGTAAAGGGCCAAGAGGCTTACCTGGGACCAGGGTCCAGCTCTCCAGCGTCCCGGGCAGAGCTCCCGGTTGCAGGCGCGGCGGCTCTCGGGCCGGTGGTCATTGCAGTGTTTGGTGTGCACGGAGCGGGTGGTGTTGTTGTGCAGAGGCTGGATGCAGCGCACAGAACGCACCTGCATGCCGCTGCGCCCGCAGCTCTGGCTGCAAGGCTCCCATTCACCAGTGACCCACCTGCCAGGGTGGAGTGGCACATGGTCAGGGAACCAGGCTGGCTGAGAGCAGCCCACGTGAGCAGTGTGAACAGAGGGCCTGCTCGCCTCTGCTCTCGCAAAGGTGCTGTCCATGGAAGCTTGTACCATGGGGAAACTAAGGCTCAGATGATCTCCTGCTGGTACACCCTGCAGAGGCTGGTGGCCATGGAGGCCTGAGGGGCTTTGCACCTAACTGGTTCTCACCGTGGTCTCTTCTGATGGTATCAGACATGCTTCTAGACTGAAGCACAAGAGCAATGTGGACTTCTTCAGCCTACTGTCCCTTCATGTCCCCCACCTAGACATTTTCCCTTACCAGGGCCCTGCCAAATGAATTTTTGGATCCAGAATACAGCCCTATCAAAGTCCCCGGGCTGAGCATCACAGCCGCTGCTTGGAAAACATCTAGCACAGCACTGAAAGCCAGCCAGGACCCTCTGAGCCTCAGTTTCCCCACCGGAGCAACACCATTTGCTGTCATTTCCAAGATGAGCATCGTGCTTTCACTCAGCATGTCTGCAGAGGTGTGAACCTGCACCCTTCTCCCGCAGCACTTCAGCGTGCACCAAACATTGGGGTGAGGAGCTCCGCCTACTCCAGACCCTGCCCGGCCCAGGGCTGCTCGGGGCCATCCCATCCCACCCTCCTCAGAGCACCTGTGGCCTCTGGCCTCTCCTCTAGTGTGGCACTGGGCTGGGGATCCCTTTGGGGACTCACACAGGCTGGGAACACTCCTGTGGGTTGCAAATTCGGCGGATGGCTTTGGGCTTGGCCAGGGCACTGCAAAAGGCTCTGTGCACCATCTTGTTGTCCAGTCTCCTGCGGCAGCCGTACTTGGTGAACTGGGACCCTGAAGACAGAGCGCTTGAGGAGGTGTCTTGGGCTGGTGGAACCCCCCCAGGGTCTGGGAGATATGGGCTCCACCAGCACCATTGTGGCCAGTGTCACACCATCTTCTGCTTCCTGAGACACTTCCAGGATGCCTGGTGGTGTTGTATTCCCTCATATACACCCTAGGCACTGTGCACACGTAGGCTCCGCTACTCTCCGACCTCGTGGACTGTCCTATGCATTGTCTCCAGAGATGTTCCAGTCTCACCTGTGTGCTGTCCCTCACGGTCACCCACACATCAACCTCTGCCAGACCAGTCCCATCCCTCCCATGTCAGTCCATGCTGGTGCTGTGCATGTCTCTTCTAGCCATCTTTGGCCTGGTCCCTCAAGTACCTGCCCTGCCTGACTGTTCCATGGACCCCTCCCAGCCTGGGCTAAGCCCTTGACCACTCAGATGGAGGTCACTGCTATGGCTTCCCTCCTGCCTTTGGGGAACATGGCACCTGTCACGCCAGGAAGCCCTTCACCCTGAAGAACATCCCTCCCATGCTCTGCTCACACGAGAGCACCCATCTCCAGCGTTCATGGTCATCACTCAGCCTGGGAATCCTGGCAGCGAGAAACCCCCTCACCTCCACCACAGGGCTTGGAGCAGGGAGACCACTTCTTCAGGGCCCACTCGTGGCGCACAGAGTCATCTTCAAGGACATTGTTGTCATCGACATTGAGGGAGTCCTCATGAATCATGTACTTGTACGTCAGCGACATGCGGGTGTCTCCCTCTGGAATAACCTGGACCCACCCCGAGAAGGTCATGAATATGTAGCAGCTGTCTGCCCTTCCTCAGCAGTCAATTTAGAAACATTGGCCTAAGGTCTGTGTCACTTCTTGGTACTCAGAAAGGTCATGTTCCGCTGGGAGTTAAGTGGCAAGAACTGAACCATGACTGTGGGGACAAGTCACTGACTTACGATGGCCGGCCGCACGGTGCTCTGATTTTATGGTGGCGTAACGTGATGGGCATCAATGGGAATAGCACTGCAATGTGTGTGCATGTGTGTGCATGTGAATGTATGCAGGCGCATGTGTGGGCATGTGTGGGCATGTATGTAGGTGCGTGTGCACCTGTGTGGAGGCCAGAGGTAGTCAGGAAGCTTCTTCAATCACTCTCCACCTTCATATTTTGAGACAGGGTCTCACCTAGCCAGTGAGTCCCAGGGGTTCCTTTCCTCTGCCTCCCCAGCCTGGGATGCTGGGTGTCACCATGGGATGACGGGTGTCACATGCCGAGGATCTGAACTCAGGCCCTCGTGCTCGGGAGGGCCATGGCTAGGCCACTGTACCCACGGAGCCGTGTCCCCCCCTCATTTCTTTTCAGTGCCTGGAATTTTTAATTTGTCTTTTCCCTGGCCAGTGGTCCCTGCCCACCTACTGTGACAGTGGACAGCAGCAGTGAGCCCGGCTGTGGTTCAGGACAGCCAGTGCATTTTTGTATGTTTTCAACTTATCTTGGAATTTAGAGCTCCTTCCCCCTCCCAACTGGGCAAAATTGGGTCTTCCCTCAAGGGAGCCACTCTCTTCACACACCTGTCTTCTCTCTTGATCACTGGCCACAAACCCCTCCCAGGGACATGGACATATAAGTCCTGGCATCTTGTTTTCTCTTATTTTACAAAGGTGTGAATACCTTCTTTATACTTTTATTATTTTACTAAGAAAGGTGTGAGTACCCTTTTATACTTTTATTTTACCAAGAAAGGTGTGAATACCTTCTTTATACTTTTATTATTTTACTAAGAAAGGTGTGAATACCTTTTTTATACTTTTATTTTTTACTAAGAAAGGTGTGAATACCTTCTTTATACTTTTATTATTTTACTAAGAAAGGTGTGAATACCTTCTTTATACTTTATTATTTTACTAAGAAAGGTGTGAATACCTTCTTTATACTTTTATTATTTTACTAAGAAAGGTGTGAATACCTTCTTTATACTTTTATTATTTTACTAAGAAAGGTGTGAATACCTTCTTTATACTTTTATTATTTTACTAAGAAAGGTGTGAATACCTTCTTTATACTTTTATTATTTTACTAAGAAAGGTGTGAATACCTTCTTTATACTTTTATTATTTTACTAAGAAAGGTGTGAATACCTTCTTTATACTTTTATTATTTTACTAAGAAAGGTGTGAATACCTTCTTTATACTTTTATTATTTTACTAAGAAAGGTGTGAATACCTTCTTTATACTTTTATTATTTTACTAAGAAAGGTGTGAATACCTTCTTTATACTTTTATTATTTTACTAAGAAAGGTGTGAATACCTTCTTTATACTTTTATTATTTTACTAAGAAAGGTGTGAATACCTTCTTTATACTTTTATTATTTTACTAAGAAAGGTGTGAGTGCCCTTTTATACTTTTATTTTACCAAGAAAGGTGTGAATACCTTCTTTATACTTTTCTGCCTGTACCTTTTGGGTTTCTGCCTCAGCTTCCTACTCTCTGTTCATATACTCACCTTTCTTCTTTCCCTCTCTTGTCCCTTCCCTTCTTCCTAGTCAGCCTCTCCCCTCTCCTCCCCCTACCCCCACTGCATGCCACGGACCCTTGCCTGGTTTGCCTGGCAGGGACACCTTCTCCCAAGGCCTCTCTGCCCTGAGCCTCAGCAGCTGCTGATCCCCCGCTTCTCAGACCCCTTTGGCCCTCAGTCTGAAGATTCCACCTCTGAGCTACTCATGAACCTTCCATTTCTAAAAGTGAGGTCTCAGAGCCTCTGTATTCCAACCTCTGATACCTGACAGTAACAGTTAGGGAGCAATCATGGTATTTTGGTCATCTCAGAAGATAAACTCGATTTGTGTGTGTTTTTGTAAACACAATGCAGATTGTGGACTTGTTAACACTGGACTTAAAGCCAACACTTAGAGCTCATGTGTGAATGAAGCTTTCCCAACAACACCCTTTCTTCATCACAGCCTCCCTGGGCTGAGGAGTAGTAGCTAGCCCCTGGGCCAGTTTTTTTGAGGTAATCTCATGGAACCCAGGCTTGCCTCAGACTTCCTATGCAGCTGAGGATGGATTTGAATTCTTGTCCTTCTACCCCCACTGGGATTATAGGCGTGCACCACCATACCCAGTTTATATAGTGCTGGGAATGCATCCAGGCACATACTCTACTCACTGGACCACATCCCCAGCCCCTCAGGGGCCATTCAGAACAGCAAAATCAGCCTGATACACTGGCTCGGGCTTGGATTCCAGTAACTCAGGGGAGGGGCTGAAGCAGGAGGATTGCTACAAGTTTGAGGCCAACCTGGTCTGCAGAGTGAGACCTTATTTCCAAAAAAAAAAAAAAAAAAAAAAAGAAAGAAAGAAAGAAAGAAAGAAAAGAAAAGAAAAGAAAAGAAAAGGAAAGAAAAATGATGCTAAATATGCTGCAAAACAACGCTTTTCACATCGTGGGCCCTGCAGCCAGGCGGCAGAGCGTGACCTGTTTCCCTCAGCCGGCACGTGCGTGGGCAGCAGCCCAGCATGCTAGGTGTCCGTTGAGGTTACATGTCAGTTTTAGTGAGCGGGTGAGTTCACAAAGACAGACACGAACTGGATTCTCAGGACTGTTCATGGCCCAACTTAGGTGGGTCACCAAAGGACTTCCTAAGAAGTGTGCAGCTCAGCGGGGAAGGTAAGAGAAGGGCGCTGCGCTCTTAGAGCGTGTGCGGCCTGTCACCACAGCTGCTCCACACATGGAGCCTGGGCGCTGGGTGCTGGCACCCAGCCTGGGGGTGGGACTCGGGGAACTGGAGCCTTGCCTATGGTGTGTACATTTTTTTGACAAAATATATCATTTATACAATTAATTTAAATTAAAAAATTTAAAAGTGATCTGGAACTCTAGTCCCCTCAAGACTCCTTGTAATAGGAATATTATGTGATCCTGATCCTACGTGATAGGGCGTCTGGCTCTGCCTGGACGCAAAGTCCACGGTGACCCTGGGCGGGTCTCTGATCTCTTCCCAGGGGCCGCAGGCAGTGAATAGTGTTATGGTGAAACTATAACAGCAGATGTGAATAAGCACCACGGATGGCAATTGTGAACATCACTTAAGTGGAGCAATGGAAAGCCCTAGAGAGACTTTGCCTCAGGTAAGAGCTGGCACAGGTCCCAGAGCTCCGATGCATGGGCTCATATCTATCCCAGGTTAACCTGAAGTCAGAGATTCGGGCAGGTCCAAGGAGCTGTTCAGAGCATGGCCTGTAGGGTGCAGGAGGAAGGCTCAGGAGTCCCCGCCCTCAGTGTTGCCTATGGCCCCATGCCCACGGCCGTACTCACCAGCACAGTAATGGTGCCACGGAGCGGGCCCATGGTCTGCAGCGTCTCCCGTTCATCCTCATTCCTGTACTCCCACTCCACGCCCATGGCAATGAAGGATCTAGAATTGGGATCCACGTGGTTCTCTTCATTTAAGATGAACTTGCCTGTCTCCAGGTTCTTGACGGCTGCGAATGGCAAAAGGGCAGGACTCGTGTCCATTGGGGGGTGAGGTTGTGGGGTCTTTCCCAGCCATCCTCCGCTAGGAGTCTAGCCCTGCCGGAGATGGCCCATCTTGGGGGCCACACTGTGCCCTTGGTTGGTCCATGAGGACCAGAATACCTGTCCCCATCTCAGTACCCTCTTTGCCACCCCGTCCTGGGTGCTTGGGGACTCCCTGTAGGAGCCCTCTGCAGCTGCCAAGGTGACTCCCTGCAACCTATCAGACACCCAGTTGCCATGTAGAGATTGCTGGGGACAGGAGGTTGAGTGAGTGTCACATGCTGGTCCTCAGGATGCTGGTAATTAGGAGCTGGTGGAATTAGGAGCTGGGAGGTCACTGGGGACAGGTCTTGAAGGGGACTCTGGGAGCCCGGCCACCTGTCTCTCCACTGTCGTTCAAGGTGTGACTGCTTTGTTCCTACACACCTCCTTCCCGTGGCGTATCTATCACAATCTACTGCTGTCATCAGAACCTCCGCAGCTGTGAGCTACAAGATACAATTCCTCCTTATGAGTTGGTTGCCCCAAGTATTTTATTACACTAATAGGAAGCATGCTGATACAGTGGCAAGGCACCCGTGACAGGAGAGTGCCAGGGGTGGGTGGAGTGGGGGCTGAGATGGGGCTTCCTGCCATGGCGGTAAGAATCTGATCAGTTGGAGGGGCAGGGTCACCCCCACTCTATCTAACTAGCCTAAAGCTTCATCGCCTGCCCACACTCCCATTGTGTCCTGGAATGGGCCCCTGGGGATGTGGGTGATTTTAGGGTGGGGCAGACAGGGCCTGAGCGAGAACCTCATCTCCTGTCATTCTGCCTGGTTATAAGGAAAGCTTCTGTTGATGTTGCTAATTCTCTAATGCCTCTTCCAGCACCTCCCCAGGGTAGGCCTCAGCCTCACCTGGGTGCTGGGGATTGAAACCTGGGGTTTCACACTTGTGTAGTAAGCACTTTACCCACTAAGCCATCGTTCTAGCCCAGCCAATGACTTTATTGTTTAGGCAAGCGGTACTGGCCTTTGCGTGTTAAAAGAGAGTGGAAGATTTGTCACACATCAGATGTGGTGGCTTTCTGCAGGCACCCAACCCAGTACAGCCTATGAGGGACAGGGGCGAATGTGGAGTCCAGACGGGAAGAAAGGACTTGTCCAGAGTCTCCCTCTGCCATGGTTACCAAAGTCACTGCTGACCTGGGTCCCATGACTCCCCAGGAGGAAAGCTCTAGATGCTTTTGGGAGAAGAGCGGGGGAGATGGCTGAGACTCCTGAGCAGAGTCCCAAGCAGCCCGCAAGAGCAGTCTTGCAGCCAGAGTTCCTGTGCGAGAGGGTTGCGAGAATGTCCAATATTTCAAGAGATGCTAGAAATCCCTATCTTTGTAGCATCTCTTAAATTTAAAGTTAGAGTTGGCAGAGCATATGCTTGGCATGGGTGAGGCCCTGAGTTTGATTCCTAGCACAACAAATAAATAAATAAAAGCTAAAAGGAAGTAACTGGAGCGTTAGTACAGCCACTAGATGGCGTGGCTGCCGCTGGTTGGTGTGTGTTGGGGGTGTGGCCAGGACCCTGCTGCTCACATTCTGCAGGAGGTAAGGGGTGGCTTGTCCCTCTGCAGCTGCTGCCTGGGAGAGCCCTCTGAGCCCACAATCCTGCATCTCTACAGGAAGAGCCGCCCAGGAATGCCCACCAGGTGGACTGAGTGGAAAGACAGGTGGACTGGACTGCAGCCACACCTGTCAGTGAGAGATGCCTGGCTCGGTGTCCGCCACACAATCCAGGCCTCCAAGCCCTGGCACTCCGCCCATCCCAGAAGAGCTGCGTCTCACAGACATCAAGACACTGAGCTCGGAGACTCACACAGATGGTGGCTGGTGGCGTCTGCCTCTTGGATGAGCAGGTGCCTGGCTCCCGCAGGGATCTCAAACATCTTGATGTAATCTTTAGAAGCGGAAAGAACATCAAATGAGAAGAGGGACGGCCGCTCCAACAGACACCCAGGGTTGTTGAAGGCAGGTCCGTAAGGGGCTCTCTGAAGCCTCTGTACTTCCCAGGCTTTGCGCATCCTCCGAGAGGGGCCAATGGGAACGCTTTTGGGGGGGGGGCTATTAAGTGTGATCTAGGCTGTAGCCTAGGACTACTGGGTGTGGTTCGGGCTGTTGCCCACGACTGGCAGATGCTCCCTCTCCAGCCTTTCTGCTTGTCTTCAAAGTTCAGGCATTGCCCCCACTGAAAACTCAGAAAAATCCAGCCCCTAGTCATGCTGGGAAGTGAGTCTAGAAGGGAGGTCCCGCCCAAGCTGCCTCGTGTGTCTGGACCTCAGCTTCTTCGTCTGCGAACTGCCGAGGGGTGGGGTGTTTGCCTCTGCTTTATAGGTTGGGGTAACTTCTCACTTTGATTACATGTATATTTTCCTCTGGTTTCTGAATCTACCACCTATGTATTTCCCTCATAGTGTAGATCTACCACGTGGGGACTCTCCCGACCTCTAGGCTTGCCTGCTACCTGTGTAGCTGTCTGAAACTCAGGGTACCCAGGAGTGGAACTGTCTTCATTAGTCACCTCTCTTCTGAATCTCTTGGTCCTGCCTTGATATTTTCCATCTTATTCTTCCTTGAGCCTCACTGTTTGCCTCTTTACTTCCCTCCATAGGAAAGCACAGAGCAGATACCATGTGTGTATGTGTGTTCCTTCTGAATCTCCTCACACAAGCTCCTAAATTCTGTCCTCCACCTGCTTGCAGCTTTACTCTAGTCTCTTTCAAAACCTCAGTTTCTCTTAAATCCCAATCTCCCTTAAATAAACCCCACAATTTATGCTTTCCCCTTAAATAAACTTAATAATTCATAACTTATCCTTCTTGAGTCCATCTTTATTAATTTTTTATTAAAGGTGGGACAGAACCCAAAATTTGAGGTTTACTCTGGGGGACCCCCTCCTAAACCCCTAAATCTTGCATCCTTATGGCTTGGATGTGGCTTGTGTGTGTCCCCCAGAATGTCATGTTTGGTCCCAGTGTAGTTGTGTTAAGGTGGTGGAACACTGAGGAGGCGTGTTCCTAAAGCAAAGACTCCAGCCTTGGAAGGGGTTAGTGCTGCTCTTGCAGAACCAGTTCTATCCAGAGAGGAAGGAAGGCCACCCCATGGGTTGGTTCCTTCTGCGTGTGGCTGGTTTCCTGTGTTTCTCTGCCCCCTGGAGAAGCTTTCATTACACAGCAGCACCACACTGTCTGGACACCCCAACCATCAGAACTGTCAACCACACAAAGCTCTGTATACAGTATCCAGCCCTGGAGGGCTAGAGAGGGCAGGCCCCAGCAGGCCTCGGACCTCAAAGGAAGTCTTCTAAGGCCCACTGTGATCTGAGCCCTGCTCTTCCTGCTCCACGGGGGCTCTGACTCAAGCTTCCTGACCAGATCTGCCTTCCGTGACCCTCAACAGCCCCCAGCCCCAGAAAATCATGAACCCAGCCAGAGCCCCACCAGGGAGTCAGGCCCATGTTCTTCAAGGTGTGGCTGACGTCCAGCTCCCAGGGGTGCAGCCCGGGCTCACTCACCTTGCTTCTTGGGTAATCTCGTGATGGTGCCCTTGACCACTTTGCAGTGGGTGTTGTCCCCTCCGCACACACCACACTTGTCCTCCTGCTTGCTGGAACCAATCACTCCATCACAGCCCACCTTCTGCAGGAGGGAGAAGTGGGAGACCCTTGAGAGGCTGTCCCTGTTCAGCTGATGTCCCCAACACTGTCCCTACCACAGCCCATGGTCTGTGTATCTGCTCTGAGCAGCTCCCCACGCAAAGGAAGGGAAAGGGTTCTGGAGCCAGGAAGACTCTGCAGGGCCATGGGTGGGCCACTTGGCCCCTGTGTAACCATGGGTACATACAGCTACATTGTGTCTCGTGCTCCAGCCTGCCCTGGCATGGCACAGCTGGCCTCCAGTAAGCCACTCTATCATGCACTTTCTTCAGGGGCATCCACAAAGCACACCCCAATAAATCTCACTTCAGGGTTCCCAGCCTCAGCTTAGGCCTGCCTCCCTCGCTCAGATCCATCCCAGAGGAGTGCAATGTCCCTTGCAGTCTGTCTTAAACAGGGTCTGCTTATATAGTTGAGGCTGGCCTAGAACTCATAATGTAGGCCAGGCTGGCCTTGAACGTGTGATCCTCCTGCCTAAGTCTCTATCCAGGTTCTGGGATTACAGGTATGAGCCGCTATGTCTATCTCCTTTGCTCTTTGAGTCCTTCTTCTATAAAGTCTTTTTTTTTTTTTTTTTTTTTTTAAATTTCTCTTCCTTATTTGAGAGAGAGAGAGAGACTGACTATATGGTTATGTCAGAGACTCTTGCGACTGCAAATGAACTCCAGATTCAGGCACTACTTTGTGCATCTGGCTTATGTGGATGGCTGAGGTACTGAACCTGGGCTTGCAGGCTTTGCAAGCAAACACCTTTAACCACTGAGCAAACTTCTCAGCCCCAAGAAACCCATTTTTACCCCAGGATGGAACATGCTCTATGGGGACCAGAACAGCACTAGTCTTTACAGCTGAGACCAGAGCTAAAAGCCGAGCAGTCACGCCTGGCTGTGGTCTTGGAGGGCACACCCCTCATACTCTCAGAATTTGTTTCCACATTGGTGACACGGAATAATATGATGTTGCTCTGCAGCCTCCAAGTGGTACTGCCCGTCAAGTCAAGTTTGGAAGCGGGACACTGAAGCAGACTAATTAAGGGAGCTAATTATTCAAGCCATAGGCAGGCACTGTGACAGGACTATGAAGGAGAGCTCCGACAGTGCCCAGGTGGCAAAGCATGATCCCCTTCTTAAAGGTTCCGGAAGGGGAGGGGCTCTAGGTTCTCTGACTGCCATCCTCAGCAGCTCCTGGGCAGGTGGGGCCTGACGGGTACAGAGGCACAGGTGATCTCTGAAGTCCCCATGTGTTGGCAGCAAGCATGTCTGACCCCATCTGCCTTCCTCCAGACCATCAAGCCTAGTTTAGGACTTCTTCACGCTCGCGTGGCCCTTTCGAACCAGGCTTGTAACTAGTTTACAGTCACAGACACCAACTGGAAATTGAACTGCTGGAAAAAAGAGGCTATCCTGGGCAAAGGGAAGATGAAGCCATTGAACTGCTGGAAATAAGAGGCTATCCTGGGCAAAGGGAAGACGAAGCCATTGAACTGCTGGAAATAAGAGGCTATCCTGGGCAAAGGGAAGACGAAGCCATTGAACTGCTGGAAAAAAGAGGCTATCCTGGGCAAAGGGAAGACGAAGCCATTGAACTGCTGGAAAAAAGAGGCTATCCTGGGCAAAGGGAAGACAAAGCCATTGAACTTCTGGAAAAAAGAGGCTATCCTGGGCAAAGGGAAGACAAAGCCATTGAACTGCTGGAAAAAAGAGGCTATCCTGGGCAAAGGGAAGACAAAGCCATTGAACTGCTGGAAAAAAGAGGCTATCCTGGGCAAAGGGAAGACAAAGCCATTGAACTACTGGAAAAAAGAGGCTATCCTGGGCAAAGGGAAGACGAAGCCATTGAACTGCTGGAAAAAAGAGGCTATCCTGGGCAAAGGGAAGACAAAGCCATTGAACTTCTGGAAAAAAGAGGCTATCCTGGGCAAAGGGAAGACAAAGCCATTGAACTGCTGGAAAAAGAGGCTGGGGCAAAAAGACAAAGCCATTGAACTGCTGGAAAAAAGGCTATCCTGGGCAAAGGGAAGACAAAGCCATTGAACTACTGGAAAAAAGAGGCTATCCTGGAAAAGGGAAGACGCTATTGAACTGCTGGAAAAAAGAGGCTATCCTGGGCAAAGGGAAGACAAAGCCATTGAACTTCTGGAAAAAAGAGGCTATCCTGGGCAAAGGGAAGACAAAGCCATTGAACTGCTGGAAAAAAGAGGCTATCCTGGGCAAAGGGAAGACAAAGCCACATGCTACACCCTCACCGTGACATTGAGCATAATTCTGAAATTATAGAAGTGGAGCAAAAGAGGACGAGCTAGCGGTGCGGTCCGTCATCCCTGGGAGGAATACAGTTGCCTGGGGTCATTTTCCCAAAATTATTTCCATTGCATGTGCATGTGCACGTAGAGTGTGTGTGCGTGTTCACATGTGTACTGCAGGCATGCATGCATGTATGTGTCGATGTACATGGAAACCGGAGGTCCACATCAAGTGTCTTTCTCGGTTGTTCTCCATCCTATTTGAGACAGTCTCTCACTAACCCTGGAGTGGACCAATCTGGCTAGACTAGCCGGCCAGCAAGCCCTACAGCTCCTCCTGTCTCTGCCTCCTCAGAGCTGGGGTTACAGGCACGCACCTCCGTGGCCCGCTGTCATGGGCGCGCTGAGGTTATGAAATCAGGTTCTCGTGCTCCTGCAGTAAGTACTTTAGAGACTAAGCCAGCTCCCTAGCCCTGAGTTTTTAAAATTCTAAGACAATTCTAAGTTCTTAAAATTCTCATCTTTTATTTCTGCAATTAGGATGTATTTAATAATCATAGCACTTTGCTTGCTATCTGAAGGAGTGTAAACACGGGGGGGGGGTTGTCTGGACAACTGCTGTGCTGGGTTTGGATGTGGTTTAAGAAAATCCTTTAAGGGTCATGTGATGGCAGGTTGGTCCCCAGCATGGAAGAATTGAAGTGGTGGAATCTTTAAGAGGTGAGGCCTAGTGGAAGGTAGTTAGGCCATAGGGTACCACCTGAGGGAGGGACTAATGACGGTTTATTGTTTGTTTTTGAGATAGGGTCTCCTAACCCAAGCTGGCCTTGAACTCACTATGTGAGTGCGAATAGCCTTAAACTTCGGAACCTCCTGCTTCTACCCGCAGAGAGGTGGGGTTTACAGGCATGCACTACCATGCTCAGTTTATACAGAGCTGTGGCTTGAACCTGAGGCTTCACACATGTGAAGCAAACACTGTCCGTTGCACCAGCATGTCAGACCTAGTGCTAGTCGTGTACCGTGAACTAGCTCTTGCAAGCTCCGTGGTTACCTCGTGAGGTCATCTCACATGCTTGTCCTCTTCCACCACGCTGTGACCCAGCGAAAGGGACCTGACCGGGGTTGGAGCTGATGGGATTTCAGTCTTCCAAACTGTGGGCTACAGCCAGGCGTGGTGGTGCATGCCACTAATCCCAGCACTCGGGAGGCAGAGGGAGGAGGACTGCCATGAGTTCGAGGCCACCCTGAGACTACACAGTTAATTCCAGATCAAAAGACCTCCAAGCTACATCTAGACTTTTCTTTGTACATTACTCAGCCTCGGATGTCTTGTGGGTATTGGGGAATTGAACCTGAGCCATCAGGCTTTGCAGGCAAGTGCCTTTAGCCACCGAGCCATCTCTCCAGCCCATGATTATTTTTTTAAACCAGTATTAGATTCCTCTAAAAACATTTTTGCATTCTCAAGTATTATTAGGGCTGATATATTTCATCTTATGATTTCCAATTGTCTGTCTCCTTTTGCAATATGATTATGTATAAATATTACATATATAAAATATAATGTCATACCTAACAGCATGATTGCATCCATCACAATCACCATTAAAAACACAGTATTTAACTCACATTTCTAGTTATCAGTATCAGAGGGGATTGCACTCAAGCCCACATAGCAGTGGAGCTGCAGTCACATGACAGCTGTTCTCTAACACTGCTTCTCATGCTACCTTGACTTGGGAGAGTCTGCCTCCCGTGGCTAACCAGTCTTTAGAGACAGCATCTTTATTAGGCAAGACCACCAGGCAAGTCTATACCTAAACATCCCCTTATCCGCATTTCTCACATGTGTCAATGTTGGTTTTGCCATAAATCATTCCAGGGTTAATACCAGCCACCTAGAAGCCAGCCTCAGAGGCTGCTGGGATTACTTGAAGAAGCTACCCTAAGCTATTTGCTTTCTCAAAGCACCCTCCACAAAGCCTGATCCTGGGTTTCCTCTCCTCCTACTTCACTCTCTGACCAAGCCCACTGCTTGTCCGAAGGGCCAGCAAGGCACCCCAGGTCCTTCTCGGGAAGTGTAGGCAAAGAATTCTCTAACGGCACAGATCTCCCCAGGTCTCGCAGCTCTTCCATGTGTTAAAATCTTGTGCGTACAAGGAAAGCCTCCCTGCTCTTGTCTGCATCGAGTCTCAGCGTCCCTAAGCTGCATGTCTGCGCTGCCTCTCGAGGCTCCACGTGATCCAGCAGGCCCCTGCCCCTGACACCTCTGGTGCCCCTGAAACTATGCAAGTAGAAAGACTGGAGCAGGGGCTGTCGTGGTGAGGGTGGACCATAGTCTACCATAGGCTCCTGTGTTTGCACACTTGGTCCCCAGCTGTGATGCTGCTTGGGAAGGTTGTGGACCCTTCACTAGATGAAACCTTGCTAAAGACAGTGAGTGGGTCACTGGGGGTGGCCCTTCAGGATCTTAAAAATTTTATTATTATTATTTTATTTATTTTTGGAGAGAGAGACAGAGAGAGATAGAGAGGGAGAGGGAGACAGAGATGGGTGCGCCAGCAGTCTCTCAGCTGCTGTGAACAAAATCCAGATGTGTGTGCCCCCTTGTGGTCAAGTGCGGCATTGTACCCTTGCGTCACTTTGCATCTGGCTAAACATGGGATCTGGAGATTGGAACCGCTGGAGATTGGAACCAGCGTTCTAGGCTTAGCAGGCAGGCGCCTTAACCGCTAAGCCATCTTTCCAGCCCCTTCAGGATCTTTTAAAAAAATATTTACATATTTATTTAGACATAGAGAGAGACAGAGAGAGAGAGAGAGAGAAAGAGAGCAAATGAGCTAGCAAGTGAGCATGGGTGCACCAGGGCCACATGCCTTTATAAACAAACTCCAGACACATGTGCCACTTTGTGTATCTGGCTTTATGTGGGTGCCGGGGAACCAACCTGGCCCATCAGGGTTTGCAAACAATGCCATCTCTTCCCCAGCCCAGCCCCACTTCCTGTTCACCCTGTGCTTCCTGACTGTGGAGTATGTGACCAGCTGCCCTCCCACTCTTGCGGCCACAACTTTCTGCCGTGGCGGACTATGCCCACGGGACTGTAGACCTCAACACACCCTTGCTTCCGTAAGCTGCTTCTTGTCTAGTATTTGGTCACAGCAGCACATAAAGTAACTAATACATGGTCCTAGCTGCCCGGTAGCACCTCCTTGCCCCCCTCCAGATCTGCCTATGGAATGTGCCAGAAAGTCCCTCAGGAGGCTGCCTTTCTCGGGAAGGAGGGACGAGAGCCTGCCCCTGTGGCACAGTGGTCAGCAGAGTCTCCAGCAGGAGTCGGAAGGGGAGTTGGTGGGCAAACCTGTGCTCCTGTCATGTCACCCATGGTTATTTGCGGCCATCCAAGATGGAGCCCAGGACGCTGCAGCCCTGAGCCATGGCCAGCCCACACCTCCTCGTGGCACTCACCCTGCAGTCCCCACGCACACAGACGCTGAAGGCATCCTTGTAGGAGCAGCGTGTCCCATCGTGCACCATGCGCTCCATGGACACCACCTCCCCGGTCTCCTTAGACTCACAGTAGAGGTGGCATCTCTCCTTGGCTGCAAGGGAACAGGAGGGGCGTCAGGGCAGAACCTTCTTGAAAGAAGAGCACACATCACAGAGAAGCTTCCAGAGTCTGCTTAGATTCACCTGCCCCTGGCAGCTGTGCTCCAGGGTGGATGCAGAGAGATGTGGGGGGGCAGGTGATGGCAGCCTCCTTCCTACTCCTTTGTCTTCTGAGCCTTTGATTCTGGGCTATTGGCCTTAAGAAGAGTTTTCCTTGGCTGGAGAGATGGCTTAGTGGTTAAGGCATTTGCCTGTCAAGCCCAAGGAGCCTCGATTCTCCAGGACCCACGTAAGCCAGATGCACAAGGGGGTGCATGCATCTGGAGTTCGTTTGCAGTGGCTGGAGGCCCTGGTGCGCCCATTCTCTCTCTCTAATAAATAAATAAATAAATAAATAAATAAATAAATAAATAAATAAATAAATAAAAATATATATATATATATGAAGAGCTTTCTCCAAATGAGCCAGCCAAGCTGTTGAAGCAGCCCACATCACACATCCTTGTGGCCCTGCCTGGGTGCTCTGGAATCTGCAGAGGCAAATGGCTGTTTGTGGGACTCCATCTAAGGAGCCCTTTGGGACCCTTATACACTGTGGGTGGGAATGCAAATTAGTGCAGTCACTATGGAATCCATACAGATGCCCTCAGCAAACTAAAAATAGAACTACCACACCATCTAGTTACAGCACTCTTTTTTTTCTTTTAATTTGAGAGAGAGAGAGAGAGAGAATTGGCATGCCAGATCCTCAGCCAATTGAACTCCAGACGCTTGCACTTCCTAGTGGTCATGGCTTGTGCTTGCCTCACCTTTGTGTGTCTGGATTACATGGGATCTGGAGAGTCGGGTAGGCTTTGCAGGCAAGTGCTTAACTGCTAAGCCATTTCTCCAGCCGAGCACTTTTTTTTTTTTTTTTGAAGGTAGGGTTTCACTGTAGCTCAGGCTGACCTGGAATTCACTGTATAGTCTCAGGGTGGCCTTGAACTCCCAGCAGTCCTCCTACCTCTGTCTCTCCAGTGCTGGGATTAAAGGTGTGTGCCACCATGCCTGGCTTTCCAACACTCTTCACTATATACTCAAAGGAATCTGAGTCCCCATAACACAGAGGTGCTGCACATCTGTGCTTAGGGCAGCGCTATTCACAGTAGCCAAGATAGGGAATTGGTCTAGATGTCCACTAACACGTGAAGAGACAAAGAAAATGTGGACTATATATTGATGAAGTTTTATTCAACCACAAAGAATAATGAAATTGTGTGATTTTTTTTAGGAAAATGATAGAACCAGAGATCATACTCAAGAAAATAAACCAGAATCAGAAAGACAAAGGTATCATGTTTTTCTTGTATGTAAGGAATCTAAACACACACACGCACACACACATACCATCTCTACATGATTTACACAACCTAATATCATGTAGATGCTATGTACATGGTGGTTGTCCCGTATTGTTTAGGGACAGCAAGAAAAGCTCTGTCCCTTTTGTGTGTGTGACATGAAAGAGACCCAGGGAGAGTGCGGATGACCGGAGTGACTGTCATCAAAGTATACGAATGTGTGAATGGTTCCCATGACATCCGTTATTTCTACCACGTCCACATGCTGATTAAGAGCATGAAAGAGCAGGCTCTGTTCACCATGCCTGCGCTCACGCTCACAAACCCAGCCAGACCCTCATCATGCAGCCCCCAGAACTTTCCCTACTCAGTATTTATTTGTCAGAGGCAAGTAGTGCTGGGTCACCAGGCTGTGAGATGGACCCTGTCTGTTCTGTCATCTCTCAGCCACACACTGGCACATATGGGGCTTAAGCGATGTCCAGGTGTCACCCTGGCTTCTTCCCAGCTTCCCCTGCCCGCTGCCGAGGGGAACACAGAACTTGTATGTTCAAAGCCTCATCATGAACGCACAGGCAGTCAGTGGAATACAGTGAACCCTTTGCATCAAGGTCTTACATCCATGGGTTCAAGCTACCACGAACTAAAACTATTTGAGAAAACTGCATGTATACAGATCTTTTCTTGTTACTACCTAACAGTACAGGACAACAGCCATGTGCGTCACGTTTACGGGCTGTCAACTGATATAAATCATGTGCAGATAATTTCAGAGTGTCTGGAAGGATGCCAATAAGCTATATATGTGGTTTACTCCACGATATTATATATGGGGCCTACGGTTAGCTGTAAAGCCGGAGGCGGGGGGCCAATATACAAGCACTCCATGCTGGAAGATATCAGAGTTTTCTGTCCCATAGGTCACAAAATAGATGCCATTTAATGCTTAAACAATGTGGGTCACAATTTGTGACACGGAGAGTCCTAATAGAAGCGAGGTTTCCTAATCAGAGGTCACCTGAGGTTAGCGCGCAGAGTCAACCCCTAACGCCACACCATGCAATGCAGCCCTGCCCACCAGATGGCGAAGACAGGCCAGGCACCCGTGAGCCTCCAGCCCAGCAGCGTCTCCCGGAAGCCTTTAGTCAGGTGCACCTCAGCCCAAGCCTGGAGCGGGGCCCCTAGTTCAGGAGTGGGCCCCTGCAGCCACACTGGCCAAAAGTGGCCTCTGCTGCCAGCCCAAGGCACTCCACATCTTGCCCCATGCAGGCTCCGAGGCCCTGCTGAGCCCCAGTGCTGTCCTTGGGTGGGCTGAGGGGGGGACTCACCATCCCGGTGCTCGTGGGGCAGCCAGTGGTGCTGGGCATCCCCGTGCTCGAAGTACGAGTCCCACTGGCGACACTGCTCCTCCCGGAAGTCAGCCTGGGTGTCAGGACAGTCTTGAGGGTTGCACAGCTGGAAGTCGTAGGCGAGGCCTGAGCACGTGCGGCCCCCGTTAGCTGGGCTGGAGGAGAAAGCAAAGGTCCCCCTTCTTGGTGACACTAGAAAGACAGTCTGTGGGTGGCATTTTTAGGGGGATCCTTGAGTCTCAGGTACAAGATAGATAGATCCGCTGAGTAAAAGGACTCAACTAGCCCTACTATGTCCCAGCTATAGGACTTGGGTAATGCTCCAGCCATCCAGGCCTCAAGGAAGCAAAACCAGACGGAGCTGGTACAATCCCTTCCTTCCGAGGCTCCTTGGGAGAACCACCTTTCCCTGGAAGTTCACCCCACTGAAGCACGGGCTACAAAGCTACAACCGTGACTTTGGATTCGGATTGCCCCACCAGACCATGAGCCCAGGGTGGCAAGAGCTGGCTGAGTTTCCTTTACAACAGGTCCTTGGCAGACAGAGAAGAGCCTGCCACACGACGGGGAACGTCCAGAACAATTCTGAAACCAACGTGGCGGAGATCCCATCGTGGCTCATTTTCTCCACCTGAGAATTTGGGCGAATTTCTATGAGTTCCTCACTCCACAGAGGACAGTTTCCAATCCACGGAGGCCTCCTGTGGTTCCAGCTCCCCAGAGTGAGTATAAAAGCCCCAGAAGAGCAGGAGGGGCCACAGCACCCTCTTCCTGCCCTGATCTGGGCCAGGAGGGTGGCCTGGAGCCCTGGGCAGGAGGAGTGTGTGAAGAGGAGGCAGGAGCTCCATGCGTAGGTGGGCTGGCAAACACAGGTGCAGGCTGTCTACTTCCTGGACACTGCCCTCCTCTTCCCAGGACGGAAGCCGGGTGTAGACCTGACCAGTCTTCCTGTAGCCCTGACTCTTGACCCCTGTGACTCCCTAGTGGCCGGTGTTGGGCCTAGTGGAGAAGTGCAGCTGCTTCAGCGAATAGAGAACAGGAGCTGTTGCAGAGGCCCGAAATGACATGATAGATAATCTGGGGGATCCAGGGCAGGGACCGCTCTGGGAGTTGGAAATCTGTGTTTGGTTTTACGTGCCATTACAGATTGTCAATATGTTGAGTGAAGCCGATATCTTTAAAATCCTGGATGAGTGACAGCAAGAAATGAATGCCGCACTAGGCAGCCGCAGGGGACCTGGGAGTGGGGGGACATCTGCAGGTCTGGGAACCTGCGGGAGTGAGGGGGAGCATCTGCGGGGGGGGTCTGGGAACCTGCGGGAGTGGGGGGACATCTGCAGGGGGTCTGGGAATCTGTGGGAGCGAGGGGGGGTATGAACAACCTGCGCATGTGGGGGGTCTGGGAACCTGCGGGGGTGGGGTGGGGCATTGTGGGGGGGGTCTGGGAACCTGGGAACCTGTGGGAACCTGTGGGGGAACATGTGCAGGGGTCTGGGAACCTGTGGGGTGGGGGACATCTGCGGGTGGGGTCTGGGAACCTGCGGGAGTGGGGGGAACATCTGTGGGTGGGGTCTGGGAACCTGCGGGAGTGGGGGGACATGTGTGGGTGGGGGTCTGGGAACCTGCGGGGGGGGGGGGACATGTGTGGGTGGGGGTCTGGGAACCTGCGGGAGTGGGGGGACATGTGTGGGTGGGGGTCTGGGAACCTGCGGGAGTGGGGGGAACATGTGCCGGGGGGGTCTGGGAACCTGCGGGATTGAGGGGGACATCTGTGGGTGGGGTCTGGTCACCTGGCTGATTGGCCTCTCACCTGCCTGCTTGGCTATGACCACCTTGTCCACACTCCTGTCATTCTGGGATGCAGGAGAATACCCTCTTTAAGGAACCTCTCACACACTTATCTCTGTCCTATCTTGTCCCCTCCAAGCCCTCTCCCAAGAAGGGCCAGTGAACTGCAGGCCAGGGCACGGGCGTGGTGTGGGCCTGGAGAGCAGGTCCTGGCCTCTAGCCAGGCAAGAAGTCCTCCCTGAGAGCTCTGGCTTCCTTCCAGGGAAGGGGAGGGCCTAAGTGGCTTTTCCAGTGCACTTCCTAAAGAACCAGCATGTGGCTGTCCCTGGGGCCCTGCAGAATAGGGTGCCAGGGGCCTCAGCTGCCTCGGGAAGGCTGGAGAATTCTGGGTAACTCACTGAGGGTTGTCACACTGGCGAGTCCTGAACTTCACGCCTGTGCCACAGGTGCGGGAGCAGGAGCCGAATGGAGTCCAGGAGCCCCAGTTGCCATCCCGTTTGAGGATGTCAGGAGTCAGCCAGATGCAGTGTCCTTTAAAGCAATGCTAAAAGACAAGAAGGCGGTCCCTCGATGCTCTGCTTGCACCAAGGTGGTTGGAGGCCTCACTCTCTTAGCCTGCACTATCTATGACATCCACCGTCCACCCCGTCCCAAAGGCACAGGGCAACCTGACCTGCCTGGGTCCCAAAGGTCAGAGGAGGCCAGGAAGACCATCCTGTCCCCTGGTGGTGATAAGAGGAGTGCAGAGGTGCAGGCTGCCCAGGCCCACCCTCGCCCCGCTCCCACGTCCTCCAGCACCTTGTCCTCTCAGCCAGAGTCGACATGTGCCCCATGTGTCCATATGAAGAACCAACAGGAACAAGCCAGTGTGCCAGAGACATAGAAGATGTGCTTAATAGGGGCTGGGAAGATGGCTCAGAGGTTAAAAATTCTTGCTTGCAAAGCCTGCTGGCCTAGGGGTCAATTCTCAAGTCACCCTCATAGGCCAGACGTAAAACAGTGGCATAAGCATCTGCTTTTTCTTTGTAGAGACTAGAGGTCCTGCACACACACACACATGTAAATGAATGAATGAAAAAAATAAAGATATTCTTAAATAAAAGTAGAGGAAAGTTCATAAATATAGTAAGTGGAAAACTGTGGGAAATACAACCCCACAACATGAAATCCAATCATCACGCTCTTGTTTTTCATACATTGGAAGCTTATTCAACCCTAGGAAGCTCAGTTTAAAAAGAAACCAAAATTTAAACGTATGGGCTGGAGACATGGCTTACTGGTTAAGGCACCTGCCTGCAAAGCCAAAGAGCCTGGGTTCAATTCCCCAGGACAAGCCAGATGTACAAGGTGGCACATTTGTATAGAGTTTGTTTGCAGTGCCTGGAGGCCCTGGTGTGCCCATTCTCTCTCTCTAACTGCCTCTTTTTCTCTCTCCCTCTCTCAAATAAATAAGTACAATTAAATTTATAAACTTTTAAAAAATATATTAAATTAGTATTTTCATACACTATAGTACAGTGAGTGGATTATTGATTTAGGATAAGAAAATATATCATCCCAATAAAAATAACTTAACAGCACAATTACCAGAAACAATCAAACTAGGGAACAACCATCTTTTCAAAAATTAATTGACATTTTCCCTCGGGGCTAGCTGCATGCTCTCGCAATCTTTCTTCCCACGACATCAATTTTGTAGCATTGTTTCCCCAGAGACAATGCAGAGTGCAGTTGTTACTCAGCGAGCTTGTTCTGTAAAGGGTCAAATAGTTACTTATTCTAGTTTCTGCTGCAGCTACTCACCAGTGGAGCATAGCTGTAGACACTGTCAACGACTAGATATGGTTGTGTTACAATAAAACGATTTACAAAAACAGACAGCAAATGGAAACTTCTGGATTAAAGGTGTTAAGAGGTCAGTGAACTCTCCAATAAAACAACCATTTAACTGGTGAAAATAGCCAATGCAACAAATGGAAACACACACACACACACACACACACACACACACACACACACACACCCTTTGTTCAAAAAACCTAGGGCTGGAGAGGTGGCTTAGCGGTTAAGGCATTTGCCTATGAAGCCAAAGGACCTAGGTTTGATTCCCCAGGACCCACGTAAGCCAGATGTGCAAGGGGTACATGCATCTGGAGTTTGTTTGCAGTGGCTGGAGACACTGCAAGTCCATTCTCCTCTCTCTCTCTCTCTCTGCTTGCAAATAAATAAATAAAATTAAAAAAACTATGCAATCTTGGCAGAACAGCAAAAACCTGTGATATCTGAATCACATTTCTTCCCTAATGTCACAGTTTTCCTGACTGAAGACGGTGTTTTCTCTGCTTCCTGGCCCAGGGCTAGGGCTCAGGTATCAGACTGGGTTCTAGGCAGGATGGCTGGGAAAACTGGGGCGCCCTTTCCATACCCAGTCCTCACGCACTGGGCAGAAGCTCTGTCCGGGGCACAGAGGCCAAAAATACAGAAGCGAGTATCTCCTTTCCCAGCATGCCTGTGAGGCCGAGGTTCCATGCTGAGAGGAGCAAGCCAGGGAGAGTAGGTGCAACCACTCCCAGGAAGTGACCTACTTCTGGGCTCAGAGTGTCATGATGGGAGAAGCAGGTCACCATGCCGGCCCGTAGCGCCAGTGGAGGAGGAGAGCAGAAGAGAGAGAGCGCCAGAGCGCGCCAGAGCTCCCCGTAAGGACTGACCTCACCTGGAGGAGAGCGTGGGGACGTTCACATTTAGGGACATTGTCACAAACAAAAGAATGGAAAAAAGTCACCACCATTGGTCCTTCCAGTGAGCCCTGAAGGTGAGGCCAAGGAACTCAGCGGCTCATGCTGGGAATCATCGCAGCTGCGTGGAGTGCTGAGGCAGGAGGATAGTGTGACCCTGTCTCAAAACTGACTATTATTGAAGACAACCATTTAAATGGCAACTACAGACGTGGCTCTCCTGGAGCGCTTGCCTGCCATGCTCGACACCCACATCCAACCCCTGACCACAGCTGTCAGCCGGCGAGGGCAGTGACAGCTGGGTGTGATAGCAACAGAGGCAGAGCAGCCAGAAACGCCAGTCAGGGAGAGACCAGGGGAATGACAGCGGAAGAGAGCTGTGGTCAGAGGGACTATGTGTACGCCGAGGCCGTGGTCTCTGGAGGGATCATCAGAAGCTACATGCGGTGAAGAAATGAACATCTCCCAGGCAGTCCCAAACAAGTCACGAACACCAACGGACCACAGAGAAGTCCAGGGAATGCAAAACTGCTTTCCAATGTTTCATCTAAAAAGAACAGGTTTCAGCAAAACATTCTGAGACAGGAGAGATCCAGGTAAGTGTGGTCCTTACACAGCGAAGGCAAGGGAACTGCTTGTGAGGAAGCCCAGAGGTCCTGCTGAGCAGAGAAGCAGTTCACATCACCTATGAGAAATGTTTGAAGGTCAGAAAGATGCCTGAGGAAGTAACAGAGAGCATAAGAAGAATGTCTGACCAAGCAAGAGAATATGGTAAAGAGACAGAAATTATGAAAAGAACTACATAGAAATTCTGAAGTTGAACAGTACAAATAAATCAAATGGTAAACTCACCTGAAGAGTAGGTTTAAGCTGGCAGAAAATGGAACCAGTGAACTCAAATACAAACCAACCCAAATCATACAATTTTCAGGTGAGAGAAGAGAATGGAGGAGCCTTTACCCTCGTACCTTTAATCCCAGCACTCGGGAGGCAGAGGTAGGAGGATCACTGTGAGTTCAAGACCACCCTGAGACTACATAGTGAATTCCAGGTCAGCCTGGGCTAGAATGAAACCCTACCTTGAAAAACAAACAACAACAAAAAAAAATGGAGCCAGGCATGGTGGCACACACCTTTAATCCCAGCACTCAGGAGGCAGAGATAGGAGGATCACCATGAATTCAAGGCCACTCTGAGAGTATATAGTGAATTCCAGGTCACCCTGGGCTAGAACAAGACCCTACCTTGAAAAACAAAACAAAACAAAACAAAACAAAACAAAACAAACCAAACCAAACCAAAAAAAAAAAAAGCTGGGTATGGTGCTACATGCCTTGGGAGGGTGAGGTAGGAGGATGGTGAGGTAGGGGGATGGTGAGGTAGGGGGATGGTGAGGTAGGGGGATGGTGAGGTAGGAGGAGGCTAAGGTAGGAGGATGATGAGGTAGGAGGATGGTGAATTTGGAGGCAGCCTGGGCTACACTACAAGACTTACAGAGTCTCTCCTTGAGTCTGTGCACGTGATCAGTAATTGCTGGGAAGAGGAGACTTTTCAGTGGACCTGCCTACAAGTTGTGCAGGAAATGCAGCGATGCAGGTTTTGTGGCTTGTCACCCACCCTGGGGTGGCCTTTTTGGTGATTAAGCTTTTGTTCTTTCCATGCACCTATTAAGTAACTCTTGACTCATGCTCCTGTAAACTTGCTGCACACAGCCTGTCTTGGGTGGAGTTGTTTCTTTCTAAAATTCACATGGAAAACCAAGAGATTCAGAACACCAAAGCCATCTTGAAAAAGATCAATGATAGATGCATGTGTCCGCATTTTAAACCTTAACGCAGAACCGTAGGAACAGAACACTGTGACTCTGGCTGGAGGACAGACACATGAAGGAAGCAGAATTAAGAGGCAAGAGCTGACGGTTTACATTTGGTCATCTGACTTTGACAAGGGTGCGGGGGGGGGGGTGGGGGCAATTCAATGGGAAAAGGACAGTCTCTTGAGCAAACAGTGCCAGACAAAGGAGTACCCACATGCAAAAGAAAGAGGCTGAACCCCTTCATCACACGCCCACAAACATGAACTCAGCATGGGCTACGGACTTCAATGCAAGAGCTGAATCCCTTAGGATAAAAGACAAGAGTAAGTTTCCTTGACACTATACCAAAAGCAAGCGATAAAAGTGAACACTGGGCTGGAGAGATGGCGTTTGCCTGCAAAGCCAAAGGACCTCGGTTTGATTCCCCAGGACCCATGTAAACCAGATGCACAAGGTGGCACATGTGTCTGGAGTTCGTTTGTAGAGGCTACAGGCCCTAGTATGCCCATTTTCTCTTTCTCTGTCTCTCAAATAAATTAAAAAAATGTCTTTTATTAAAGAAATGTTTTCAAACCATGTATCTGATAAATCTCGGAGAAAAATCCAGAATGTGCTTCTGTGTGTGTTCTCTCTCTCTCTCTTTTTCTGTCTCTCTGTCTCTCTCTCCATATACATGCGCAACTCAAGGAAATTAGTGAAATACTAATCTAATCCCCACGTGTAGGTATTTCACACCCACCAGGACGGTGGTGACAAAGACTAAGGAGAAACAGGAGCCTCAGACATTGCTGGCTGGAGAGTGGAAAGTGAGGCTCCTGTGGACAGCCTGGTGCTTTCTCCTGCTGTTAAATGTACAGTCACCACAAGAGCCAGCGATTCCCCTTGTCAGTACATATCCACGAAAAGTGACGTGCCCACGGAATGACGAGTCCAGGAATGCTCGTGCACCATTTCTGACAGCAGTTCAGTGAAAATGACCCAAATGTCCATCAGCCAAACAACAGATGATTAGAACAGTGACGTGACGCACTGTCCAGGGAGTTACCGCCCAGCCATGAGGAAGAAGAAAGCAGAGGTGTATGCCACAGATGGAGCAACCTTGCCAACACTGCGCTGAGTAAATGCAGTCATGGTCACGTGGCTCGTAATTCTGTTCATGCAGATGTACAGAGCAGGAGACTCTGGGCCCGGGAAACTGTGGTGGCTGCTAATAAGTATGGATGGGGCTTCTTTATGGAGTGACAGAAATGTTCTAAACTTTGATCGAGTCATACAACTCTATGAACCTACTGAAGATCACTGAAGCACACACTTTTCATGGGTAGATTTTAATGGAAAGCTCAGCCTAGTAACACCATTTGGGGGTGAAACCTAAAAGGCAGCCAGTAAAGTCGCTCTCACCGTGTAGTTAGCCAATCCTTGCTGGAGCACCTTGTGGGAAATAATTTCTGTTTTTTTTCAGGTGCGTCTCTGTATGGTGTGTGGGGTGTATGCATGTTTGTATGCTGTGGGAACACACGCGTGGGAGGGCGCGTGAACATGTGGAGGCCGGAGGCTGATGCTGGAGGCCTTCTTCACTCACTCTCCACGTCACTGCTTTGAAACAGGCGTTACTGAACCTAGAGTTCAACAAGTTGGCTAGACCAGCAAGCCTCGAGGGCCCTCCTGTCGTTACCCCAGCACTGGACGTACAGGCACACTCCACCACGCCTGGATGATGTGGGTACTGGGGATCAGAACTCAGGTCCTCGTGCTTGTGTGGCAAGCACTTTACCCACTGGGCCAGCTCCCCAGCCCCTCTTTCTGTTGTCTTATTGATAATTTGACAATTTGGTGGTGTCATCTGAAGATTGAGGGTGATCACGGGTGTCCATGTAATCACAGGCATAGAGACTGCTACCCAGAGCGTCCCTCCGTGTGGGTCTCGGTAAGTGTGCTCTGTGAATGCTGGAAGACGGTCTGTCGGGCATTGATAAACATGGGCTGGGACTGTGAGGAAGCTGGCCTGGGCTGTTGGACATGTCCGGGGCCTCGGGCTGTGGGGGTTGCAGCCAGCCTTATCATCGGGAACCCACTCTGGTGACGGAGCTGGCCCTCCCTTGTCACAAGGTCGCAGTGTGCCCCATCTTTGCCCAGAGGAGGCGGAACCGGCGGGCCCTCCCCGCATCCCAAAAGCACCTGAACATTCCATAGTCTAAGGTTCTGCCCCTGTCCCCACAGTTCCTGACCTTGTGGCCAGCTGCCCAAGAGACCCTTACATGGTAGTAAACAGTCTCCCTGCAGCTATAAACCATCCAATATGCGGCTGAAGTCACGTAGCTTTTCCCACCACTTCTGTTATCTCCCTTGTAGCTTCTCTCTCGCAACTTCTGCCTTCCAACACCAGCCAGTTAGTAGCAACCCATAAAACTATGTATCCAATCACCTTATGATCTGTGTGTGCCTTCTCAACCTTTCTCAAGTGTTTATAAACCCACTCCCCTTTGGAATAAATGAACGGCGCGCTATCCATCAAACCATCTCCCGGGTGGGTCATTGCCTGCCGCACTCACCCGCTCCAAGACCCTGCTCCCCCAGCTCCTCCTCTGCCCGGGACGACGGTGGCCAGTGACCCCCAGGAACAGCGAGGACCCACAATAGTCTTTGAACCAGCGGCAGTGCCAGTAACTACTGCCGTCTGGGGCCTTCATGTAGACGCCACACCCCGCTTCATGCTCTTTGACATTGTGTCAAATTAGAGAAGGTGAGCCGGGTGTGGTGGCGCTCGCCTTTAATCCCAGCACTCGGGAGGCAGAGGTAGTAGGATCGCCAAGAGTTCGAGGCCACCCTGAGACTACATAGTTAATTCCAGGTCAGCCTGGACCAGAGTGAAACCCTACCTCGAAAAAACCATAAAAAAAAAAAAAAAAACAATTAGAGAAGGTTCACTGTTTTCCCAGCACTCTGCCCATATTCACTTTTCTCCATTAACTGCACTGCCAGCTATCCCCACATCTTGACTGCCTCTCTGACCTGTGTCTCTGCTTTCTGACGGTGAATCCTAAACCTTTTGTTGTTGCCACCACAGTCAAATTTTTAAAATTGGAGTTATTTCTATTAATATTTAGGCTGGTCTGGAACTCATGATCCTCCTGCCTCAGTCTCCCAAATGCTGGGATCACAAGCATGTGTCACTATGCCTGGCTACTCCTTACTAATTTTTTTCCGTTATTTTAGTCTTACATTATTTTTAAAATCTGAATTGTCTTTAACAAACAAATTTGAAAATAATATAAAGAAGGCACTTTTATATACTTATACCCAAGTCAGAAATCATCTTTTCTCTTTTGCCTTACTGAAACATTCTAAAACAAGGCTCACAATTGTACTGAAAGTAGTCTTCTTCCAAGGGCTTATCAACTTCTTTCCACCTTGTTTTCATCCAGGTTTCTCTTCTAGTCATCATCATTATTATTATTATTATTTTTATTTTTATTTTTATTTATTTATTTTTATTTTTTATTTTTTTATAGAGAGAGACACAGAGAGAGACAGAGAGAGAGGGAGAGGAAGACAGATAGAGATGGGCATGCCAGCAGTCTCTCAGCTGCTGTGAACGAAATCCAGATGTGAGTGCCCCCTTGTGGGCAAGTGTGGCATTGCCCCCTTGCCTCACTTTGCATCTGGCTAAACGTGGGACCTGGAGATTGGAACCGCTGGAGATTGGAACCAGTGTTCTTAGGCTTAGGAGGCAGGTGCCTTAACTGCTAAGCCATTGCTCCAGTCCATATTATTTTTATTATTTATAGGAGAGATGAAAGGAGTCAGAGAGAGAGAGAGAGAGAGAGAGAGACAGAGAGAGAATGTGACTGCTCTCAGATAAATAAGAAATATTTTACAAAAAGGAAGTTAGGTGGAGAGTGAACATGTACCTTACAAGTCAGTCTCTAGCCTCCACATGCACATGTGTACATTCACGTACATGTGCCCTTATACACACATGTGCATCCACACATATATGAACACACATACATACATGCACACACACACACACACACACAAAAGAAAAAAGGAAGGAGGAAGCATCTGGAGTCTCCTGAAGAGACTCCTGGCCCCTCCCTCCAGACACTGCAGGGTCTGTCTCTGGCCTCATAGTTCCCTGTTCCCCTCAAAGAGCCCTTGGTCCAGACTCACCTTGCCAGACGCACACATAGTCCCATCCAGAGGGGGCCCCTTCTTGGTCTTGCAAAAGTAAGGATTGTCAGGGTGGCTGCACCACAGCTGTTTGCAGGGGTCGAAGGTTCGGAACTGGAAGAGAGTACCCCCGATCACCAGGCTACCTCCTGCTGCGGGGGCCGCTCAGCAGTGTTACCCTGCCCACCCACCAAGGCCCCACAACTTGATGTAGCATGGCCCGTGACATGCCTGCCTGACTAATGGGCACTGTGATTCTGGGCTATGAGGATTGTGTGCATACCGTGCAGTTATGACAGAGTCCCTGGGCATGTCTGGGTCCCTCAGCCTCACAGGTCCCACACCTCATGGGCTTCAGGAGGCATCGTGCTGGGCATGAGAATTGGGGAGGCAATCATGTGGCCCAGCAGGAGTGGTTGGTGCTTTGAAGGACTGCCACTGTGGGGCCCTGGGGACATCGCTGTGTCCCCGCACTCACCGCCGTGCACATCATGTAGCCGAGGCCAAAGTCAAAACGACACTGCTCGTTCATGGAATAGTGCAGCCCTGGGAGCTGGGGCAGCGCCGGCCAGTCGTGGGCAAAGGGGTCATCGCGCAGGCAGTCATAGGAGCTGTGGGAGGACATGCGGGTGCCATGGGCAGCCTTCAGCGTGGCTCATCATCCAGCCCGTGAGGCAGCTGAGATCCCTTCTGCAGTTATCATGGTTAGGCCAAACTGCATGCTCCAGTCTTTGATTATGCTGCCTCAGTTTCCCCCCTGTATCCGTATAAGCTACTGAGACCTGGCTAAGGTAGCTGCAGGGTCCACTTGTGGATCAAGGTTGGAACCTCCAGTAATGACACTTCCTCCCAGACATCAGGTTCTCTTTCGATGCACCATCCCCTGTATGTCAGCAGGAAGACCCAGGGCCTGAGGGTTCAGGCAGGACCTGGGCACACTGGGCATTCTTGCCCTCCTAGAACTGAACCCAGGCACCGAGAAGTCACCGATGGGGACCCCAGGGAGGTACTCACTGCAGGTAGCGGCTCAGCTCCTGCTGGCTGCAGCGGGACCAGTGGAAGCGATGGAAGGCGGCCTGCACCAGCGGCGCCATGATGCTGCCAAGCCGCACCTCGTCCCCGCAGCGGTTGCCCTGCCCGTCATGTTCCATGCCCAGCCTGTGCGGGGACCAAGGAGGCTGGCTGGACCTTCACCCGCTGAGCTGACCTGCCACCTTTCTGCCCCAAACTCCAGGAGGGAATTCCTAACTACCCCCATCTGACCTCCCTGATCTTTGCTAGCCTGGTCCCATGGGTGGCTGGAGTCTTAGGCAGAGGCACTGTGGAGGACACATCAGCAGATGGCCTCCTCATGCCTGCTGTCCCCAGGGAGGACCGTCACTGCGTGACAACGCAGTGGAGCCATTTGCAGCCCATTCGTGTCTCAGGACCCTTCCTCCCGTCAGGGCAGCTCTGTCTCTCCCCTGAGCACTTGTCTGCTCCCCTGAGATTCAGGGGCTTCGCTGGTGTTTGGGGCATGCATTCCTCGGTGGAGCTGGCTTTCTAACTTGCCCTGCCTGTGGCTCAAGTGGAAAAATGGAGCAAGTCCCTCAGCTCCTTTGGGGCCTGAGGCACTCACTCACTCTGTCCTCAGGTGCTTCCTCCCTTTGATTTGTTCCTTCAGCAGAAAGCTGACCCCAGGCATGCCCCATGCAGTGTCGGAATGACAGCACCACACGTCCACGTGGTTTTCATGCACAGCTGCCCCTCTCAGGCACAGGGAGAAGTGGGCAGCCAGAGGCAGGGCAGAGGGCTCTGCGCCAGATTTCCCCACACGAGAAGGCCGGCCAGGCCACTTACACATGGCCAGTCTCATGGGCCACCACAAATGCGGAGGAGAAGCCATCCTCGTGGTTCAAGGTGCAGCTGCGGACTGGGTGGCACATCCCCGTGACAGGAGCATAACCTGCGAGGAGACAAAAGGGGGTCCCAGCTTTTGGACTTAGAGGTCTGCCTGAGGCACCCTTAGGCCTGCAAAAGGCCAGACAGAACCCATCCCCAGAGCAACCAATAGAACCAACTGTCCCCCAGAGTACAGCTCAGAAGACTGAGTCCGCAGCCCATCATCGCCCGGCTGTGGCCGCCCTGCCTGCCGCTCGCTCACTTACCTGCTGGGCCACGTCTGCCTCCTCGAGCGCTTCCTGCCTGTCCCTCTCTTCCCTGCCTGCACACAGTGGCTCTCATTACTTCTACACTTCCTGTATGACTACAAGGGCTCCAAGCCCCTTCCCTGCATGGCTTCCCACCTTCTAAGCCCACCTTCCTGGGAGGGTCTTCCCTGGCACCTCATGGTTCGTCTGGCTCTGTGGGACAAAAGAGGAGGCTGTGTACCCTCTTGGGCATCTTTCTGGAGGCCCCAGCACTTGGTACCCCGAGAGAGATTTCATGCCTGTTGACATCCCACTGTGAGACCACAAGGCTGTTTGGTTAGAGAGAACAAAGCAAGCAAACAAAGAAAGGAAGAAGAAGGAAGAGGAAGAAGATAAAATGAGGCTACTGTGACCTGGGGTGCTGGCTTTTGGAATTGTCTGTAAAAATACAGTAATTGCACAATGGCCCTTTCCTCACAGAATGAACAGGGAAATCTTTAGTTTTGCTCGGAAGATATGGGAAGGGATCACATCCAAATCACTGTGCTGGGCAAAACTCTGATTCCTTTGTCCCTGGACTGCGGACCTTCACATGTCTGTGCACTGCACCTTCCTCTCATCTGATTTAGCACGAGCCCTTCTGTGCACGCAGAGAAAGGATCTCACTATGCAATCCAAGCCAACCTTGAACTCACTATGTAATGCAGACAAGTACAGAATTCATGGCAATCCTCCTGCCTCAGCCTCCCTAGTCCTGAGGGTACAGGTGTGTGCCACCATGATGGCTATGTAAGCCTTTAAGACTTGAAAGAGGGTGCAATTATCTGTTAATACAGAAACGAAAGATTTTAAAATGTCTCCTTTTGTTGTTGTTGTTTCTTGAGGTAGGGTCTCACTCTAGCCCAGGCTGACCTGGAATTCACTATGTCGTCTCAGGGTGGCCTTGAACTCATGGCGATCCTCCTACCTCTGCCTCCGGAGTGCTGGGATTAAAGGTGTGCGCCACCACGCCCAGCTACTTTGGGAATTTCCTATTTATATATGCATGAGAGAGATTTGCCTGTATTTTTTCTTACACCGTCCTCAGATTTTGTTATCAAACTTAACCAGGTTTCAAAATGAGTTGGAACATGTTATTTTTCTTTTCATTCTCTGGAATTTGTTTATGACTGGTGCTCGCTAAAAATTGGGACAAATCAGCTAACCAGGCTATCCAGCCCTGGGGTCTAACCTTACAGAAAAGCCTTCAAGTGCAAATTAAATGTATTTGGTAGTCATGAAAATATTCGAGTTTTCTAGTTTTTTTTTTCTGAGGTAAGGTCTCACTCTAGTCTAGACTGACCTGACCTGGAATTTACTCTGTACTCTCAGGGTGGCCTCAAATTCATGGCAATCCTCCTACCTCTGCCTCCCAAGTGCTGGGATTAGAGGTGTGTGCCACCATGTCTGGTAAGTTTTCTAGTTTTTTTAAGGCTCAATTTGTTTCCACAAGGATTTGTACTTTTTAAAAGCTATTGGGGGCTGGAGAGATGGCTTAGCGTTTGCCTGCGAAGCCAAAGGACCCCGATTTGATTCTCCAGGTCCCACATGAGCCAGATGCAGATGGTGGCACATGCGTCTGGAGTTCGTTTGCACTGGCTAGAGGCCCTGGGGTGCCCATTCTCGCACACACACTCTCTCTCCCTCTCTCTGTCGCTAATAAATAAATAAAAATAATTTAAAAACTTATTTATGAAATTATTGAAATTTAGCTGTTCAAAATGCCTTATTATTATTATTTTTTATTCGGCAGGATGCACAGTGATGTCCCATTTTGGTTTTTCTCATAATTCACATTTTTCAAAGAAACAAAACTTTGAGTCTGTTGGTTTTCTCTAATGTAATTACTTTCTAGTTTAGCAATTCAGCTCGTATCTTGATAATCTTCCTCCTACTTTTGTTAGACTTAATCTGTACTTTGTCAGATTACTTGAAACGTGTATCTAGGATTGCTGTTTCAGTTGTTCTTTCTAAGAAATGGAGGGTTAGCCAATAAGCATCAATGTAATCATTATATTCACTATAATCACAAGTTTTGATATATCATCATTATAATCCAGCTTAAAATACATTCCAATTCCTCCTGTTGTCTCTTCTTTGAACCATGGATTATTTATAAGTGTACTGCTTAATTTCCAGAGGGGCCTGTGTGATTTTGATCTTACCTTTCATTAAGATTTCTCCATGGATGGGCGCAATCTGCTCTGGCATGCTTTCACATGCTTTCATGAAGGGTGTATTCTCTCAGGGTGCAGTGTGCTAGATTCCTCATTTAGGTCCAGTTGTTTAGTTCACATCTTTTATATCTTGGCTGACTTTCTTTCTCATAGGTTGTAATTATTTTCTTATATGCTAAAATCTCTTAACTATGATAGTGGCTCGTCCATTTCTTCCTTTAGGTCTGTCAGGTTTATGTGGTTTGAGTCTTTATGTAAAAAGCTCTAAACTTTTGAAGTTGGCAACTGATTCAAATTTGTTTTTCAGAAAACAGAGGGCAGAGATTAGCTGAAGCGCAGCTGTGACAGTCTCACGTTGAGGCTCCCAGGTTTGGCCTCCACCTACTTGGGCCCTCTGAGCTTCCGCTGTTCCCCAGGGATGCAGTTTCTCCAGAACATGGCAGTCTCTGGTAGTTTTTCTGGAGCCAGGAAGTTGCTACTGTCCACCCAAACCCTCACCCGACTAAGGTGGCCACAGCCCCTCCCTGCTCTGACATTTCTCCCTGGGCAAGGCCCTGGCTGCTGGGGGTCCCTTTCAGGGTCAGTGGATCCTCCCACCCCAGCTTCTCTCCTCTCTCTGCTTCTATTGCAGCACAGCTAGCTTACCTTGCATGCCTGAAGGCCCAAAATCCTGCCGCGTGAGGAAGATGGCGTGGTCGTGGTACTCGTCGTGGCCCGTGTCCGGCTTCTGCTGGAGGTAGGCCCAACGGCAGACATTCTCCAGGCTCTGAGAGGGGTTCCCGATCTCTATGAGGCTCATGGACTGCAGAGGGCGGGAGAGAGAGAAGGGGGCACACTGGTGTCTGGCAGGCTATTTAGGGGCTGAGCAGCTACTAATGGTGACAGACTCCAAGGGACACCAAGCCTTCTGAAGAGTCACTCCAGTTACCTCCCTCTTAGCTCCGTGGTTCTGAACGGAGGCCAGGAGCCTCACGTGAGTGAGTTTCCACGTGAAGACCGAGGTTCTCCAGGGCCTTATATAGTCCATCCACCCGGCCCCAAGTCTAGGGCTCCTTGCCTTCTATGAGGGATCTCCTCTGTGCAGAAGATAAATGTGATATAGAGCTCATCTCAGAGCCCTCACAGTTCTAGAAGGTACCATCATGGGGGATATAAGTCTCAATATGTGTGTGAGCACAGAAGAGGGGGAGCTAACTTTATGCTCCCCCACTGGAAGGTGTTTGTGGTGCTTTCATTCAGCTGTCCCTCATAAATTTAGTGCTCTGAATGCTGGGTCCCCAGCTGGTGGCAATTTGGGAATTGGAGCTTCCTGGAGGTGTGCTGTTGGGGGCCGGCTTACGGGTGTGACAGCCAGCTTCCCCTTGCAGTGTTTGGCACAGTCTCCAGCTGTTGTTGTCCGTCTGATGCTGGCCAGGGGGTGATGTCCAGCCTCTGCTCATGTCGTCGTTTTCCCTGCCATCATGGAGCTTCCCCTCGAGTCTGTAAGCTAAAACACCCCCTTTCCTCCCACAAGCTGCTCTTGGTGGGGTGCTTTGTGCTGGCAATGCGAAGCCAACAAAATGGAAGAAAAGAAAGGAGCCTGCTACAACAAAGAAGTCAAATAAAGAGCCAGAGGGGGACTCATTCCCATAGGGACCAGGGACAGGAAGCTACTTCCATTTCCAGGCTGAGAAACTGCGTCTCAGACCACGACCATAACCCCCACTCCAGATCCCACCGCTAGAAAAGCGAAGGTGGAGGTGGGAGCCGCCCATGCACACAGAGGTCCCCAAGTTCTGTCTGCCAGAGCTACAGTGGGACTGGCCCAGGAAGGGCCGGCTCCAGGTGGGGCCACCAGGTGGCGCTGCTGCACTAAGGATGCCTTACTGTACCCAGGGCCTGGGCAGGCTGCTGGGGTTGGAACTGGGGTGCAGGGGGGATGGTCCCCTATTTCCAGACTGAGTAGCAGCTGGGACCTGCAGTCCGGCACTGCCAGCCTTCTGGGACCCAGACACAGCCTTTGAGTCCCACCCAAAATAAACCAATTAAGACTTGGGCAAAAAGTTCTGTTCCAATCCTTGCTCTCTGACACTTCCATTGTCGGCTCTGGAACGAGCTGAATCATTTATGCTCATCTGTTAGTCAAGGCGACAGAAAAGCAGGTTCTGTGGCAGGGAGGCCAGTCTTTGTGCCTGGCAACGGGGCGGCTCTGCAGGCTGAGCGCTGCCCGTGTCAGTGAGAACTCAGGCAGGCGAACACCCAAGCCCAGGTCTTAAGTGGGGCTCACCTGGGCAGCAGAAGGACCTGGTATTGGAGGCATGGCCTAGACCTCTGCTCTTCTTGGAGAAGTTGTCTCACCACTGTGAGTTTTCCTGAGCACAGACAGGAACCCAGGAGCACTCACCATGGCAGTGGGGGTGGGCACACAGCTTGTCCATTCTGTGGCAACAATGACCTTGATGGAGCAGCCCCTGGGACAGCCAGCCTGTGCCTACAGTTGCCCATGCCCAAGGGGATCTGGCTTCACTTGGTTCCAGAGTTATCTCGGGAGTGTCCTGGCCCCGCTGGGGGTCCAGGTGATTCTTCCCAAAGGGCACTGCTATCATTTGGAGCCAGGTGACCCTCTGTCAGCCCTCAGAGGGCTGCCCCGTGCATTGCAAGTGTTGAGCTAGTGGCCCTTCCCTGAGCTGTGACAATCCAAAACATCTGCAAACACTGCCAGATGTCCCTGGGTGGGTGTGGACTGGCAAAAAGCACCCTTGGTTGGGAGCCTGTGGCATAGAGGAATGGCACAGAGAGGCAGGGTCACCAACGGAAGGTCTGGCTTCTCTAGTCACAGGAAGATGACGTCCTGCCTTCTCTAGGGACACAGCGGTTCTGCCCTGGGCAGGTTACCCGCACCCTGGAGCCACACCCTCATGCCAGCCATTATAACTGCTCCCTTCTCCAAGACCCCCAGAGGACACTTGAAACAACAGGTGGTTCTGAGCTCCAGAGATGCTATGATGGTACGTTTCCTGCGCACACATCTGCCTGTGGAAGTGTAACTTACAACCGAGGCATAGTAGGAGATTAACTTCGCAATGGCTAAGATGGAACAATTATAGCAACATTCTATTATAAACGTGAGTGTAACTCTTTCTTTCTCAAAGAGAAGTATTTTTGGACATGAGGAACTGAAGACAGGGAAGGAAAGATGAGGGAGGCCTGCTGATGACAGACAGTGGCGAGTCTGGAGGGAGTAGTCAGTTTCTTCTTGTAAGTATCCTGGCAGGAATCAGCATTTACTAAAGAGACACTTGTGCCCCTCCTTTTGGATACTGTACTATTGAGGCGACAGACCCCAAGAAATTGGAAATTTCCCCAAGAGTCTCATGCTGGGAGAAGTAAAAGGCTGGGACCCTGGTGCCAGCTCGAGGGGAAGCTGATCTTGTCTCCTGGAAAGAGCCTCCACACAGTGCTGACCACCTTGCAGACAGAGATGGGCAGAAGGGCACCTTGGCCAGGATTGCTTAGTCATGTGTTCCTCTTGCCTTCTACCCAGACCTGGGCCTCGTGTTGGAATCCTGGAGACGGGCTGTGGGGTGGGGTGGGCGTCTCTGGATGTCTTTGTTTCTTTTCTGTCTTTGTTCCTTGTGTGCTCTTTACTGTCACTTGTTAAATAGGCGCATTGAGGACTGGTGGGCAAATCTGGCTTGTTAGGGGGCCGTTCAAACTCAGGCTCTGACCCTAAGGACTCCAGTAACATTCCGACAGGATCTGACCCCGAAGGGTTGCCACCTTCCGTAACTTGCAAGATTGCCATCATTGCTCCCCTGTGCCAGGATTCCACAGGCTTCTTGTCAGTGGACAGTCAAGGTCTCTGTCACTTTAAGTAATCCCTAAAGGTCCAGAAGTACCAGTAAAGCAGAATGAGTGTCAGGGACAGGGCTCACAGTCCCCGCTCCTTGCACACGCCTGGTCTTGCCTGGCTGCTGCCATGGGGACCCCAAGGGTCAGTTTCCTGGCCCAGCTCTGATGCTCAAGGACGTGAGCAAGGCTCACAGGTCATCACAATGGGCTTTCCGGGACTAGGAAGAGCCAGCGGGGAGATGTGCACTTCTGAGCCAGCCACAGGGCCACAACAAGGTTCAAAACCTCCCTGTGCTCTGAATGCCAGTGTGCCCTCAAATTCACAGCTTGGAAATTAATGTTCAGTGTGTTCATATTAAGAAGGGGGTCCCATGTAAAGCCAGATGTGCAAAGTGGTGTGTGCATCTGGAGTTTGTTTGCAGCTACTGGAGTCCCTGCATGCCTATTCTCTCTGTCTCTCTTCTTTCTATCTCTCTCTGCTTGCAAATAAATAAATAATAAATTAATAAATAAAAATATTTGTATCTAAAAAAGAAGAGGGTCCTTGGGTCACAAGGATGGAGTCTCATGACTACGAACAGCCCTCATATGAAAGAGCAGCCTGCCAGCCTTTCCACCATGCATGCAGCTAGAAGGTATTCTCTATAAAGATGCTGGATCTTTTGGTATCTTCTTAAAAATGTTTTTATTTATATGGGGGGTGTATGGGCATGCCAAAGACCTCTTGCTGCTACAAACGAACTCTAGACATATGCATTACTTTGTGCCTCTGGCTTTGTGTGGGCACTGGGGACTTGAACAAGGACTGGCAGGCTTTGCAAGCAAGGGCCTTTAACTGCTGAGCCATCTCCCCAGCCCACTGTGTTGGTATCCTGACCTTGGCTTTCCTCACCTCCAGAGCGATGAGGAATAAACTTCTGCTTATCCAACCTACAGCACTTTTGTTACAGCAGCCAAAATGGATGAAGACGTCTCTAGAAGACAGTGTCTAGTCACTGGCCCCATCACACGGCTGGGGGGCTGTCCCCAGGCTAGGGATCGTGTTTGGAGCTCCCGGGTCTCTGACTTAAGGCCATTGCAAATTACCTTGACATTTCCTCCCTTCCCAGTCTCTCTCTCTCTCTATCTCTGTCACCTTTCCACCCGTGACTGGGCAGGTGATAGCCTGGGACACACAGCAAGCACACTGGTACTGGTCAAGGGGCCCTTGACCCACCAAGTTCTTCCCCATAGCATCTTTCCGCCTTCTACCAAGAGACTCGGAATTTCCCACCATTCATATCAAATGTTGAAAAATTCCAACAAGATCCTGTACTTTGTCCCGACCTGGACTTTCACAAGATACCTTATGTCCTCAGATTGTCCCCAAGTCTTTCATTTTCATTTTATTTTATTTCCATCATCCAAGAAAATATTTAAAATGAGAACACTTGGGTAGCTTTGGTACCATCTCAAAAAATCAATTGAAAAGCCAGTTGCTACGCAACCCGCAAGTGCTGCAGACGCTCTGCTCCCTGGCTGATGGCATATTGTACAAAATAAGATAATCTCTTCTCTTCTGCCTTTTTTTTTTTTTTTAAAAGAAATGGAGAAAAATGTTGTTTTAGGAAAAACTCGGGGGCCTCTAATAAGCTGGAGATCAACAGTATGTCACTCATGTGAGTGCTGCTGGAGCCTGGCAGAAGAGTGGGAGGTGGGAGAGCTGATCAATTTCCATTTACAATTAAGCATGGATAGTCAGATCTGTGTCACTTTCTGCCCAAGCCTGGGTCATGGCCTTACAATCCCCAGAGTCCACCTGGACTGTGGTAGGCACAGTGTAGGGCTCGCCTGGCGATCGTCACCTTAGTTTTGTCATGCCTAGATTGCCCCGGGGATGGGAGCCTCATTGCTCAATAGGAACCCTGAGGTCCCTCGCAGAGCGTCTCCTCACAACCTCTCTCACTGTGACCTGGAGTCCCACCTAAAAGTCTGGTTTTCTTTGTCCTTTCCCTGGGGTACTGGACGCTGTGACTCTCGGCCCTGAGGTCTCAGCAGCGGGGTCACTTGCCTGGCTGCTCCACCTTGTCCTATTGTCTCCAAAGAGCTCTGAGCTCCTGCACATCCCGGGATGGGCCAGGGGAGCCTGAGCAGTTGCTCAGGAAGAGCGTCCGGGCTGGCTAGATGCTCAGAACATCTCTCCACAGGTGTCCACAAGGCCCCGGGAAGCCCAGCACAGAGCCTCACCCCAGAGCTATGCAGTCTGTGACACTGTCTGCATGAGGTAAGTGCAGACATTAGAAACGCCAATGAGCAATGGAATGGAGTGCGTTTAGGGAGGAATTTAACGATAGAAATCCAGGGATGGGATTAAGAAAATTGGGTTTAGTCACATTTGTCTTTTCTTTTTCCTTTTTAAAGTTTTATTTTTTATTTTTAGAGAGACACAGAGAGAGACAGACAGAGAGAGAGGGAGAGGGAGACAGATAGAGATGGGCACGCCAGCAGTCTCTCAGCTGCTGTGAACGAAATCCAGATGTGTGCGCCCCCTTGTGGTCAAGTGTGGCATTGCACCCTTGTGTCCCTTTGCATCTGGCTAAACGTGGGACCTGGAGATTGAACCAGGTTCTTAGCAGGCAGGCAGGCACCTTAACCGCTAAGCCATCTCTCCAGCCCACATTTGTCTTTTCTAATAATTCATTTAAAATGACCTTTACAGAAGTATTGGAGTGCAATAGACTGGAAGCAGACTGGTGGCCTGATCCTTTCTTGCTGAGCTGTGTGCCAGGTGGTTGGTCAGGCACCTGGGCCCTGGCCCCCCGATGGGTGGCCTCCATTGTGTGTTGTCTGTGGTCCCAGGGTGAGTGCAGAACCTCTCCTTTTTCTACAGCTCAGGACCGTATTATTTAAGTCACCACAGGCCACAGCCAGGTACCATGCCTCTTGCCTATGGTCTGTGTGTAAAACGCTTGTTCACCAGCCTGTGGAGCTGCTGGGAGGAGGTGGAACCTTCCAGAAGGGAAGCCTTGTGGGAGGAAGTTAGATCACTAGAGATGTTCCCTTAAAGGGAGGGAGAGGTAGGTGGATCACTGTGAGTTCAAGGCTACCCTGAGACTCCATAGTGAATTCCAGGTCAGCCTGGGCTAGAGAGCAAGACTCTACCTTGAAAAAAAAAAAAAGAGAGAGAGAGAGAGAGAGAGAGATGCCAGTCTCTTTTCCTCCCTTTGTTTCCCAGGTGCCATGAGGCGAACAGCTTTCTAAGGCTCCACATACCCTCCGCATGCTCTGCCTCTCCACAGGCCCCAAAGCCACAGCGCTGAGCAATCCTGGACTGAAAGCTGCGACCCCTTGAGTGCAAACAAGCTTTTCCTTCTTCTACCTTTTTCCCTCCAGGTGTTTTGTGGCAGCTACCGAGAGCTGAACACATTCCTGCGCACGTTCCCCAGCCCAACTCTCTTCCCTCTGCTCCCAGCCCACAGTTCTGGTATCAGTTTATGGGGGCCAGGAGTGGAATGTAGTGGTTTGACTCAGGTGTTCCCCCATAAACTTAGGTGTTTTGAGCTAGGTCCTGAGCTGATGGCAATTTGGGAATTAAAACCTCCTGGAGGCGGTGTATTGTTGGGGTGGGCTTATAGGTATTATAGCCAGCTTCCTCTTGCCAGTGTTTGGCACACTGTCCTGTTGCTGTTGTCCATCTGATGTTGGCCAGGAGGTAATGCCCACCCTCTGCTCATGCCATTGTTTCCCCTGCCATCATGGAGCTTCCCCTTAAGTCTGTAAGCCAAAATAAAGCTTTTTTTTTTTCTTTCCATAAGCTGCTCTTGGTCAGGTGTCTTCTGCCAGTAATGCAAACCTGACTGCAACACACCTTTAATAGAAAAGTTAGATATTTTTCTTTTTCCTTTATTTTATTTTATTTTATTAATTTTAATTTACTTGTTTGAGGAAGAGAGAGAGGGAAGAGAATGGGCCCGCCAGGGCCTCCAACCACTGCAAACAAACTCAAGATGCACGTGCCACCTTGTGCATCTGACTTATGTGGGTTCTGGGGAATCAAACCTGGGTCCTTTGGCTTTGCAGGCAATTGCCTTAACTGCTAGGCCATCTCTCCAGGCCAAATAGTTAGATATTTTTATTCAAGAGTTTTCTCAGCGGTTACTCTTTTCCTGTCGATATTTTTCTCTGCCTGTTTAACTTTCCCTGGGATGTACAGGAGACCTTCATATGCCGGGCTGGCTTTGTCATATGCCAAGTATTTCTACAGCTTCTTTCCTTTAGCTGTGGCTCTGACAGAAGGTTTTTAAAAATATTTTTATTTATTTATTTGACGTGGGGGGACAGAGGCAGGGACAGAATGGGCGTGCCAGGGCTGCAAACAAACTCTAGACACATGTGCTACTTTGTGCTTCTGGCTTTACATCAGTACTGGTGAATAGAATTTGGACCACCAGCAGGCTTTATAACAGGCAGTTCCCTGACAGAAGTTTTCTATTTTAAGAATTCAAACATATCTGGCCTCCTATACACCTGTCCTTAGCCTGTTACAATCACTGTTTTCTTCTTTGTTTGTGAGATGTAAGTAGTTGAATGAAATGTAGGTTTACCTTGCTATAGGATAATTTAATTTACAAAGTATAAAATTTGTAATAGCATATACTTGTTTATAATGCTCAGTATCCACTCCATATAGAGTTGTGACAAGTTATAGGAAGAATGTTTTCACCTATTTAATTTACTCAGCCTGTTCTTGCTTATGCAAATACAGTATTACTTTAATTAATTTTTTTCACTCTGCAAGATGTTTGCAGTCAGTCAGCCTCTTTTTATTTGCACAGCTTCCAAGGCCTTCTCAGCCATTCTTGCCTGTTCACGTCTAAATGAACCTCTGCATCGTCCCTCACAGTTCTAGTCATTACCTGGTGAAAACCAACATCACTTCAATAGCCTGTCCTGAAGGACCAGCATGTGTCTCTTTATTTCTTTTCACATTTTTTCTATGGTAAGTAATGTTCAGCTTTCTTTCTGTAGGTCCTGTCTGGCTCTCTTGCCTGTGCTGTCTGAGCTATTCTGTGTTTCTCATCCTGTGATGCAGGGAGCTGTGCTCTCACCATCAGTCCTTTAATGCTCACAGTGTTTGCACAACTCTTTCTCTGTCACTTGTATATGCGTCGCGTGCTCATGTGTGTTTGTGTAGAGCATGTGCATGTGTGCGCATGACGACAGAGGCTGACGTTGGGTGTCTACCTAGAACACGATGTCCCTATTTAAGGAGGCACATCTCTCGCTTGAGCCCGAAGCTCACCGACTGGGCTAGTCTGGCGACCTGGTTGTTCCCAGGGTCCTCTTGCCTCCTGCTCCTGAGCACTGGGATTGCTGGTGGGCCATCATGCCCATGTGGCATTTATCTGGGACTTGGCGATCCACACTCAGGTCCTCACACAAGTGTGGCAAGCACGTTACCCACTGAGTGATCTCTCTAGCCCCTTGCATAACTCTCCTACAGGCACACTCCACGTCATATTTCAGTCAAGGACAGATGACATATGTCATGGCGGCCCCAGCACGGTCTATAGCCCACTGACAGCATGCTATCTTAGTATGTTTAGGGACATTAAGATATTGGCACAACAACAAAATTAACCTAAGGATGCACTTCTCAGAATGTGCTGCAGGATGCTCTTTGGCCTTGTCACGCAAGCTTTCTTAACTCGACACGACTTACAGTAGGTTCTCTGGGGCTTTCCTGGAATGTAATGAACAGGAAACGGAGAATTTTGTCTGTTCTTTTCAAATATTACTCTCATGTTACTTAAATGTGCCTAAAAATTTTTCAGAACAACACTAATAAATTTACACATCTTTTTCCTGTTTCCAATTTTACTGCCACTGTCTCCAGGGCACGCTCTGTGCAGTGTCAGTGGCCTGTGGAAAAGGGTCCCAGTGAGAAACCGCTTTCACGTGTGTTTTGATCCATTGTTCAGATTCACAGCACCAGTCCCCACATCTCTGGAAACTGTTGCCATGATGAGAAAGTCTTTTCCAGCATCTTAGAAGCAATGGCTGAGGTGGGGAGATGGCTCACTGGATAAGTCTCTTGCCACTCAAGCATGGGTACCCGAGTCCAGATCCCTAGAACCACCTAGAAGTAAGACACAGTAGCAAGCACCGATAATCCCAGCCCTCCTTCAATGAGCTGGGAGCGGGGATGAGAGACGGTAGAAGCTCACCAGTCAGCTAGTGGATACAGCAGTGCACAGCAAAAGGACTGCATCTCAGACAAGTGGGAGGCGAGGACCGACACCCCACATTGTCATCTGACCTCCACACGTGCACTGTGGCACGTACACATGCACCCGCACTCACATACACACACACACAGATTTAAAAATTGGTTTCCTGTGTAAACATACACTACTATCCAAGCAATCAAGTGTGCAGAACACTTTCAAGTCAATGTTCTTCCTTTCCCAGCTTTAAATAAAATTTTGGTTGTCATGCTCCCATCTGTTATGCGTTTTCTCAAAATTGTAAACAGCTGCATGGACCAGTCACCCCGGGCTCTGCCAGTCTGTCTTTCTCGTCTCCAAGGACTGCCCAGGGTCTCTTTCTCAGCTGCCACTTCAGTTGGCAGTACAGCTTCCTAGGCAAACATTCTCACCTCTATCCCCATGCTCCAGATTTTCCTGCAGGGCTCCAGACCCACGAACTGACCTTCTCTGGCCATTGAGGTGGCGCCAGACACCCAGCACCCCCAGGTGCTGCTTGCCTCAGCTGCGCTCGGAGGCTGCGCCCCACACTAGCCTTCCTCTTGCATTCTCCATCCCGAGTATGGTAGTCAGCACCTCATGGTGCTTCATGATGAAACACCCCCAGCAGCTCACTTTAGAAACAGAAAAGGCTTGCTTAGCTCTCACTGTTTGGAGTTCAAGGTCCAAGAGAAGACAACTCCATTCATGTGGCCTCTGGCCAGGCATGTCACTAACGGGAGCAGAGACAGAGAGGATGGACAGTGTTCCACCATCTACCTATGACCCAAAGACTGCCCATCCCATCACCTCCCAATAGCGGCCCCGAAGGATCAAATCTTTACCATGTGGGCCCTCACCATCCAAACCCAGGAGGGCTGGTGTCTCTCTGTGGAACTCACCCAGCACTTACGGGGATCCGTGACTTTCTCGTTGCTGTGAACAAATGCCTGGCCACAAGTAACTTAGGGTAGGGATGGGCTTATTGTTTTTTAAAAATAAATATTTTAAAAATTATTTGTTTATTTATTTGAGAGTGACAGACACAGAGAGAAGGAGAGAGAGAGAGAGAATGGGCGCATCAGGGCTTCCAGCCACTGCAAACGAACTCCAGATGCATGCGCCACCTTGTGCATCTGGCTTACATGGGTCCTGGGGAGTTGAGCCTTGAACCGGGGTCCTTAGGCTTCACAGGCAAGCGCTTAACCACTAAGCCATCTCTCCAGCCCGGGACGGGCTTATTTTGACTAACAGTTCCTGCGAGGCTGGAGCTAAAGCAGAGCTAGTCATACCTCACAGCTACAGCCAGGAAGCAGAGGGAGAGGAAGAAGTGGTCCCAAGCTTCAGAACCTCAAGGTCCACCCCAATTGACCCCTCCCTCCAGCAAGGCTTTGCCTCCTAAAGGTTCCACAACTCTCCAGACAGCTCCACAAGCCGGAACCAAGTGTTCAAACACAGGGTCCCATGGTGGGAGGGGATGGGGGACATTTTCCATCAAATCACCACACATGTCCTTCCATCTCTTCCTCCTCCCCCACACTGTGGCTGTGGCCCCAGTCCATAGCAGCACCATCTTCCCTTTGAGGGCAGCATCCTCCTAAGCCACAGATCCCACCAGCAGTCCCTGACATTCAATAGTCCATGGTGGCGCATGCCTTTAATCCCAGCACTAGGGAGGCAGAGATAGGAGGATCACCGTGAGTTCAAGGCCACCCTGAGACTACATAGTTAATTCCAGGTCAGCCTGGGCCAGAGTGAGACTCTACCTTGAAAAAAAAAAAATTCATGTTACCAGGAAACCTTCAGCTTTAGGAGAGCCCAGTCTCTGATATGCAGATCCACTCAGAACAGAGTGGTGCCTCTCTGTTAGCATGCTGACAATGAGCATGCCTCACCCATGTATCTGAAGCCAGCGGTGAGCCCCCAGGAGTAGCAACAAAGACGCTGAGCTCTGTTCAATGCACGAAGCTGGGCAACCCACAGAACACTTCAGAACAAATGCGACCCAAGGCTTTGCCCACACAGGTGAGTAATGAACCCTACACCGTTTCTCAATTGTTCCTTTAACCAACATGGAAGGAGCCAGGCGAGGAATGCAAGCTGTCTAGTGTACAGACGAAGCCCTGGTTAGGCTTGCTGCAATGGGTGCCAGCTTGACAGGATTTAGAATCATCAGAGAAATGAATCCCTGGGCATACCTATGAGGGATTTTCCAGATTTGCTTAGCTGAGGTAAGAAGACTCATCCTTACTGTGGGTGGCAGCATCCCAGACTGAGTAAGAAAGAGAGCTGGGCACCAGCATTCATCTCCCTCAGCTTCCTGACTGTAGATGTCATGTGACCACTGTCTCTCACTCCTGCTGCTGTGACTTCCCTGCCATGATGAATGGTGCCCCCAAACTGTAGGCTGATATAAACTTAAATCCTTCCTTGAGTTGGTTGGGTCACAGCGAGGAGAAAAGTTACTAATGGACTTTCCTCTCCTGTCTACCCCAAATGTAGAACAGATCATGAGGAACCCAGAACCACGAGGAACAGACCATGCATCCTAGAACCATGAAGATCAACCATGCATCCCAGAACCATGAAGAACAGACCATGCATCCCAGAACCATGAAGATCAGACCATGCATCCCAGAACTGCACGAGGAACAGACCACATATCCCAGAACCGTGAGGAACAGACTATGAATATCTCAGAACCATGAGGAACAGACCATGTATCCCAGAACCACGAGGAACAGACTATGAATTCCAGAACTGTGAAGATCAACGACGCATCCCAGAACTGCGAGGAACAGACGATGAATTCCAGAACCATGAGGAACAGACTATGAATTCCAGAACCGCAAGGAATAGACCACGCATCCCAGAACCACGAGGAACAGACTATGAATTCCAGAACTGTGAAGATCAACCACGTATCCCAGAAACAGATGAACCATGAGGAACAGACTATGAATTCCAGAACCGCGAGGAACAGACCACGCATCCCAGAACCATGAGGAACAGACTATGAATTCCAGAACCATGAGGAACAGACTATGAATTCCAGAACCATGAGGAACAGACTATGAATTCCAGAACTGTGAAGATCAACCATGCATCCCAGAACCATGAGGAACAGACCACGCATCCGAGAAGCTCTGCAAACCTTTCTTTGCTTGCTCACTTGTTCCTATGTAAAGAAGGGTGTGTGTGCACACAGTGGGAAGTGGAGACTGCCAACTAGGATTAAACAGCTTCCTAGTGGCTGATAGTCCTGAACACTTTCCCTTCTGCCTGGAGAAGCACATTGTAGGTTTCACTACCATTACGGTCACCCCACAACTGTGAAAGATTGATGCCAAGGCCCACCTTGCCCACCAAAATCCACAAATGCTTAAGTCTCTCACATATAATAGTGTAGTATTTGCATGTAAATGATGTGATCCTCTCATATGCTTTTACTGATAATGCCTAATACAATATAAACGCGGTTGTTACACTGTATCATTTAGGGAATAATGACAAGAACAAAACCATCTATATATGTTCAGTACAGACCAAAAAAATTTTTAAAGTACTTTTGGGGACTGGAGAGATGGCTTAACAGTTAAGGAACTTGCCTTGGAAGCCTAAGGACCCAGGTTTGATTCCCACTACCCACTTAGACCAGGTGCACAAGGTGGTACAAGTGTTTGGAGTTCATTTGCAGTGGCAAGAGGCCCTGGTGTGCCCATTCTGTCTCTTTCTCCTTCTCTCTACTTCTTTCTATCTCAAATAAACAAAATATTTAAAAAGTATCTTAGATTAGTGGCTGATTGAATCAGAGATGCCAAGCCCACAGGTTTGCTGGGCGGACTGTGTACCTAAACTTCTCATTCTTGCCTAGTCTTTTCTTTTAAATATGCAAGAGGCTTACTTTTCCCAGAACTCTCTTCTTGGTTGATTCTATTGTTTCAATCTTCTAATGCATTGCTTTCTATACTTTGACTGAATTATTATCTTGTTTTTTATTTCCTGAGATGTTTTTGTTTTGCTGTTGTTGAAAATGTCCTAATGCACTGAGTTGACTGAAGGTCTGATTTGCTTCCATTCCCACGTGTGACTTTGGAAAACAACTCTGACTTTGCCTCTGAATATAGCTTTGGCCCTATCTCTTAATTTTATTTTTTAATTTTCGAGGTAGGGTCTCACTCTAGCCCAGGCTGACCTGGAATTCACTATTTAGTATCAAGGTGGCCTTGAACTCATGGCAATCCTCCCACCTCTGCCTCCCAAGTGCTGGGATTAAAGATGTGCAACACCACGCCCGGCTCTATCTCTTAATTTTTGATAGGGAGTGTTCTCATTCTTGCTAGTTTCCTGAGTCATCTGCCGTTGCAATTCTAATAGTCTTCTTTCTAATGACTTTTAAAGTTTTATTTATTTATTATTAGATACAGAGGTACAGAGGTACAGAGGGAGAGAGAGGGATTGAGAGAGAGAGAGAGAATGGGCATGCTGGAGCCTCTAGCCACTGCAAATAAACTCCAGATGCATGTGCCATGATGTGCATCTGGCTAATGTGGGACCTGGAGAATCAAACCTGGGTCCTTAGGCTTCACAGGCAAGCACCTTAACTGCTAAGCCATCTCTCCATCCCTCTAATAACTTTAAAAAAACATTTTAAGAGCTGGAGAGATGGCTTAGCAGTTAAGGTGCTTGCCTGTGAAACTTAAGAACTCATGTTCAAATCTTCAGGTCCCACATAGCCTGATGCACAGTGATGCAAGAGTGCAATGTTGCACATGTACATGAGGGGGCACATGCATCTGGAGTTTGTTTGCAATGGGATGAAGGTCCTGGCATGCCCATTCTTTCATTTTCTCTCTCTCAAAAATAAAAGTAATAAAAAATTTTAAAAAGTTTTTACGGCTGGAGAGATGGCTTAGCGGTTAAGGCACCCACCTCCTAAGCCTAAGAATACCAGTTCCAATCTCCAGGTTCCACGTTTAGCCAGATGCAAAGTGATGCAAGGGCGCAATGCCACACTTGACCACAAGGGAGCGCACGCATCTGGATTTCATTAGCAGCAGCTGAGAGGCTGCTGGCATGCCCATCTCTTTCTGTCTCCCTCTCCCTCTCTCTCTGTGTCTCTCTCCAAAAAAAAAAAAAAAGTAAAAAAAAATTTTTAAATGGGTAAGATTTTTTTTGCATGTGTGTGTGGTGTGTAGCATGTTTGTATGTGTGTGGATGCATGTGTGTGTGAAGGTGTGTGTGTACGTATGTGTGTGGATGCATGCATGAGATCACAGGTCAACATTGGGTGTCTTCCTCAATCACTCCCCACTTTGTTTATGGAGACAGAGTCTTTCACTGAGCCCAGAGCTCACTAATTCATGTGCCCCAGGAATCTGCTGGTCTCTTGTCCTGAATGCTGGAATGACATGTCTGTGTTACCATGCCCAACTCTCACGTGGATTCTGGGAATCCAAACTTGGGTCCTCATGCTTGCATGGCAAGTGCCTTACCTGCAAAGCGATCTCTTTATCCTGGGTTAGATCTTTTTTTTTTATAAATACTCCTCCATCCCTCATCTGTGGTCCTTTGGGGCATTTTGTTGGAGAATATTACCTGATCAGTTTTACTACTAAAAACTGACTGAAATTGTCACTATAACCTGAATGCTTTCATGATCTTTAAGCATCCTATGATTCCACACAAAGAAGACGCATACTTTTGTAAGGCAAGGGGAAAATAACAGAACAACTGACTTTGCTTTATTCATTCTATCATGATGTCCTTAACATGTAATCTGCTAAGAACTTGGACAGGATATGAAATTCCCCCTTCCTTAGCTTTTTGCCAATTCCCTGAGGTTCCTAATGGTTTTCTTTGAAATATTTCACACAAGTCAAATGAGCCCTTCCTTCAGTTGCTTTTGTCAGATATTTTGTCACAGAGATGAGAAACCTGACTAATGCATTCGTGCACGTTGGTAGGAATGAGGGTTCAAGTGTGAAAAGAGGAAGTGGTAGGGAGGGCAAGAGGGGTCAGAGGAAGCCAAAGACAAAACGCTGAGGAAGCAATGACTGACTCGGGCGTGGTGAGGGGTAGAGAACTCTGGGGTGGACAGATGGCTTAGCAATTAAGGCACTTGCCTGTGAAGCCTAAGGACCCAGGTTCAATTCTCCAGTACCCATGTAAGGCAGATGCACATGTGTCTGGAGTTTGTCTGCAGTGGCTAGAGGCCCTGGTGTGCCTATTCTTTCTATCTGCCTGTCTGTATTTCAAATAAATACATAAACAAAATATTTTAAAAGACAATTCTAGTCCCCATTCAACCTCAACTTCAGCCTCTTAGGAAAGAATGAATCCCCAGAGAAGTAGAGCTTTTGTGCAGCCAAACTCTAGACCTCCTTCCACCTGCCCTGCTCCCCCAGGAATGTTCTGGACCTATTAGGATAGCTCTTCTGCTCCCAAGCCTGCTGAAGCTCCTCAAAGTGGCCACCACGAGCTTGCTCACTGCTTCCTTTGGTCCTATTCAGAGACCGCAACAAGGACTCCCAGCCAGGTTGTCCAGCTCCTTCTGGATCCTGGCCCACCCTGTGCTTTCTAGGCCTTACGTCTGGGTCTCCTGGGATCTGTGAGTGACATTTCTTTCTGCCATGGCAGCATCCCCAGAGCTGTTGGCTTTGCCTTGGGGAGGGTCAGCCAGGTGAAAGAAGGGTTCAAGTCTGTCTCTTATAGAACATAGAGAGGTTTGGGGCCAAGAAACTTCTTAAAGAAATCTGGACTGTGTTCTGGGACTGCACTCAATTCAGAGCATGGGAGTACGTCAGGAAGCAGGGCTCAGCTCACAGTGCTCGCTCACCTTCCCGTAGCTCAGCAGGATAATTCGCACCAGGACAACATTGATGTGGGCTCCTAAGGATTCGTCCTGGTAGATTTCATTGACCTGAAAGACAACCAGGAAGTCATCAGCAGGAGCCACAGGCCCAAGGGGTTTCATGTCCCAATGGCTTCCAGACGGGGACCCAGGGACCACTCACAACTCTTCCTCCTTCCATACTTACAGGGGCCATACCACGTCCTCCTCCATCCTCTGCGTCCCTCCCAACCCTGGCAGCACCACCACCTGCACACCCTCCTGAGGCATCCCACCTGCCTGGCCAGGACTCCCCACCCAGAGCCGGAACTTGACCAGGAAACTGAGCCTGTGCATTTGTCACAGCCTGTCACTTTGGAAACATAACATCTCCTTTCGGAATGAATAAGTGTCCTCGCAGAACGCACCCCACGGTGCTGCTGCCTGCTGTGAGATGCCTCTGCAAGTTTTGCTACCGTCTACCCTCCCTCCGAACTCAGAGTCCACACTTTTTGGATTCAGCCAGCCTCAGATGAGAAATGCCTGGGGGAAAGTTACTGAATATGTGTACCTTTTCCACCTGTTCCCCTACACAGCACAATGTAACAAGTAGTGACATTGCGCTTACATCATATTGAGTACGGTAAGGGACTTGGAGGTGATCTGAAGTCTGTGAAAATGTATGTGGGGTCATATGCAAATCCCACACATTTTACAAGAGGGACTTGAGCTCCTCAAGGGGTTCTGGACCAAGCTTCACAGATACTGAAGGGCACCTGTGCCCACCACTAGGTCTGTCTTTCACCTGTTAATAAAAAGCAGTTATGGGCTGGAGAGATTGCTTAGTGGTTAAGGTGCTTGCCTGCAAAGCCTAAGGACCCATGTTCTACTTTCCAGATCCTGTGTAAGCCAGATGCACAAGGTGATGTAGGCGCATAAGGTCCTACGTGCACACAAAATGGTGCATGCATCTGGAGTTTGACTGCAGTGGCTGGAGGTCCTGGCATGCCAATTCTCAGTGTCTCTCTCATAAAAACACAAACAAAGCAGTTACACTAGCTCACCAAGGTTCTTGCAGGGCCAGGCTGCCTGCACCCCAGGCTGGAGGGAGATGGAGGACTGCTGTTGTTTCTGTCCGTCTCCCTTTGCACTTTATCAGTATCTTATTTGCATACTTTTATTTTTACACCTTAAAACATTATTCTGAACAGGTGTCCACAGACATTTCTAGATGTTAGTGGGCCCATATCACAAAAAAAGAACAAGAGCACTCATCTGCCACAGCACAGCTATCAGAACCTTCTAGAAGTGTGGTCAGGTTGGCTTCAGGTTCAGAGCTGTTGGAGACTTCCTTCCCACAGAACTCCCCTATTTTCCTCTCTCACGCCCAAGGCCTTCCTCAAACAGCCCTCTCTCACTGCCCCCTCTCTCACTGCCTCCTCTCTCACTGCCCCCTCTCTCCCTGCCTCCTCTCTCACTGCCCCCTCTCTCTGCCCACTGCCCCCTCTCTCACTGCCCCCTCTCTCCCTGCCCCCTCTCTCACTGCCCCCTCTCTCACTGCCCCCTCTCTCCTGCCCCCTCTCTCACTGCCCCCTCTCTCACTGCCTCCTCTCTCACTGCCCCCTCTCTCCCTGCCTCCTCTCTCCCTGCCCCCTCTCTCACTGCCCCCTCTCTCACTGCCCCCTCTCTCACTGCCCCCTCTCTCCCTGCCCCCTCTCTCACTGCCCCTCTCTCACTGCCTGCCTCTCTCTCACTGCCCCTCTCTCCCTGCCTCTCTCTCACTGCCTCCTCTCTCACTGCCCCTCTCTCACTGCCTCCTCTCTCACTGCCCCCTCTCTCCCTGCCTCCTCTCTCTCAGGCCCCCATCTCTCCCTGCCTCCTCTCTCACTGCCCCCTCTCTCCCTGCCTCCTCTCTCACTGCCTCCTCTCTCACTGCCTCCTCTCTCCCTGCCTCCTCTCTCCCTGCCTCCTCTCTCACTGCCCCCTCTCTCACTGCCCCCTCTCTCACTGCCTCCTCTCTCACTGCCCCCTCTCTCACTGCCTCCTCTCTCACTGCCTCCTCTCTCACTGCCTCCTCTCTCACTGCCCCTCTCTCTGCCCCTCTCTCTGCCTCCTCTCTCACTGCCCCCTCTCTCACTGCCTCCTCTCTCACTGCCTCCTCTCTCTGCCCCCTCTCTCACTGCCCCCTCTCTCCTCTGCCCCTCTCTCACTGCCCCTCTCTCCCTGCCTCCTCTCTCTCTGCCCCCTCTCTCAGCCCCCTCTCTCCCTGCCTCCTCTCTCTGCCCCCTCTCTCACTGCCCCCTCTCTCTCCCCTCTCTCCTGCCCCTCTCTCCTGCCCCCTCTCTCTCTGCCCCCTCTCTCACTGCCTCCTCTCCTGGCCCCCTCTCTCCTGCCTCCTGACTCCCTGCCCCCTCTCTCACTGCCCCCTCTCTCTGCCCCTCTCTCCCTGCCCCTCTCTCACTGCCCCCTCTCTCCTGCCTCCTCTCTCCCCTCTCTCCCTGCCTCCTCTCTCTCTGTCCCAATGGCTCTCTCACTGCCCCCAGGGCTGCCCCTCTCTCTCTCTGCCCCCTCTCTCTGCCCCTCTCTCCTCTGCCTCCTCTCCATGCCCCCTCTCTCTCTGCCCCTCTCTCCCTGCCTCCTCTCTCCCTGCTCCCTCTCTCCCTGCCCCCCTGCCCCCTCACTGCCCCTGGCCCCTCTCTCAGCCCCTCTCACCTGCCCCTCTCTCACTGCCCCTGAGGCCTCCTCTCTGCCCCTCTCTCCCTGCCTCCCTCTCTCTGCCTCCTCTCTCTCTGCCTCCTCTCTCTCTCTCCTCTCTCTGCCTCCTCTCTCACTGCTCTCTCTCAGCCTCCTCTCTCACTGCCCCTCTCTCCCTCCTTTGCCCCCTCTCTCACTGCCTCTCTCTCTCACTGCCTCCTCTCTCACTGCCTCCTCTCTCCCTGCCTCCTCTCTCTCTAACCCTCTCTCACTGCCTCCTCTCTCACTGCCCCTCTCTCACTGCCTCCTCTCTCACTGCCTCCTCTCTCACTGCCCTCTCTCACTGCCCCTCCTCTCTCTCTCTGCCCCCTCTCTCATCTCTCCCTCTCTCCCTGCCTCCTCTCTCCTGCCCCCTCTCTCTCCCTCCCCTCTCTCTGCCTCCTCTCTCCTGCCCACTCTCTTTTGGATCTCTCAGCCCCCTCTCTCTGCCCCCTCTCTCATGCCCCCCTCTCCTCTGCCCCCTCTCTCCTGCCCCTCTCTCCCTGAATCTCATGCCCCCTCTCTCCCTGCCTCACTCTGTTCCCTCTCTGCTGCCCCTCTCTCTCTGTAACAAGCCCCCTCTGACCCCCTCTCTCACTGCCCCTCTCTCTGCCTCCTCTCTCCTCCCCCTCTCTCCCTGCCTCCTCTCTCTCACTCCCCTCTCTGCCTCCTCTCTCTCTGCCCCCTCTCTCAAGCCCCTCTGAAAATCTCTCACTGCCCCTCTCTCCTGCCTCCTCTCTCACTGCCCCTCTCTCACTGCCCCTCTCTCCCTGCCTCCTCTCTCCTGCTCCCTCTCTCTGGGACCTCTCTCTGCCCCTCTCTCTCACTGCCCCTCTCTCTCTGCCCCTCTCTCTCTGCCCCCTCTCTCTCTTCTCTCTCTGCCCCTCTCTCTCTGCCCCTCTAAAAAGCTCTGCCCCCCTCTCTGAGAGATCTCTCTGCCCTTAGTGCCCCTCTCTCTCTGCCCCTCTCTCTCTGCTGCCCCTCTCTCACTCTCTGCTCTCTCTCTCTCCCCTCTCTCTGCCCCTCTCTCACTGCCTCTCCTCTCTCTCCTCCTCTCTCTCCTGCCCCCCTCTCTCCTGCCTCCTCTCTCTCTGCCCCCTCTCTCACTGCCCCCTCTCTCTCTGCCCCCTCTCTCACTGCCCCTCTCTCCCTGCCTCCTCTCTCACTGCCCCTCTCTCTCACTGCCCCTCTCTCCTGCCTCCTCTCTCCCTGCTCCTCTCTCTCCCTGCCCCTCTTTCTCTGCCCCTCTCTCTGCTGCCCCTCTCTCTCCCTGCCCTCTCTCTGCTGCCCCTCTCTCACTGCGCCTCTCTCTGCCCCTGCCTCTCTGCCTCTCTCTCTGCCCCCTCTCTCCCTGCCTCCTCTCTCACTGCCCCCTCTCTCCCTGCCTCCTCTCTCTGCCTCCTCTCTCTGCTGCCTCCTCTCTCCCTGCCTCCTCTCTCCCTGCCTCCTCTCTCACTGCCCCTGGACTGCCTCTCTCTGTTGTCTCCCTGCCTCCTCTCTCACTGCCCCTCTCTCCTGCCTCCTCTCTCTCCTCTGCCTCCTCTCTCTCTCTGCCTCCTCTCTCCCTGCCCCTCTCTCTCTGCCCCCTCTCTCTCTCTGCCTCCTCTCTCTGCTGCCCCCTCTCTCCTGCCTCCTCTCTCTCTCAGTATCCTCTCACTGCCCCCTCTCTCACTGCCCCCTCTCTCTCTGCCCCTCTCTCTCTCTCCCTCTCTCCCCTGCCTCCTCTCTCACTGCCCCCTCTCTCACTGCCCCTCTCTCCCTGCCTCCTCTCTCACTGCCTCTCTCTCACTGCCCCCTCTCTCTCTGCCCCCTCTCTCACTGCCCCCTCTCTCACTGCCCCCTCTCTCCCTGCCCCTCTCTCCCCTGCCCCCTCTCTCAGCCCCTCAGAACTGCCTCCCTCTCTCTCTCCCCCTCTCTCCCTGCCTCCTCTCTCTCTCTGCCCCCTCTCTCCCTGCCTCCTCTCTCACTGCCCCCTCTCTCACTGCCTCCCTCTCTCTCTGCCCCCTCTCTCACTGCCCCTCTCTCTCTGCCTCCTCTCTCACCCCTCTCTCACTGCCCCCTCTCTCCTGCCTCCTCTCTCCCTCTCCCTCTCTCCCTGCCCCTGCCTCTCTCTCCTCTCTCTCTCTCCTCTCACTGCCCCCTCTCTCTGCCCCCTCTCTCTCTGCCCCTCTCTCTCACTGCCTCTCTCTCTGCCCCTCTCTCACTGCCCCCCTCTCTCACTGCCCCTCTCTCTCCTGCCCCTCTCTCTCTGCCCCCTCTCCTCCCTCTCTCTGCCCCCTCTCTCTCTGCCCCTCTCTCTCCCTCTCTCTGCCTCTCTCTCTGCCCCTCTCTCCCTGCCTCCTCTCTCTGCCCCCTCTCCCTGCCCCCTCTCTCCCTCTCTCCTGCCCCCTCTCTCACTGCCCCTCTCCCTGCCCTCTCTCACTGCCCCCCTCTCTCTCTGCCCCCTCTCTGCCTCTCTCTCTGCCCCTCTCTCTCTGCCCCTCTCTCTCTGCCCCCTCTCTCCTGCCCCTCTCCTGCCCCTCTCTCACTGCCCCTCTCTCACTGCCCCCTCTCTCCCTGCCTCCTCTCTCACTGCCCCCTCTCTCCTGCCTCCTCTCTCCCTGCTCCCTCTCTCCCTGCCCCTCTTTCTCTGCCCCCTCTCTCACTGCCCCTCTCTCTCACTGCCCCCTCTCTCTCTCTGCCCCCTCTCTCCTCTCCCTCTCTCACTGCCCCTCTCTCACTGCCCCCTCTCTCACTGCCCCTCTCTCACTGCCTCCTCTCTCCCTGCCCCCTCTCTCACTGCCCCCTCTCTCACTGCCTCACTGGCTGACTAAATCTGAGGCCAGCGGAGGAACCACACCCTCTTAGAAGGGCCACTCCAGGTCTGACATGCTCCTTACGAGCACTGGTGAGGCATACTTCTTGAGCCCGGTCAGTAGACTGAGCTGAGTCCCCTCCAGCAGCACATGGTCAGAGACAGTCATTGAAGGAATAATGCATCCCTAAGTCGTGAGGTGTGGACCAAACATGCTCTCTGCATGCATGAGCCCAGAGGCTACTACGGAGTCCTTTGTGAAGGCAGACCCAGCCTGGCTGCACCTTCCAGAGACTTCTGCACACCAACACTCAGAATTCTTGTCTGAGTGAGAGCAACTGCTCTTTCTTTTTTTTAATTAAATTTTTTTTGTTTATTTCTATTTGTTTATTAGTAACACACACACACACACACACACACACACACACACACACACACACACAGAGAGAGGCAGAGAGAGAGAGAATGGGCCCACCAGGGCCTCCAGCCACTGCAAACAAACTCCAGATGCATGAAACATCTTGTGCATCTGGCTTATGTGGGTCCTGGGAAATCGAGCTTCAAAGCGAGGTCTTTAGGCTTCACAGGCAAGCGCTTAACCACTAAGCCATCTCTCCAGCCCACAATTGCGCTAAGACACCTAGGGGAATCTGAGATGCAATGAGGAAAATCCTATCATGATGGATGCAATGGACAGGGACATGGGGCCTCTGAGGTACATGGACCAGTGGCTGAGGTGGTGGCTCAGTGGTCAACCACTTACCTTGCAGCGTGAGTTCAGATCCCCAGCACCCATTAAAAATAGCAGGTGTGGTGGTGTGCGCATACTCTCAGCGCTGGGGAGGTGGAGACAGGAGGATCCCAGGAGCTCACTGATAAACTGGGCACTAATAAGTGTGCTCCAGGCTAATGACAGACCCTGTCCCATGCACAGGGAGACGGGCTGCAGAGGGGGCTCAGCAGTTTAGAGCATTTCCTATGCAAGCCCCTAATGTGAACAGCTGGGTATGGTCACACACATCTGCAACCCCAGTACTGTGGGAAGCAGAAACCAGAGAATCTCTGGAGCTGGTAAAAGGCCAAAACTCCAGAAGAGACTCCATCTCAAAAAACAAGAGTGACGCGGGGTCAACCAATAAATACTCTTATCTGGCCACCACGGGCATGTGCATGGAGCACCACACACATATACATGTATATACCACACACATCTCTCTCGCACACATTTACTGCATACATGCAAAAAGAGGTGGAAAGTATTCCTCAGGAAGAACAACTGAGGTTGTCCTCTGACCTCCAAACACTGCACACACATGTGCACCCCACACACATATATGTACAACACAAACACACGTTAAAAATAGTGTGGGTTGGGAATACGACTCAGTGGTTAAAAACGCTGAACAAGTCTGACAAGTGGGATTCAAGTCCGGATCCCCAGAAGCCACATCAAGCCGTATGCAGTAGCACACACGTCTGAAGTGTCAATGCACCTCCAGCATTAGGCGGCTGACAGGAGAATTCTGAAGTATGTGAGCCACATAGCTGGCATTTCTAGAGGTGAAAAAAAGAGACCTTGCCTCAAACAAGGTGGAAAGTGAGGATTAAGACCCCAAGTTTGTCCTTTGGCCTTCCATACAGCCAAGCTACCTTCTGATTATAAATTGGTTTCTTTTCTCTCACCTTTCTTTCCAACAGGAAAGGAGTGACTGATCAGGGTGCAGGAACAAAGATAACATGGTGCCGTGGCTCTGTGCTGCAGCCTTGGCCCAAGTCCTATACCTGCCACAGAGTGGATGCTGGGTCCTAAGGACCATCGACCACTTAGGTGCTCGCCTTACCACCAGAAGCTCACAAGGTAAGGCCCCAGGGAGGCCTGCTGAGTCCTCTGGTGCACTGTGCCACTCCATCCACCATGGGCTGTTTCCTCTGTAAAAACAGGATCTCAATCCCCATCCATCTTACCAGCTCTTGGGAGGATTCAATTTCCACACATGTGCAATGGAATGTTTGTGGAAACCAAAACTATATTTTTCATTGCTGGTAAACCATGTTGCCCTGCAGCTCCTCGTGAGGTTTGGGGAGCTGTGGGCACCCCCTAAACCACAGGCGCTGTTGTTCACATCTGAGGGCCAAGCAAGATTCTTTTCCGTCTATGCTGAGACAATGAGCCTTTAAGAGCAGTTCTTTTCCTTAGGAGGGAGAGCAGGAGTTTTTCCAAAGGGTTGCTTTAGCTGTGATGAGCAAACCTTGTCGGCTGGGCTCAGAGTTCTGCTGCAAATCATGGGTAGGAACAATGAAGGCTGTGGAAGGCCCCCGTGCAGCCTGGAGGAGGGTGGGGGAGTGAGACTGGAGGACTGTTGAGTGTTGAGGCTGCACCCTTACACCCATGGTCTCTCATAGGTCCCACTTCAAGATGGGGGGGGGACAAGTACAGAATAGCCATGATGGGCAGAAAACAAAAGCACAGGGACCTGGGAGATGGTTCGGTGGATAAAGCAATTGCCATACAAGCCTAAGGACCTTAATTTGGATGCCCATCACCCCATGTAAATGCCAGGAAGGCACAGCAGTATGCCTGCAACCCCAGCACTTGGGAGGCAGACACAATGGACCCCAGAACAAGCTGGCTGGCTAAATGAGCTGAATCAGGGAGCTTTGGGTTCAGTGGGAGAGATTATGTCCAAAAAATGAGGCACAGAGTGGTGGAGGAGGTACCCAATATTAACCTCTGGCCTTCACACGCACACACATGTGTGCACAGGAAACACACAAGCATAACAAAAAGAACAAGCATAGGACCAGGCACTGCCCAAGTTCTGAGCGGGGACAGGCTCCCATCAGCAGAAGGCTCCGTAGGGGCTAAACGGAGCCCCAGCAGACTTTGGGAGTCAGTGTGTCTGATGGAAGCAGAGGCCAAGGGTTCCCTGAGCCCCAGGACACAGGCCAAAATCACTGGGGACTAGCCTGCAGTTTTACCACTAGTTGGACACCATCAGGTTTCAGAGGGAGTCACGGTGCTGGCCTGCAGGAGGGGCAGGCGGGTCTGCTTGCATGGCTCTAACAGAGTGCATCATCTCTAGGGCACCAGAAGGCCAGAGCTTGGTGGGCAGATGTGCACTGATGAAGGCTGGTCAAGCCAAGCTCACCTCCCTGCTGGAGGGAGCACAGACAACTGTACTGTAGAGCCATTCCCCCAGCCATTCCCAGAGAGACACCCACCCCAATGTGATGGCATTTAGACGGGGCACTCAGCGGTAGTTCGGGGTAGGTGAGGTCAGGATGGTAGGGTTCTCATGACAGAAACCTGAGAGCTATCCCGCTCCTTCTCCCCGCCCGTCTCCTCCGTGTGAGGACATATGTGTAAACCACGAAGGCAGCTTTGGCTGGCAACCTTGATCTTGGAATCCCCACTTTCTAGAACCATATGAAATAAAGTCATGTTTTTTAAGCTACTCTGTGGCAATTTGTTATACTTGTCCAAGTAAAATAAGATAAGCCCTGAGTCGGGGCTTCTTGCAGTTTGGATCTTTTTGTTTGTTTGTTTGCCTGCTTGTTTGTTTCCACGTAGGGTCTCACTCTAGCCCAAGCTGACCTGGAACTCACTCTGTAGTCCAGGCTGGCTTCAAATACATGGCAATCCTCCAACTTCAGTCTCCCAAGTGGTAGATTTAAAGGTGTATGCCACCATGCCCGGTTCAAGTTTGGATCTTAAATGCCCCTTAAAGGCTCATGTACTAAAAAGCTTGGTGCCCAGTCTGAGGTGTGCTAGGAAAGTGGCAGAACCTTTAGGTGGGAGCCAGGGGGCATGCTCTTGAAGGAGATATTGGGACCCTCCCCTTCTCTCGTTCTGTCTCTCCTTCCTAGCAGCCATGTGGTGAACAGCTGTGCTCGGCCACAGGCTTCCCACTATGATGTCCAGCCTCCCCAGAGAGACGCTGGACACGGCCCCCCGTACTTGAGCACAGAAGCCAAGTACTCAAGGGCTGAAACCTCAGATGCCTTTTCTCTTTGTCTTCGATGACCTCAGCAATTCTGTCACAGCAAAGGGAAGTGGGCTAACACAGGACTTAACTTTGACCGGGACACCATTCCTTTAAAACCTTGTCAGAGTCAGGTAGCATCTGTCCCTCTACCCTGGGTCTGTGGGTGTGGGTTAGGACATCACTGACTCAGAACTAAATACAGCTAAGTGTATCTTGGTGTTTCAAGGTTGACCCAACATGGACGTAAATACAGGCCCCTCCGTGGCTCTCAGTGGGACTTCTCAACCTGAGCCAGCAGGATGAGGGCCCACGTACTCTGGCCTGGCCTCTTCTGAGACAGGCACCCAGAAGAGAGTGTTGGCACGTGTTGGCATGTGTTGGCACTCTGGACTCAGCACAACGGGCCCTCCAGAGGGAGAGAGAGAGGATGAATTATGCTAGTTATCAGTCAGTTATTCTAGAATCCTAGTTAGTCCATTATCCTAGTTATTCTAGCTAGTTATCCTAGTTATTCTAGCTAGTTAGTTATTCTAGTTATTCTAGTTAGGGTTTGGGGACCAAAGACCTGCCCTCAGTAACCTACCTCCTGCAGCTAAGCCCCACCTCCCGAAGTTTTCATAACTCCCCCAAATAGACCCACCAGCTGAGAACCAAGAGTTCAGTGCATGGGCCTGTGGCACATTTCATGTTCTTCACAATGGGGAACTAGAGAGTGTGTTAATGCAGTCTCCCCAAGCGGGAGTCCCAAGAGTCCCCTAAAGAAACAGCTGTTCGTGAGAGGTGAGAACTGAGAAGTTAGCTCAGCTAAGTGGAGACGGTGCTTGGTGCTCCTGGCAGATCGAGCAATGTGCACGGGTCCTGGGTCAGGAGCAAGGAGGCATGTCCAAGCACACAGGGGCTGCGGCTGAGAAAGGGTCTCAGAGGAGGAGGCAGGGGAGAGGCACTTAGGCTGGACCATACAGGACAAGAGGATTCCAAATGTGTTGGACGAGCCATCAAGGATCTGAAAGGGAAGAGATGACAGTGCATTTTTACACGACTAGAGAAAGTAGATTGAAGGGTGGAGATGTGGGAAGCTAGGGCTCAGATTCAGGTAAAAGAGACACATATGAACATGACACGGGCTGGCATGTAAAGCACTAGCCCTGGACAGGGTCATCCGCTCGCCCTGTCCATTTTTCTGGAATATAGACAGGCCATCATTGTTCAATACAGAGTTGGGGGACACACAGAAGTTTTCAGGTCTTCTTTGTGGACTTCTGTGGAGCAGGTGTAACTCTGGATGTCCCATAGAGTCAAGTATGGAGCCAAGGCCGACTGTGACCAAGCCGACTGTGACCAAGGCCGACTGTGACCAAGGCCGACTGTGACCAAGCCAACTGTGACCACTCCTCAGCTTTGACCACAGTGCAGTGTGGTCTCCCCAGAAGCTTCTTGCTTCCATACGGCTTCACCCGTGTCTACATGGCTTCACTTCAGTGTCCTGTGCACACCTCTTCTCTGGAAGATGGGGTGCAGATTCCAGGCTCACTGTCCAACGAGGACACGACTTCATGGTGGCTGTGTTTCCTGCCCTTCAGCCTGAGAAGGTGGCTGTCAGCCTGAACCAGCTCAGAGCCTTTACCTCAGGCCAGGCCTCAGCACCTTGTCCCTGTGGTGAGATCCATACAGACTTGGTGGACAGGTGTGACTGAGTTGGTTCAGCAGAGCCCAAACTCCAAAGTCGCAGGCGTTCTGCTGTGTCTGCTGCTCCACCTGCCCCCTGGCCACAGTTTGGCTGTATGGGAGCAGAACTGACTGGGATGCAGAGTTTGTGGGAGATGTGGGGCACTGTGCGGCTCTGGTCCTTTCCTGGTCTGAGGTATGGGCCTGTCCCACCTCCTCTGGCTTCATCAGCTTCTCAAGGGCTTTGAACCTGATGTGGCCTCCAGGGTCCAGATGCTGCTGAGGTACAGCTGAGAAGACAAGGCCTGCAGAGGCCACCTGAGCATGAGGCCGCCTGGGAGGAATTAGCAAGATTCCCAGTGCGCAAGGCTCGCATCCTCAGTGGGCACACAGCTACAAGATTTCTGAGGAGAGCGCTGACACATGAGGCCAGAGAGCTACTAAAGACAGAACCTGGCTCCTCCACCTCATCTCCCAAATGAGGACTCCCCAGGATTTCCTGCTCCCCCCAACATGGTTCCTCACCATCGTCACCACCGTGACCGCTTCCTTCCTCTGCCTAGGCCACTCAGTGGCGCCCAGTGCCTTCAGAAGTAGGACCCGGCCGGCCCTTGCCTGGCCCTCTAAGCTGGCCCTGGCCGGCTTCTCCAGCCTCAGTAAGCTCCTTTCTCTCACAGAATCCTCCCTCAACCGGCCTTCCAAAGCCTGGCTGCCCTTTCCTGCTGCCTGAGGAATGGATCATGCCTGGAATTCATTCCCGCACTCCCACTCCAGCCCCGAATTCCTGAGATAGCTGAAGATCATAGGAAGAGGAACAAGCATAGTAATAAATGCTTCAGGAGGCGAAGGCTCAGGCTCAGGCATTTGCTCTTTACTTAAACCTCCCCATCGCTTGTGGAGTCAGACTACAGCTCCTCCCAGGACCTCAAGACCCAGAAAACGCAGGCGTGTCGCTGCCCCGCGCAGGCTGCTTCTTGCACGGGGTCCATCGATACCCCAGGGCCTCCACCCTCGCCTCTCTCCTCTGCTACAACTGTGCTCACACTGTTCCAGCCCTTAGTAGGTGCTCGGTAGAGCTGAACGAGCGGCTTGGAGGCTGTAGAACAGGAAACGAGCAAATGTGTACCCAGCTTAGGCATGAAAGCTCTATATACAGGAGGCTCCCAGCTGCACAACCACCCTCTCTGGTCTGCACAGGGCCTGTGAGCTGGAGGAAGCTGCTCTCCTTTGCCCAGCCTGCAGGGGGAACGAAAGCCCTGGAAGGGTGTCCTTGAATCCTGAGAAATCAACCCTGGCGCCTTTAAACCCTGGGGAGGGAGGGAAGGCTCAAACCATGGCCCCTCGCCCTGTGCTAGAGGCCATGGCTCTGGGGAAACACATTTGATGCACTTCTGGTTTATGCGAAAATGCAGCCACGTTTCCGACCTGGAATAGACAAGGAAGGACCAGGCTCTGAATGCCAATGCCAAAGTCTGTCTAGTTGGTAGAGAAGCTCCTGAGGGGGCAGTGAGCCTTGGGGGTTGGGGGCTGGCCTAAGGCTGGGCAGGGGAGGCCCCCACATCTGGAGTTTGTTTGCAATGGCTAGATGCCCTAGGGCACCCATTTAAAAGAAGGGGGGGGGCTGGAGAGATGGCTTGGCAGTAAAGCACTTCCCTGTGAAGCCTAAGGACCCTTGTTCGAGGCTTGATTCCCCAGTACCCATGTAAGCCAGATGCACAAGGAGGCACATGCATCTGGAGTTCGTATGCAGTGGCTGGAGGCCCTGGTGTGCCCATTCTCTGTCTCTGTCTCTGTCTCTCTCTCAAATAAATAAGTAAAAATAAATAATTTTTTAAAAAAAATAGGGTGCAGAGAGGGGATACCATCCAGAAAAAGAACTTGTTATGGAGAAGGCCTATTGACCGGGTTGCTTATTAGGCTGAGGCCATCTCTTGGCTCATAAATTGGCCCACGAGGACCTGGCTGACCTGAAAGATGGTGCCGTTGTGGGTCTTCTTGACCCACTTGGTTCTCAGATGTGGCCCAGGCAACTCAGGAGCAAGCACACCCCTGACACTGCTCAGAACAACCGTCACAGAATGCGAACTGACAGGATGGGACTTAGAAAGGTCATTGGAGCTATGGTGGCTTGAATGTAAAGTGTCCCCATAGAGTCACGTGTTTGAATGCTTAATAGTGCCACTTGGGGCGCTGTTCAGGAGGGTTGTGGAGCCCTTGGGAGGTGAGCCTTGCTTGGAGGAAGTGGGACGCTGGGTGCAGGCCTTGGGGTTGTGTAGCTGACCTCTCCACAGTCTGTTGCCACCTGCACTCCCTGCCCAGCCTGGGAATCCTCACCTCCAGACACACTGTTGATCCCCAGAATGTAATATGGACTACCAATACTGACTCCTCATCTGAATCTTACACTAGGGCCTGGCATTGAACAAGCATGGCTGCCATGTGAAACTCTGCCATGTAGGTAGGTGCTAATAGCAAAGAAGGCAGCAGCCACTCCCCTCTGGATCCTGGGTGAACAGAGGCTAGGGATGACTCCCACCCCACTCCCCACTGCATCAGATCCAGTGTGGAATTTGGTGCAGTCCCACCATGTGCTCAGATCACCTTCTTCAGAATGACTACCATGTGCTCAGATCACCTTCTTCAGAATGACCACCATGTGCTCAGATCACCTTCTTCAGAATGACCACCATGTGCTCAGATCACCTTCTTCAGAATGACCACCATATGCTCAGATCACCTTCTTCAGAATGACCACCATGTACTCAGATCACCTTCTTCAGAATGACCACCATGTGCTCAGATCACCTTCTTCAGAATGACCACCATGTGCTCAGATCACCTTCGTCAGAATGACCACCATGTGCTCAGATCACCTTCTTCAGAATGACCACCATGTGCTCAGATCACCTTCGTCAGACTGACCACCATGTGCTCAGATCACCTTCTTCAGAATGACCACCATGTGCTCAGATCACCTTCTTCAGAATGACCACCATGTGCTCAGATCACCTTCTTCAGACTGACCACCATGTGCTCAGATCACCTTCGTCAGACTGACCACCATGTGCTCAGATTACCTTCTTCAGAATGACCACCATGTGCTCAGATCACCTTCTTCAGAATGACCACCATGTGTTCAGATCACCTTCTTCAGAATGACCACCATGTGCTCAGATCACCTTCTTCAGAATGACCACCATGTGCTCAGATTACCTTCTTCAGAATGACCACCATGTGCTCAGATCACCTTCGTCAGACTGACCACCATGTGCTCAGATCACCTTCTTCAGAATGACCACCATGTGCTCAGATCACCTTCTTCAGAATGACCACCATGTGCTCAGATCACCTTCTTCAGAATGACCACCATGTGCTCAGATCGCCTTCGTCAGACTGACCACCATGTGCTCAGATCACCTTCTTCAGAATGACCACCATGTGCTCAGATCACCTTCTTCAGAATGACCACCATGTGGTCAGATCACCATCTTCAGAATGACCACCGTGTGCTCAGATCACCTTCTTCAGACTGACCACAGTGTGCTCAGATCACCTTCTTCAGAATGACCACCGTGTGCTCGGATCAACTTCTTCAGAATGACCACCATGTGCTCAGATCACCTTCGTCAGAATGACCACCATGTGCTCAGATCACCTTCATCAGAATGACCACCATGTGCTCAGATCACCTTCTTCAGAATGACCACCATGTGCTCAGATCACCTTCTTCAGAATGACCACCATGTGCTCAGATCACCTTCTTCAGAATGACCACCATGTACTCAGATCACCTTCTTCAGAATGACCACCATGTGCTCAGATCACCTTCTTCAGAATGACCACCATGTACTCAGATCACCTTCTGACCACCATGTGCTCAGAATGACCACCATGTGCTCAGATCACCTTCTTCAGAATGACCACCATGTGCTCAGATCACCTTCTTCAGAATGACCACCATGTGCTCAGATCACCTTCTTCAGAATGACCACCATGTACTCAGATCACCTTCTTCAGAATGACCACCATGTGCTCAGATCACCTTCTTCAGAATGACCACCATGTGCTCAGATCACCTTCGTCAGAATGACCACCATCAGGGTCCCTCTGCTCCACAGGGACAGCCTCTCATCGTCTCGGTTGCATTCTCGGTGCCTAGTGTCCCTTCTCCTCCTATCAAGTGCAAGGTCACTGTGTGGTCACTGGGCTGCACCCAAGGAGCTCACCTACCTGTCTGGCATCTCAACTTTCCAGCTCTCTGCCCCAAGCCACTTCTCCCTTTCCAGGGATGTGGCAAGGGTGTGTTGCCTCATTTTTGCACATGGTCCCTCTGCACGCAGTGACACCCCCTCCCACCTATCCATGGGGAAACACCAGTTCTATAAGCCAAACCAGCCCAAGGGTGACCTCCAGCTGGATAGAGGGCATTGACATTGCCTTTGGATGTTGAAGTCCTTGTCCCAGTCACTGCACTAGGCAAGCTCGTGTCCCCCTAGGTGGGCTGGTTCTTAGACATCGTGAGTGGAGTGACCACTGAGCCTCAATGGTTAGCTCTGACCTCCCCAGACCTGTGTGGGAGATTTTCCCGTACAATGGCGTTTGCTCTCATCACCCTGCAAGTGAGCATGAATGTCCCCAGGTTACCTGAGGAAACTAAGTCAGAGAGACTAATCAGCTCACTATCGTGTGGGGACCCAACCCAGAGGTAATCTGCTGAAATAAAAACTGCACCCCTGGGAGCTGTGATGCTGCTGTGTGCCTCTGTGAAGTAGAAACAGCTGTGGGCGCAAGCAAAGACAGATACTGGTGGGGCCTACTGTCCACCAGCAGGCAGAATCCCAACCCCTTTTTCTTTTGCATGTGCATGTGTGGAGGGGTATTTGTGCATATGTATTTGTGTGTGTGGATGGGTGCACATGTAGTTGTGTATGTGTGTGTGTGAGTGTGCATGTGTGAGAGTGAGTGTGTGTGAGAGTGTGTGTGTGTGTGTGAGAGAGAGACTAGGCCAGAGGTCCATGTCACGGGCCTTACTCACTTCCTCTCCACCTTATCACTGGACAAAGACTCTTGCTGAGCCTGGAGCTCACCAGTGGGGCTAGACTAGCTAGCGAGCGAGCTCTAGGGATTCTGTCTCTGCTTACCCAGTGCTGGGACGACAGGACAGTGCCATCGTGCCCAGCATTTACATGGGTGCTGGGATCCAATCTTAGGTCCTCGTGCTTGTGTGGCAAGTACTTTATCCACTCAACCAACTCCCAGCCCCTAGGGCTCCTTTTCGTGTGTGTGTTGTATGCATGCTTCATACAACACACGTGTGTGTTCATGTGTGTGTTCACAAGTGTGCAGGTGTACACGCATGTGTGTGCAAGAGGCCAGAGATTGATGTCAGGCATCTTCCTCTTTCTTTACTGAGGCAGGTTCTCCCAGGGTCTAGCTAGCCAGCTTGCTCTAGGGGCCCCTGTCTCTGCCTCCCCAGCACTGGGATCACGGCAGGGCCACTATGCCTGCCTGGCATTTACGTGGGTGTTGGGGATCTAAACTGCAGTTTTCATGTTTGCATGACGAGCACGTTATCGATCGAGCTTTCTCCCCAGAGTCCTTTTATAAGGGAGTGTGGGGGCCATATTGAGCTTGCAAGAACTCACTCTCTCTTCCCTCGTAGCACCTGCTACACTATTTGTCAGGTGCTGAGCATGCGAAATCAGGTGTGTGGACCCTCCCTGAGCCTGATGGAAAGGTACAGCACATTTACACGAACTCCTAGTTCTTCCAAGACACAACTCTGAGGGGAGAAGGTCCTCTGTGGTGCCTAACTGCGAGTCGGTGCAGAAAACAGCCCGTGAAGGGCCTGAGGACAGTGACAGCCCACGTCTGCCCGGCTGGGAGCCCAGCGAAGCAAGTCCTTTCTGCTCTCTGGCTCAGCTGTCATCTCTGTGCTGGAGCCTGCCGAGACAAGCTCAGAAGACTCCTCGAGCTGTCACCGAGAAGTGATGATGCCTAGCCCTCCTTGTCCATCTACAGGGACTCTAACTTCTGCTTTGACAACTGTCAGCTCCCCATGGGAGCCAAGGACAGGCAGTGGCTCCCAAGCTCCCTCATCAGTTGTCAGAAGGATTCCCAGAGGAGGTAGGGACCTGGGGAGAGGTGGAGGGTACCCATGTCAGAAGAGGAAGAAGCAAGGACGGTCTGTGGCACTCCCCTCCCAATGTCTCTGTACTGCCAGCCCTCACTAGTGTTATGTGCCACCCCATCCCCTGGAATGGGAGCCCTGTGAGGGCAAGACCCACTCACTCACAACCCTCCTGACACCTAGAACTTTATCAGGCACATGGCGAGTATCTGTTACAACCAGCTCAGTGACAAAGGGAGGTAGTGTGTTAAGGGGGCCGTCTTAAAACAGAAATGCATGATGGAGTCGCCAAAGGAAACATCCTGGGCAGTTGTAGACAGATGGGAGGGACAGGCAGAGGCCATGGCAAGGAACGCTGAGCCCTGTTGGCAGGTCGGAGGGAGCTGAGGCCACTCACAGCTCTTCCTTGAGGACACAGAGGAATTTTGGCTCTTCAGGTCCCCATGGGTGTGACTCTAAGTGCAGCACCTTGGTCATACCATTCAACCTTGCTGAGCCCTATTGGCCATACCTGGGAAAAATCTTCCAGGGCTGCTGGAACAAGGTAGACAGATGGTGAAGTGCCTCCCTGTGCGCGGTGGCCTGTGTTAAACCTCAGCCAATGGGAGCGTCTTCCTCCTCTTCCTAATAGCAGAAAACTTTCCCAGAGGACAGGCTTCCATCTTTTCAGAAGCCAGACTGACCTCAGCTCCTGCCTCTCCTCAGAACCACTGTAATTTCCTTTGCCCTGTGGGACAGAACACTTGACCAGAAGTGCTCACAGGAGGAAAGGGTTTATTTTGGCTTATAGTCTCAAGGTGCACTTTCAGCATGGCTGGGAAGGGATGGTACAGCCGAGGCTGCTTATCAGATCATGCCACAGCAGCTAGCAAGAGAGTGAGCTGAGCTCTGACAGAGCAGATGTGCTATGTCACCCCCAAGGCTGCCCCTGTAACACACCTCTGCCAGCAAGGCTCCACCTCCCAAATTGCCACCAGCAAGCATTCAAAACACATGAGTCGGGCTGGAGAGATGGCTTAGCGGTTAAGGCACCTGCCTGCCAAGCCTAAGAAGGCCTGTTGGATTCTTCTGGTCCCACGTTTAGCCAGTGATGCAAGGGTGCAATGCAGCACTTTCCCACAAGGGGGCGCACACATCTGGAGTTCGTTCACAGTGGCTGAGAGGCTGCTGGCGTGCTCATTCTTTCTCTCTCTGCCTCTTCTTCTCTGTCTCTCTCAAATAAAAAAAAAAAACACGTGTCTATAGGGAACACGTGAGTCCAACACCACAGAGCCCTGCCTTTCAGCCAGGTCCAAACCACACACGGGGAGACGGAAATGCCTGTGTGCAGGCTTTCCTACCACCCAGAGCCACGGCATTAAGAGCTGAAGTCACCTTCGTTTGAAAAGCTTCCCTGACCCAGATACCTCAGCCACCCTTGGTGTGATTCTGAACCTCCCCCTGCCCCTAAGGGCCCCTGCTCGGAGCAACCGGCGTACAGAAGCACAGCATTGTGCTCTTGCCTGTATCCCAGGGCCCAGAATGGACCTGATGGTCCCAGCGTGTGAACAAGGCAGCTCATGACCTAAAGGACCCTCCACACACCTGTGCCCTGAGAATCACACACGTGTGGTATTTAACCACTGTGGTGTCCACAGATGCCCCAGCAGGTGTCACTGACCATCTGGGGACTTTGAGAGAGCAGCAGCTGTGCCTGCTTCCTCCTAAGCCGGAAGGCGCCATCAGGCCTGCCTCGAGCCAGCCCACCGCGCAGCTCTGCTCTCACTCACCTGGGCAGCGTGGGTTCTTCATTTCCATTTGTAGCCCACGTTGAAAACTAATTAGATTGCCTTGGAAGTTGGATTTCCAGCTTAATTTAAAAGAGACCTGGAAACAGCAGGTCTGCTTGTGCCTGTGCAGCTGTAAGGAGACAGAACTCAGCATGTCTCGGGGAGCGAGGCTTTTCCTGGTGTCCTTGTCCCTGTTGCCCACAGCCAGCTGTGCCTTCTGTTGCCTGGCTCCTGGTGGCACTGAAGCATGCACCCCTCTCCTGAGTCCTGTACTGAAGCCCCCATACCAACAATGGGGTCTCCACTGGCACAAAGGACAGGGCTCACAGGCGCAGAAGGGCAAGAATGGGGACCAGAATCAGTGTTCTGTAGCCCTTGGCACCACCAGATCCCTAGGCCTGGCACTCTGGAAGCAACGTTTGGACCCCATCTTCCACCTTTGTGCTGTGGCTAGGCCCCAAATCAAATATGTCCCCTTTGTCTGGGTGGACTCTTGTCTCCCCTCACCCAACTTAAAAGTGCCAAGTTTCAGTGTCGCATTGAAGAGCTTTACCCTGGAAGCAGAGCCACACATGTGAACAAGGGCCTTGGGGTGACACCTTCAGCCTGGCTGTTTTGCAGTTCGCGAGATTTCTTAAAAATTTTTAAAATATATTTTATTTATTTGAGAGAGAGAGAGAGAGAGAGAGAGAGAGAGAGAGAATGGGCACACCAGGGCCTCCAGCCACTGCAAATGAACTCCAGACGCATGCACCCCCATGTGCATATGGCTTACGTGGGTCCTGGAGAATCGAACCCATATCCTTTGGCTTTGCAGGCAAATGCCTTAACCACTAAGCCATCTCTCCAGCCCAGTTCACGAGATTTCTTTCCTCCATGACCCATAGCACTCCATCCAGCCACCACCACGTGGCCCCACCATTGTTGAAAGTCAGTGAGCAAACGATCATTTGCAAGCCCTGGCAACGCTTCTGTAAGTCAAGTCCAAATTCTGGATTAAATTAGAAAAGAAAAGAAAGAAAAGAGGGAACGATCTGAGTCTGGCACACAAAGTCCATTCACCCAGCAGGAGTTGTTTAAGAACACGCTGTACAGAGAACCTGCCTCATGCTAGGAGGAATGGAAGGGTATGGCCTGAGCTTGGAAAACACTGAAGATTCTGGGGCCCCTTGTTCTCCGACAGGGACATGTCTGTCTTCAGCTCCCATGTCTGGGAGCTCAGGTATTCTAGAACATAAGCAATCAACCTAATGGAGAGTCTGTACTGCTGCGGCAAAAAAAAAAAAAAAAATCTGCTCAGCCATTTAAAACGGCGACTGAAGTTAGTTCGTGGGGGCCTTGAAGCAGAAGCCCCAAAGCACACTCAGAGACCCTTTGAGTCAGTAAGACTAGGTGGACGTGGTCAAACTCAGTTCAAGTACAAGGTCGCTGTGGTGGCCTTCAGGAGAGGGCTGCTCCAGCTACAGGAGCTCAGAAGACTGGTAAGGGCAAGAGAGAAATTGCCTTTTGTGTGTGTGGGGGGAGCAAGGAGGGAGGCTCCCTGTGGCCAGGAACTGTATAGGCCTTTGTGGGAGTCAGGAGGGTGTGACAGGAAGTAAAGCCCCCAGTTTAAAGACAGGGAACTAAGTCCAAGAGAGGTAAGACCCAGGATGAGAGAGCAGCTGCTTCCGGCAGAGCGCTCACCCTCCACTATGCTTCCCTCATGAACGCATGCACGCGCACGCACACAGTGGGGAACTGATACTGACTTCAGAGGGCTGTGGCCATTGCTCAAGGTGGGCACTGAGCAAGGAGCTTTCCTTGAAGCCAGATAGCAACTATTTCTTTTGCATCACACAGTGGCTATTTCTAGCTTTGCGGACCACGTGGCCTCTGTCTCTGACACTGTGGCACAAAAGCAGTCCCAGGCCGTTCATGTGCATGGCTGTATCCAGTGAAACTTCATTTCCAAATGCAGCCGAAGGGGCTGTATAACCGTTAGATTGTAACTGGCCATCCCTGCTTTACACTCTTCAGATTTTGAGACATTTATGTGAAATTTGCTTGAATGCAGTTAAATGCTATGTAAGGCACAAAAGAAGTATCAGCTGTGAGTCCAAGGTTTATATTCCATAAAGTCTCACCACGGACAGATTTCATCTTTGAAAATGCACATGAGACATATAACCGTCATGTACCACATAACGTGACAGCCCGTGATGGGCTCTATATGCCATAATTGTCCCCTACAGATGACAGCGGAGCTGAGAAATTCCTCTCGTCTAATGACCCAGCAGTCATCCTGCGTGGTGGCAGCATACATGACTCGAATGTCTTCAGTGATGTCGGAAGAAGCCTGCTGTGCTGCTGGTCACTTACATACACATGGCTATGGACACACAGCCCGGCTTCTTAAACTGTGTTGTGGACTCGTGTGGGGGTCGTGTAAATGAATGTGGGTGTCAAGAGAAATCTGGCAACATCGAAAGGCAAAGTGACCTCGACATTAATTCGGAATCAAACGCAGAATGATTCCTTGGGGTGTCCTGCACCAGTTATCCATGCTGTGTTGCGTGTCTTTCCCGCAGCCGTGGTTCTGAACACAGCACACATGCTCTACCCTGTGTGCACTGTCACACCACGCACCAGTGATCTCGGTGTGAAACACAGCTCAGATTCGGGACTCGTGTGTGCTACAAATGGCAGTGTTTTTACTGCTCTTATCAAAATGTAATTGCTTAATTACCCCAAATATTTGATATTTTCCTAACTTTATTCCTCAGCATGTATCACACAGTGTATCTTTGCATTAGCGCACTTAACTTTACAAAGTGTTATTTGATGCATGATTTGAGTTTATGGGGGGACACCTAGTTCAAACCACCACAATCATGAGATGAATTTTGGCTTGAGATTAGCAGAGAATTTCGAACAATTTCTGAATTAGCCTTAAACATTTTCTGCCATTTTGTATGCAAAGCAGTGACTATTGCATTGATTATTAAGCAATCAAAATACTGACCCACTCTGAAAAACACTGAAGAAGTTCTACATGCCGAAGTATTGAATACTCAGTCAACATTTAATTCTTCATGTAAAACCAAGCATGCACACTACTCAGTACTTTCACCTTTAATGGCAAGAAAAAAACATATATATATATATGAATTGTTTTCAAATATATTTCTTTATGACTTGATTCAGGTGTTCCCCATAAACTTAGGTATTCTGAGTGCTAGGTTCCCAGCTGATGGAGATTTGGGAATTAACACCTCCTGGAGATGGCGTATTGTTGGGGGCGGGTTTATGGGTATTATAGCCAATGTCCCTTTGCCAGTGTTTGGCACATGCTTCTGTTGCTATGGTCCACCTTACGATGGTCAGGGAGTAATGTCCACCCTCTGCTCATGCCATTGTTTCCCCTGCCATCATGGAGCTTCCCCTCAAGTCTGTAAGCCAAAATAAACCTTTTTATCCCACAAGCTGCTCTTGGTTGGGTGATTTCTGCCAGCAATGGAACCTGACTGCAACAGTAAAGTGGTACCGAGGAGTGGGATTGCTGCTAGACACCTGACTGTGTGGCTTTGGCCTTTTGGAGCTGATTTTCAAGAGGAATGTGGAAGGATTTGAAATCTTGGCCTAAGAGATGCCTTGCAGTGCTGTAAGTACAGCTTGATGGACTGTTCTGGTCAGAGTTGAAAGACCTGAATGCAGTAAGAACTATGGACTGTGAGGTTTGGCTTATGAGGGTGAGAAAGAGCTTTGCCTGGACTGGGCTACCAGTTTGTGTGAGAGGCTTGCTGTTATGCCTGTGTCCTGAGAATTTGTGCGGGTCGCAGTACGTAGAAATGGACTGGTGTGAGCAGAGGAATATGGCACAGAAAGAAATCTTTGGGCTGAAACTTCTGTCCATTCAGCTGCAATTATATGAGAGATTACAACCATTGAGATTGGACCAGCTGACCTGTATTGGGACAACAGAAAGAACGCAGAGTCTTTTGAAGGGGCCTGAATACTGAAGGAGTGTCCTGTTCTTCAAAGTCTGTTTTATTCCCCTCTGGATTAACAAGTTGGCAGCCCACCTGGTCTTGTGGAGTATGAGAAATGCAGGCAAGAGAGGGTCATTGAATTTGCAACATGGTCTTGTGTTTTGGAAATGGCTGTGGGCAGTGTGAAGCAGGTTTCCTGGATGCCTGCACGGAGACCCCATGGAGCCATGAGGATGAACTGTGGATTGCAGTGGAGACCCAGTGGAGATGCAGGGACCATAAGATGGCTGCCAAGGAGAGCTACCGCCCCAGATGAAGTTTTCCATGCCTAGCTGGAGGGGCGGAATTGGAAATCCAGAGACTTGTTGTTGGTTAGAATTATTGGACTTGGGGGATTTGCAACTGACTAAAGTTGTTGGACTTGGAGCTATAGAGTTTGATGTTTGCCCTGTTTAAATTTTGTATTGGTGGAATATTTCTTTTCTATGCTCAATGCCATCTTTTGAAGTATGAATGTTTATTCTGTGCCATTATGGATTTTGGGGGGAATTTTTTGGTATCATGGCTCAATTAAAAGACCTTGGGCTATGGGAATGTTTGAATATCATTGGGTTTGATAGAAACTATGGGGGCTTTTAAAGCTGGACTGAATGCATTGCATTTTATATCATGGATGGTTACCAGTTAGGGGAGAATGTGGTGGTTTCATTCAGGTGTCCCCCATAAACTTAGGTGTTCTGAATGGTTCCCAGAGGATGGAGGTTTGGGAATTAACACCTCCTGAAGGCAGTGTATTGTTGGGGGCGGGCTTATGGTTGGTATAGCCCGTTTCCCCTTGGCAGTGTTTGGCACACTCTCCTGTTGCTATTGTCCACCTTACGTTGGCCTGGGGGTGGTGTCCACCCTCTGCCATCATTTCCCTGCCATCATGGAGCTTCACCCTCCAGCCTGTAAGCCAAAAATAAACCCTTTTTTCCCCACAAGCTGCTCTAGGTTGGGTGATTTCTGCCAGCAATGTGAACCTGATTGCAACAGCTTATCTACTTATTTTATATTCCTATGCACCCAGAGTTGTTACAAATTTTTCAGACAAAAAGGGTTATGTGGGAAAAGTTTTAAGAAGCTCTGAACTACATCATACTTGATCTTGACAATGACTGTCTATGTGGCTGGTTTGTACACATACTATAATTTATCGTGGCCCCAGAGTCTGCTGCTACTACCGTAAACACATTACTGTGCAGCAATGCCACGTGACCACAGCAGCAGCCCCGTTTATCTCAGACTCACACATCTCTTTACTGAGTCAAGTGTTTGCCTCCGAGTTGCCTCCTCTGGGGCTCTTCCCCATTCTGATGTTCCCATTCTGTGCACCTCAGAGGCACTTTACAAAGCTCTCCATGCCGTCTGCTTTCTGCCCAGATGGAGGAACTGTTTAACAGAGTGAGTCCTGAGTCTGGGGCTGGGTTGTGGGCAAAGCCTGGAACCATCCGTCACACTCCAATGAACATAGCTGTGACATGGTAAGGGTACACTGCACAGAAGAAACCACCAGGCCTCAGGAAGTCACACTCTACTTTTTCTTTTCTTTTCTTTTTATAATTTGTTTTAATTTATTTCATTTATTTTTATTTATTTATTTGAGAGAGAGAGAGAGAGGGAAAGAGAAACAGGCTGGTAGAGAGAGGGAAAGAATGGGTGTGCCAAGGCCTCCAGCCACTGCAAATGAACTCCAGATGCCTGCACCCCCTTGTGCATCTGGCTTACATGGGTCCTGGGGAATCGAACCTGGGTCCTTTGGCTTTGCAGGCAAGCGCTTTAACCACTAAGCCATCCCTCCAGCCCAACACACTTGACTTTCATAGAGTCTTCCTCGAAGGCATCCATCCCTTCCTCCCATTTAGCTGACCCTGGAGAAGAGTCACTGTGTATGCCTGGTGAGGTAACCCAAGGTACCATACACACCCACATCCAAGCCTATTCCTTGGGCTGCCCAGGCATCTGGTTTGCAAGCCAAGACTAGCTCAGGGGGCTGGCAGAGAAAGTCTGTGAACCTGTGAGGGACACCTAAGGTCAGCGATGGCAAGCACACCCCAGCTTGAGGCACCCCACCCCCATGGAGCATGCTTCTGAGCAGGAAGCATTGAACGGACAGCAGCTCCCTCAGGAAAGCCCAGGCTGACAGCATGCAAGTCAAGGCTGGGAGGAGCAAAGAGGAAACAGAGACTTTGGGAAGCAGAGTGTGCCTGGGATGGAGTCTGCAGGGCTGGCACCTGGCCCACAGCTCACATCCTCCTCATGGAACCTGCAGGCTGGGGAGGAGCCTGCTTTGTGCTCCAAGGGGAGGCAGGAGACTCTGAGGCAGCCTCCTTGCTATGGTCTCCACAGGGCTTGTTCCCCGAAAGGTTTCTGCCCTGGAAGCCATGTCCTGAGTGTGTGGACTTTTCCCTTCCTTGGAGCAATCCTGCCCCCTCCTGCTCCCTGTGTCTTCCCATCTCACCGAGTCATTTTCCCTTCTCACATGCACTTCTGCCATCCCCAGATGAGCCAGTGCTGGCACTAAGCCTTTCAACCCTGCAAATGAGAGCTACACAAACCTCTTTTCTTTTGAAATTACTTACCTTCAAGTAATAAGAAGTGGGCTAATGCAATCTCTATGTAACCCAGAGTTTCTGATCAAGCCAAAAGCCACCAAACCCAAGGAGACAGTCTCATGGAGATGTCCCAGTGACCTTAAAGGTGACAATTGGAGAGGACAGCAAAAGACAGGTGCAATGCCGGGCATGGTGGCACACGCCTTTAATCCCAGCACTTGAGAGGCAGAGGTAGGAGGATCACTGTGAGTTTGAGGCCACCCTGAGACTACAGAGTGAATTCCAGGTCAGCCTGGACCAGAGTGAGACCCTACCTCGAAAAACCAAGAAAAAAAAAAAAAAAAAGACAGGTGCAAGAGGGCCATTAGAGGTCCTGGAGAGAGGCTAAGGCTACGGCTTGGTCAATCAGAACCCATGTAAGAAAAAGCCTGGAGGGTGGTGGTGCCAGGAGAGCAGGAACAGGTAGACCCTGGCATTTTCTGGCCAGCCAATCTAGCCTACTTGGAGAGTTCCAGGCCAGTGAGAGAACCTGTCTCCAAAACACAGTGGCCCAGGAGTCAGGGAGCTGGCTTCATAAGTAAAGGACTTGCCGCACAAGCACGAAGACCTTAGTTCGGATCCCTACCATGCACGTAAAAGTTGGGTGTAATGGTGCGTGCCTGTAATCACGGTGCTACCATGCACGTAAAAGTTGGGTGTAATGGTGCGTGCCTGTAATCACAGTGCTAGGGAGATGGAGACAGGAGATTCCTAGAGCTTTCTGGCAAGCTTGTCTAAGTAATCAGTGAGCTCCGGGGTCAGTGAGAGACCCTGTGTCACAAAATAATTTGGACTGTGGTGGACCCAAACTTTGACATCAACCTCTGGTATCCACATGTATGCACACACCTGTGCACATGTGCTCACACACCTGCACAAATACAGGCAAGCTAGAAGGCACACTCACACCCATGCACGCTTGCATACTCTCAGCATGGGAATGCTCTGTGCTGGCAAAGGATGCTGCCAGCCCACCAGATGCACTCCTTCAGCCTTGGACCAAACTGTAAGCCAAAGCAAACCCCCCTCTCTTTAGAACTTTCCAGGTTTGTGGCATTGTGTTATTGGTAACAGGAAATGGACTAAGACACCTAGGTTATCGAGGAGAACCAGCAGGAAGGGGGAGTGTCTGCCTCAGTTTCTTGAGAGACTCAGGGCAAGGCACTCTTCCCATGATGGCTGGCCAGGTGGGGTTTCAGCAGCTGTCAGGTCCCAGGAGGTGCACACTGCACTGTAGTGGAGTGGGGAGCCTCTGGGGCACCCACAAGGATGTTTCTTCACACCATAAGTACCCCATGCCTGTAGGAGCAGTCCCTTAGCAGGCTCCATTCTTGGGAACCCTCTGCTCCTCCTCCAAACCTTCTTTCTGGATGTTGGGCATACTCATCTGAATTTAGTTGGCTTCCTTTGAGCATAAGTTGTGAAATACAAATTTGTTTCATTCTGGTGAGTCTGCATATAGGTTAAATGCTCTAATATTTGCATTTAAAGCAGGCATTGCATAATACAAAGATGAAGGGTAAAATTCATGCTGATAATTTATAATTCCAATTTTTCCTTACTTAGCATGATATTAAAAAGCAATTAAAGGGAGAGGGAGGAAGAGGGAGGCAGACGACGAAAGGGATAAAAGGCTTCATGGATACTTTTAATGACAGCATCTTTCTCCACTGTCCTTTGAGGAAGAACTCTGGCATTTTCATTTCTCACTGGACCCCAAGAATCACTGGCTCTGCCCAGTGTTCCTCAAAGTAGGAGGACATTGGTTATACCCTGATGACAAGATAAGAAAACTGCCCCTTGGGATCTGCCCTGTGCGCTTCCTCACACTTTGGGAGACACTCGGGGCAGGAGGCTGCTGTAGCTAACTCAGGCATGGAGAGAAGGGTGAGGTGGGTGGGAGGGGCAGGAGCCTGGGCAACGCTGCTGCTGCCAACAGTGGATGCCGTGACCACATGATCGGCAGTGCAAAGCCTCCGAAGATTAATTTCTGGGAACAGCATGAAGTGTCAAACGCATCACCCAAGAGAGAGACTGGGAAGATTTGATTACATGCAAAAATGTAAGCCATCAGAAACTACTCCAAGCAGAACAAAACAGAAAGCAAACGGGGAAACAAACGGGGGAATTCTTCCCACACAGACACAAGGCTCACCTATCTGGACCCAAGAATTCCGAGTAACAAGAAAGGATCACGAAGGAATGTTCTACTGCAGAATATTAAGGGTGAAAAGGGACTTGAGTCAGCCTTTCATCCCTGGTTGTTTAAAACATATGTTTTAAAACATAACCTCATTCTCATTAAATAAATATAACTTGCAATAACAACAACAAAAAAAAATCCCAGTTGTGATTAGCAACTAACCATGGCAAAGAAAGACCCAGTGGTATGAAGAGGTGAGGATATGGTTATTTTCTCAATGTAATGGGCACGAAAGATGAGAATATTTCAGTTCAGAAAGCTTTAAAGTGTGCATACTCAATGAGGGGCCCCACTTTGGGGTTATAAGTCTCACTTATAAGGATGTGATATAGTCTGTGGCATACCTGACCTCAAAAAGGGAAGTGAATGTTGCTACATGAGTATGCATATACTTGGCAGGTTACATAAGAATCACGCTATAGTCGCTGCCTTATTATGCCATCATTAAAACGAACTAGTACAGAGTACTCGCCCGGAGAAAGTACAGACCTATCTATATGGATTTATTCTAATTTTGTAGCATAGTAATATATCGTATTAAATCTAGGATATTTTAATGAATAAAAAGGTTTCTTTTCTGGCTTTTTTTTTTAAGGAGGAAAGAGGAAAATGAGCCTGGCACGTTTTGAGTTGGTGGGGTCGTCAGCATAAGAAAGAGATCCTTGCTGTGGCTGGACAGTTCTCACAACGCCCTCAGCAAACATCTCCAAGCCCTCTGACCCTCCAGTGCGGAGATGAAGAGAGGGCAGACGTTCATTCTCACTTTCCTATGAAAAGAAGGACTAATATGTCTTGTCCATTAACGCAGAAAAGAAGTGGTACCTCTAGCGACTTCCATTCGCCTTAGAGTTACATCAAATTCTCTTCCTACCCAGAGACCCCAGCTGGCCTTGCTCACCTCTAACCCTTCCTCCCGCTGATGTCTCTTGCTTACTGCACCAGTCTTTTACATTTCTTCAGATGTTCTGACCTCAGGGCTTTGCACTGTGCGTTCTCTCTTCCTGGACCAGCCTGTCTCATCTATTCTCATAGTCTTCCTCTCATTGTCATTCCCCTGACCTCCACTGCCCCCAACTCATCTTCTTTCTTCATCTCATAACGATGTTACTCCCTTCATTGCATTTATCATTACCTGAAATGCTTTCACTTGTTTTCCCCTTAAATATTGTTGGATAAGGCTGTGGTAACAGGGTTTGCTTCCTGCTCTATCCCTTGGTGCCCCCTTGCCTGTCACAGGGAATGCCCATTAAGCACTTGTTACCGGTGTGCATGCGGGCACGGACTAGTCGAAAGCAGCTGGGCTGGGCTGCAGCAGTGACAGCTCAGTGTGAGTGGAGCCACCTGGTCCCATTTGATCCAGCTGTATCTACTGGGACGTGGGACTCCCAAGATTACTGGAGAAAGGAGAATGAGAGAATGTTGCCACTTTAACTGCCTTGGCTCCCACCTGACTGTCATGCCACGGGCATGCATTTGGGACCAGACCACTAGACAAGTGCTTGGTCCCCGATGGGGTGCTGGGAAACAGACATGAGACTGTGGATGTCGGATGAGCCCGAACCAGCTGTGTCAGGCCAGTGCTTCCCCTCAAGACTGTAAGCCTCAGTAAAACTTTCCTCCAGTCGGCTGCTTTTGGCTGACATTTTACCCCAGCAACATGAGGGAAGCACAGCACCTTCCATGCTGCTACTGTGGCCGCAGCCCCGGGAAGTCCTGAGCTGTGGCGAATGAAACAAGCCAGTGACCAAAGCACCGAGGGCTGTTTGGGGTTGTGGCTTGAGACTTACACACCCAGGGCTGCGCAGGCCGCTGTTCAGTATATGGTGGGAAGGTGGAGTTCAGGGGAGGGCACAGCAGGCAGTCCTGTTGTACACACATCTTCCGGAACTGAGCTGCCCAGTAAAGTGGCCACTGGCCACCCTGGCATGTCCCATCAGCTTGGCTCCTATAAAACACAGCAAGCGTTGTGGGGAGACTGGACCCTCTCACATTGTTGCTGGGAATGCAAATGACACAGCGGCTGTGGAAGGCAGTAGGGTGGTTTCTCTGGAAATGAAGCACAGGGTTACCACAGGACTCAGCTTTTCTGCTTTTTGGGTCCACACAGAGTCTCCAACAGAGGTCTGCACATCTCTCCTCCTGGCGGCATCGTCCACAAGAGCTAGAGGTAGAAGCCTCAATGTGTGTCTGAGAAGACTCCCATGTCCGCCCATCAACGAACGAATGGACAGACAAAATGTGTCTGTCATTCCTGTAGGTCTCATTCAGCCGGGCTCAGTGGTGCACGCTTGTAATCCCAGCACTCAGGAGGAGAAGGCAGGAGGTCCCAAGCTGAGGGCCAGCCTGGGCTACATAGAAAGTTCAAGGCCAGCCTGAGATACACTGAGACTGTCTCAAAAACAAAACAAGAGGCTGGGGAGATGGCTCAGTGTGTAAAGTGCTTGCTGTGCAGCATAGGACATGGGTTTGCATCCCCAGCGCCCATGTAAAATGCTGGGTGTGTTGGCACATGCCCATGCTCCCAGCATTGGGAAGAAGGGAGGTGGACGCAGTCCCCAGGGGCTTCAAATCAGTGAACTCCAAGGTCACTAAAGACCCTGTCTCAAAGAACAAGGTGGAGAGCGACCTCTGGCTTCCACATGCATGCTTCCACGTGTAATCTGCATCTGCATACGTATGTGTGCCTTTCCACACATGCAGAAAAGCATCATGGAACACACACGCACACATGCATGCACACACGCACGCATAGGGCTGGGATGTAGCTCGGTGACAGATGCACACACACATCTGACATAATCTACCATATGAATGATCTGGAAGATATCACACAAAATGAAATAAGAGCCAGCTTCAAAAAGACAAATATCATATAAACTCATTTCTATGAGACACCCAAGATGCTGGGTCAAATAACAGACTGATCGCAGCCAGGACCTGGGGCGTGGGCATGAGGAGTTAGTGTTTACTGGGGACAGAGTTTCAGTCTCACAATATGAAAAGTGGACAGACAGTGACCACAACTTCCCATCATGTACAATGTAAGGCTGCTAAACTGTATGCTTGAAGAGGGTCACTCAAACTTCCTGTGTATTTTGTCATAATAACTTTTGTGCAGTGCTGGGGCTTGAACCCAGGTCCTCTCACATGCTAGACAAGAGCTCTACCACTCAGCCTCCTTTTACTTTTCAGTTTGAGACAGGCTGGCCTTAAATGTGTGATCCTCCTGCCTTGGCCTTCTCAGTAGGTGAGATTCCAAGCCTGGTTTATTTTATCATAATAAATTGTTTTAAATATATATATATTTGCAAGAAGAGAGAGAGCCAGAGAGAGAGAGAGAGAGAGAGAGAGAATGGGCACTAGAGCCTCTATCCACTGGAACTGAACTCCAGATGCAAGTGCCCCTTGTGCATCTGGCTTTCCGTGGGCACTAGGGAATCAAACTCAGGATGTTAGGGTTTACAGGCAAGCGCCCACTGAGCCATCTTTCCACCCCATAATAAAACATTTTAAGTATTTTTTATTTAATTTGGTTGCAAGGAGAGAGAGAGAGAGAATGGGCGTGGGCTAGGGCTTCTATTGGCTATAAATGAACATCAGATGCACACACCACTTTGTGCTTCTGGCCTTAAGTGGGTACTGGGGAATTAAACCTGGGTTGTTAGGCTTTGCAGGCAAGCGTCTTAACTGCTGAGCCATCTCTCCAGCCACTCATACTAAAAATTTTTAATTAAAATAAAAATTTCTATTGGAAAAAATGTTTAAAAGTTAAGCTCTGGTGGCTGGGGAGATGGCTCAGTGGATGCTAGCATGAGTGCCAGAGTGGATTCCCAGCAGCCAGGTCAGTGTAAATATGTAAATGCTCGCCTGCAATTGTCACACTTGAGAGGCCGAGACTGGGGAACCCTGAAGCATGCTGGCCAGACAGACTCGCCAGATCAGCAGGCGGCGGTGCAGTGAGGCCCTGCCTCAGTACATGATGTGGACAGCGATCAAGGAAGACTCGTCAACCTCTGCCCTCCATGTGTGTCGACATATATGCGCACCCTCCTCTCCACGAGCACACACACACACACACACACACTGCACATACATCCACATGTAAAAGTTAACTTCTCCACACTTGCACCAGCCACACTGCAAGAGCTCAAGAGCCAGGCTGGCTAGTGTCTGCAACAATGGACAGGAATAGAATAATAATAATAATAACATTCCACAGCAATGTTCTAGAAAGGCACCCTCTCTCCTGTCCTCACAAGTCCATGCCCCTCTTCTCCAAGACCACCAAGGGTCCCTCAGGCCTCGGATCCACCCTCTTTGGAAGCGCACACACTGTGCTGAGGACAGAGGAATTAGTGGCCAGGGTAGCAGCGTGTTCCCCGCAAGGTGGAACCTTATCTCCCTGGTCCACACTGCAGCAGGGTGGGGGATACCCGCTCCCCCACCCGAGCTCACTGGACTTCTGGACTTCCTGTCACACTTCTTACCTCTGAAGGACTCACCACCATGCCGATTAGAACGAGTACTCATTCAGTAAACATTTGCTGAGTATACAAATGCACATCTGTGCAACACAGAAAGCAGACATGGCCCACATATTTCCCTCTTCCTCTTACTGATCTCTTAAAATTCTTTTGTTGGTGCTATTTATTATAAGGAAACTCATTTCATTAAAAAAATCTTATGTTTCTAATATTTTTTTCTGGAAATTAACTATGGTGGTTTGATTCAGGTTTCCCCATAAACTTAGTGTTCTGAATGCTAGGTTCCCAGCAGATGGAGATTTGGGAATTAACGCCTCCTGGACGTGGTGTATTGTTGGGGGCGGGCTTATGGGTGTTATAGCCAGTGTCCCCTTGGCAGTGCCTGGCACACTCTCCTGTTGATGTTGTTCACCTGATATTGGTGAAGGGGTGATGTCCACCCTCTGCTCATGCCATCCTTTTCCCCTGCCACCACGGAGCTTCTCCTCAAGCCTATAAGCCAAAATAAACCCTTTTTCCCAAAAGCTGCTCTTGGTCGGGTGACTTCTGCCAGCAATGTGAACCCGACTGCAACATCAACTATCTCAGGATCTCAAATGAGGTGACAACTGGATCATGGGGGTGTAAATGAAGCTCACTGGCAAAACCCAGAGAAACTTCTAGACTTCTTATGACCCAAGAATCCTCCACCAGGGAAAAGGAGGGTTTACATCCACCGTTCTCATGAAGAAGTCACCACAGACACCCCACCTTCAACAGGCGTCCCTGGGGAGCGTCTCAATAATGCTTCTTCACGATCATCCTTACATCAGATACTGTCACCTTTTTTTTTTTTTGGCTTTTTGAGGTAGGGTCTCAGTCTGGCCCAGGCTGACCTGGAATTCACTCTGTAGTCTCAGGGTGGCCTTGAACTCATGGCGATCCTCCTACCTCTGCCTCCCAAGTGCTGGCATTAAAGGCGTGCGCCACCACGCCCGGTCAACTGTCACATTTTAAACTATCCAGTGCCGGAAACTTTCACCCACTTCCATGACACCATTTAAAACTCACTACAATACTCAAATGAAATCCCGATCCACTTTAATAAGGACACCAAGGCTCAGAGGTCGGGAGCCCCGTTCCCAGGCTAGATCAAAGCCGAGCCTTTTCCCCAGTAGGTACTTAGGGAAGAGTACATATTTTGAAGGCGGGTACCGTTTACATATCGAACAGTCTCATAGTCTGCTGTGAAGATATTGCATAACTGGTGTCCAGTGCAAGCCTGGAACACAGCCATATGTCAGCAGCTCATTAATGGGAACTATTATTCTTTCATCATTGTCATTATTATTATAGCCACCTATTAGGAACTTATTAATTGCAGCCATTATGTCTTTATTATCATTTCATTAAAGGTACTTTGCAAAATTAACATGAGACTAACATTCTCCAAGAGAGACTAGGACAGAAAGGACTTGGCAATGAGATGTGGAGTCCCAATGACCCAGCTAAGACACCCCTCAGGCAGGAACCTCCTTCCAGGGAAGTTAACTCACTTCCTCCCTTTTGTCCCTGATGTGTCTTCTCCCCAGGGCCTTGAGGAATCTGAACTATGTGCTGCCTTCACTCCCAGGAGCTCACCTACCAGGCCCAGAAGAGCAGATCCCAGGAGTGGTCCTGAGCCCTCCTCTGTATCCCCTAGTCCTGCCTCCAAGTGAGCCCCTGCGATCTCGTTCACTGACGAGATTCAGACTATTACCAGACTTCCAAACGTGCTGACTGCCTGGGCTTCCCCTCCACCGGAGCCCTCTGTAAGTCCCGGCCTCCTCCCGCAGGCATGCCCTACTTACAGTGCTGAACCTGGAGGTGCCAGGGTCCTCCCTCCCTCCCTCCCATTCTTATTCTCCCAGCAAGACTCTGAGGAGCAAACCACCCTGAACAGGGAAGACCTAGTCCACCTACACCTCTCAGCCTGCCTTAGCTCCTGATGCTTCACCCCGAGCCTGGCTCAGGCCTCCAGTATCCACCCTCTATTGTCCAGGTTTCCTCAGACCCACTCAAGCTCCTTCGCCATCACACTGTCCCTGTCCCTGGGTGTCCCTGGCCTCACCCAGCCCTCACTTACAATGTTCATGAGTGTCAGCAGGTACTTCTGCACGTGCTCCTTCCCGTGGAACTGGACCACGGAGTCGTCCACGCCTAGCAGGACCTCGATGTTGTAGTCGTCGTCAGCAGCATGCCTGCGCACCCTCGGCCGTGAGCTGTTTATGCGGTCCTCCAGGACGCCCAGGGCTCTGCTGAGGCTGTCCAGACTGTCCCGGGAGGCTCCTGGAACGAGACAACACCATCGGTCTTCAGCGGCAGCTCAGGGCCCTGTAGGGACACTGCAGGAAGACAGACCCCACTGGGTGCAGCGGGCAGCTTAGCTGCAGCTCTAACCCTCAGGATGATCACCGTCTTGTTTAGAACTCACTGTGTCCACTTCACAGGACAAACTGAGGCCCAGAGAGCGGCGATAGTGATGTGACAAACTCAGACCAACACCTCGGTGGCGTCAAGGCCCGTTCTTTCCTCAGCACTTTAGTACAAGTTGGTGGCAGCATGGGCCATGGTGTCCTGACACTGTGCCTCAGCCCAGCACTGGACAGCCACTGGAGAGACCAGGAAAGCAGCCCACAGGACTAAGTGGGCAATAACAGCTTTTATTTCACATACATACACTCACTCTCTCCCAAAGGGTTGCCCAGGTGCCACAGACTAGTGTACTGCGTGTCGCTGCCTCCGGTTATTACTGGGGAAACTGAAGTCCACTCCAGGTAGTATGTGTCCCACAGGGTCGCTCGGGCCTGGATCCACTCCCTGAACTTTCTGGTCAGTCTTTCACTGATAAGGGTCCACCCTCAGACCTTCTGTGCCTAGTTACTCCTCCAACTGGGGGAACTACGCCTTCCCTGGTGTTGACTGGATTGTTCAGGGAACAACACGAGCCTCTCTCCCAGCAGATCCCACAGTCAGTCCTGGTGTTGACTGGATTGTTCAGGGAACAAGGCACTGACCTCCTAACCCCGATGGTCAGCATCTGGCCATGCTCTGACTGTGTTGGAGGTGGGGCCTACGGGGTCCAGTGAAGGCCCAGGACCTGGAGCTCCAGCAAGTCTGGGGCCCGAGGATGTCATGCCTGCAGCCTGCAGCCTGCGTGGCTGTGCCTTCTGCCTTAGCTCCTATTGGTTCTCGGTAGGTCTAGAGCTCACCCCAGGCCAGCACTCCAGTCCCCAGCCCTCCCCTGCTCTCATCTCTTGGGGTGATAGCTACCTGATCATGCTAGTTACCAGCACCAATGGCTGCTCCAGGACACACTCCCCCCACCCCCACGCCTGCACCTGCCCGCCAAACACCAATGCTAATATCTTGGAAGCTCCCCGCTGTACTCAGCCGCACAACACAGGACCCTATGTCCAGGCAGGCCCGCATCCACAGTGTCCTGCTTCTCAGGGGCATTCTTTGGGAAGGTGCTCAGAAACTCTTGCTCTCAGAAGGATCTAGGTCTATAGATCACCAGGACATCACCAACGCAGGGCTGGAGAGATGGCTTAGCGGTTAAGGCCCATGCCTGCAAAGCCTAAGAACCCAGGTTCGATTCTCCAGGTCCTGCGTAAGCCAGATGCACGTGGTGGCGCATGCATCTAGAGTTCATCTGTAATGGCAAGAGGCCCTGGCATGCCCATTCTCACTTTCTCTCTCTCCCTCTTTCTGTCTGTAATAAATAAACAAATAAAAATAAAATCTTAAAAAAAAAGAAAAGACATCACCAACACAGAGGGTGGCATACAGGGCCAGTGACACTAAGTGGGGGGACCATGAGCTCTGCCCAGTTCCTCTGTGTGACCACCTGGCTACAAATAGTCTTCCAGAGCAGTTGTTTCTTTCTCGTGATCTTGGGGATTAACCAAGGGCATTAAAAATATGAGGCAACGGGCTGGAGAGATGGCTTAGTGGTTAAGGCGCCTGCCTCCTAAGCCTAAGAACGCTGGTTCCAATCTCCAGGTCCCACGTTTAGCCAGATGCAAAGGGGCACAATGCCGCACTTGACCACAAGGGGGCACACACATCTGGATTTCATTCACAGCAGCTGAGAGGCTGCTGGTGCACCCATCTCTATCTATCTCCCTCTCCCTCTCTCTCTGTGTCTCTCTCCAAAATAAAAATAAATATTAAAAATTTTTTAAAAAGAATATGAGGCAAGTGCTCTACCACTGAGCTATAGCCCCAGCCCGGGTTTTATTTTTTAATTTTTTTATTATTTTATTTATTTTTGGAGAGAGACACAGAGAGACAGAGAGGGAGACAGATAGAGATGGGCGCGCCAGCAGCCTCTCAGCTACTGAGAACAAAATCCAGATGAGTGCGCCTCCTTGTGGTCAAGTGTGGCATTGCACCCTTGTGTCACTTTGCATCTGGCTAAATGTGGGACCTGGAGATTGGAACTGGGTTCTTCAGCTTAGCAGGCAGGCGCCTTAACCGCTAAGCCATCTCTGCAGCCCTGGTTTTATTTTTTATTTGAAGTAGGTTCCACTTAGCTCCCAGACAGGCCTTGAACTTGTTATCCTCCTACCTCATCCTCGTGGGTAGCTGGAATTACAGGTCTGTGCCACCAGGCCCTGCTCAGAACAACTCTTACATACTATTCCCCATAAGCTTTTATGTGCTTCCTCCTCCTCATGGCCAGTCACTCGCTCCAGGTCAAGGTGATGTGTGACAGGCCATGGAGGTGAAACCAGGTTTCTGAAGGGAGCTGGAGGGAGGCTGCTCATGAGGATCCAAGACAGTCTGTCAACAGGGACTGGTTCCCACATCAGACCCCAGTGTATCCCTCCACCCAGTCAGACAACGAGCTTCTTCAGTAAGAATTGCTGTCCCCATTTACAGGAGACCTATGGGACCCCGAGTATCTGACTCCCAGCCAGAGCTCTTCAAACCCTGCTTCCTGCCTTCAATATGGCAAAGTAACTGCTGGGTTGGAGGCACAAGCCTGTAATTGGCTGTGGGCAGGGGGAGATGAGAGGCAGATAGGGAGAACTTTGGCAGGAATGAGCAAGAAGCTGAGGCCATACTGATTGCCTGGGCGGGTCTGGTACCTTCTGAGGTCCTGTGTGTGCGTGTGCACACACAGACACAGACACACACAGAACTCAAGTGCACGTGCATGTGCTCCCAGGTGCATGCATTATACACACACATGTGCACAAGGGTGGCAGGTGCAGCCCAGAGCTGCTGGGCGGGGGTGGATGGACCCCAGCAGCCCTGTAGCCAAGGGCCATGCAGAGCCACGCTGCTCTCCTAAGCCGCCTGGAAATGACTCAGGGCCATCCCTGACACTCCCAGAGGAGACACTGGGGACTTAAGCCTGACAGAGGGGTTGAGGAATTGCTACTCTATTTTTACACATTTATTTCTTTGCATTCTCAGCGAGCAAGGACAGCTCACCTTCAGAACCACCTTGGGAAGCAGAAAGATGGTAATTTCCATAGAGAAATTCCTCCCCTGAGGAAGAGGCTGGGGATCACCCACTGCCCCATCAAGGTAAAGGGCACACATTGGCAGCTCTGGGGGTAGAGTCAGGCCACCGAGACACACATGGCATTTTAAATAATATCTTCTTTGGTTGACAATATTTCAAGATTTCATGTTGAAAACAATGTAGAACATCCAGTTTCTCTTGAGGAATTAGGGGATGGGCTCACCCCTTGGGTAAGCTAGGGCTGTGAATTGCACATCTGGCCCAAGTCACCAAGACAAGCCACCTGCCACCCTGATGCTCCCCACCCTGGTCCCTAATGGCCTGACTGTGCCCCCCAGTCATATATGGTGGGCACTGCATTCTGACTCCAACTCTCAAGTCAGCATGCAGTGCCCACCACATGTGCCCTGTAAGAGGGCACAGGGGTCACTGTGAGGCCAGGTCTGGGCTGGGGCATGTCTTGAAGCTTCTTTCGCAAGCCAATAGAGTTTTCCATTGTTTTTCTTTGTTTTAGTTCCATCCAAAACAGCAAGCCTTTCGAAAGATGCTTTAGGAATGCCAATCTCACCTCAAGCACCATTACGACCATGGCCAGCATTATTCCCACTGTGACTATTTTGGTGGGTGACTTGGCTGTTGTGTTCTATAAGACCCCGTCCCAAGGCCCGACTCTGGCTAAAGACATCCCAAAGCCCAGAGGCAAAGCCAGGTAAAGACAGGACCCTCTGGGTCGGCCTCTCCGTGCAGTCTGGCCCCTTGAAGCCTTCTCAGCAGCCCAAGGCAGTTCCCTGGCTTGGGGCCACATGAGCCTTGGCCTGGCCACCCTCCTGCCCTTTGCTGTACCAATGGGGACTGGAAGCCAGGTTGATATTTCATGCCATTAATCATGGACCCATCTCCATTTTCCTTGACCTTGACCTAGGCCAAACCCTCGTCCTAGCAGGCTGTCTCCTTACTGCAGGGAGCTGGTCAGTGGCAAGCTCCTGCTAGGCTGAATCACCTTCTTAGTGATCCCTTTGGCTGCAGCCTTGGCCTCTGGGACATGCTGCCTATTGCCGCATAGCCTGCCTGACCTAACGGCCTCGGCGCTAGTTGATCCTTGAGCTCACGTGCTCCGATGCCCCATCCCCTGTTCGTGGGCCAGGCTGAGTGACAAGCTATTCGTGCTGCCCTTCTGCTGCCCACAGTCCCCCTTCCCTCTGTATGCAGCCTCCTCCATGGCTTGCTGCTTCCCCCGGGAAGGTGACAGTTGCTAGAAAGAGAGCGGGGACCCTCGCGACCAAGATGGCTTAGATCTTCAAAGTCCCCCAAAGGCTTGTATGGTCAAGGCTTTGTCTCCACCCTGTGTCACTACTGGGAGACGGGCTACTTCAGACGGGCCTAGTGAGAGGAAGTAAGTCATGGGGCATGCCCTTGAAGGGGATACAAGGATCCTGGTCTCCTCACTGGCTCTGGCTTGTTTTTGTCCCCGTGACTGTGAGATGTGAGGAGTCCTCCTCCACATGCTCCTGCCATGATGGCCGATGCTGCCCCGCTACAGCCCAAGGTAACAGTGCCAGTAACCGTGGCCTGTAAGTCTGACCCCAAACTAACATTTCCTCCTTGCAAGTTGTTTTTCTCAGGTGTTTTCACCCTGAGGCAAAGCTGGCCAACAAGCCCCATGTGTCCCAGCATAGCCCTCACCAAGCCCTTCTGGGGACAATAAGGGTGGAGTGAGGGTTCAGAACATGAGGATGTATGCTGTGTGACATTCCCTTCCCCATGGAGGGACCTTTCCTTATTTCTCCCATCCTCCTCAGGGCTCTGCTGGAAAGCTGCCTCCTCCAGGAATCCTTCCTGGTCCCGTTCTAAGGGCTCAGATCCACCCTGACAGCATCCTGGCCCCTCCCTGTGTGGAGCGCACCACGGTATACAGTTCTAACCCTGTCTGTGCGTTTGCTTCAGAAGTGCCCACCTCCTCTCCCTTGGATGGAGGCCCCTGCCGGACAGTGGCCATGAGATCAGGTATACCTCAGTTTCCCCAGTGCCCCCAAAAAGCTGTGAGAAGTAGGAGTCATGGCTGAGAGATTTAATGGGAACACGGGGCCCAGCAGAGAGGAGGCAGAGTGGGAACTGGTGTGGAAGGATGACAGTGCTGCAGGGTCACAAGTTCTAGATCTGGGAGAGCAAGAGCAAGAGCGTGGTGGTGCAGGCAGGGGGCAGGAGCTGGAGCACCTTCTGCTGGCATCACTGCATGAGGCAGAGCCAAGACACAAGGGGCAGAAGGGATTAAAACAAGTGAGATGAAGAACAGGCACCGTGTCGTTGCCAACGAAAAGAAATCAGGCATCGTAATAGTGTTCACGGGATAAAATATAGTCCAAGTCATGAGAAGGGACAGACTGCTTAGGAGAGCGAGCTGTCAAGATGCAAAAGAAACCTGGGGCTCCCACCACAGCTCCCAACTGCCGCAAGAAGACCCGGCTGCGTGTGCACTTGAACACTAACCAGGACAGATATAGGCCAAAGAAAAAACACTAGGGAAGGGCAAACAGGGTTTGCGTTCACAAGACAATCTAGTGCTCAATCCCCTTTCATGCGTGTGTGGAATTAGTTTCTAATCTGACTACACACTGTGGCACAAAGAAAACTACAAAAATATTGTATCTGTAGTTACTGACATCACACCAAAATCAGAAATAAAAATAAAAAAGAAGTCCTTCAGGGCTGGAGAGATGGCTTAGTGGTTAAGGCACCTGCCTCCTAACCCTAAGAACACTGGTTCCAATCTCCAGCGGTTCCAATCTCCAAGTCCCACATTTAGCCAGATGCAAAAGTGACACACGGGTGCAATGTCGCACTTGACCACAAGGAGGTGCACGCATCTGGATTTCGTTCACAGCAGCTGAGACACTGCTGGCGCGCCCATCTCTGTCTTCCTCTCTCTCTCTCTCTCTCTCTCTCTGTCTCTCTCTGTGTCTCTCTGCAAAAAAATAATAAAAAAAATTAAAAAAAGAAGTCCTTCAAAACCTGAAGTGCCAGAAATTAAAAACACCGTTCTAATGAGCATAAACTAAATAGAATATGTAAATCCAAACTGTTGGCTCTAGTGGAGAACCTGAATAACTAGAAAAACTGACCCAGCAGCCGGAGGAAAGCCTGACCCACAAGGACAGAACTTCTCACCTCACATGGAACGGGACACAGAGATCAATACTTTGTCGGTCCATAGCAATAACTAGCCAGAAAATAGGGCAGAGAAAAGGCTTGCCAACTAAAGCTACAAAACCCCTCATATATTTAGGAATAAGTCATAATAGTGAATGTGAAAAGATGACACACAGGGTTAGGGAAAGCTCAGTGGCTGGGGAATCTTGACTGCAAAGCCTTTCAGCTCAGGTACTCACAAAACCAGACACACAAAGTGTGTTTGCAGTGGCAAGAGGCCCTACCATTCCCATAAACTCTCTCTCTCTCTCTCTCACAAATAAAAACTTTAAAAATATATATAACACACAAAATAATACTGTCTAAAACTCTCTAAAAATACAAAAAAAAAAAAAAAAAAACCCACAATCAAAAAATCATTAAACTCCTGCAAGCTCCTTAACTTGGGAGAGAACATGTTGGAGAGCAATAGCAGGCGCTATGCCAGAGTACCAGCCACTATTCAACAGCACTGACTGGAATATCGTGGTGTGCGCTTACACACAGGACCCAGATCAATGGACTGAGTAACGACGCAAAGACACAGGAAGCACAGGAAGGGCTTCTGGGTAAAGGCAAAGGAGTGCAGATGGGCGTCCCACTCAGCTCCTGTCTGGAGCCACGTGAACACTTCAACCGGGGGATCTTCCTTTGTGGCCAGCACAGGGACAGCAGAAAACAGAAATGGGAACAGAACAGCGGAGTCTGGGAAGCAGAGGGGCTTTTCGTGGTAATGGACTTGACATATCCAAGAAGCTTGGCCCCAATCTGGCTGAAGAGAGCCACAATTTTTCTATCTGCACCCTAGAATCCTCCAAATAGGGGAAGGGGGCTGAGGAGATGGATATCTCAGTGGCTAAAAGGATCACCTCACAAACAGGAATGCCCAAGTTTGGCCCTCAGTACCCATATAAAATTCCAGGCATGGTGACATATGCCTATAATCCAGCACTGGGGGTGGGGGTGGAGAAGGGCAGATGCCAGGAGGTCCCTGACCAGCTTGCTGAGCCTAATTGGTGAGCTTCAGGCCAGTGAGTGACCACATACTTGAGGAACCATACCTGAGATTGTCCTCTTGCAGCCATGCATACAGGTGACTACACACACATGCGCACAACATGCATGCATGCAACCCACATGTGCACACGTATGCCACACACATATACACACCACACATGCATGCACACCACACACACATAGAAGCACACACACTGCATGCATACATCCACATGCACACACCAGAATCCTGCAGAGCTCTGAGACTGGAGCATCAGTACCATCCACAGGGAGGGGAGGGGAGGTCAGTGAGGCAAACCCAGGGAGTAGCTGAGTCTCCTGGGACAATGCACGGTTGAGCAGTGAACACCCCCTGATCCTAAGCAGTGAACCCTGCACCTGGTGGGAAGCTGAGACCCCCCATCTGCATCCAGAGCCACACAGTGAACTCATTTTCTCCTGCCCTAGCGACCTTCTTTGTGACCTGTACCTGTTCTAATATATTCTCGATGGCTCTGGGATTAGAACAGCAGAACCCACCATGAGTGCCCTCAGCGTGCTAGAGGGACAGGCCACAACTGTTAGACAAGAAGAAAGGAGAGCAATAAAGAAGACCCTGGAAATCCAAAGCACTGTGGAAGAAACTGGGAGCTCCGTGGAAGGAGTAGAAAAATAAGACTGAGAGACCTCCCAGAAGATAAACACAAGTCAAAGACTGGAACAATTAGAAAAATAGCAATACAAAGAAGACCCATCCTCCCCCCTCCTGCTATCTATCGTCTCTCTCTTGCTGAAGATTGAACCCAGAGGCCTACACACATCTGTACCCTCAGTCCCCTTCTCAAACCAACCCTTGCCGTGGACTACTTTTTACTGTCCTGGTCTGGGCTGACTCACAGGTGTGGAAGGAGGTAGTGAGGATCCAGTTGGAAATAACCTAATTGTTACTAGTGGTCAAGAGAAGAGACTCGTGTGGTGAGAAGATGCCATACAGCCCTATGCAGACATTAGAAGTTTGAACCCCAAACTGATGGGCGGATCTTAAAAATCACGTGTCAAGGACAAAAGCTCAGAAGAGAATGGCAACACGGCATGGATTCACGCTGCCGAAATCCACAGACTCAAGGCGGCACCACTCACGAGAGCAAAGCGTACACTGACAGAAGGATCACCTTGGAAGAGCTGCTCATCAGAGGGAAACAGGAGAGAGGAAAAGGGTTCTGTTTGTATGAAGTTAGAATAACTCACCACATATGGCCAGGGAATGATTAAATTCTGACCTCACACCCTATGCAGAAACAAATTCTGGGAGACTGGTTTCATGATTTGGGTCTAGTCTGACTGTCCCCAGGCGTCCTTATTCCCAGTACTTGTCCCCGGGTGATGCTGTCTGAGGTGGTGCAACCTTTGGGAAGGGCACGAGGTATTTCTCCCATAGCTCCTTCGGTTTTTTTTTTAATTTTTAAAAATTGTTTTATTTATTTTTGGAGAGAGACACAGAGAGAGACAGAGAGGGAGAGGGAGACAGATAGAGAATGGGCGCGCCAGCAGTCTCTCAGCTGCTGTGAACAAAATCCAGATGTGTGCGCCCCCTTGTGGGCAAGTGTGGCATTGCGGCCCTTTTGCATCTGGCTAAACGTGGGACCTGGAGATTGGAACCGCTGGGGATTGGAACCAGCGTTCTTAGGCTTAGCAGGCAGGCGCCTTAACCGCTAAGCCATCTCTCCAGCCTGCTCCTTGAGTTTTTAAAAGGGGATCAGTGTACGAGCAAGCCTCTCCTAGTCTCGTTCTCTCTGTTCCTGGTTCCAGACATTATACCAGGTGCTTCTTGCCTTTGCCAACTGTCATGATAGGACTTGACGGAGAACTAAGCCCCTGTCAGTACCATGCTCTTGAGCTGCCCAAACTGTGGGCTATTGTTGCAATCAGCCCCACATTGCTGAGACAAACATCCAACCAGACACAGCTTATGGGAGGAAGGGTTCTCTCAGGCTCACAGGCAGTCCAGGGGACTCTATCATGGCAGAAGAAGCTGGCTCCCTCTCATAGATCCAAGCACAGAGGCATCACCAACAGCCAGCACTGCAAAACACCAATAGCCAAAGCTCAAACTGCTCTCCCCACACCTTTGTGCTGGACTCCAGGGTCCACCCCCGCCCCAGTGACATCTCCTCCAGCCAGGCTCAATTTTGAGAAAGCACCTGAGTCTATGGGGCCACACATTCAGTTTATCATATTCAAACTACCACAGCTACCTACACCTTGTTGCTAGTTAACACTAGCTGCCTCTGGTATTTTGTTGTAACGCAAAGCTGGCTAACAGTATGGGTAGTCTGGGATGATCAGAATGAAGCCATAGAAGTGCGAGCAGAAAAAGCAGCTGAGTTTTTTTTTTTTTTTTTTTGAGGCAAGCTCAACAGACTGGCCGTGTGTGGGTGTGTGTGTGTGTGTGTGTGTGTGTGTGAGAGAGAGAGAGAGAGAGAGAAAGAGAGCGCAAGAGTGAGAGATAGAGACAAAAGAGAGATAGAGACAGAGAATTGGTTGTGCCAGGGCCTCCAGCCACTGCACTTGAACTCCAGACACATGTGCCACCTTGTGTGCATTTGCGACCTTGTGCACTTGCGTCACATTTGTGCATCTGGCTTACATGGGATCTGGAGAGTCAAACATGGGTCCTCAGGCTTTGCAGGCAAGCACCTTAACCGCTAAGCCATCTCCAGCCCTAAGTACTTTTGAAAATGTAATTCAACTTTGGCAGGCTGTGGACTCCAAGTGAAGTGCTCTTGCCTGGCTTCCTCTTTGGCTGCCCCTTGTCCGCAAGCCATTGCACATGTCCCAGATCTCTGCTGGCTGAGCAAATGGGTGGCTGATACAGTTTGCAGAGGCACCCTGCATGTAGGCAGAGGTGCCATGCCACACTCTGCATCTGCCATGTGGACGAGAACAAATCACTCACGTCCCAACAGTTCCCGAGTCCTGGGAGAGCAGTAAGTACTGTGCTGCTCAAAAAAGTCAACAGGGACTGGAGAAATGGCTTAGTGGTTAAGGCACTTTCCTGCAAAGCCAAAGGACCCAGGTTCGATTCCCTAAGACCCACGTAAGCCAGATGCACAAGGTGGTGCATGCATCTGGAGTTTGTTTGCAGTGGTTGAAGGCCCTGGTGTCTCTATCTGCCTTTTTCTCTCTTTCTGAAATAAATTAAATAAATTTAAAATTTTTAAAATAATTTTAAACAGGGGCTGGGAAGAGGTCTCAGTGGTTAAGGCGCTTGCTTGCAAAGTCTGCCAGCCTGGGTTCATTTCTCCAGTACCCATATAAAGACAATTGCACAAAGTGATGAATGCATCTGGAGTTTGTTTTCTGTGGTAGGAGGCCCTAGAGTGCCCATATGCTCTCTAACTTCTCTTCTTCTCTCTCTCAAATAAACAAATTAATACTATTTAAAAAAAAAAAAACTGAACTGCTTCAAGGCCATGACAGTCAAAGACCTGAGCTCCAGCCCAGTTCTTTTTTGTTGTTGTTTTGTTTTTCGAGGTAAGATTTCACTCTAGCCCAGGCTGACCTAGAATTCACTATGTAGTCTCAGGCTGGCCTCAAACTCAAAGCAATCCTCCTACCTTGGCATCCCGAGTGCTGGGATTAAAGGTGTGTGCCACCACATCTGGCCGACCCAGCTCTTTCTGTAACATCCATGGCAGGGGCTACTGGTCAGGTGGGGGGGGGTCCAAAATCCTGAGCACCAGCAGCCTCAAGGAGCACACAGAAGGAAGGTCATCTCGCATGAAGGTCACTTCTTCATTTGTTAGCTTTGAAGTCATAATCACCATAACTGCCGACTCCCTCAAAGACGGTCATTAAGATAAAATATGTTTACACTGACATATAATCAGGACACAGCAAGACGCAGAAGGCAGGCTATGAGAAGCAGAAAGCTGCCTGGGCCCCACGGGGGCCGTCAGCATAGAGTCTCACTGGTGAGTTTTATTAAAAGGAGCTCATTATGATTATTTAATCTCAGCCTTTATAACTTTATTACCAAATCTGAATTAATTTTTGCAACTCCAGCAGACGTAGCTCACCCACTGTCGTTGAGGCAATATGAGGCACTGTCCACCAGACTCAGTGGCGGCCCTGAGTCCCAGAGGCTGGGGTTCACGGGGCTGTCACTTACTGTGAATCACCCTCCTCGCCTTCTGTGGCTTCCTCGTGAGCGAAAGGGGACTCTGGAGAAGGGGAGAGAAAGTTCCCTTGCCTCTTGTCTCTCCAGTGGTCCTCAGAGCACGCCCTCCCAGGGCTGGGAAGTGACAGATGCTCCCCAGAGTGTCCCGGCATGCCCAGTCGGTTCTTGTCCTGCCAGAGCCAGCTGGCCTGGGCTACATGGTGCCCTCCTCCTGACTGGGTGCCCAACCTTAAGGGTGGATGACCGTGCCTACTCCCAGCCCAGAAAGTTCCGGAAAGCCAACTCTACTGAACCCCAGATCCAGAAGTGCCCATGTGTCCAGACAGGACAATAAACCCCCAGAGCGTCTCTGGTGCACGTGGGACGCTGCCTGGGTTGGTGTCACTGCAGGACTCCTTCTTCAGGGAGAAGCAGGCTGAGATGAAAAGACAGGGCCAGGGCCGGGGATGAGGCTCAGTACAGCGCTTGCCCAGTGGGCATGACGGCCTGAGTCTGCTCGCCACACCAATGAACCAATGGTGGTGCACGCCTATACGTCTAGCAATGGGGGTAGGGAGGTCAAAAATTCAAGGTCATCTTCTGCTACATGGTGAGACTGAGGCCAGCCTGGGCTACATGGCACCTAATATCTTGTCTGAAAACACTAAGAGAGAAAGAAAGATGAAAGAAAGAAAGAAGAAAGAAAGAAAGAAAGAAAGAAAGAAAGAAGAGGAAGGGAGGAAGAAAAGGAGGAAGAGGGGAAGGGAAGGAGGAAGGAAGAGAAGGAGAAAAGGAAGAAGGGAAGGAGGAAGGAAAGGAGAAAGGGCAGAAGGGAAGGAGAAAGGGAGGAAGGAAAGGAGGAAGGGAGGAAGAGAAGGAGGAAGGGAGGAAGGGAAGGAGGAAGGGAGGAAGGGAAGGAGGAAGGGAGGAAGGGAAGGAGAAAGGGAGGAAGGAAAGGAGGAAGGGAGGAAGGGAAGGAGGAAGGGAGGAAGGAAAGGAGGAAGGGAGGAAGGGAAGGAGGAAGGGAGGAAGGAATGGAGGAAGGGAGGAAGGAATGGAGGAAGGGAGGAAGGGAAGGAGGAAGGGAGGAAGGGAAGGAGAAAGGAGGAAGGAAAGGAGGAAGGAGGAAGGGAAGGAGGGGGAGGAAGGAAAAGGAGGAAGGGAGGAAGGAAGGAGGAAGGGAGGAAGGAATGGAGGAAGGGAGGAAGGAATGGAGGAAGGGAGGAAGGGAAGGAGAAAGGGAGGAAGGGAAGGGAGGAAGGGAGGAAGGGAAGGAGGAAGGGAGGGAGGAAGGGAGGAAGGGAAGGAGAAAAGGAGGAAGGAAAGGAGGAAAGGAAGGAGGAAGGAAGGGAAGAAGGAAGGAGAAAGGGAGGAAGGGAAGGAGGAAGAGAGGAAGGGAGGAAGGAAGGGAGAAAGGGAGGAAGGGAAGGAGGAAGGGAGGAAGGGAAGCAAGACAAGTGGATGATGATCTGAGAGATGATGGCACTTAATCTTCCTATGGGACGCTGAGGTCATGGTCCTGAGAAGAAACACTGTCACCATTCCCGACACAGGTTAGCTCTGATGCGAGCACGTTATCAGAGCCCTCCGGCTCCCAGCCTCGCTAGTGATCACTTCTCGTCGTCCCCCACTTTTGTGATGCCATCAACCATGAGACCCTTGCAGAGGGCTACACAGATAGGGCCACCATATCTTGAATTTCTTACCTTCAAGACTGTGAACTAAACAGCACTCTTCATTTAGAAAGTACCTAGCTTCTGGCATTTTGTTATAGCACAGGAAATGGATTAAAACAGCTGCTGACACCATTTAGGTCTTCAAACCTAGCTGTGGCTGAAGTGGATACATCCTGGACTTTCTAGCTTTTCGTGACCACTTGACTCTGTGCCTGTTACAACCACAGAGCCATAGCAGAGCCGCACACAGACGCCATCATGAATGCTGGCCTCAGCTAGGCGCCATGGCTTGGTTTTGCGGAGACTCTCTCCTGCCTTGAGCTGGCACCTCCTCTTTTCTGGAGGAACCTTAGTGTGGAGTGAGCAGACAGGCTGTGATGTGTTTAAGTCTCTGGCCTAAGGTTCTGCTGGAGGCCCTGGACACGGTTTTTGGTTCTTGATGCCACAGTGTCCCTGTAGAAATGTGGCAGTCACTGAGGTTGGGCCTAAGCTGGCCAGGCTGTGCTGGACGCCTGGTTCTCAGAGCTCCGCCTGAGTTGACTGTGGCAGGGCTCAGCACCCACTGCCCACTGACATCACTGGAGGTGCCCAAACACCCCATCCCACTATGCCACTCGGCAGCTGAACTGGGCATGCTCCAGCACCACCTGCTCCAGGCAGCTTCTGCACCCTACCCCGAGACTATGAGGGATTCTTCAGCAAACTGTTCCCTGGAACCCCCAAGGGCTGGGGAGGCTGGACGCCCGATAGCATGGTCTGGATGAGCACCTGGAAGGGAGGGTCCTACAGACACCACATTTCCTCTCTGAGGTGCAGTGGCCCATGGAGGAAAGTGGCCCTGAGTTGTGTTTTGTTTTTCTTTATTTCCAGCAGCTCCCGAGCAAGCAGTGGCCAGATGGCAGGAGCCAGTGGAGGGACTGGCAGGTCACTGAATGAACATATTTGCTCTGAACTCCAGAACAAGACACGGACACCCACGGGTCCCAGCAGAAGGGAGGTTCACTGGGACCTCAGTTAGCATGTGGAGGAATGAGGGGATTGGTAAGTGGGGTACTGGCAGCCAAGTTGCAGAGCCCCACATAGTGAGATCCACAGACTTCTGTCATGCACCGCTTATCAAGCATGTCATGAGTGGGGACATCCCAGTGGCCAGTGCGCTGCTCACTCCTGAACCCCGATGTGGACATTGGCCCGCTTCCCCACAAGGCCTGCGCCGCCTTGCTCTCTGATGTCTAGGACATTCTGAGGCCTGACCACCTGCCTCTTTGCCTCTCTCTACTTCCAGCTGACTGCCCATCTTACCTGAGTTCATCCAACCCCACACCAGGGCCTGCTTCGCTCCCTCCTCACAAAACTGGCTCCTTGTTCCTCCTGAGTCTCCAACCTTCTCCATCCCAGCTCCCAGCCTGGTCCCCTCTCTGGTCCTAGCCTGGGCCTCCAGCAGAAACTGGTGCTTTTCAAACATGATTCTTCCAACTGAAGTCCCAGGTCCTCACCACCTGCTGCCCGTAGCTTCCCTAACAGATGTTGACTCCTCGCCATGGGGAGGGTGAGGCTGCTGCAGGGTGGCAGTGCAGTGCTTTGAAGGAGCCTGGGGCCAGTCTGTGCAGGAGGTCTCCGATGCCAGGCCATGAATACTCAGCCCTGACCTTGGGCAGCCCACGACCGATTGCCCCTCCAGGTCCTATGCAAAGTCCACACACACAGGGATGCTAGAGCTGACAGGGCTCCTCCAGGCCCAGGCTGGGTGCAGGAATGGTGCTGTGGGGTGGCCCACCGATCCAGAACTGATTTCCACATGTCTCATCAGCAACACGCATCAAAATCCTCAGTGGTGACAATGGCGGGGGTCATTAGAAACATGGGAGGAATGCACACCCCGTGGACCGAGGGCAGTGAATGTGCTGCTTGCCCTCTGATACTCACTAAGCGAGACTCACTCCCTGCTATGAGATATTCAAAGGTGGGGCCTGGTGGGACCTTTGATTGATTAGGGCTCTGTTTTCACAAATGGATTCATCCAGACACGCCACGCAGAGGTTGAGAGATGAATGAGTGAGGTGCTTTAAAAGCCACTCTGGTTAGGCCCACAAGGTCCTCTGTCTCTGGTGGTGCTGTGCACCAGCTGAGCACTCTGCCAGCAAGAAGCTGTTACCACCTGTGGCCTCAACATGGGACCACAACTGGGAGCCCAAGTGAACCTCTTTTCTTGATCACTTATCCAGTCGCTGGTGTGGTGCTGATAACAACAGAAACAGGACAGAAACAGGATCTTTACAAGTAGTTTATACTAATCAACATGTATCCGTTTTCCACAGCAGCCCTGGATGGGAATGGGGTTCTGTGGAGCACATGACAAAATAAGCCCAGTAGGTGCTGATGCTGCTCAGCAGGTCAGGGCACTTGCATCTGACTCGAGCTCTGGTCTGGTGTGTTACATGCTGAGACCCTGACAGGGCCACTTGGAGCCGACTGCCTTTGGGACCAGCAGGCAACAGGCAGCAGGAGTGTCCAGGGACGTGGCCATGCTGCAGACCTTTTCACAGAACCGTACTGCCGTGATCCTGTGGCGCAGACAGCCACTCTGCTTTCAGACATATAAAAGCAAAGGTGGTACTTCGGCTAGCACTGGAGAAGCAAGGAAGTGCTTCTGGGATGGTGCCAAGGAGCAGCGTCACCCACCCTGCAGATGGGCCTCTCAGCTGCTTCCCTGTGTCTCCGTCAGAACCTCAGCAGCTACATGAGGATGCAGGTGTCGGACAGGGTCAGGGAGGCTTCACAGGCCCATTCTCAGGACTACTGGACAGAATGGTGCCCTGGTGTGTGTGTGTGTGTGTGTGTGTGTGTGTGTGTGTGTGTGTGTGCGTGCACACACAAGCTCAAATATACACTGGGAAACACGACAGGGAAGTCCCAAACATCTTATACCAGGCTAAGCTGAAGCATGATGGGATTTCTAAAGGGAGAGCTGGCCCGATGCTCACAGCTCCTATTCCTTTGGTCCCATATCTGCTCAAGAAGGGATCAATGACTGTTCCCTGTCCTCTTCACGAGAGCAGGGCAGTGGGGAATCCCGTCACTTGCATCCTCTCTACAGATAGTCCTGAAGATACATCCTCTCCCTGGGTCCCAGTCATCTTGAGATGGCAGAGGGACTTCTCTATGGTGGAGCAGGCAGGCGCCTCAGATCTGCCCAGATGTGTTCCACGTGGAGGTCAGAGGCTGCTTACCCTCTTCCTGTCCTCTTCCCACATCATGCTTGGCCCAAGATGCTGGAGACTTTGCAGCCTTCTGCCTTCTGCCAGTGAGTACCAGGTACCTCCCTCGCCCCTACTGTCTTCAGGCTGCAAACCACATGCCTTTGTTTATGCTGCTGCAGGTCCTCCTGGTGGCCAAGGCCTTCCTCTCTGTTCTTCTGGCCTCTCCCCTGACACCTACAGGCACCAGGCACTTGAACCTGGCTATGGGCATCTTCCCCTGCCTCTCCCAGAAGCCAATGTTAAGAGCAGACTGGGTGGCTGGCACAAGAGACCCCCGAGGCAGGCACATCTAGAACCCTCATTCCTATCAGCCAAACCCACAGAGACTGAGCTAGCTTCCTGTCTGTTTTTCTGTGTGGGCTTGATGGTAGGGCGGTGGGGGCGTGGGCACATTAATTGGCCTGGTAGATCACACACACCCCTTTCCATAGTGCTTCCTGCCTGAGAAAGGCCCAGGCTGCAGTGCAGGGGAGAATGGGGGCTCCCCTGCTCCCCCAAACCCTGGAGGCACTGCTGTGTTCCAAGCACACTGCGCCTGCTGTCAGCCAGTGTTGACGGGGCTTAATTTGATCAGCCCTGTTTAGAGAAGGGAAGACATCAGAAACCCGAGTGCTGAGTCTGATAAATTGGATCCCAGAGGCAGCCTCACACGGGCTTTTCCTAATCAAGTGGGGAGCAGGGTGGGTACAGGGCATATACTGCAAGCCCAGGTCCTGGTGCTACCCTGTGAATTGGCAGGGGAGTGAAGGCTCACCCTTCCTACAGAGGATGCCCAGGCTCATGGCTTGACACATCCCAAGGGCTGTAGAAGATGGCCCCAGGTCCCCGGGTCTCCAAAAGGCACCCTGATTGTACCAGAAATGGTCTGGGGTTTCCTTTTCCCGTACAAAGGCTGCAGTGACTCTGCCAGATACCAGCTGGCACTGGGACAGTTGGCTGACTGGGAGATGGGCTGAGTGAGTGGTGAGTGAGTGAGCCCCACACTCGGCGCACACTTTCTGCCTGGCAACCCTCTTCCTTCCAGGTCCATCCTAGCTGGCCTGCTGTTTGCTCTCTGCCCGGCCACCAGATGGAACCCAAATCTATACTTTCGTACTAACTCCCTTTGCTCCTTTACGCCTCAAATGTTTCCACATCTACAACTGCCAGGCCCTGTGCTGTATCACCTCCATCACACTCCTCCGGGGGCCACATCATTGTCATGGTGCACCCCATTCTCACACACTTGCCACACTCATGCACACTTTTACATACCCACTGGCACACAGTCATGTACACCTACACATCTATGAACATGACACAGCTCTACTTGCACATGCATTCACACTCCCACACAAGCATTCATTCATACTGTCACACTGTGGTGCTTTGACTCATGTCTTCCATAAACTTAGGTGTTCTGAAAGCTAGGTGCCCAGCTGATGGAAATTTGGGAAGTGACGCCTCTGGAGGAGGTGTATTGTTGAGGAGGGGGCTATTGGGTGTTAGAGCCAGCTTCCGTTGCCAGTGTTTGGCACACTCTCCTGCTGCCATTGACCATCTGGAGGTGATGTTCACCCTCTGCTCATGCCACCATGGACCTTCCCCTCAAGTCTGTAAGCAAAATAAACCTTTTCCTCCCACAAGCTGCTCTTGGTCGGGTGTTTTTTGCCAGCAACACAAAGCTGACTGCAACAGTAAAATTGGTACTGTGAAGTGGGTTTGTTACTGCTGGAAACCTGACTGTGTGGCTTTTGGCCTTTTGGAGTGGGTTTATGAAATGTGGAAGGATTTGAAACCTTGGTCTAAGAAACACCTTGCAGTGCTGTACGTATGGACTATTCAGTCAGAGTTGAAAGACCTGAATGCAGTAAGAACTATGGGCTGTGAGGTTTGGCTTGTGAGGGTGAGAAAGAGCTTTGTCTGGACTGGGCTAGAAGCAGTTTGTGTGAGAGGCTTGCTGTTATGCCCATGTGCTAAGAACTTGTGCAGGGTTGCATTGCACAGAAATGGACTGGTGTGAACAGATGTATATGCCATAGAAAGATATGAAGTCTTTGGGTCAAAACTGCTGCCCATCCAGCTGCAATTGTTTGAGAGATTACAACCATTGAGACTGGGCTGGCTGATCTGCACTGGAACAAGAAAAAGAATGCAGACTCTTTTGAAAGGGCCTGAATGCTAAGGGAGGGTCCTCTTCTTCACAGTTTGCTTTATTCCCCCCCGGTTCAACAAATCGGCAGCCCACCTGGTATTATGGAGTATAACAAATGCAGGAAATAGAGGATCAGTGAATTTACAACACAGTTTTAGTTTTTGGAAATGGTCATGGCACTGAAGCAGGCTTGTTGGACTACCTGTGTGGAGACCTGATGGAGCCATGAGGATGGACCATCGGTTGCAGTAGAGCCCCAATGGAGATGCCAGAACTATGGGATGGCTGGTAAGGTGAGCTGCTGGCACTAGCTGAAGGTTTCTGAGACTGTGAGTAGCCAAGCTGGAGGGGTGGAATTAGAACTCTAGAGACTTACCATTGGTTAGAGTTGTTGGACTTAGAGCTATAGAATTTGATGTTTGCCCCATTTGTTTTAAATCTTGTATTAGTTCAATTTTTCCTTGTTATACCCAATGCCATCTTTTGCAGTATGAATGTTTATTCTGTGCCACTAGGGTTTTTGTTTGTTTGTTTGTTTGTTTGTTTGGTACTATGGCTCAGTTAAAAGACCTTGGGCTATGGGGATGTTTGAACATACTTGGGATTGATAAAAACTATGGGGACTTTTAAAGCTGGATTATTTCATTGCATTCTACATCATGGATGGCTATCAGTTTATGGGGGTCAGAAGTGGAATGTGGTGGTTTGATTCAGGTGTCCCCTATAAACTTATGTGTTTCTGAATGCTAGGTCCCCAGATGGTGGCAATTTAGGAAATGGAGCCTCTTGGGGGCGGGCTTATGAGTGTTACAGACAGCTTCCCCTTGCCAGTGTTGGGCACACTCTCCTGCTATTTTTGTTGGCCAGGAGGTGATGTCCACCTCTGTTCATGCCATCATTTTCCCCTGCCATCATGGCTTCCCCTCAAGTCTGTAAGCCAAAATAAATCCTTCCTCCCACAAGCTGTTCTTGGTTGGGTGTTATCTGCCAGCAACATGAAGCTGACTACAACACACACCTTCACATACCCATGCAGAGAGACATGTACAATCACACACTCAGTCTGTCTTATACACAATATACCCAAAGCACTGGCTTATGAATACATGCGCATTCTCCCTCACACACATGCCCACATGTGCACACATTCACACACATGCACACGTGCTCACATGGGATCCCATACATGCTTCCTACAGTGAACTCTTGGAAGACCTAGCCACCCTCTGAATCCCCTCCAGGTCCCCAGACAACCATGTGGAGCTTGGCAAGAAATAAGTGAGCTGGGGCCAATTATACCTATTGGCTACATGGGAAAGTATTTTTATTCTTTATGTTCCTCAAAGCATGCCCAGGCTGTAAGAGGTGGACGCTGAGGACTGCGGGCAGGGAAGCAGCAATAGTGTCCACCTCCCTTGCTGGTGAAGCCAGCTGCAGCACGTTGAAAGCAGGTCTGTGTCTCTTTCGTGGCCATCATTCATTTGCAGGCGAGGTGGCCATGAGGTTAGCAAGACAGGTGGATGCTGTGTGTCTCGCTATGGGCCGTGTGCTGGGTGCCTGTTGCCGCCGACCTCTCCTCTCCTCCCTGTGAGGGCTGTTGCCATGACGCCTGGCACACTGACAGCCCACAGGCGCCACCCTGACAAACATGCCTCTGGCTATGGGCCACCTGCCCAGTGCAACCCTCACATGGGCCTCCCTGACCCTCAGGGGTCGCTGCTATGCCAGTTGCATGGACTCAGCTTTCCAAAGCCAGGTGAGCATGCTTCCCGATGTCCCCTCTCTGACACAGACGTACTGTTTACGTCCCAGGCACAGAGAAACAGTCTGCTTTCCCAGAAAGAATTTCAGCCTTCCTTTCCATGAAACAGGCAGTCTTCTTGGCTTATCTTTTGTTTTTTTCATTCTAAACTAAGAAATAATTTGTTCCCATAAGAAGAATCATGTGGGAATGTGGCCTGGGCTGGCGATGAGAGAGCACAGTGGGCCTTGGTCAGGCCGTGTACAGCCAGAAGGGGGACAGCGTTGGTGGGCAGGCTGCAAGGCCATGTTGCCAGGACTTCTTATTTGTGTAAAGAGGTCAGAAATCTGGGTCTGTGTGAGCTGTCTCTAATTGTTTAAACATTGGCAAGCAACTTCAAAATAATGGAAGGAGTTAGTTGCTCATGAGATGACACAAAGCTGTAGTCCCAGGTCAGTCCTGTGGTCTCAGCACCACACCCTGCATTCCCATCTCCTGGGCACTTTCCTTCTACCTTCTAAAAAGCCTCAGAGGACAGTCATGCTTTGATAAACCACAGCAAGCCCACCTACATCAGCTCCTTAGTGGCAGGAGCCTTCTGGGCCAAGCCTACACCCTGCCACCAGCCCCACAGTGGCAGGAGCCCCCTGGGCCACAGTCTCCACTCTGTTATCAGCCCCTCAGTGGCAGGAGCCTTCTGGACCAAGTGTACACCCTTTGGGCTGACCTACATCACTCTCCCCGCCCTGGTGGATGTGACTTGTTGAGGAATCCTGCATAGGACCCAGTAAACACTCATTGGTTCTACTCACAGTGAACACCAGATGCCACCTCTCCTGTGGGGTCTTGCTCTCATCCTGCACACAGACAGGGGCTCACTGCACACAGACAGGGGCTCACTCCATGTCACATGTACTTGAAAAATGAAGAACTAACGCCTCTAACATGTGAAAGGCTGTTACCAATCAAGAAGAAACAGACAAGTGGAATGAGACTGACAGTTCTCAGCAAAGAACATCAAGGAGCTTTTAAGTCCACGAGAAGAAGCTTGGCCGCACTCTGAATGAGAGAAAGAGATGTTCCCCACTGTCAAGATTAGGTGTGTGGTGAGGTGTGTGCTCCTTGGAAGCCGACACACTTACCTTTATCAGAATTCAAAGTGGGGTACAGGCCTGTAACCCCAGCTGTCTAGGAAGGACAGGACAACTAGCGGCAGGACAACTGCAAGTTCAAGGCCTACCTGGACTATGCAGTGAGTTCAAGACCAGAGCCTGGGCAACTCAGTGAGATCCAGTCTCAAAATTAAAGACCAAAAGAGGGCTGGGTGTGATGTAGCTCAGTGGTAGCGAGTTTTCTTAGCATGTGTGAGGCTCTGGGTCCAAACCCCAGCATTAAAAAGTGCATAAGCTCCCTTTTTATGGACAGCCAGAACACAATCTCCTTCTGAAGTAGCAAATCCAGCCGAAGAGATCAGCCCTACAAATGTCCTCAAGAAAGTGGTCAAAGGAATAAGGGTAAAGATGTCTGTGCAGTATTCCTTGAAATAGTGAATATCGAAGACAATGAAGTTGCTATCAATCAAGCTCTGGGTAACTATGTCATTCATGTAATGAAATATCTATGCAGAAAAGACAGGCAGCGTTGCAAGTAACGACGTGGGGAGTCTCCAGAATGCCGCCTGGCCACTGCAAACACAGCCTAGATACAGTCTGTGGGTGCTGGTGATGCCAGCACTCCTGAGAGACTTAGAGGGGGAGGAGGAGGGCACAGCAGCCACACCCCGAAAATCTTTTGAACCACAGCATCCGGTTCTGGGATTTCTCTCTCTCTCCACACACATGCATGCACACGTACACACGCACACACACGCACGCACACACACACGCACGCACGCACACACACGCACACACACGCACGCACGCACATCATGTGCCTAGAACACCCTGAAAGGGCATCAGAGATACAGACAAGCAGCAGCTTCTAGAGGAAGGAGGAGCGTGCCCGCAGGCAGGTGGAAAGGCAGGGGCAGAGGCGGGATATGGACGTGAGCAGGTGGGGCTGGCTTGCTTGTTGATGCTTTTGCATGGCTATAATACATGAGTCTATCCAAAAATCCCAGCCACATGCATGCAGGGACAGCCAAGAATCTCAGCAATGGCCAGGGCTGGACCTCACTCAAGAGAGGGTGGGGGAAGCCAAGGGATCCCTGTGCCAGGACTGGCTCCCTAATGGTTCTGCACTTGGCAGCTCCAGGGGAGCCACCCAGACAGCCAGGGGCCAACTCTGAGAACCTGAGAGCCGCTCCTTGGGCTGCTTTTGGGCTCTGGCGTGGCAGGACGAGATAGCTGAGGGTTCCGCTGCTGAGGCGGGGTGGGGGGAAGCCTGTGGAGATAGACAAGCCTGCACTACTGAGATTGGAAGCCACCTGGGTCAGTACCACATGGTTAGTGGGACCAGCATCCCCAGATGACCTCTTCAGGCTTAGACACGTGATAGAGAACCTGACCCGCCCTGGGGGAGGGCTCAGAGGAAGGCAGCCAGCCAGGGACTACGGAAGCCTGTGAGGGAGGGGCTCTCCAACCCTCGCCAGCCAGGCGAGCAGAGTAGGCAGGGTATCCATGAGCAAGGATCCAAAAGAACAAAAGTGCAGAGTGACCCTGTGCAGTGAGTCCCAGAGAGGCTCCTGGAGGAAGGCAGGAGAGGAGGCTGCAGAAAGGCACTTTGTGGAAAGGGGGGAGAAACCGGAGGTCTGAGCAGGAGGCAAGTGTGAGGGGCTGTGGTGTTTTTCAAGAGCCTTGGCTCTGACTGGATGGGAGAACAGATACAGCTGGTGCACAAACCCACAGAGTGGAGAGGCTGAGTCCAGAGATGCAGGGCAGAGCCATGCTGGGCAGAAGGAGGCTGTTTGGACTCCTGTGGGAGACCTACAGGACAGATGTCCCCTGCCCACGCAGGTACAGCGCAGGGGTGCTCTGGAACACAAACAGAGGGCTAGACAAGGTGGAATGGGGAGGCCTCAGATGCAAGGCTGCTGTCTAGGAAGGACAGAGTACCTGCAAGCAGAAGCGGGCCCGGTGGTCAGAGTTAGCATTGATTGTGGCTCCCTCCCCCAGCATCCTGTCTAGACACCAGCCAGGTCTTCTGTCCTCCCGAGCCAGCACACAAGATCAGCCCCCACCCAGCCAGGATCTGAGCTCTGCTCCCCTCCCCACCATGGTCCAAAGGCTGTGAGGTGGAAGGGTGCCCACAGTGGATGACCGACCGTCAGGCCATGGTACATAGCCTCTGACACATCTTGTCCCAATGCAGCACAGGCTGGGATCTGGAGGCATCCCCAGCCTGAGCACCCACTAGGACTTGTCTGGGACACCCACTCCTGCTTGTGAAGCATAAGGATCCCAGGCCGCCATCCCTTAGTAGCTAGGGGCACTGACAGCGTGCCAGGCCCCTGGCATGCCTTTACCCATTTACCCCATTCATCACCTGCAACCCCATTACTAGGAAGCTGAGGCCCTTCTTGGATGAGGGCTCTGTGACTCTTAAAGTCTGGAAGATGACAGTGCAGCCTGGGGACTATCTGTGCTCCCACTCAGTCTTGAGAGGGGACACGTCAGCTGGGTTCTGATCCCAGTAAGGTCGCCTGTTAGCTGTGCAGCATGGTCAAGACCCCCACCCCCGATCCTCAGTTTCCACCTCTGAAAAGTCCTGGAAACAGCCCTAACAGTAAGTGTTCAAGACTTATTCTTATTTTATTTATTTGAGAGACAGGACAGAGAAAGAGGCAGAAAGAGAGAGAGAATGAGTGCACCAGGGACGGACTCCAGATACATGTGCCTCCTTGTGCATCTGGCTTTATGTGGGTACTGGGGAATCAAATCTAGGGCCTTATACTTCGCAGGCAAGTGCTGTCTCTTCAGCCCAAGGCTCATTTACAAAAAAGAACAATGGTGAGGTTGGGGAGATGGCTCAGCTTGCGAAGACTGCTGGCCAGGCTCAGTATCCCAGCACTCACATAAAGTCAAATGCCCAAAGTGGCGCATGCATCTGCAGTTCATTTGCAGGGCAAGAAACGCTTGCACACCCAAACAAATAAAAATATTTAAGATAAAACACACAAAAAAGCTGAGGTTCATGAGGGGGTGACAACCAGAGAATCCGATTCAAGTGGCTTGGAACCTACCAAATTTGGGAATGGGTCACAAACATCACATCCCTCACCCATCTCCATGACAACCAGGTCAGTGACATCCAGCCTAGGCTGCCACCAGCACAGCTGTATTTCTGGGTCCTTCCTCCACTCAGGGCTCAGAGGCTGTCCTCCAAGGAGCAACCAACACAAGACGCTGCCCTCTACCAGCCGCTCTTGAAATCACCTCCAAGAAGAACCACTTCTGCTTCCAAAGATATCCCCAGGCAGGAAATGGCCCGCAGGCACCATGAATGTTTAATTACGCTAATTGTCCAGGCTCAGTTCGCAGCATCATCCCTTGAGTACCTCGTGAGAAAGAGTGATTAAGCGTGAAACGCTTCATTTTCACAACTCCCCTTTCTCACGGTGCCAGGCCAGTTGGAAGCCCCTGCCAGCCTGCGGGCCTCCCTGGCTAAGGCTCACCTTCCCTTGTTCTAATTTAATTTTCTGACCTTTTCTCGTGACATCTTCACCCCCTTTATCCCGGTGCCTTGGCAGAGAACACCAAAGCATAATTACTTAACTATAAACCTCTCATGGAGATCTGCTTTTGACTTTGTTAGAAAACACTGTAATCAAATCCCTGAGAGTCAGGATCGATGGGCTGGGCCTGCCAGAGGAAATATATCACAGGATTAAGTGGTTTAGCAAGAAAGGCGGTCCCTGTGGGCCAGCAGAGGGACAGCAGAGTCAGAGGGATGGAACAGGAGGGCGGGGCTGTGCAAAAGAGCAGAGCGGTAGGGTGAGCAGCTGGGTGGAGCAGGCAGCTGGGTGGACGTGTAAGTGGGTGGGATGTCTAGAATGAGTGAGTGGGCAGGGCAGGTGAGTAACAGTAGCAAGGGGGCAGAGCAGACAGGTGGACAGCACAGTAGAAGGGCCACAGGATGGGCAGGTGAGCACAGGCATGTGAGTGGGGCAGCGGCGCAGGGCCGACAGACCATGCAGAGAGGTGGGCAACGTGGGCTACTAGAAAATCGAGCTAGCCATGTGGGAGTCAGCTGGCACGCGGATCCCCAGCAGACTTTCCTGGGCTCTGCTGTGAGAAGAAGCTCATGCTGGTCTTGGCATTGAGGTTCATTCTAGAACCTGTTCTTCACTGGCCAGATAGAGACTTGGCCTCAAACATACATTAACTGCAAGTGCAACTGGACATGATGCCCCAGGAGGGCAGTGCAGCAGATGCGTGGAGGTTGAGTCTTGGAGGGCTCACGACATAGGCCCAATAGCTCTGGCCTCAGGTCCTAATTCTGAAACCCCCACCTGCCAGGGGATGTGGCTGACACCACTGCACGGAAGGGTGTTTGCATCTGTACAGACTTCCTTTGTGTCATGCACTGCTTAAAAAGACCACTATGCATGTGCTAGCTCAGCCCTGCTTCATTTTATAATAGGGCTCCCCCAAAAAAGGGGACCCAGGCTTGTCTTGCAGGTCAGAGTTTGTATCAAGGTGCTGTGTGCCTCACTACAAACCTTATTCAAGGTTTTCTTTTTCCGTAGTTTTAGTTATGTGAGTTTAACCATGGTTCTAAAATATAAGCAGAACTTTCCAGAACTAATTTGTAAATTTTTAAAAATGTTCACTATTTTTATTATTAGTTATTGTTATGACTCTCTTTCTGTGCCTAATTTATAAATTCAGTCTTATCATAGGCATTGTATTAGTTATCTTCTTGCTGGGACAAAATACCTGACTAAAAGAAAAACTATTTAAGGGAAAAGGGTTTATTTTGCCTTAGTTTGAGTTCACAGTCTGTCTGGTAGGGGAAAGTGTGGCAGCAGGAACGGGAAGCAGAACTGGTCACACTCAGCCCACAGTGAGGAGCAGTCAATGAATGCTGCTGCTCGGCCAGTGCTCTCCCTTGGCCCATGAGAGAGTGCTCCCCATAGCTGAGGTGTATGGAGCACCAGCTACTTTCCCATCGCCAGAACAAAACACCTGACTAGAAGCAGCTTGGGGAAGGAAAGAGTTTACTTTGGCATACAGTTCCAGAGGGCAGAGTCCATCATGACGGAGAAGCCTGGCAGAAGCAGGAAGCTGGTGTCACACCACCACATCTCTGAGGAGGAAGAACGGTGAGTGGGGCTGGACTGTATAACTGTCAGCTGGCCTCCCGTGACCCCTCCTCCAGCATACTTTACTTCCTAAAGTTCCACAACCTTCCAGAACAGTGTTCACACTGGAGATTTATGTATGTAAATGTATGAGCCTATGGGGGGGGTCAATTTACATTCAAGCCAACACAATGGGTCTTTCCACCTCAATTAATCCAGCCAAGATAATCCCTGGCAGATGTGCCTGGAGGTTAGTCTAATCTAGATAAATCCATCACAGGTGACTACAGGTCCTGTCAAGTTGACAATTACTATAAGCCATCACAGGTATATAAGTATGCATGTATGTATGCATGCATGCATGCATGCATGCATGTAGGTAGGTGTGCATGGATGCATAGGCAAGAACAGTGTAGGTTCATGACTCTCTGAGGCTTCAAACATCCATGGAACATCTTGGAATATGTCCATGAAGATAAGGGTAGGGAGATACTGTATCTCTGGTATCTCTCAACACACTGAAACCGATTAGGCAGTAGTGGTCACCAGAGGCTGCGATTATTGTTAAGTGACTATTCGAGATTCAGTTGACAGGTGAACTCTAGAGATCTGATGTACGATATCATCCCATTTTGTGCCCTGCGAAACTGGTTGAGAGAGGGGTCATGGGCCTGAGTTTGATGCCCAGCACTGCACACACACATACACAAAACCCTTGTTTTTCAATTGCAGCATGGCAACTCATGCCTGCAATCCTAGCACTCAGAAGGCTGAGGTAGGAAGCAGCCTGGCCTATATAGTCTATAGTGAGATCCAGGCCAGTCAGCATGGGTTTCAGAGTGAAAGACAGAGAGGAAGTAGGAGAAGGAAAAGAGAAAAACTCAAAATTGGTTAGGAGAATAGATATGTTAAATGCTTTTAGCATGAAAAGTGGGGCTGGGGTGACATTCAATATGTTTATTGTCTTGGCCATGTTGATAATATCACAGAAATGTGCAAATGTTGACAATCACTGTGCATCTCTGTTTTTCAGTGCTGTCCCAATAAAACTTTGAAAGAACTACCAAAAAGGAAAACGGAAACTTGGTGGTAAGAGGCAGGTTACCCCGCTCACAGGTCCCCATTCTGAGCACAAACTCCTCAATAGGGAGACGAGTCACCCACATGGATTCTAGGGCCACAAACTGCATTTTCATTCATTTGAAGGCAGAGGCCAGGGCTGTGGGAGACACTTCCACCCCACTGAGAATTCTGATGATAGAACAAAGCTGCGCGTGTCAATCAAAGGGTAACTGGTACATGGTAAGCTGTTTCCTATCTTGTCCTGTGTGTCACATTCATCCAAAATTCCACATAATAATCTGCAAGTGTGCAACCCCCTTGCAAATTAAGACAAAAGCTCACCAAACCGCAAACTTTATTCTGACCTTGCAGCAGATCTCTAGAGCTGTGGATTCTACTGTATGATGCATAAAAAGTTTGAGCAGTCCTAATCTGAGAGTTCAAACCCTGAAACTTTACAAACACCCACATGGTGTATCACAAATGGAAGATTCCACCCCTCACCTCTTGTGATAGGTCTCTTTAAAACACACAGACATTAAAGTCATTCTCAGGCTAAGGATGGATACACGTGTCTGGAAAACATAAATGAATTTCATGTTTAGACCTTGAACTTTCCTCCAAGATATGTCAGGATGTAAATGCAAACATTCCAAAACCCGGAAAACATTGGTAATCTGAAATTCTGCTACTCCAAAACACTGCCAGTAGAGGATACTCAATCCATACATCTTTTAAAGTAAAATTGAGGTGCACAAAAGACATGTTCACATTTGCCCGGGCTTTTGTGCCCTCTTCACTGTATAGTTAAATGAAGAAACAACATTCTAGTTTGGCCAGCAACTGCATTTGTGAAAGGTTGAACCAACGTGTTTTATGCACCCTAATATAACAACATTGCTGCTTGGCTGGTACCATGGCAACCATTCAGGCTTCCTAACCAGCAGTCACATTGCTCCTAAATTTGCTTGGGATTGTTTTAAGCACGTAGCCCATGTTCACCCAGCTAACCCTCAGGGCAGTGCCATGTTAGTTATGATCACCTTCTCTCTACAGATGGGGAAACTGAGGAACAGCATCCCAATTTCTCAAAGCTACTCTGGATATTCCCCTTGCAAGTCGGAGCCCCCAAGCTCTGTGCTTTAGGGGACTGTCACAATTGAATTATGACCCTTAAAGCAAGTTACTGTAATTATTTCTCAATTTCTTGATTTGGGCAAGGAGGCAATCACGGCTCCTGTTCAGTGCAATTACGACAATCTGCACGGGTGCCCGTGTCAAAGTGAGCAGAAGGGCCAAGAAGCAGAGTACCCTACAGGTGGCAATTACCATATCTTTGTCTCACATCTACTGCTAGCACTGTAAGTTACTTGACAAAGAGCTATTGAACAGACAGTCTCCACAATTAAGTTTATGCATGCTCTCTTTTTCTGGAGAGAGTCAGAGAGAGAGAGAGAGAGAGAGAGAGAAAGAGACAGAAAATGGGCACGCCAGCAGCCTCTCTGCCACTGTGAATGAACTCCAGACACGTGCGCCCCCTTGTGGGCAAGTGCAGCATTATGCCCTTTGCGTCACTTTGTGTCTGGCTAAATGTGGGACCTGGAGAATCAAATGGGTGTTCTTAGGATTAGCAGGCAGGTGCCTTAACCACTAAGCCATCTCTCCAGCCCTGTGCATGCTCTTTTAAAAAATATTTTATTATTTATTTGCAAGGAGAGAGAGAGGAAGGTAGAGAGAGAGAATGGGGCACACCAGGGCCTCTACTACTACATATGAACTGCAAGTACATGTGCCACCTTGTGCATCTGGCTTTAAGTGGGTACTGGGGAATCGACCCTGAGTCCTTAGGCTTTGCAGGCAAGCACCTTCACCACTAACCCATCTTCCCAGCCCCATATGCACACTCTCGTGCTTCTTTCATTAAAGTTTCACAATACAGGGCTAAAGAGATCACTCAGCAGTTAAGACACTTGCCTGTGAAGGCTAAGGACTCAAGTTCTATTCTCAAGTACCCTCGTCAAGCCAGATGCACAAGGTGGCACATGAATCTGGAGTCCGTTTGCAGTGGCTGGAGGCCCTGACACACCCATTTTCTCTCTATGTCTGTGACTCTTTCTCTCTCTCAAATAAATAAACTATTTTTTAAAGTTTCATGATATACTTAGGGATCAAATGTTTATATTTTTAAATTCTTCTATTCACTGGGACTAATTAAAAATCACAAGATATGGTGGTTTTGCAACCATGGAGAATGGGGAGTGCAGAAAATCATGTACAGGCCTGAGCACCTACATCCAAAGACATTCAAGCATTTTTCTTTGTTTCAAAAACTTAAGACACTGGGGTTTGAAAAGTGTCTCGGTGGTTAGAGGTGCTTGCTTACAAAGCCTGCCACCCAGAGTTTAATCTCCCCTAGCACCATATAACCTGTATGTGTCACGGGGAGGCCAGATTGTCCTCTGATCTGTGTGCGCCCCTCCCACTCCACACTCCTACTTGTTATGTGAGACAGGTCCCAATATGGAGTCACCCAGGACAGCAGGATGGGGACAGAGACATAAGGAAGTGGATTATCCACATTCCTCAAGAAACTGCCCAGCCATTATCCCCTCCCTGCCTGCAATGCCCCCAGGTCATGGTTTCCTGCCCCTTATTTTATAAATCACCTGGTCTCTGTTCTGATGTCACACCCTGGCTATCTTAGATCTCCCCTTAAAGAACCTTTCTAATTTATCTCTTCCTTTCCTCACCTTCCCCCAAATGAAAGCCCTATAAAGCCCACTACCTGAGGAACTCAGGGGCTGTGCTCCTCTCTTGTGAGCCAGCCCTGGCAGCTTGTACTTTTCCCGAATAAAAGCTTTCATCTTTGCCTCAGAGTGGTCTGCCTGGTCGTGGTCACTCCCGAACCTTATACTACTGAGGCCCCTGGGCCATTGAACAGTCACTTTTAGAAGTCCAAAGACCAACTACCAAAGCTGGGACAGTCCGATGTTCATTCTCTCCTGGCATACCGTAGAAGTCCTATGTCCCCAGGACTTCCTGGTCTACTCCATATCACAGAAGTGACCCTCAGCCAATCAGCTTCTCCCTCACAGGAAATGGAAGGTAAGCCACAATAGCCAAGACAGGAAAAGGCATGGGAATCGACACTTGACCTCATGTGGTGCGTCCTCTTGCTGTAGGGGCCCCAGGCTGCCTCGCTTCCAGGGCATTCCACAGCTCAACTCAACACTGCTTCCCAATGTCCTGCCAGTGAATCTCCCCAGCTTAGAACCACCAGACTCCATCCACACGACCTGCTCTGAGACCCTCCCCTGCCACACCTTCTCCATCTGGTGCCAGAAACATCATGGCCCAGTGTCCATTCAACATGGGGTTAACCTCTGTTCAGTGAGGAAATTGTGTGTGTGTGTGTGTGTGTGTGTGTGTGTGTGTGTGTGTACACATGTGCTGAGATTACAAGCAACCACTATGCCTGGCCTTTTAACATGGGTTCTGGGGATTGAACTCAAATCCTCACCATTGCAAGGCAAAAACTTTATCAGCTGTTATCTCCCCACTGTGTCAAATCACCCAGGCTGGAATCCCTAGCTGAAATCTGCCTCCTGGGTATGGAGCCCCTCTATGAAGGAGACGGAGGACAGGCTGCTCCCACCTGAACCCCAGACTCCACAGGTTCAGCTCCTCAGGCTGGGAATCCCACAGACCTTCACCTGCCCTCCCCTCCCTGCACACCTGCTGCTCTGGCATTCACGTAGTGACCACACACATGCTGGCAGGTGCCATCCTCACCTTCCTTCCTTCTGGGTTCCATCGCCCAGCTCCTGTAATCACCCTTGGTATCCATCACATGACACTTCCATGATGTTAGTAACAATCCCCATGGGGACCTGGCACCTTTCCCCACCCCAGGCTCAGCAGACATTGAAGATCTGCCCGCCATCTCCACATCTGAGGAGAGAGTCCTTAAATGTCAGCACCTTCTGCCTCAATGCTCTGAAGCATGACCCTCTCCTCTGTCCACCTTAGGCCAGCCCTCATCCCTTCCACCTGGATGGTGGCAGCCTCCTAAGACTTCAGAATATGGGCTCCTGCCCTACCCTCTCCTCGGTTTGCCATTGAAACCCCATGGGGGTCCCCAGAGCACTCAGGAATGTGACCCTCCCTGGGCACAGCCTCCTGATGGACTTGTCACCTTGACAGCCCTCATGCTGACCACCATGGCACACATGCTTTGCTGCCAGTCCCTGCACCATCCCACCCCTGTGCATGCTGGGAACCCAGAATAGCCACCCTCCACCTTGGCTGGCTGCTATGGCTTGAATGTGCACCCCCAAAGTCCATGTGTTATAAATTTGATCCCCAAATCGAATCCGTTGCTGGTATGTGGAGGCAGGGACTCTGGGAGGTAATTAGAATTAGATGACATCATGGTGGTCATTAGGTCTCACAAGAAGAAGAGGTCCAGACTATGCTTGGTCTTTCTCACAATGTGATCCCTCTGCCATGTCATGATGTGACAAGACCCTCACTAGTCTTATGTTCTTGGACTCTACATATTTCAGAACCTCTGTTCTTTATAAATTACCCAGTTTCTGGTGTGCACTTACAATAACAGAAAGTGAACTAAGACCCTGGCAGATCCCTACTTTAGCTCTGAGACCTTGCTGCGTGCTCCTTCCTCCAACAGCCAGTTATTTTCCTCTAGATCTTCCAGCACCTGGGCTTCCTCTACCAAAGCACTGATCACGTGGGACTAGAATTTCATCAGCTTCTCAGTCTGTCACCGAGACCATGTGCTCCAGAGAAAAGAACCATAGGCCCTGGCTTGGGGCACATGTAATATACTGAAGATGCCATCCTTCATGCCAGGGGTCCAAGTTCTGCCAACCATGGCAACCTCTACTAGGAAGACTGAGAGAAACTCACGTGCCTCTTTTGTACCAGGTTGGTGTGACAGCTCTCAGCAGACAGGGCCTTGTTGCCATTCTGTCCCCAGGCATATTTACAGGGCCACACTTTGCCTTGGGAGATGTGGTGGTTTGATCCAGGTGTCCCCCATAAACTTCTGTGTTCTGAATGCAGGGTCCCCAGCTGGTGGCAATTTGAGAATTAGAAATTCCTGGAGGCGGTGTACTGTTGGGGGCAGGCTTATGGGTGTTACAACCAGCTTCCCCTTGCCAGTGTTTGGCACACTCTCCTGCTGCTGTTGTCCACCTTATGTTGTGGCCAGGGGGTGATGTCCACCTTCTGCCCATGCCATTGTTTTCCCCTGACATCATGGAGTTCCCCCTCAAGACTATAAGCCAAAATAAACCCTTTCCTTCCACAGGCTGCTCTTGGTCCGGTGTTTCTTGCCAGCAACATGAAGGTGACTGCAACGTGAGCTGTGGAAGGTGAGGACGTGGGAAGACCGCCTCTTCCAGGACCAAAGGCAGAACCCAGTTCAGTCCTGTGTGCTGTTGGGTCCACAGATGACTCTCCTGAGCCCAGGGAAGCTTCCGGTCATGGGATCTCCTTCTGCACCAGCATTGCTCCAACAGTCCTTTCCACACCCAGGATGGGCTTGCCTGGCTCTGCCCTTCTCTGACACGCTTCTGCCTCAACCTTACCGCCCGTCCCACCCACACCCACCTGCTCATAATCCTGGTCCCGTGTGTTCGTCCAGTTCCAGTTGACCTCCCGCTCCCTTCTCACAGCCCAGTCCCCAGCCTAAGCTTGAGACTGAGCTTGGCCTTGAGGCCCAGTCCATCCTGACTCCCAGGTGTCCTGCTTCTCACAGTTAGTTGGGTAAACCCTCCCAAATGCTCTGGCACCCACCTCGGGGCTGCGCTGGGATCGTCCTTCGCCCCAAGCCCTGACTTCTGAGCTTGGGCTCAGGAGCCACGCTCACTCCCTGCTCGTTCCCTCCTGTCTGAGTGCACACAGACACTCTCTGTCACCTCCAGGGCCTTGCAGGATAGGGACACCAGTCCCACTGTCCCACTCATTCCCATGAGGGTGCCCAGGGCATCTCAATACCAAGTCCACCAGGAAATCCTGACCTCAGACCTAGTTAAAAGCCCCAGATCCTAAGCAAGGAACATGGACAGAAAGCCTGATACCCCTTCTTGTGTTTAGAATGCAAAACGTCCCCATCGGCCTGTCCTTTGCTTCACACTAGTGGCAAATCCATCTCATTAGCCTGGGGGAGCTGCCTGCTCTCATCACCCGTCTGACACCATGCCACATCCAAAACCTCCTCGTAAGGACAGGGAAGGAGAGTAAACCGTATTCTGGAAAAATCCTCACCCATTCCTAGAATTCCCTGCCTTCACTTGTGAATAATCCTTCCATCCATAAAACAAGTTGTCCAAAAATTCCCAGGCTACAACTTGAGAAGCTGCCACCCACCCTGGGGTGTATACAACTGTCCTTTTCTTAAATCAGTCTTCCCCCCACCCCATCTCCATCCCTCCCTCCTTTCTTCTCCCTCTTTCTCTGTATTCCCCTCCTCCATCCCATTCTCTCTTCTCTCTTCCCCTGTTTAAATTGGTATTAAAACCTTATTTTATGCACAAGGGGGTGCATGCATCTGGTGTTTGTTTGCAGTGGCTGCATGCCCTGGTGTGCCCATTCTCTCTCTCTCTGCCTCTTTCTCTCTCAAATAAATAAATAAATAAATAAATATGACTTAAAAAAGAAACAAGCAAACAATAAAACAAAAGATCCAAAAAAACCCCTTATTTTAAATAAGCTCCAAGTTTGATTTGTATTGATTTGTCCTAAAATTCTTTTTCTATTCATTTATTTTGTTTTTTAATTAATTAATTAATTAATTTTTTTATTTGAGAGTGGCAGACAGAGAATAGACTTCTCTGAAAATAAATTTTCAACTGTCTCCTGTTGCCATGGGTAGGGTCCTGGGAGGCGATGAGGTCACAGGGGTGAAATGTGGCGAATGGGGTTAGTGCTCTGATGAAAGGGACCTTGGACCTTATGAGGACATAGTAGAATGTGCCGCCGATGAGCGGGGAGCAGTGCTCGTCCCACTCCAAACCCACCGGTGGAACCAACCAACATGGAACCCCCAGTCTCCAAAACCATAAGAAAGGAATTATATCGAAATCCCTCAGATTATGGGATTTTTTTTTTTGTTACAGCAGCTTGAACCAATGTGATGGCTAATCTTCTTTGCTTGGAATTTATACCCACCATGGAAACGACACTCCAAGCATGTCTGTGAGGGAGTTTCTAGGGTAGAAGGACCCCCTCTGACTGTGTGCGGCACTATGGCATGGGCTGGGGGTTCTGGGCTGTATACAAAGGAGAAAGTGAGCTGAGCAGCTGCGTTCACCTCTCTGCTTCCTGACTGTGGATGTGATATGACCACACCTCACGCTCCTGCTGCCGCTACTCTCCTGCATGATGAACTGTGTCCTTGACTGTGAGTCAAGGTCAACCCTTCCTTCCTTCCTTCTGTAAGTTGTTTTGTCAGGTATTGTCATCCCATCAACAAGAGTAATTAATACATCTAAAACAATTTCCTTTCACTTACCTTGAAATTATCAGAATTTTGACGCCAACCATACCTATTAAGTGTTGCTTCTCAAGGGCTGAGCAGCATGTGGTGCTGCTGCTTGAAGTTAGGCAAAAATACAGTGATCAGGGCTGGAGAGATGGTTTAGTTGTTAAGGTGCTTGTCTGCAAAGCCAAAGGACCCAGATTTGATTCCCCAGGACCCACGGAAGCCAGATGCACAAGGGGGCACATGCATCTGGAGTTCGTTTGCAGTGGCTGGATGTCCTGGCGCACCCATTCTCTATCTATCTCTCTCTCTCTACCTGCCTATTTCTGTATCTCTCTCTCTCAAATAAATAAATAAAATATTAAAAATACAATGATCAAAATCACTATGTTCAGATGTATACAAGAGTTTTGTTTTTAATTGATGATGCTAGATGAGGGGCTTCTGCGCCTCTCAGCTTGTGTGGAAAATGCCACAGAAAGGAGGCAACTTGGAACATTATCCTCTGGTTTTGACACAAGCCCAGGAGGAAAAAACAAAAGCTAAGAGCCGGGTGTGGTGGCACACACCTTTAATCCCAGCACTTGGGAGGCAGAGGTAGGAGGATTGCTGTGAGTTCGAGGCCATCCTGAGACTACAAAGTTAATTCCAGGTCAGCCTGAGCTAGAGTGAGACCCTACCTCGAAAAACAAAAAAAAAAAAAAACAAAACAAAACCAAGAGGCCCAGGTGAAACAACTGGACAATTAACCACACCCCACCCCACAAAGGCTTCAAACACCCCACTGGACCTGAACACACTGGACCTGTGCTCTCAGGGAGACCTTGCAAACCGCCAAGCTGTCCTGTGGCTCCGAAGGAACCAGGCTGGTCCGTCCTCTCCGTGGCGGCAGATATGCCCCATAAGCTTGAAGGAAGCGACAGGGGAATGGAGCCATGCTGGCTCTCTGGAACGCATTGCAGGTAAGCAGCTGCTGGCCTTTCCAGAGTCCTGGCTTCACTTGCTGGGTGTCCATGACTCAGCCATCAGCTAGTTTTTATGTCAATATTAAAGAATTTTGTTTTGATTTTAATTGCCATGGAGTAATCTTACACACTTATGGGTGCAGTGTGGCAACTGAATACTGTATGTATCTGGTTACGTACTTATCCTTTGCCCACGACATAGACAATGTGTAACGACCAAGTCAGAGAATTCCTTAAAACTTGCTATTTCTTTATGTTGGGAAACTGTGAACTTCTAGTTCTTTATAGGGTACATATAAGGATTCCTATAATTCTAGCACTTGAGAAGCTGAGGCAGCAGGATCATGAGTTTGAAGTTAGCCTGGACTATGTGGCAAGACCCTATCTCAACAATATAATTAATGTAAGAATATAAAATTGTTGAAAACTATAGTCACCTGCTATAGAATATTAGAGCCAGTTCCTCCCTAACTGCTTTTACATGTCCAATATACTTCTTTAAAGTATGATTAGGGGTATAGGAGACAGGTGTGGGCTGGAACTACAGTGCCAGGAGCTGCTGGAATTGTGACAGTTTAAGGTCAAAAATGGAGTCATTCACATCATGCCCAACTAAAACGGAGCCGAGATGCCATTGAGGAAAGCACTTGGGTTGCACATGCCTGTTCTAAACCTGTCTCACAGGCACGTCTAGACCTACAAGGGTCTCACTGTCATTGCACACTTCGGAGTCTTCTAGTAACTCCTGACTCCTGCCAGCCAGAGCTCATCTCTTCTAGTAAGATGCCACCACGGCAAACAAGTTGTCTTTCCAAACAATGTGCCTAGCCTCTTCCTTCCCCATCAAACCTAACCATTTTCTGTCCTTCAAACACATGCCAGACCACCCTGGTGTACGCAGACTGCGATTCTACTCCTTACATATTACTCTCAAGTGACCCCACTGCTTGGAGAGCCCTGTCATCTCAATGGACAGCGTTTACACACTCTTAAAGAACAAGGTGAATGGGATTGGCAGCGAGAGATGGAAAGACAAGAGTCTCAAGACCAGGGCCAGCAACCAAGGGTGGGGAGAAGGGAGCCGTCAGCCAGGACACTGAGGTTGAACTACAAATGCAGTGATGAGAGACAAAGCGGAGTCCTGCAATCACACCACCGGACACGAGGGACCAGCCCCGCCGCAGGTGGTATGTGCTGAATGCGTCAATGGACAGTGCATTCAGTAGCAAAGACGTCATCGGTGACCTTGAGGAGGACGGCCTGGACAGTGGTGTCTGCAGAAACTGGGGTCAAGGCAGACTGGGCGCAGGGGAATGGAGAGTGACTCCTCTTACGGGAGCTTTACGCAGACAGAAAGTGGAAGGCACCAGGCACAGGTAGGACCGTGAGACGCTGGGGGGATGCAGAAAGAGGAGAGATGAAAAGTTTCCTGGACAGGAAAGACTAGATTCCCTTCTTAAACTGGTCTGAATGCTGGTGATCCAAAGTGCCCACTAGAAGCTTGCTGGCGACCACTGTCACGTGACCGGAAGTGGGGCTGGGTTTCCTCCAGCTTTGTTCATGCTTAGGTGAGAAGCAGGAAGACGCCGTATCTGGAATGTGGCTTTGTCTGCAAATGTTACAAAGCCAAGAATACTTTAAGAGAAGGCAGCCGGGTGAGGGACAGCGAGACAACAGTAGGCCTGACAAGGCAGCAGCTTCAGTGGGCAGAAGGTCTTGGGTGGGGTGAAGGAGTTCTGGAATGCAGATACTGATAAAAGGGAGTTAAATGGTATGATGCTCAGATAGATTATGCACGGGTTAAGGCTGCTGGTAAGTGGCACTGTGACTTGACTGACTCCTCTACGAGTTTTGGTGGGGGAACCGTGACTATCAAACCATATGTTGATGGTTGTGGGAGGTGCAGCCTTTGGGTTAATCAAGGTCAAGAGGGTATGGCCCCCATTATGGTATTATAGACTGTCTCCCCACATGCTGTCCCCCATGCTATGATACAGCAGCAAGGTCCTCTCTAGATGCCAAACAATGCCACGTTCTAGGGATTCCCAGCCTCCAGAACCATGAGCAGAACACACTTCTTATAAACTACACAGTTTTCTGGCATTTTTATTATAGCAACAGAAAACACACCAAAATAAAGGTCTAATAGTTGAGAAATAAAGTTATCAAAGAAAAATCCACTTGGTGAATGCTTTCTAAAAACCTTGAGAGCTGTTGCCAAATTGATGGGAGATTCTGAAGAACTTGAATCCCTGTCACGGGAGTTCCTGAGGTGCATGCCAAGGTAACGTGTAGATTTTGCTGTTTTGGTGAGAGAAGAGCTCCCAGGTCTTGAGACCTTTGACACTAGCAGGTGATGCCACAAGAGCCAGTGACAGAAGTCTTGGTCACAGCTGTGGAAACCAGGATACAGAACCAACTCAGAGTCTGAGCATCCCACCTCTTCCAGAAGTGTTGTCTGTAGAATGAGAGGAACATGGTGTTTTTTTTGGGGAAGTTGTGGGACCTTTAGAAGATGGAGCCTCACTGGAGGAAGTCAGTTACTGGGGGAGGGGAGCTTGGGCGATGACAAAGCATGACCTCATTTCCTGTCAGCTGTCAGCCTCCTGGCTGCAGAGGCAATGTGACCAGCTGTCTCCTGCTCTCACCACCATGGTGTCACCATGGCATGAGGGACTAGATTCCCTTCTTAAACTTGAGCCAAAATAAACCCTTCCTCCCTTGATTTGCTTTTTGTCAGATATTTGATCACAGCAACAGGGAAGTTAATGAATACAGTTAGTTTGGTTCAACTCAGGAAGGTGTCTCCAGCTTTCAGAAACAAGTGGAAACGCAACTGTATGTGCAGAACTTGCTGAAAACATTCCACACGAGTGGCGCTGACAGCTGAGTTTAAACTAAATGTGTGAGGTCAACTAAGGCTCTGTATGGAAGCGGCTGGAGATCAGCCGTGTGCTGTGGTGCTTGAATCACACGTCCTCTGTAAGCCCGTGTGTTCGGAATGCTTGCTCCTCAGTTCGTAGCAATTTGGGAGGTGGAGCATTGCCGGGGGTGGACCTTGAGGTTTAGGACCCCCTAGTTTGCCAGTGTTAGTCAGGTCACTCTCCTACTGGTGTTGTCACCTGCTGTGGCAGAGGAGATGTCCAGCCTCTGCGCACGCCATGCTTTCCTCTGCCATCATGAAGCTTTCCCTAGAGACTGCCAGCCAAAATAAACCCTTTCCTCTCGTCAGCTGCTTCTGGTCAGGTGCTTTGTCCCTGCAACACAAAGGTAACTGCAACATGCACTATGGTTAAACGGAAACTAGACTATGTGCAAAAGGGAGAAGAGAACATTCTAGAACCAGGGGCCATGACCCTGCCTGCAGGCCTCTGTCCTCAGGGGAGCCCCGCAGGAGTTCATAGATACTTTCCTGGTCTCGGGCAGCTGTTGCATGTGGCATGAATGAGCTTCCACCAGTCCCACAATCCCAGAGAAAACCTCACAGTCGCAGAAAATAAGGTGGAAGGAAGCAAATCAACCCAGCAAGGCTCCTCCTGTCCAGCAAGGCTGGGCAAGCTGGTTTTGTTATTCTGAACTTCCATGAGTCAGTGTTTTTAGCCTCACAGCCATCCGGAGAGTCAAAATCAATTTGATGTTGAAAATGATGTGAAAATTACCATGTCAAAGGCCATTCTGTAATTTCCATTTTTTGAAAATCCAATGACCACAGTCTTCTTGGAGAAGTTCACTTTTGGGCAGAATTCAAATTCGCTCTTTCTTTGAATTGCGCAATCAGAATTTATTTCAGGTTTTCAGGAAGTGGCCATTCATTTTTGCATGAAAAGCGCAGTCAAAAGAGATAACTCATAGGCAGTTTGTTTTTAAGTTCTGAGTATGTTGAAGAGATTTACAGTGCACACAAATTAATTGCAGGTGCTCCAATGTCCCAATAAATACCTCTTAAATTGGAACCATTTTAAGTGAAAAATGCACCTCACCTACAAATAGCTTGGCTTAGTAGTACAGTAGGCTTCGTAGGACTGTAGAGTGTGGGCTCTTGGCTCACACTCATGTGGCTCACAGGGTAACGTGCCCATTGTTATGCCCAGCATCCTAGCAGTCTCTTTACCACATATTCCTAACCTGAGAGGAATTTGAAGATTCTGCTGTATGCATATTATTATTGCACCCTTATAAAGTCTAAAAATAATAAGCCAAACCAATGCAATGCAGGGATAAAAATATGCAAAAATATAAGTATACCTATCTAAATGTATTTTTAGGAGATGGGGGATCATTGTGCTGAATTTTCAAATCAGCACCTCTCGTGCAATTGAAGGAAAGACCTGCCTTACCTGGCATGACTCTGATGGGTGTGTGTGCCATGTCCATTCCACCCGCAGGTGTCTGCAGAGAAGGGCCACCACCTACAGCGCTCCCTGTGACCCTACTCCCCATGGTTGGTTTAGGGGTATACATGTGACCAAAGTGAAGCCAGTCGTTGGTGTTCCACGAGGTCTAAATGATGACAGTGGAAATCATCTTCCCTTCCTGGGTCAGTGAGCTCGCCGCAGAGACCTGGAGCTGCTTACGTGAAGCATCAAGCTGAGAAGGAAGTCTCCACAGACGAGAACCATGCCAAGAGAAAGGACAGACATAGACTCAGCTGCTTCCGGAGCGCTCACCACGTCCTCTGCCTTGTTCATGTGCCAGGACATTGCTTTCTGAGGCTATTAGATCTGAGCTCCATCAAGCATCCTTGCCAGACCCTGACAGGACTGCATCGTCCACTTTCCTTATTGCTGTGACCCTATAAAGAGGGTGTGAACTATCTGTCCCAGGAAGCCTCTAGAAATTGTACCAAGGGCATATGGCAAATAAACAGACACGAGTTGTTCAAGAAAATCAATCAAGTCTTGCTGAGCACGACTCAGAAGGAACAGCAGGTCTGTGGCACTTGAGCTGTAACTTGTTCCCTCTCTCCTTTCCAATTCTCATTGGTTCATCTTAAGGAAGTTCTCCTGCGTAAGGGGATGTGCTCCAAACATGGACGTCCTCTTCCTTCTGGTCAAGGGATCTGGTCAAGGGACACGGCATCTCTTTGGTACAGGCTGACCATTGGCATTTCTCGTCTCCTCCAAATCCAGTTCCAGAGCCAGACTCCAGATGAAGGTGGCTGAGAGGAGGGTGGACCCCTCTTCTTCAGAGCGCTACATCACAGGACTTGACCACCTTCCTCCAGCTTGCTTACCAGATAGAGATTTCATGCTGGAGACTATCATTTACCAGGTCAGAGGCTGTCTCCTCTACTCAATGCCTGTAGCCATTTGCCTAGGATGTTCAACTGTTTTCTGTACAATAAAAATTCTAGAAGCTATATACTTGTAAGAAAAGAGGTTTGCTTGGCTCACAGTTCTGGAGGCTCGAGGACATGGTCAGCATAACCTTGGCCTTGGTGTGAATCTCATGGCTGACAGAATGAGTGGTGGGAACACGAGATCACATTGTAGGACAGGAAGCCAAAGAAGGCGGGAGTGGCCAGGATGGCTTCTTTATGTGAGGGCTTTGGGGTAATATAGTCCAGCTTCCCCCTGCCGGATCTCAGCTCAATCTCTTGATGCTCTCTGACAGCTGTGGTGGTAAGATAGGATGTCCAACCTCTGCTCTACCATCCTCTCCCTGCCATCATAAGGTGTGCCCTCAGACTATAACCAAAATAAACCCTCTTCTCTTATCAGCTACTTTTAGTCAGGTGCTTTGTCCCAGCAACATGAAGGTGACTATAGCAATATACTTTTATTGTTAGGCTGGTTTATATGAAAATACAATATATTTAACCATTACAATACAAAGGAGGTGGCTGAGAACAAAGCTTTTGGGAAAATGATACCAGATGGCAAGCAAATCCATAGGATTAAATTAAAAAAAAAAAAAAAAAAGCTGGAGAGATGTCTTAGCAGTTAAGGCGCCTGGCTGCTAAGCCTAAGAACGCCCATTCAATTCTCCAGGTCCCATGTTTAGCCAGATGTAAAGTGATGCAAAGGTGCAATGCCACACTTGCCCACAAGGGGGTGCATGTGTCTGGACTTCATTCACAGTGGCTGAGAGGCTGCTGAGATGCCCATTCTCTATCTGTCTCTGTCTCTGTCTCTGTCTCTCTCTCTCTCTGACTTTGACTCTCTCTCTCAAAAAAAAAAAAAAAAAAAAAAGAGCCAGCATGGTGGTGCATGTTTTTAATCCCAGCACTTGGGAGGCAGAGGTAGAAGGATCACCATGAATTTGAGACCTGAGACTACTTAGTGAAACCAGGTCAGCCTTGACTAGAGTGAGACCCTACCTCAAAAAACCAAAACCAAACAAACAACAACAACAACAAAAAAAACAAAACTAGAGATAGTAAATAAAAAGGTCATTATAACAAATTAAAAATATGTACTTTTTATTTCTTCAGCTTATTTAAATATAATATGAAAATTATATAAGTTAGTAATTATAAATTGTGTTCATAGGTATGTAACATTACAGATATGCAGAAGGCAAAACCAAATGCTCATGTCTTCATTCCAGAGCCTGTGACTATGTAGTTACATGGTAAAGGAAAACTTAAAAGTTGCAAATCAGATGAGCTTGTGATATCAAAATAATTCTAGATAAGCCAAGAATAATAATTATAATCATAAGTGGCCTTAAAGGTAACAGAAGGATGCAAAAGAAAGAACTGAGGAGGCAACAGTGTGACGCGTCCTTGGCCTGGTGTTGCTGTCTGAGGATGAAGGTCTCCCTGAGCCAAGGAATGCAGATGGCTTTCAGAAACTGGAAAGGGCAAGGACACAGATCCTCCCCAGAGTCTGCACAGAGCAGAGTCCTGCCAACTTGATTTCAGGTCAGTGAGACCCATTCAGACTCCTGAACTCAGAAACTATACAAAATTGTATTACATAAGCCACTAAATTTATGCTAATTTGTCATCACAGCAACTTAAAAGTAAGAGAAGGTGTAAAACAATAATGGTACCAAGGGAGGGGCAAAGGACTAGACCTTCGAGCACATTCTTTATCTCACTGGAACTGAGTTACTGTAAATATGGAGTTGACTCTGGTAAGTTGAGTTGTCTGTGATAATGGAGGGAACACTGCCAAAACTGTCACACAATCTGCAAACCTGTCAAAATCAACTTTTGGGGAACTGTAAAATTTAGTCAGAAATGTACAACAACCAAGGAATTCTTCATGAAGAATGAAGTCGTTGAATTTTAGGAACAGAGTGTGATGGAATATTAAACCACCTGTTTCCCACACCCTCCTCTCTAACTCAGTGTTCCATAAACATGGCACTCCACATTACTGGTACAGTTTGATGGCACCAGAAAGAACAAGAAGAACCTTATTCCCAAAAAATTACAGTCACCTGTCTTGACCTGTCTGAAGGCTTGATTTGTTTCACCTGCCCTGGAGCTCCCCGCTCCCCACTCCCCACCAAGTCAGTGATTTCCTCAATATTTGTCAAAATACTTTAAAGGGAAATATATTCAAGTTAGCTACCTGGGGGGAAAGTATGGCAGTTGGGGAAAGTTATGCAATAAACAAACCCAAAATTTGGGGGAGGAAGAGGCTAGAAAAGAATATGCTTGGGGAACAAAGGACCTTGAAAAGCTCCCTGTGTATACCAAGGAACTTAGGAAGCAATGAGTATGCCTAGGACTTTTCATATGCTCAGATCATATGAAAAGACACAAAGATTTCACCTCTGGCAGACATCTGGACTCTGTGCAAGTAGGAGGTAAAGGCTAAGATGGAGTTATGAGCAGCCCAGCTAAGCACTGAAGAACGGCTCCATCTCACAGCTGATGTGCCAAGACTGGGGCAGCATTTTTTTTGTCTTCATCCTAGACATTAAAGAACCACTTTGTCAAATCACTAGCTGGCTATTAAACTGAAAGAATAGAGACTTCAGTTGCCATATACAATGAAGAATGCACACTTTGAAAAAAATAATTTAGAAATTTCACTAAAAAGCAACATCAGTACCAGGAGTAGGGTCTGGGAAGGTGCTCAGTGGTCAAAGGCACTTGCTTGCAAAACCTGCTGGTTACAGTTCAATTACCAAGCCACCACATCTGCCAGATACAAAAACTGGTATAATCATGTGACATGAGGCCCTTCCCTCCCTCACACACATATGAAAATAAATAAAAATTCCCAACAAAGCAGTTCTAAACTCTGGGGAAGAGAAGAGTCTTATTTCTATAATCATCACATTGTAATATTAATTTTTTTCCTTTTCAACAAAAACTGAGGCATGAAAAAATGAAATATAGTCAATCTTCAGGAAAGAGAAAAACAAACTGTTGCTGAGTAAGCCTAAACCTTAGATATTGCAAAATAAAGAGTTTAGATCAGTTGTCTTAAATGTGACCAAAAAGCTAAAGAAACAATGGATAAGGACTAAGAGAAAATAACAGAAGGATATGTTACCAAATAGGAGACACCACTAAAGAGATAGAAATGAGAGAAAAGAATTAGCATTTTCAAATTAACAAGAATAACTACAATAAAAAATTCAACAGATGAATTCAAAAGATTTGAGCAGAAAAAGGAATCAGCAAACTTAAAAGTAGTCTGGTTTTTCAATCTGATGGTCAGAGGGGAAAGGGAAGAAGAATGAACAGAGCCTACAAGATTTGGAGACATCAAGTACATCAAAACATGCATAATGTGAGAGAGGAGAGAAATAGACAGAAAGGGTATTTGAATAAATAATGACTCAAAATCCCTACATATGATTTTTTAAAAAATACATGAATCTACCTATATAAGGAGATCCATAAACTCCAAATTTAATAACCTTAAAGAAATACAGTCTGGGACACACTGTAATCAAATTATGCAAACTATGAAAAGACAGAAAATCTTGAGAGCAATGAGAAAGAAGCTACAAGCCACAAACATGGCTCCTTATTGAGAATGATGGCTGATCCTCATCAACACTAGGGCAGTCTGGTGTGTTCAAACTACTGAAAGAAAGAGTTATCAACTGGAAATCTTACAGCTAAAAAATACATAAGAAATTAAGACATTCACAAGGGAGCTTGTATCAACCTATTCTCTAATAAATATTAAAGGAGGTCCTTTTGGTTGAAATAAAAGGGCCCTGAATAATAACTCAAAACCATATGAATAAAGAAAACAGTAAAGATGACCACACATTCTTGGTTCCTAACACCTTGTTTTTTTCTTTTGAGAATTAGTAAAAATCCCAAAACAATAATTATAGGCTGAGAGTGGTGATACACACCTGTAATGCCAGCACTCAGGAGGTTGAGGCAGGAGTACAAAGAGGTAAAGGCCAGGCTGAGCCACATAGCACATTCTAAGCCACCATGTACTAGCTGAGACCCTATCTATCTCAAATCAAACAAACAAAAATAACTTAATAACTATAAATTTATTTAAATGCACACCATGTATTAAGATGTGATGTGTGACAATGATATTTTAAAGTATGTAGAAGATAAAACTATAAAGTGAAGTTTTTGTATGTCATTGAAACCAAGTTGATGTTAATTCGAACTGGATGGTTATATGTTTAAGATAATAGTTGTAACCTCTAGGGTGACACTAAGAATCACCTTAAAATATACAGAGATAGAAACAAAAACAATTAGTCAATATAGTACACTAGAGAAACATCAGCTAAGGAGAAACGGTGGTGGCATTTTAGAGATCGAGGAATAAAAAGCAATCCAAACTGCACAAAACATAACAATGGCAAGACTCTCTCCCTCCTTATGAGGATTTACTTTCAATTAAATGGTATAATTAAAAGGCAGATATTGACAGAATGGATTCAAAAACGACAAAACATGATCCAATTATATGCTGTGTAGCTGGGAATTAGTAAGATTACTATGAGTTTGAGGCCAGCCTGGGGCTACAAAGTGAGTTCCAGGAGGTCAGACTGGGCTAGAGTGTGATCCTGCCTCCAAAACAAACAAACAAACAGCAAATAATACAGTTATATGCTGTCTATGAAAGAACAAATTTATATCTGAGAAAGCATATAGATTGAATGTGGAAAGAAAGAAAAGGAAATTTCCATGCAAAAAGTAATTAGAAGAGATCTGGGATGGCTATACTCATGTCTAATAAAATAGACTAAAGTCAAAAACTTTCTACCAAGAAGGGCGTCACATATTGATGAATAGGTCAATACATCAAGAATATACAAGTATACACATACATGCTTCTAACAACACAGTCTCAAACTATGTGAAGTAAAAATGACATAGATAAAAAGTCAAATGCAATTCTTCAGTCTTTTTTGAGAAATTCAATATCCCACTTTTAATAATGGATAGAACAACTGACCAGAACATCAACAAGAAAACACAAGACGTGAGCAACATCAGACACCAGCTACCCTAAGAGGCAGATATAGAATAACCTGCCCTGCTGCAGCAGGATACGTACTGTCCTCATGTCCAGTGTCATAGGATGTCAGCTCATAACAAGCCTGATGCAACCCCTTGATCTTGGACCAGAACAGAGAGCCAAAATAAGCCTTTGTTCCCCCTTATATCTAACCCAGCCCATCGCATTATAACTAACTACAGAAGTCAGACCAAGATAGTGGCCAAAGAGGAGCCAGCCCAGGGTGGAGGTACTGTGTGCCAAGGTAGCTCAAAGGTGCCATATAGCAGGGCCAGGAATGCAAATCTGACTGCACACATCTAACAGGAGGGAGACTGAGCTCAGTCACTTCCACCCAGAGTCAAATCACAGCCATTCAGAATGAGTCAGTTTTGTCGTCCCCAGTTAAATCCCAGCTGAACAGCTCCAGCCAGGGCTGTTTCAGAAAGGGCAGGAGAGGCCAAAGTCAACCCACCAACATCTCCTGCAGTCTACATCACATTTTAAAAAATATATTTATTTATTTATTTCTCTTCTCTCTCTCTCTCTCTCTGTGTGTGTGTGTGTGTGTGTGTGTGTGTGTGCATGCGTGTGCAAGTTGAAAACAAATGCTGGATGCATGTATCACTTTTGTATTTGATTTTATGTAGGTGATGGGGAATTGAACTTGGGCCAGTAGCCTTTGCAAGCATGCACCTTTAACTACTAAGCCATCTCTCCAGCCCCACATTATACTTTTTAAATTCTGAAAATTCTTGCAAAATTAATCATTTCTTGTTCTCTTGAAAAACTAAAAGATCTGGTGATGCTGGCCCTTCATCTCCTACCAACAACATTTGCCACAAAGGATAAGTTATAAGATCTTAAAAAATGCTATTTGTATTATCATTTGCTTTCTATTTCCTTTGGATTAATTAATTCCCACTTTTTTCGGTAACTTTTTCTCCACGCGTATGTGTGTTATGTATGTGCAGGTGGGAGAGTTAATGCATGAGTGTTTGTGTGTATGAGGGCCAGAGACTGGTGCCTTTCTCCTTCCCTTTCTTCTTCATTCCTGGAGCCTGGGTCTCTCATCTGAGCCCAAAGCTTGCCAACTTAGCTAGTCTAACTAGGCAGTTTTCCCCACAGACTCCCTGTCTCTACCTTCCAAGTCCTGGGATTACAGGCAGACTGCAAGTCTACCTGGCAGGTTCGTGGGTTCTGGGGATCCAATCTCCGGTCCTCACACTTGTGCAGTAAGGCTTTCCCAAAGGAACCATCTTCCCAGCTCCTCTTCTGACTCCTTAGAAGCAAGAAAATGATCTCTTTCGTTTTCAGACTGTCTTTTCTCATATATTTCCATCAAAGTTTTGATATTTGGCATTTTTGTGAGTTTGTATTTTTTTATTTTATTTATTTATTTTGAGAGAGATAGAGAAAAAGAGAGAGAGATAGAGAGACAGATAGAGAATGGATGTGCCAGCAGCCTCTCAGCCACTATGAACAAACTCCAGACGCGTGCCCCCTTGTGGGCAAGTGTGACATTGCGCCGTGGGACCTGGAGATTGGAACTGGTGTTCTTAGGCTTGGCAGGCAGGCGCCTTAACCACAAGCCATCTCTCCAGCCAGCCCTTTCTTTCTTTCTTTCTTTTTTTTTTTTTTTTTTTTTTTTTTTTGGTTTTTCAAGGTAGGGTCTCACTCTGGCTCAGGCTGACCTGGAATTCATGATGTAGTCTCAGGGTGGCCTCTAACTCTCAGCAATCCTCCTACCTCTGCCTCCCAAGTGCTGGGATTAAAGGCATGCGCCACACGCCCGGCCTCTTTTGGTTTTATGAGGTAGGGTCTCAATCTGGCTCAGGCTGACCTGGAATTTACTATGTAGTCTCAGGGTGGCCTTGAACTCACGGCAATCTTCCTACCTCTGCCTCCCAAGTGCTGGGACTAAAGGCATGCACCACCATACCCAGCAAGTTTGTATTTTTAAAGTTCCTTTATTGGGCTGGAGAGATGACTTAGCAGTTAAGGTGCCTGCCTCCTAAGCCTAAGAATGCCAGTTCCAATCTCCAGGTCCCACGTTTAGCCAGATGCAAAGTGATGCAAGGGCACAATGACGCACTTGCCCACAAGGGGGCGCATGCATCTGGATTTCATTCCCAGTGGCTGAGAGGCTGCTGGTGCACCCATTCTCTATCTGTCTTCCTCTCCCTCTCTCTCTTTCTCTCTCTGTGCCTCTCTCCAAAAAAATTAAAATTAAAATTAAAAAAATAAAATTAAAGTTCTTTTATTAACTTTCCCTTTACCTATGAATTATTTAAGCAAGTTCTTTTAATTTTCAAATAATGGGGATTTTTTAATTTGGGAGATTATTAATCTCTTTCTAATAATTTCTAATAATTTTGAGAAGTGATGGCCAAGAAGCAAGATCTGTCTGATAATTATTCTTGAGTTTTTTATGAGATCTGGACTGAAGTGATGGATTTTTATAAGTATTACATATGCAAAATGAGGAGCTGCTGCTTGTCAGATGCAAGATGTAGCTGTGCCCATTAAAACGAGCTGGTTGTTTCTGCTATTCAGGACTTCCTTATCTTTGTTGATTATTTTCTGTCCACTTAATCTAACACTAATTGGAAAAAATGCCTGAAATCTCCTCCAAATGATGATAAATTTGTCCACTTCTAAGGAAGTCTGCATCTGATATGTGGAGGCTGTTTCATTAAATGCGTACACCTTTGGAACTGCCAAGCAGTCTTGGGGAAAGGACCCTTTTCTCATTAAGTGGTGACCCATCGTTCTCTCACCACAGTGCCCGTCTTGCGTCTCTTCCGTCTGGGATGGATGGGGCCACACACTGGGCTCTGGCTGCTGGATCCATTCCTGCCTCCACGCTTGCATCTTCAACCTTTTCTTTCGGGGACCCTTTGTTCCACTTCTGGTGACAGCACATTGCTGGTCTGGGGTTTGGGTCTTGTCTTGTTTAGCAAATATAATAACCTCTGTCTTGGAGTTGGTAGGCTTAGTCCATTGTATTTATTGCCTATTGGGTTTGTTTCTTCCCTCATATTATTCTATGCCTTCAATGTGTCTAGGATTTTCGGCTTCTCTTTGCCCCTTATTTTTCTCATTTAAAAATGCCACCCCCCTTTTCTCTAGTGTATTCTCTCATAGCTGTCTGTGCTGGTTACCTGGATTTCAGCTCCAGGTAAGCCATCTCCCCAGCCCCATGTCCAGCATTGTTAAATGGGTACTAGGGGTCAAACTCAGGTCCTTGGGGCTGGAAAGATGGCTCAGTGGTTAGAATCGCTTGCTTTCAAAGCCTGCCAGCCTGAGTTCAATTCCCCAGCACCCACGTAAAGCTGGAAGCGCAGTGGTGCATGTGCTTGATGTTCTCTTGAAGCGGCAGGAGACGCCGGCTCGCCCCAAACGGGAGTATGTAGAAGAAATAATGCCCAAACTCAGGTCCTCATGCTTGCAAGCAGGCACCTTCCTGACTAAGCCATCTGCCCAGCCCTGACATGCAGGGTTTGAGTTGGCACAGATGTGTGTATGTCTGTATGTGTGCATATGTGCACACATGTTGCCAGGCTTCTAAGTGCATAGGGCAGATTCTACCACTATCACTATGAGTTGTATGTGTCTGTGTTTGGAGGAGGGGCCTCTACGAGGAAACTAAGGTTAGATGGGGCATGAGGATGAGGCCCTATGACGGCATTAGTGGCCCATAAAAAGAGAGGCTCAAGTTAGCATATGCCTTGCCACGCGATGCCCTCTACCATGTTATGATGCCGCAAGAAGGGATGCCCGCCCAGGTGGGCCAGGCAGGGTCTATGACCTATCCTCATCCCCTGCGTTGCCACGTGTAATGTCTGCTGACAAAACAAGGGCAGACTGTGTGGTCTCTGTGCCTGAAACCAAACTACACTTGGGTGACCCTTAGCTCACCATTCCACTATCCCACCACCACTGTTCCTCCTCTTGGTTCTCCTCCTTCCTGTCTCCTCTCACAAGATGCAGCTGGCTCAGAAGTAGGTCACCAAAGCCTCAAGTTGGCATCATCTCCCAAGGCCACGGGTCTAAAGCCAACTTTCTTTCCTTTCAGATAACAAGTGGAAATGCCACGTTCTCCTGCAGCCATCTCTCAGCCACAACAGAGCCACACAGGGTCCAAATGCTGATGGGACAGTGGCCAGTTCCTGCTCCCACCCCAAGACGTCTTCAGCCATAGGAAGAAGGTGGCTCTGTTGAAGCAGGAGTGAGGCCAGGCTTGTTTCTATGTGTGGCACGGTCCCCCTACAGGGTGGATATGGGCTGGAATCCCCTGTGACTACAGTGTCTGACCTCCCATCAGGCCGTATACAGGGTGGATATGGGCTGGAATCCCCTGTGACTACAGTGTCTGACCTCCCATCAGGCCGTATACAGGGTGGATATGGGCTGGAATCCCCTGTGACTACAGTGTCTGACCTCCCATCAGGCCGTATACAGGGTGGGTATGGGCTGGAATCCCCTGTGACTACAGTGTCTGACCTCCCATCAGGCCGTATACAGGGTGGGTATGGGCTGGAATCCCCCGTGACTACAGTGTCTGACCTCCCATCAGGCCGTATACAGGGTGGGTATGGGCTGGAATCCCCCGTGACTACAGTGTCTGACCTCCCGTCAGGCCGTATACAGGGTGGGTATGGGCTGGAATCCCCCGTGACTACAGTGTCTGACCTCCCATCAGGCCGTATACAGGGTGGGTATGGGCTGGAATCCCCTGTGACTACAGTGTCTGACATCATATCAGGCTGTATACTGGGTGGATATGGGCTGGAATCTCCTGTGACTACAGTGTCTGACCTCCCATCAGGCTGTATACAGGGTGGGTATGGGCTGGAATCCCCTGTGACTACAGTGTCTGACCTCCCATCAGGCCGTATACAGGGTGGATATGGGCTGGAATCCCCTGACTGTGTCTGACCTCCCATCAGGCCGTGGGTGGATATGACCTGGAATCACTACAGTGTCTGACCTCCCATCAGGCCGTATACAGGGTGGGTATGGGCTGGAATCCCCTGTGACTACAGTGTCTGACCTCCCATCAGGCCGTATACAGGGTGGGTATGGGCTGGAATCCCCTGTGACTACAGTGTCTGACCTCCCATCAGGCCGTATACAGGGTGGATATGGGCTGGAATCCCCTGTGACTACAGTGTCTGACCTCCCATCAGGCCATATACAGGGTGGGTATGGGCTGGAATCCCCTGTGACTACAGTGTCTGACCTCCCATCAGGCCGTATACAGGGTGGATGTGGGCTGGAATCCCCCGTGACTACAGTGTCTGACCTCCCATCAGGCCGTATACAGGGTGGGTATGGGCTGGAATCCCCTGTGACTACAGTGTCTGACCTCCCATCAGGCCGTATACAGGGTGGATATGGGCTGGAATCTCCTGTGACTACAGTGTCTGACCTCCCATCAGGCCGTATACAGGGTGGGTATGGGCTGGAATCCCCTGTGACTACAGTGTCTGACCTCCCATCAGGCCATATACAGGGTGGGTATGGGCTGGAATCCCCTGTGACTACAGTGTCTGACCTCCCATCAGGCCGTATACAGGGTGGGTATGGGCTGGAATCCCCTGTGACTACAGTGTCTGACCTCCCATCAGGCCGTATACAGGGTGGATATGGGCTGGAATCCCCTGTGACTACAGTGTCTGACCTCCCATCAGGCCGTATACAGGGTGGGTATGGGCTGGAATCCCCTGTGCCTACAGTGTCTGACCTCCCATCAGGCCGTATACAGGGTGGGTATGGGCTGGAATCCCCTGTGACTACAGTGTCTGACCTCCCATCAGGCCGTATACAGGGTGGGTATGGGCTGGAATCCCCAGTGACTACAGTGTCTGACCTCCCATCAGGCCGTATACAGGGTGGGTATGGGCTGGAATCCCCTGTGACTACAGTGTCTGACCTCCCATCAGGCCGTATACAGGGTGGATATGGGCTGGAATCCCCTGTGACTACAGTGTCTGACCTCCCATCAGGCCGTATACAGGGTGGGTATGGGCTGGAATCCCCTGTGCCTACAGTGTCTGACCTCCCATCAGGCCGTATACAGGGTGGGTATGGGCTGGAATCCCCCGTGACTACAGTGTCTGACCTCCCGTCAGGCCGTATACAGGGTGGGTATGGGCTGGAATCCCCCGTGACTACAGTGTCTGACCTCCCATCAGGCCGTATACAGGGTGGATATGGGCTGGAATCCCCTGTGACTACAGTGTCTGACCTCCCATCAGGCCGTATACAGGGTGGATATGGGCTGGAATCCCCTGTGACTACAGTGTCTGACCTCCCATCAGGCCATATACAGGGTGGGTATGGGCTGGAATCCCCTGTGACTACAGTGTCTGACCTCCCATCAGGCCATATACAGGGTGGGTATGGGCTGGAATCCCCCGTGACTACAGTGTCTGACCTCCCGTCAGGCCGTATACAGGGTGGGTATGGGCTGGAATCCCCTGTGACTACAGTGTCTGACCTCCCATCAGGCCGTATACAGGGTGGGTATGGGCTGGAATCCCCCGTGACTACAGTGTCTGACCTCCCATCAGGCCGTATACAGGGTGGATATGGGCTGGAATCCCCTGTGACTACAGTGTCTGACCTCCCATCAGGCCATATACAGGGTGGGTATGGGCTGGAATCCCCTGTGCCTACAGTGTCTGACCTCCCATCAGGCCGTATACAGGGTGGGTATGGGCTGGAATCCCCTGTGACTACAGTGTCTGACCTCCCATCAGGCCGTATACAGGGTGGATATGGGCTGGAATCCCCTGTGACTACAGTGTCTGACCTCCCATCAGGCCGTATACAGGGTGGATGTGGGCTGGAATCCCCTGTGACTACAGTGTCTGACCTCCCATCAGGCCGTATACAGGGTGGGTATGGGCTGGAATCCCCTGTGACTACAGTGTCTGACCTCCCATCAGGCCGTATACAGGGTGGATATGGGCTGGAATCCCCCGTGACTACAGTATGTCATTTGTTCCTCAAGCCCCAGGGATCTGAGCAATGACCTGGCATGAAGTCCTGGGAAGAGCAGTACCCTGGGGCGGGTTCCAAATGCAACAACCTGAGGCCCTGTCTACCCCAGCCTTGTACCACCTGGCCAGAGCCCACGCTGCCCCAGGCAGGGTGGCCTTTTATTTCCAGGGGGCTGGTGACCAATCCAAACCAAATAGCCACCCTGGTTCCAGTCCTCCTCATCCCAGCCAAGGTTCTATCCGGCCGGAGTAGAACCGCCCCCTCCCTGCCCCCGTTTCTTCTTGCTAATGTTCTACAGATGGGCTTCCTCACCGGCCTCCAAGAAAAACAGGACAACCGCAGATTTCTTTTCACAGAAACGGAACCATTGGAAAGATCTCTTGTGACAATACCAAAATGAAAATAAAAAGTTCTCTAAAGTACATTTCGAATCCGGGCGACCCCAGTTACTACATGGCACCCGTCCCCCTTGTCCCCACCACTACCCACCCAGGAGCAGCTTGGCCTTATAGCTTTAAATTTATAGCTTTAAATTCTTTTAAGTTAGCTGCCAATATTTGAAAATCAAGAGGTTTTTTACATAGAATTGTGATTACAAGCCACTCTTAGAACATCAGAGGCCCTCCCTCTTGCCAGCCAGGCAAAGCCCCAACCACCTGTGCCCCCCATGCCCAGTCCACTGTACTCACTGCCCTTCTGGCCTTTACGTGTATCCACACATGCAACCTCTATCCTCAGCTCCAGGCAGGAAATCTAGGACAAAGCTTCCAGCCTTGGGGACCCCGAATTTCCTAGCATCTATGTCACCTGGTCTTGCTCCCTCTGAGTCCTGCTGCTAAGTCTCAGGTCCTCACACCTTTGTATACTCTGTACCCATGGCTGACTTCACATGACCAGGTTGGGTGGACAGAATAAACAGACCATCTCTCCTCTTTTTCTTAACCCAAGCCCCCCGGCCTGAACAAAACATACTAAAATTCCAACCAATTCAGCTCCCTCAATCCCACTCCCCACAGACCACTGGAGATTCGTGTCATGATTTGAAATCTCAGGGGCCTGGTCCTCCCCAGGTCTCTGCCCTCCTGATCCATCCCTCACCCATCCTAGCCTGGTCACCCCAGCCCTGCCTACAGCTAGAGGTTTGGCACCTGTCCTGGGGCATAGTCCATAGGATCCCTTCTGTCTGCCAAAGAAAGACTCAATGCCTTCGACAGCATTTCTGTCTTCAAGGAATCTGCAGATAGACTCAAACATGTATCCAGAAAGACCCACACAGACACCTTAGAGAAAATAAGAGAAGTTCTGTACCCCAGCACAGGAGGGGATTCCTGTAAACTTCACCTTGGCGGGTCTGCAGGCCTGGGGTAGGAGAAGAGGAATGAGTGCACACCTGGCATCTTCCTGACTTCAGGTAGCTCTGCAGGGAATGTAGGTGTGTCTGGTTATTCCTCTGGATAACATGGGGACTTCCTGATGGGACCCCATTACACTACGGCCACTCCCAGACACACCTCTGAAGACCACAGCCTGTCACTGAGCGCCAACTGGGCCATCCTCCTTATTCTGCGCACCCTGCAGCATCCATCCCCACGTGAAGCTTATACTTAATCCTCAGAAAGGCAGGGCTCTCGGGCTTGGAAGGAAGGAAGCTAGTAGTAACTGGGCACCCCCAAGTCTGGCTGCTGTGTAAATGGTCAGGAAGTAAGTGGCTTTAACCTTGGGGTCTGGGCCACAGCTTCAGGAGGCCTAAGTAGTCACGGAGGGGACAGTTGTCATACTGTTTACAAGATTAAAGTGTAAAGTCCCTTGTGCAAAAAAGTGATTCTGAATTCCAAGATGGTGGCCAGAGAGTGCTGAAACAAATGTAGGACCATTTGGGGTTGTGGCTTTGTGTGAGAGATTACGTATCTGTGAAGCCAGCCCAGGCCAGTAAATCTCTCAAGCCCACCTACATTCCACCTCCACGAACCAATAAACCTGCAGCCAGGAGCCCAGGAGCCCAGGCGCTGTCGGTCCAGGCAGTGTCCTGGTGCCCACAGGGTAGCAGTGGGCCTCTGCAGCCAGCCTGCACACATCTACAAGCAACTGCGGCTCGAGGAATGAGGCTCGTGTGGCCAGGCTTTCTAGGCAGCCCCACTCATTCTTCTTTTCACGGATATTTAGGCACCGACTGTGTGCCAGACAGTGCACACAGTACTGGGAATTCTCTGCAAGTGAAAGTCTCCCCACAGCTAATGTGCTCCGTGAGCTGGGGACACGTCCTCACTCGGTTGCGCTGGCCTTGTCTCAGCGTCCAGGAAGTAGAACTACAGGCCTGCTGCTAAGAAGCATCCCAAGAATGGTCCTCCTTCAGCTGGGGCTGAGCCCACTGAGTCCTGCCAGCCCAGCCTCTGAGTCTGCCAAGAGGGCACTGTGCAGGGCACCAAAGCCCCAGATTACATATAGGCCTGTGCCTCAGCCCCTCCCATGCAGGAGCCAGGTGGCTTGGCTTCCACTGTGGCTGTATAACTTAGGACCTTGACAAGTGTCAGGACCTCAGTTTTCTCATCTGTGAAACAGACACAGCAGTAGCACCAAACAACCCCACAGGCTCACTGTAAGGATCCTATGAACAAGGTGTCTGCAGCACTCTGGTGACCGCATCACCAGAAAGAGTTCACCAAATGCCAACCAAGTTCCCACCCTCCTGGCTGTTCTTGCAGCCCTGAGCCTCGGTTTTCTCCTGTGCTTCCAGGGTTCCCTGCACAGTGCAGACATCCCCAAGCCAGCTCTTGATGAACGTGCATGCCTTTGACCTGAAGGCTTGTCTGCAAGGTGGCAGAAGGTCACTCCCAGACCCAGCAACAGAAAAACAGAGACATGGGCTTTTGTGCAGCACATTACACTAAGAAAGCCGGAAAGGACTGGGGAACGACAGCCCAGGGAAACGGTGTAACAGAAAGTCAATATCTAAAACAGACAAAAGGCTTATCCAAATCCATAGGATCCCTGGCAGGAAATGGGCAGAAACTTAACAGAAGAGGAGGCCGACGAAGCCGTCACACAGGGGAGGGTCACTCATCGCTCCCGACAAACAAAGCAGCTCAGACTCGAGCCAGAGCCGCTTTGCTCTGCAGGTAGACGAGCAGAACACTAACGGGTCAAGCCTCCGTCCTGGTGGGCATTCCGGGCTCCGCCGGAGTGGTGAGCGTGCACAGACGTGGAGTCCGCTATCCAGTCCCTCAGCAAGTACTTGTGGCTGTATGGTCATTCCGTGTCAGTGCCGAGGGCAGCCAGACTTGCTCAGGGCACCACTCTGTGAAGTCAGCCACAGGTATCTTTCTAAGGAAGCCAAGGTCAACTGCCCGGGTGTCCTCAACCCCAAATTCCCAGAGAGGTTGCACCAGGGCAGGGAGGATCTTAACCATCCCAGTGTGAGACCTGGAAGTGCTGGATGCCCACTCAACCTGCACACTCTCACAGGCCCAGCTTCCCTTTCCCTAGATCCCCAAAGTTGGAGGAAGACCCGGGCCACCAGTGAGGCAAGGAGATCACAGAGCCCCCACACCCTGGCCCCACACTGTTTCCAATGATCTCACTTGCAGAGCAGGACTTTGGTCACCCAGGCAAGAGGAGCTGCTGGAGCACCTCGGAGGGTGCCCGCTTCCGGGGCTGCTTCCGGGTCCCTCCTCCCCACTCCCTGGGTGCAGAGCCAAGCAGCCTTGCTCATGGCCCACATGTCCTGTCCTGGGAAATCAATCTGCTTTGAGCCTCGGGTTACACAGAGCAATAAGGGGAATGGCTATGGAATCAGAGGAACGTGTAGACTTCTGCACTTAGCCCAGGCCACGGGGCACAGATTGTGCCACCTCAGGGCTGCAGCACAACTGTCTCCTCTTACCAACTGTAGCTGCGCATACCTGGAGTGCCATCCCTCCTGCCCACTCTGGCTTTCACTCTGTTCACGTGTGCTCACTGTGTCTCCTGCAGACAGTGAGTTCCAGGGGAGGAAGGACTTGTTCTGGTCTATCTGCAGCTAAAGCGCCAATATGGAAACACACAGTAAGGATGGACGGATAGATGAAGGACAGCCTGTTGATGGACAGACCAACAAATGAATGAGAACCCATGCAAAAGTGGGCAAGGGTCCCTCTGTGAGTCTCCAGTCTGAGAGCAGCAGCTGTTATCAGCATTGCTCTCACTCTGTGACTGGGAACAGCCCTGTGACTAAGTGTTCTTAGCCCTCTGCGGTGCCTGGAGGAGTCCTCCATCACCCCCACTGACCTCCCCACACAAGCCTGGCTCCCAGATCAACGTCTCCACCCTGTCCTATCCTCCAAGCCCTACTCTAGACCAAGACCTCCTTCCAGGTGTGTTCTGTTGCACCACAGGGATACCTATGAAAGATGGTCCTGTGAGACTTCTCTCATCAGCCTGGGGTTGGTGCAGGAGGCCTTACCCCATCACGGTGGCAAAATACCTGTGGGAGCTCATGGGCCAGCGGGAGGGACCCTCCTCTCCTGCAGTTCACGGTCCATCAGGGAGAGACCCAGTGACTAGCACGTGCATAAGAAGGTCTAAGTTAAGTAGGGTGAGTCAGTATGTAGTGAAGGTGGCTGAGGGAGACGCTGGGTCTGAGGTGGAAACAGTTCACTGAGCTCTGAATGATGGGAGGTCCAGGGCTGGGAATCATGTTCCCAGTAGAAGTAAGACTTACACCCTCCCTGAGCCTGTGGCCTGGGCTAAGGGCCGAAGCCAACACAGGGGTATCCATCTGATCCCTCAGTTACATCCCCTCGATGGCCCCAGGCTGCCCAAGCATGGACTCCAGGCAGAGCTTTACAGAGAGGAATAAAGCCCGAGAAGGACAGAAGGAGAAAGCCAGACACCAACAGCTCTATCTAATTGTGTGACCTTTTCCCAGCTCAGAGTTCCTTCAGGGCCAAGTACACAGTGCTGCTTGGGATTAATTTCAAAGAGAAACAGGTCAAGGAAAATTGGAAATTTTTATAGACAACACTTCAGGCTTAGAGCTGGCTGAAGTGTCTGCTGTCCTGCCTTGAATTCTGAGAGGAAACAGGGCCCGTGATCAGAGGTCTCTGGCTGATGCGGATGGCCAGAGTTCAGATCTCGAGCCTGAAAACCAGTTTCTGAGACATGCAAGCCCTTGCTCTGCTGAGGAAGAGCTTTCTGGTCCCTTCAGATATCCCTCAAGCTGTCTCTGCTGCCCGATCATGGTAACTGCCTTCAGTGCTCATGCTGGAACCTCTGAGTTCCCAAGTAGCCTTTGTCCAGGAAGTTACCATGGATACTTGCTTCCTCCACCATCCATCACACAGGAAGCAGACATCTCTTTTGCAGTTGTCCAGGGGGTCACCAGGGACACGGAGGAAGCCATTCCTAGTCCCAGCGTGTGTTCTGAACAGGCCCAGATACTCCTGTTCTCAGCAGACACTACAGCACAAATGCCACAGCAATGCAAAGTTGTCCCTGGAGATATCCCACCGCTTCCAGAAACTGTTGGGGACCTGCATAGAGCAGACCTGCTGAGCTGAAGGCCAGCGCAACCATCAGGCACACTACCTTGCTAATTAAATTCCAGACACACCTGCGAGCCGAACAAGGCTTTGCTCCTGAGCCAGGCACCGTCTGGTTACCGTGCGCCTCCAGAAAGGCTATTTGGGGCATTTGCAACACAAATCCAAGGGAAGGAAAGCAAAGCATCAATTCACTGCTTCTGTAGAGGACAGCCAACAGACCAGGGGCTGTGAGGGCCGAAGGAACCGCAGGTCCCAAGACAAACAGCCAACACCCCTGGAGTGAGTCAGTCTCTCTTTCTTCCCTCCCTTCCTTCCTTCCTTCCTTCCTTCCTTCTTTCCTTCCTTTCTTTCTTTCTTTCTTTCTTTCTTTCTTTCTTCCTTCCTTCCTTCCTTCCTTCCTTCCTTTCCTTTCTTTCTTTCTTCCCTTCCTTCCTTCCTTCCTTCCTTTCTTTCTTCCTCTCCTTCCTTCCTTCCTTCCTTCCTTCCTTCCTTCCTTCCTTCCTTCCTTCCTTCCTTCCTTCCTTCCTTCCTTTTCTTTGGCTTATGCATAGTGTTGATGCATTTGTGTATGTATGTCTGTGTGTGTGTAGGCACATGTGTGTGCACATGCAGTGTGGAGGCCAGTCAGATGTCTGTCTTCCTCAATCACTCTCCACCTTACTCACTGAGACAATCTTTCATTTGAATCCAGAGCTTGCCAATTTGGCGAGTTAATATAGTCAGTTTGTCCCAATGATCCTGACTCTACCTCCTGAGCACTGGGGTTACAGGGGGCCACTCTGCTCAGCATTCACTTGGGTGCTGGGGATCCGAACTGAGATCCCCAAGTTGGTGCAGCCAGCACTGTACTCATTGGGCCGTTCCCCAGCCCAACACCTAGTATCTTAACACGGTCACCGTGAGCAAGGGGCAGGCACCAAGCTCTGGAAGGCCTGAGTATGGTCTTGTCTAATCCCAATAGCCCTGGAACATTGCCTAGATTGAGATGAGGAAACAGAGTCACCAAGTTTGAGTGTGCAACATTACCCATAGCCCAACACTCAGCAAGTAGGACACCCAGGTGGGGTCGAGTCACTGCACACTCTACCCCACACCAACCAGACTGCCTCCCACTTTGTGCTGGGAGCAGCTGTGGGCAGCTGAGGCAGCTCCTCCAAGAGGCACTGGTCATCGTTGAGAACTGGCCTCTGTTCCTGAGTCCGGGCTGCAATGAAACCAGCATTAAGGTTGCCGGACACTGCTCGTCTGTTCAGGTACCAACAATCTACGCCCTTCTCAGGCCCCCGGCCCTGTGGTCTCTGCCCTTGTATCACACCCATGTGAGGGAGGAAGGAGGGAAGGGAGGGAGGATGGGCATGAGAACAGGGATGGCTGACTCTATATTGAAGGTGGAAGAGAGGAACCAAGACACGGGGCTGTGCACACCAGTCAGCAGAGTGCCAGGAACACACTCTCATGAGGAACACACGCGTGTCAGCACCGAGGGTGAGGCGGGCCCAAGCTGTTTACACATATTGCTTCTACCTTTGTAGCTCAGGGGCTAAAACCGCCCACAAACCAAGGGTCCCATGCTACACGTCCCAGCCCAGGAAGCCTTCCAGGCAGGCTAGGGACTCTAGTCCCCAGCAGCTACGCCAAGGGATCTGACCCCAGACAGCTCAGGGCCTCAGAGAATGTGCAACCTTGGCTTTCTCAACGCCAGCCCCCACCCACCCTTCCCAGCATGGGGCCACGTCACCACGCTGGCATCTCCCACAGCCTTCCCAAGGCCTGACCCGCCAGAGGACAGGAGCCCCGCAGCTTCTGCCAAGGGCGCACTCAGCTGTGAAACACGCCTCCCTGAGCCCGTGCCAGCTGCCTGCCTCGGGTTTCACAATCAGTGCTTCTCCCTGGGTTTCCTCGGGTCCCCGAGCTGCAGGCACAAGCCCAGGAGTGGAATGACAGAGGAGGAGCTAAAAGGGAATCAGGAACCCGGCCCGCAGGAAGCTAGCATTGGCCAGTATGGCAAGGCATGGCAGCAGGTCAGGGTATAAGAGCCCTGGGGTCACCACACAAAATAGCTGCACCCCAGGGCTCTGACAAGCTCAGAAGTGCCTGGGTTGGAGACCCAAGACAGAGTCTGGCACAGGGGCACAAGTAAGGCCCAACTGTAAGTCCAGCCAGGGGCTGCACTCCACCCTCCCCAGGACGCTGGGGTTCTACACTTGGACTCACTGGCTGAATGAAGAGCCAGAATGGCCACCTCCCACCCCCTTGGAGCCACAAATGGTACTTCACATGGCCAGAGTGACAGCACAGTTGATCAGGCTAGAGACCTTGAGTAGGCCCTGAAAGTCATCACAGATGTCCTTGTGCGGAGGAGGCACAGGGAGACTTGGCCTCGGAGGAGGAGGAGACAGAGAACGGAAAGATGGGGCCACGAACCAAGGGAGGCTGGGCGTCACTTGCTCCTGGGCGAGGCCCGGAACAGATTCTTCTGTACAGCCTCCAGTGGAGGCTAGCCCTGCCAACACCTTGATTTTAACCCTTCAAGACCCTTTTCGAATTCCTGATGACCAGAGTTACGGGAGTATAAATTGTTTTGTTTTAAGCCACTAAGTTTGAGGCGGTATCTTATAGCAGCTCAGAAAGCTGGCAGACATGCAGGGCTGCAGGACAGAGTGGCGCCCTCATCTGACTGTGTACAATGCTCACTCTCAAATTTGTCCCGTGATCCTCACCCTCCAGGTCTCACCTATGGCTGGGCCTTCCCCCTACACCTCATATCCACGTCTCTGAGACTTAGTGGTCTCCCTGCCCCTAAGCAGAGTCATGCCTCGTTCCCCATCCTGCAGCCTGCCCAGCCTCCTCTCCCCTATGCCAGGCTCCACCCTATCCCCCCAGGCCCCTCTCTGCTTCTAGCCTCTGGCACAACGCAAGCACAGCAGGCTTGCTAAAGCACAGAACACTTGGTCAGGTCCCAAGGGACCACTTACAGCTACCAGCTGCTTGCAGGCCACTGTTTAGATCCTAGGTCACTCGTGGCTACATCCCCCACCAAGGCCCTGGGAATTCACTCTATCCTCCCAGCACGCCACCCCGCGTGGCTACCTGGGGCACTCCAGCATCCTGGGAAACCCCTATTAGGGTTCAAGGTGAGGTAAGAGGATAAGGTCTGGGAGGGAGGGGCTGGCTGTGGGCTACCACACACAGGCGTTGCAGACTGGGCAGCAGCATTCAGGCACCTGGAAGAGCCACTCCATGTCCACGCCTCATCTCTCCTCGGCAGGCTCGCCTTGGCTGCCAGGATGGAGCGCTCCCGTGGTGCGGAGTCTCCTCTGCCCATCAGGGAGGACACCGCAGCCTGACAGCAGCGGGCAGGGCAAAGGCTTGGTGCCAGCTGCTTCTAAGGTGGAGGAGGAGGAGGCAGCCAAGGTCATTGGCACGGGGCTGTCTGCCTTCTCTCAGCCTAGGGCAGTGTGCACAGCTACCCAGGAGCAGATCCCCAGGGCTGGAATCACCTGCTCTTCCTCTTCTGTTTCAAGGAAAGGCCCGGGGGGGAGGGGTAACCCCATGGAAGCAGCTCACCAAGGAGTGCTCAGGGAGAGGCAGCTCCGAGGCCATGTTTTATTTGGTCCATATGGCACCCTTCAGAAATGTGAAGCCACTCTTAAAATCAAGAGGGTTCACATAGAAATTATGACGTCTGAATTCTCTTGATGGTAAGAGGTCTGGCTGTCCCAGATCCACATGTCTACCTACTAGGTCAAGGTCAAGGGAAACAAGGAAGAGCTGTCTTTTCAGATGGGGTCTCTGGCCTGTGCCCATCTCATGGCAAGGCCAGGGCCAGACACCACATGCTCCCACATCCATGTTGCTGTTTTTCTATTTGCAGAGGTTTTCTTTGTCATCTGTGTTTATATCAAAAGTAAGGAAACAAGACTGGGGAGGTAGTGCAGTGGTCATGTGCTTGCCTAGCATTGAAAGGCCCTGGGTTCAATGCCCAGTAGAGAGAGAGAGGAAAAAAAACGGTACTTTTCTTTTATTTCCTATTTCCTCTGCTCCTGTTCTCACTGGCTCCCTGTCCCCCAACCCCCAGGCCCTGTAGGCCTCTGAGTTTGCAGCTCTTGTCTTGGGACAGTAAGACATTCTGCAAATACCGCTGTGTGTCTGAAAAGGAGACATGACCAGTGTATGAACTGGGGATCTTTGTCAAGTCCCAAGTTCATACACCTCAAAGGCTGAGAGAGCCAGGCCCTGTGTGCTAGCAGAAAAGGCCAGTGATGCCTCACATGTGGTCTTATGGTCAGCACAGCCATCCCAGGTGTGAGGTCCTGTCTGAGAGAAAGACTGGGGTGCCGGCCTACCTGCTCAGCACTTCATGGCACTGCACAAATGTGCCCTGTGTGACAGCATCATAGGGGTTGGTCAGTCCATCTTGGATCTGGTTTGTGATTGGCTGAATTGGTGGCTGTCAATGATGCCAAGGTCTGACTTCCATAACCAGTGACCCCTTGTGTGGAAGAAGAGGATGTGGTAGATGTGGTTAAAGTAAGGATCTGGAGATGAGGACATGTTCCTGGACCGTCAGGATGAAGCCCAAGTGGAATCACCCTTTCCTAGTGGATCACAGAGAGGGGGGACACAGATACAGACAGAGGTGCAGGAGGCGATGTGAGATGCAGACAGAGGTGGAGGAGGCAATATGAGATGGAGACAGAGGTGGAGGAGGCGATGTAAGATGGAGACAGAGGTGCAGGAGGCGCTGTGAGATGCAGACAGAGGGGGAGGAGGCGATGTGAGATGGAGACAGAGGTGGAGGAGGCGATGTAAGATGGAGACAGAGGTGCAGGAGGTGATGTGAGATGCAGACAGAGGTGGAGGAGGCAATATGAGATGGAGACAGAGGTGGAGGAGGCGATGTAAGATGGAGACAGAGGTGCATGGAGACAGAGGTGGAGCTGTGAGATGCAGACAGAGGGGCAATGTGAGATGGAGACAGAGGTGGAAGATGGAGACAGAGGGGAGGTGGAGGACAGGGGAAGAGGCGTGAGGTGCAGGAGATGGGAGACAGAGGTGGAGGAGGTGATGTGAGATGGAGACAGAGGTGGAGGAGGCAGTGTGAGATGGAGACAGAGGGGGAGGAGGCGATGTGAGATGGAGACAGAGGTGGAGGAGGCGATGTGAGATAGAGACAGAGGTGGAGGAGGCGATGTGAGATGGAGACAGAGGTGGAGGAGGTGATGTGAGATGAAGGCAGAGGTGGAGGAGGCGATGTGAGATGGAGACAGAGGTGGAGGAGGTGATGTGAGATGGAGACAGAGGGGGAGGAGGCGATGTGAGATGGAGACAGAGGGGGAGAGGCGATGTGAGATGGAGACAGAGGGGAGATGCAGATGCAGACAGAGGGGAGGAAGATGGAGACAGAGGTGGAGGTGGAGATGGACAGAGGTGGAGGAGGCGATGTGAGGTGGAAGAATCATGAGAACAATGAGACTTCAAGCCAAGGAAGGCCAGCAGCCACCATCGCTGGAAGGGACAGGGAAGAGTGTTGTCCTGGAGCTCCAGAAGGAATGCGGCTCGGCCACACCTTCACTTGGGCCCAGCAACGCTGACCCCTGGCTTCTGCTCCCCACAACTATGAGGGAATACAGGCCTGCTCTGTCCAGTCTCCAAGTTGATACATCACAGCTGCCTGGGACTTAGTGGAGAGTGACGTGTCAGGACCACCCAGTACCAGGGACAGAACCGGGCTTCTCCTGCTGCCCTGGTGAGTTTGGGCTTCTTCTTCAAGAGCCCCAGTCAATGAGGAGAGATGGCCAGGCATGGTGGCACACGCCTCTAATCATCACACTGCGGAGGCAGAGGCAGGAGGATTGCTATGAGTTTGAGGCCAGCCTGAGACTACACAGTGAATTCCAGGCCACTGAGGGCTAGAGGAGAACCCTACTTGAAAAAAGAAAAAGAAAAGAGAAAGAGGAGAGATGGAGGGAGCCAGGGCACAATGGGCACAGCACTCACAGTCAGACCCTGTTCTCATACAAGAGTGGACGCACGCGTATGCACACACACACCAATCCACACAGCACCTCCAGGCCCTCCTATAGGCCCCCCAGTGGAAAGCTGGTCTTAGGAGGGCAGAGAACATCTGTCACTCGTGAGAAAGAATCTTGGGCGGTGTCAACCATTTCTCCTCTAACAGCCACCCCCAGGCCCAGGGTCAGAGCTCACAATCCTGTCTGAGCCCCATCCGCAGGTCCAGCAAGGTAGAGAGATGCTCGTGCAGACCCAGGGCTTGGCTTCTCAAGTGAGCTCCAGGGATGAAGCATGACACTGCTGCGCGCTCAACCACCCAATGTGCACGCACGCACACACACACACACACACACACGCGCACACACGCACACGCACACACACGCACGCGCACACGCACACACACACGCACGCACACACGGTCTGGATCGGTGAAAAACACAACAAAACCTTCATTTTCCATCTGTTTCCCTGATCGATCTGCAACTGGGCAACTGATGTTACAAGACAGAGGAAACTAGGGCGAACCATTGTCTGAGGCTCTGCCAGACCCCAGGCCGTCTGTTGGCTTCTCCCAGAAAACAGGCCAACCATCTCAGCACCCCTAGGGAGGAGCCATGGGGCTTAGGGCTCACAGACAGCAGTGACCTCAAGAGCACAGGACATGTACTGCCCCTTCCCTGGGGGACCTGATCTTTCCCTTACCCATCAATTCACAGTGGGATGTTTCAAAACATCACCGGAAGTTGCCTGGGGAAGTCTCTTCAGGCAGAAACTCTCGCTGGCTTCGCTGCACTCCTAGGGCTACACAAGCGTTGTTGCTATAATTCACTGGAAGAAAGGAAATCTGCTGTGGTCTGGTGTGCTCTGTCCCCCACGGGCTCATACGTGGACAGTTCCTGCATCACTCCAACGTCCTGCGTGGACATGCACACCAGCATGCACTCCTGTCACTCACTGCCCACCAGGTGCTGTCCAGAGGCCCAACCAAGGGCGATCACCTGAGCTTGCACTTTCAGCCTCCAAACAGTGAGCTAAACAAGCATCTTTTCTTTATAAAGTTAGCCTGCCTCGTGTGCTTTGTCATAGTAACCAAAAAGGACTAAAGTCTCCGTCCCCTGTGTGCTGCGGTAACAAATCCCCAGGGCAGGGCAAAGAGGACTAGTTGGCTTATAGTGCTCACTGGCATGGTGCCAGCGTCTTCGTGTAGACCTCCCTGGCTGAGTCACAACCCAGCAGGAAGGCAGAAAGGCCACTGCAAGAGAACAAGCATAATATGGTGATCTCGCACTCATAAAACCTCCTTTGAGTCCCAATGAACTCCATAAAGCTAGCATTATCTGTCCATGAGGAGGCGCTGCCTCGAGCCAACCACCTTGCCTAGGCCCATCTCTTGAAGGCTGCACCAGTCCAACACAGCCATGCTGGGATCAGTGCTCTTGGCACGTGAATCTTTGGGTGAAAAACCACACCCAGATCACAGCCTCCATCTTACAAACGGACACAAATCCTCAGCACTGAGGGCCCTTGCTATGCCCAGCACAGCCACTGGACATAGCTTTTATATGTCCCTCAGCTGACTCTTGACAGAGCCAGGCTGAACTGTCTGAGGTCACCCCGGACATTAGCCAGCCCTGGGATAAACTATGTCTGGGCCCCACCCCCTCCAGCCAGTGAGTTCACGTCAGCCTTGGCCGTGCAAGAACAGTCAGGCATAGCAAGGGAGAAGCAGGCTTTTGGAAGACCCAAGTCGCTCCTGCTGACACTGTACAGGAATGTCAGAGAAAGAGGGCTAAACCCCTGAGCAGAGGCCTGTGGTCTAGACCCATATGCCTCGTTCTCACCTAGAGCCACAGCCTAGGCTCCTGGGTAGAAAGCCTGGGTTTGCAGCCCAGGACAGGCCTAGAAGTCAGACTTGGACAACTTCATCTCTCCCCATAGTGGCCAATTACCAGAATCCACCAGCGTAAGCTTGGCCTCACCCGTGACCTGGGCAGCCAGCCTTTTCCAGGATCATCTGAGGTCAGTTGTTTCTGGGCTTCTTCTGAGTTTAAAATTCCTTTCCTAGGCTGAGTTTCAAGTTCTCGTCAAAAGATATGTGGATTGATTTGTGAGATGGAGGTTAGCATTGGGATTGTGAAGTGGAAGTTAACACTGGGATTGTGAGGTGGAGGTTAACACTGAGATTGTGAGATGGAGGTTAGTGGAGGTTAACACTGGGATTGTGAGATGGAGGTTAGCATTGGGATTGTGAGGTGGAAGTTAACACTGGGATTGTGAGGTGGAGGTTAACACTGAGATTGTGAGGTGGAGGTTAACACTGGGATTGTGAGATGGAGGTTAGCATTGGGATTGTGAGGTGGAAGTTAACACTGGGATTGTGAGGTGGAGGTTAACACTGGGATTGTGAGGTGGAGGTTAACACTGGGATTGTGAGGTGGAGGTTAGCATTGGGATTGTGAGGTGGAAGTTAACACTGGGATTGTGAGGTGGAGGTTAACACTGGGATTGTGAGGTGGAAGTTAACACTGGGATTGTGGGGAGGAGGTTAACACTGGGATTGTGAGGTGGAAGTTAACACTGGGATTGTGAGGTGGAGGTTAACACTGGGATTGTGAGGTGGAGGTTAACACTGGGATTGTGAGGTGGAGGTTAACACTGGGATTGTGAGGTGGAAGTTAACACTGGGATTGTGAGGTGGAGGTTAACACTGGGATTGTGAGGTGGAGGTTAACACTGGGATTGTGAGGTGGAGGTTAACACTGGGATTGTGAGGTGGAGGTTAACACTGGGATTGTGAGGTGGAGGTTAACACTGGGATTGTGAGGTGGAGGTTAACACTGGGATTGTGAGGTGTGGAAGGTTAACACTGGGATTGTGAGGTGCAGGTTAACACTGGGATTGTGGGAGGTGGAAGTTAACACTGGGATTGTGAGGTGGAGGTTAACACTGGGATTGTGAGGTGGAAGGGATTAACACTGGGATTGTGAGGTGGAGGTTAACACTGGGATTGTGAGGTGGAGGTTAACACTGGGATTGTGGGGTGGAGGTTAACACTGGGATTGTGAGGTGGAGGTTAACACTGGGATTGTGGGGAGGAGGTTAACACTGGGATTGTGAGGTGGAGGTTAACACTGGGATTGTGAGGTGGAAGTTAACACTGGGATTGTGAGGTGGAGGTTAACACTGGGATTGTGAGGTGGAAGTTAACACTGGGATTGTGAGGTGGAGGTTAACACTGGGATTGTGAGGTGGAGGTTAACACTGGGATTGTGAGGTGGAGGTTAACACTGGGATTGTGAGGTGGAGGTTAACACTGGGATTGTGGGGTGGAGGTTAACACTGGGATTGTGAGGTGGAGGTTAACACTGGGATTGTGGGGAGGAGGTTAACACTGGGATTGTGAGGTGGAGGTTAACACTGGGATTGTGAGGTGGAAGTTAACACTGGGATTGTGGGGAGGAGGTTAACACTGGGATTGTGAGGTGGAGGTTAACACTGGGATTGTGAGGTGCAGGTTAACACTGGGATTGTGGGGAGGAGGTTAACACTGGGATTGTGAGGTGGAGGTTAATACTGGGATTGTGAGGTGGAGGTTAACACTGGGATTGTGGGGTGGAGGTTAACACTGGGATTGTGGGGTGGAGGTTAACACTGGGATTGTGAGGTGGAGGTTAACACTGGGATTGTGAGGTGGAAGTTAACACTGGGATTGTGAGGTGGAGGTTAACATTGGGTGGAGGTTAACACTGGGATTGTGAGGTGGAGGTTAACACTGGGATTGTGAGGTGGAGGTTAACATTGGCTGGAGGTTAACACTGGGATTGTGAGGTGGAGGTTAACACTGGGATTGTGAGGTGGAGGTTAACACTGGGATTGTGAGGTGGAAGTTAACACTGGGATTGTGAGGTGCAGGTTAACACTGGGATTGTGAGGTGGAGGTTAACACTGGGATTGTGAGGTGGAGGTTAACACTGGGATTGTGAGGTGGAAGTTAACACTGGGATTGTGAGGTGGAGGTTAACACTGGGATTGTGAGGTGGAGGTTAACACTGGGATTGTGAGGTGGAGGTTAACACTGGGATTGTGAGGTGGAGGTTAACACTGGGATTGTGAGGTGGAGGTTAGCATTGGGATTGTGAGGTGGAGGTTAACATTGGGATTGTGAGGTGGAGGTTAACACTGGGATTGTGAGGTGGAGGTTAACACTGGGATTGTGGGTTGGAGGGATGATTCCACAGAAGGTGACAGAAAATACAAAGCTAGGCCAGCTAGACCACAGGGAAGGGCTACATGTTCAGGAAGATAGGCTCCATATGGAATTTGGGATCAGAAACACAGTCAAGGGCGCCTGGCCAGCATCACTGCACAGGCTCCTCCTTATCCTATCCTGAGCCAGGGATTGGGGAGAGGAAACAGAACCACCCAGAATCTTCCACCAGAGGCCAGTCCCACTGGAAGAAGTACCAAACCCAAAGCCAAAATGATTGGGTGCCCCTGGGTTCTCTGAAGACAGGCATTTCTAATCAGACCAGATATATAAGGTAGCAAAGGTTAGAGACCCAAGTTTGCCCACGGACAGCTGACTGGCAAAGGAGCAAGGCCAGTGTAAGCCTTGATAACAGATCTGGGGTGCTTCCCCTGACCATTTCCCTTCAGCCCTCCAGGGTTACTAAGCTGCAAGGAACCCAGAAGTAGGGATGAAGGCAGGAGAAGCTGAGGCTGAGGCCTGGGAAGACTGAGCAAGTCACACCCAGTGGTCCAGCTTTGAACAGTCAAAGTGGACGGCAATTCATTCCTTACCAGGGAATATTGACTGGCTCCAGAGAACACTGGGCTTCCCAGTGGACCAACTCCTGTGCAGAGGTACCTGACACGGTTTCTTGAAATTAGAATGGTGTCCTGCCAAGCTGTGCCCAGTTGATCTGTCAAGCTGGGAAAACTGGGGAGCTCTATAATAAATGAGCCAGGGCTGCCTTGGGGGAAGGGGGCTATTTCAGTAAACCACAGCAAGAGGGGCTGGCCCGCGGGGTGTGGGGGGCATCCCAAACACTTGCAGCAACACAGAGATGAGCCTGACTCAAGATCTCAGACCACCTGCCACAGTTACTGCCACCTGGTATGGCTTTGCTCAGCCAAAGGTCCAGGTCAGAGGCTAAGTTCCTGACTACTCACCTGCAAGAGCCAGGCACAGGCAAGATGTTCTCATCCACACACTGGAACCCTGGAAATTGTGAGGCCTGCATGACCTCTTCGGACCTTAAGCACAATCCAGAACCAGAAACCCAGAGAATGCTGGGGAAGTTTAGGCTGACATAGGAGACCAGCCCTGTGAGACTATGGCCAAGAGGCCAGGCATCCTGGCCACCTACAAGGTCCTTCCACAACCCTGGGTCCAAACCCCCAAGTGTGCACAGAGGACTCTGAGGCTCCTGGGAGCACCTCTGGGGTCTTTATGAGGTACATCCTTTTAGGGGGTCCAGAAAGAACACTCAGGGCCAGGGAAGAGGAGGGTTAGCAGCAACTGTAGCAGCACAGAACAGGAGAAGATGTTCCAGGGAGACACAAGCTGCTGCCTTCAAAGACCAGTACTCCCCGCCACCCAACACGTGCAGCAGGTATGTCCTAAGCAGTCTTTGCACCTCTCCTTGTCACCCTCACGTACCCAGAGCAAAGGCCCAGCCACAGCACCTTAGCACCCTCCTATGTTACGTCGTCAACCAGGTAGGCAGCTGTTGCCTTCCTAAGCCAGTACAACTTCAGTTTGCAAAAGGGGGCACTGAGTGGTCCAGGAAACTCCCCTGAGAGCTGGGAGCATCCAGAAAGACACCCCAAGCTGCCTGTACAGCCCACCCACTTACAGCAGCCTTACCTGTGTCCAGGGACTGGGGTCCCCTCAGAGGAGGGTTCTTGGGGGTGGGCGGTCGGCGATACACCACGTGCACACGGCCCTGCTCAGCCTCCTGAGCTGCCAGCCCCTTCTCCAGAGGCTCAATGAAGAACTCCTCCTCCTCCATCCGGATCAGACCAGCCTGCAGAACAAAATTGAGAGGTTCAAGCTTCCAGTGTGCAGGTTGAAGAGGACTCTAGGGGACAGCCCCTCCTTGCTGGAACTCCAGATCACCTGGAGGACATGGACCAGGGCCTCATCTCCTTTCACTCCACTTGGAGGCCACGGCCATGGACAGGGTCTACCCTGGGCTATCCCTACCCCACAACGCCACTCTGCTTCAAGAAAAACTTTTTGAAGCTCAAGTGTCAAGAACAGCATGAAGGCCAACCTTAGTAGCCCACACCCTTAATCCCAACACTGGGGAGACACAGGTAGGAGGATGACAGTGAGTTCAAGGCCAACCTGGTCTACAGAGTGAATTCCAGCTCAGCCTGGGCTAGAGTGAGACCCTACTTCGGGGAAAAAAAAACAAACCAACTAAAGATGTAGGCCAGGTTGTGGCACACATCTTTAATCCCAGCACTTGGGAGGCAGAGGTAGGAGGATCACCATGAATTCAAGGCCACCCTGAGACTACTAGTGAATTCCAAGTCAGCCTGGGCTAGAGTGAGACCTTGCTTCAAAACAAACAAAAAACAGTTTGAAGAAATTTAAATATGGCTGTGGGCCTGTCCTGGAAGGACACCCAAGAGGCATGAAATACGGGCCAACACCCCCCCCCCAGCAAGTCCAGTCTTTCCAAGACAAAGGTAAAGCTGTCATCAGGGGCTGAATCCACCTGTACATGGGTTTGGCTTCTGAAACAAGATCTCATGCAGCCCAGGCTGGCTTGGACTTGCTCTGTCGCTGAGTGTGACCTTGTGACCTTGAGCTGCTCCTCCTTCTGCTTCCACCTTCAGCATGCTGGAACTGCAGGTGTGTGCCACACGACCCTCCTTACATGCTGCTGGCATCTAACCCACGGCTGCGCCACACGACCCTCCTTACATGCTGCTGGCATCTAACCCACGGCTGTGCCACCAGACCCTCCTTACATGCTGCTGGCATCTAACCCACGGCTGCACCACATGACCCTCCTTACATGCTGCTGGCATCTAACCCACGGCTGCGCCACCAGACCCTCCTTACATGCTGCTGGCATCTAACCCACGGCTGTGCCACCAGACCCTCCTTACATGCTGCTGGCATCTAACCCATGGCTATACCACCAGACCCTCCTTACATGCTGCTGGCATCTAACCCACGGCTCTTGCCACACCCCCTCCTTACATGCTGCTGGCATCCTAACCCACGGCTGCGCCACACCCTCCCTCCTTACATGCTGCTGGCATCTAACTCACGGCTGCGCCACACGACCCTCCTTACATGCTGCTGGCATCTAACCCACGGCTGTGCCACCAGACCCTCCTTACATGCTGCTGGCATCTAACCCATGGCTATACCACCAGACCCTCCTTACATGCTGCTGGCATCTAACCCACGGCTACGCCACACGACCCTCCTTACATGCTGCTGGCATCTAACCCACGGCTGTGCCACCAGACCCTCTTTACATGCTGCTGGCATCTAACCCACGGCTGTGCCACCAGACCCTCCTTACATGCTGCTGGCATCTGGAACCCACGAAATATGCCACGCCACACAGGTCCCCTCCTTACATGCTGCTGGCATCTAACCCATGGCTATACCACCAGACCCTCCTTACATGCTGCTGGCATCTAACCCACAGCTATGCCACACGACCCTCCTTACATGCTGCTGGCATCTAACCCACCGCTACACCACACGACCCTCCTTACATGCTGCTGGCATCTAACCCACGGCTGCGCCACACGACCCTCCTTACATGCTGCTGGCATCTAACCCACGGCTGCGCCACACGACCCTCCTTACATGCTGCTGGCATCTAACCCACGGCTGCGCCACACGACCCTCCTTACATGCTGCTGGCATCTAACCCAGGGCTGGCCTCATGCATGCTGGGCAAGCATTCCACCAATGGATCCCTGAACAATGCTTTCTTAAAGCTCTGAATTCAACCATGAAAATGGTAAGATTTAATTTTTTTTTTGAGGCAAGCCCAGCAGATGGCCTTTTTTTTTATACAAGAGAGCAAGAATGAGAAGGAGAGAATTGGTGCACCAGGGCCTCCAGTCACTATAATCGAGCTCCAGACACATGTGCCACCTCTTGTGCATGTGCAACCTCGCACGCCTGTATCATCTTGTGCGCCTGGCTCACGTGGGACCTGGAGATTTGAATATGGGTCTTTAGGCTTTGCAGGCAAGTGCCTTAACTGCTAAGCCATCTCTCATCTGGTGCTTTGGGGAAGCAAGGCAGTGTCAGTCATAAGCCAGGAGTTCAGATCACCAGCGCCCACATACAAGCAAGGTGTTGCAACATGTGCCTGTAATCCCAGCTTTGGGACTGAGAGACAGTGGGATCCTTGGAGCTTGAAAGTTGGCTGGTCCAGCAGAATAGGTTCCAGGAGAGACTGTATCACGGAATAGGGTGAAGAGTGAGAATGTCACCTGATGTTGACTTCTGGCTTTCACACAGAGGTGCACATCTGTGCACACACTTCAGACACTTCAGCCCACACATATACAAACAGTCATACACATGTGTGTGCACAGCACACATATATACACAGGCAGAGAGAGAGAGAATGAGACAGAGAGAGGGAGGAGTTACCAGAAGATGAGACTTGCCAAAACTTGTTCCTTAGTCTCAGGCAGAAAAGGAGTCAGGGGAGGGAGGTTCTTTGTAGGGAGAGGTCACTACACATATAAAGACTCGGAGAGTGGACCTCGGTCAATGGACAAACTGATTGGTTAAGAACATGGGGGAGGGGTTCAAGGCTTTTAGTGGCACATCTTGCAAGCTGAACCTCAGAGTTGGAGCAGTGTGTAGCTTGAAGGTTTCTGGGCAGGGTGTGTCTCGATTTGGCTCATGACTGCTGTGAGAAGAATGGCCTGGAAGGATGAGAGTGGACCTGGGGATCAGGGCACATGCAGCAGATGCCTGGGAGGCAGGAAGTAGTGCCAGGATGGGACCGATCCCAGGAAGCTGAGGAAGTGGAACACGGACCAGGACTTGGGAGCAGATCTGAGTCAAGTAGGAGAGAAATACCATGACCACGAGGATTTCCAGGTCTGGTAGAGGCTGAGAAGTCACCTCCCAGAGGTTAACCAGGTCCTAATTCCTGGCCCTGCATGTGGCAGCACACATGGTAGAAAGGGACTTCACATGCCTGAGCAGCAAGGTCACTGAGAAAGAAAGCTGGTGCTGAGCAGGAAACCTTCTCCCTGCAGACCAGCCAACTGAAAACTGGAAAAAGCTGCACTGCATGCAGCCCTATGGGAGACAGAAGTCATCAGCAGTGAAAACAGTGGACACTGGAAAACTCAAGTTTGGCCAGACAGGCCCAATGACCAAACGGGTGCAATAGTGGCATGTCTACTCTTGGGGAAACCAGCTGCTCCCTAATTGGACTGAAGGCCTGCTCTATGGGAGGAAATAGATGCCTGGCACTGAAAACCTAATCAAAAGCCTATGGCAGGGGAGGTCACGAGCCTTAGGGGTACAAAGCCTGCTCTTGTCTGGCTAAATGTATATATTATTCCCACCAAATTGCCCTGAAAGCACTACACTTAATGTTCATATTCATATATTAATGCTACTCTCACTTCTGATTTGAGAAGCTTCTCTTTTCAGATGGTGATGACCACTGGGATGACCCAAAAGGCAACATAGTGCTGAGAAGAAGGGATGGAGGAGTGTCCAGTACTGACACATCTCTATCACACCCTCCAAGGCTCAGGGTCCATTGCAGAAGAAGTGGCAGAAAGAATGTAAGAGCCAAAGGAAGGATACAACTTCTTACAATGCAACTGTCCAGAGAGAAATTGGCCTCAATATCCATGACCTCGCAGTGCCTAGCAATACCTTCACAAGACCCTCATAATAGAAGAAAAGATGATGACATCAAATTAAAAGAGAGACTAACGGAGAGAGGGAGGGGATATGATGGAGAGCAGAGTTGTGAAGGGGAAAGTGGGGGAGGGGAGGGAAATATCATGGTTTATTGTCTGTAAGCATAGAAGATGTCAATAAAAAATCAAAATCAAGCCAGGCATCGTGGCGCACGCCTTTAATCCTAGCACTCGGGAGGCAGAGGTAGGAGGATCACTGTGAGTTCGAGGCCAACCTGAGACTACACAGTGAATTCCAGGACAGCCTGGACTAGGGTGAGATCCTACCTCAAAAAACCAAAAAAATTAAAAAATTAAAAATTAAAATTAAAAAAAAAATTTAAAAAAGAAAGGGACTTTGCAGGTGGGACTAAGTCAAAGGTCTGAAACTCAAGAAGTCGTCCTGCACTGTCCAGGTGGCTCTAAATGCCTGGTGAGGAGATGGTTCTGCCCCCAGAACTGTGCATTTTCAGAAGAAACCATTTGACAACAGCCCAGGACCAGGGCCCCCCACTGGGTGTGTAGCACCACCAGGGCCCCACTGGGTGTGTAGCAGGGAGGAGAGCTGGGAGGCCCAGGCAGGGACAGCAGGAGCACTGGAATGAGGTCCCTGGGCTGTGGGAGGCAGAGGTGTGGTGGGAAACTAGCAGGCCCCCATACTTCTGACTCATCCTGGGGTCCCAGGGCACCGCCAGTCCTGACAGGGAGTCAGAAAATGCTTGCAGGCTGAGTGACGGCATGACCCCAAGGAATCAAGAAACTTCCTCTGAGAGTGGCCTGATGGGAAGTGCAGGGGGGCGTCCTTGCCCACTGCTGTGTGGTGAGAATGTTTATAACAAGTTCTTCCAGTAGGCGTGCTTAGATGTTTTCCATGTGTGTGGTTCTGAGGGGATACTAGTGTCTTTAACCCTGGTCATAAATAGAACTCATGCGAACATGAGTGGGAATTAACCCCTGCTGTGTTAGGAGCCCATAGCTACTTGGGAATCTGGCTTTCTGGGTGCTTGGCATTCTGACTGGGTGGCATCAGATAAGTTGCAAAGCTTCCTGGGTCTCTCATTGCTTGGTTGTCAATGGGTCTGCCATTTCTCCTTTGCACAGTTGCACACACTGTTGCTGTACGTCAATCACTTGATTTCCTCTATTCTGCTTCTCAAATGAGGCCCAGGGGGTGAAGAGACCTGCCAGAGACACGGAGCCTGGGAATCAGAGCCCGGAACCCTGTGGAAGGGTTTTTCCTAGGTGGGTCCCTGGGCCAGATTGGTCCTATGGGGACAGTTTGGGAAGGACACTGGGGCAGGCTGGGAGCCATCTACAGCACTGGCTCTGGGTTCTGGGGTAACCCTTGCAGGCCCAATATGACAGAGAGGCCACACCACACATGGGGAGGAGCGGTCCTGTTTAGCTAAGTGAATTCTAGGGACACCTTAGAGTTTCTTTGCACATCTGAGTTCACGGTGGCCTTGAACTCATGGTGATCCTCCTTCCTCCACCTCCTGAGTGCTGGATGAAAGGTCTCACTCTAGCTCAGGCTAACCTGGAATTAGTCTCAGGGTGGCCTCAAACTCATGGTGACCCTCCTACCTCTGCCCCCCGAGTGCTTGGATTAAAAATGTGCGCCACCACGCCCGGCTTCGTAACTTTTATCAATAACAATCAGTTACCTCTCCAGACTCAGTAATTATTAAAGGTCTCTCAAGCACACCAACATGGACAGCATTCAGCTGGTGATCTGCTAGTGGCCCATGTGTCCCACCCTCTGTCTAGTGTTGCACAGGGGCTGGTGCTGTGACCCCAGCTTTCACTGCACGTCTGTGACTATCTGACAAACTCCACCAACTTGTCCCTACTGGATGAAGGACAGCTTCCAGGAAGGACACTGTCAGACATGAGATAGGACGTCAAATGTGGTAGTAATGCAAACTCCCCTAAAATTCTATAAGAAAGGCACAATGCACCATTTATAGAGGCCTCTTGGTCCCAAAGAAGTTAAGTCATTAATTCCGGCTTCCCAGCAGGGCATTAACAGAGAGTAGTGTGGATGGGTGTGAGGGTCATCAGACTGCAGCCTCTCTCCAACACCATCACCATGCTTGCCTTACCCAGTTTTATTAAATTCAAGCCAGATACCCTTGACTGCTAAGACCTTGAGTCTGAACTGTGATCGTTACTTGTTGTTCTTGTTGTTAATTTTGTTGAATTATTTTATTTATTTTTTGGAGACAGAGAGAGACAGAGAGGGAGAAGGAGACAGAGAATGGGCGCGCCAGCAGTCTCAGCTGCTGAGAACGAAATCCAGATGTGTGCGCCCCCTTGTGGGCAAGTGCGGCATTGCACCCTTGCGTCACTTTGCATCTGGCTAAACGTGGGACCTGGAGATTGGAACCCGGTTCTTAGGCTTAGCAGGCCGGTGCCTTAACCACTAAGCCATCTCTCCAGCCCTGTTGTTGTGTTTTTTTTTTTTTTAAAACAAACATGTCAGAAAGGTGTTAGTGATTCATCAACTCCAAATGAGACTCCCCTTGACTAAAAGAGAAAGTTTAAAACCTAAGTGTAAAGGGAATAATTTTTTCACTATGATGTTCAAGGTTTTTCAAATATATGACAGCTTTATGGAACAGTAATTCACATACCATATAATTCGTGCATTTAAGCTGTACTATAAATTTTAAAATATCACCATTACTCCAGAAGGAAATCTAGATATATTAGCAGTCAGTCCCCCACGAGACCCCCAATTCTTCTTACCCTGCTCAGCCCCTGGAAGCTGTAAATCTACTTTCTGTCCTTGGGAATTTGCTTATTCTGGACATTTCCTAAAAATGGAGTTGTTTCCTGTTGCTATTACCAAACACTTGACAAGCAGTAGCTTAAGGGAATAGGGGTTTGTTTTGGCTTATAGTTCCAGGATACAGTCAACCATTGCCGGGAAGGCACGGTGGCGGGAGCGGGAGGCAGTTACATTGTATGCACAGTAGAGAAGCAGAGAGTGATGGATGCTGGCACTCAGCTCGCTTTCTCCTTTTTATTCCCTTTGGATCCCAGGGCATGGCATGATGCCACCCTCTGGTAGAACAGGTCTTCCCACCTCAGTTAACTTAGAAACTCCCTCACAGACATTTGTCCCCTAGGTGGCTCTAAACCCAATCAAGTTGACAGTCAAGATAAACCATCATTGGAATCACACAGTATGTGTTTGTGAAGATTCATTCACGCTGTACGTCTCCAAGATTCATTCATGTAGCACAAGCAATATTTCATTCCCTCCTCTTGGTGCCAAATGCCTCAGTTACTTTCTTGTTAGCAGGACAAGACACCCAACAGCAGCGTAAGGAAATAAATGGTTGTTTTCAACTTACGGTTGCAAGGGAAAGCCAGTCATAGCAGGAAAAGCATGGCAGGAGCAAGAAGCAGCATCACAACTTCACATCAGCAGGGAGGAAGGAGTGAGAGACAGAGGGAGAGAGAGAGAAGGGCTTGCCTATAAAACCTCAAGGCCCACCTCCAGGGACACACTTCCTCCAGCAAGACTCTACCCCTTAAAGAGTCACAACCTTCCAGAACAGCATCACCAGCTGGGAAGGACATACTCAGACACACAGCACAGGAGGAGCATTTTGCATTCAGACCACCACACCAAATGATCACCCACCACGTGCACGTGCACATTTTCTTTATCCATCTGCTGGATGCGGCACATTCAGATTGTTTGTAGATTGAGGCACCTAATAAACAGACGATCATTTCTGCATACATTTTTGTACGGCATGATGTTATCACTTCTTTTAAAGTGGAATTGCTGGGCCATACAGGACCTCTGCAGCAGAACGTTTCCCACAGTGGCTGCACCATTTCCCATTGCTACTGGCCACATTCAGCTTCCAGCTTCCCTCTGTCCTCACTGATATCATCAATGCCTGGCTTTCTCAGTCCAGCCCTCTTAGCAGGTATGATGTTCTACCGTGATTTTCTTGCATTTCCCCAATGAGAACACCGAGCATTTCTTCATGGGCTCACTGGATATGTGTATGTGTTATTTAGATTAATGTTGACTCAGATACTTGGCTCAATTTTAAGTGGAATTGTGTTTCTTTTACTGACCTCTAGATACAAGTCCCTAAGTTCACATATGAGGTAAAACTTTTGTGGGTTGTCTTTTCCTTCTCTTTATGGCATCCATGAAAGTTTGTGAAGATATTCATGAGGGCTAGTTTATTTATTAAAATTTTCCCCATGTGTATGTGTGTGGTAGCATGCATATATAACTCAACCCTCTCACTCAACCCAGAACTCACTGATTTGGCTAGACTAGGGAGCCAGCAAGCCCCAGGATCCTCCTCTCTCCACCTCCCCAGCCAGTGTGATTATAGGAGTGCACTGCCACACCCAGATTTTAAATGGGTTCTGAGAATTCAAACTCAGGCATGAGTAAAACTGTCAGTTATCATAACAGTATCATGATGGAGGCATGGGTAAAATCATCAGTTATCATAACAGTATCATGATGGAGGCATGGGTAAAACTGTCAGTTATCATAACAGTATCATGACGGAGGCATGGGTAAAATCATCAGTTATCATAACAGTATCATGACGGAGGCATGAGTACAATCGTCTGTTCTCATAACAGTATCATGACGGAGGCATGAGTAAAACCATCAGTTATCATAACAGTGTCATGACGGAGGCATGGGTAAAATCGTCAGTTATCATAACAGTGTCATGACGGAGGCATGGGTAAAATCATCTGTTCTCATAACAGTATCATGACGGAGGCATGAGTAAAATCGTCTGTTCTGATAACAGTATCATGATGGAGGCATGAGTAAAACCATCAGTTATCATAACAGTGTCATGACGGAGGCATGGGTAAAATCGTCAGTTATCATAACAGTGTCATGACGGAGGCATGGGTAAAATCGTCAGTTATTATAACAGTGTCATGACGGAGGCATGAGTAAAACCGTCATTTATCATAACAGTGTCATGATGGAGGCATGAGTAAAACCGTCTGTTCTCATAACAGTATCATGACAGAGGCATGGGTAAAATCATCAGTTATCATAACAGTGTCATGATGGAGGCATGAGTACAATCGTCAGTTATCATAACAGTATCATGACGGAGGCATGAGTAAAACCGTCAGTTATCATAACAGTATCATGATGGAGGCATGGGTAAAATCATCAGTTATCATAACAGTATAATGACGGAGGCATGAGTAAAACCGTCAGTTATCATAACAGTATCATGATGGAGGCATGGGTAAAACTATCAGTTATCATAACAGTGTCATGATGGAGGCATGGGTAAAATCGTCAGTTATCATAACAGTATAATGACGGAGGCATGAGTAAAACCGTCATTTATCATAACAGTATCATGACAGAGGCATGGGTAAAATCATCAGTTATCATAACAGTGTCATGACGGAGGCATGGGTAAAATCATCAGTTATCATAACAGTGTCATGACGGAGGCATGGGTAAAACCATCATTTATCATAACAGTATCATGACGGAGGCATGAGTAAAACCATCAGTTATCATAACAGTATCATGACATGGGTAAAATCATCAGTTATCAAACCATCATGGGTAAAATCATCAGTTATCATAACAGTGTCATGACAGAGGCATGAGTACAATCGTCAGTTATCATAACAGTGTCATGATGGAGGCATGAGTAAAATGGTCTATTATCATAACAATCAGTGTCATGATTACAATCGGATCATAACAGTGAGATGGAGGCATGAGTACAATCGTCTATTATCATAACAGTATCATGACGGAGGCATGGGTAAAATCGTCTGTTCTCATAACAGTATCATGATGGAGGCATGGGTAAAATCATCAGTTATCATAACAGTGTCATGACGGAGGCATGAGTACAATCGTCAGTTATCATAACAGTGTCATGATGGAGGCATGAGTAAAATGGTCTATTATCATAACAGTATCATGATGGAGGCATGAGTACAATCGTCAGTTATCATAACAGTGTCATGATGGAGGCATGAGTAAAATGGTCTATTATCATAACAGTATCATGATGATCATCAGTTATCATAACAGTATCATGACAGAGGCATGAGTACAATCGTCAGTTATCATAACAGTGTCATGATGAAGGCATGAGGAAAATGGTTATCATTATCATAACAGTAAAATCATCATGATGGAGGCATGATTACAATCGTCAGTTATCATAACAGTGTCATGATGGAGGCATGAGGAAAATGGTCTATTATCATAACAGTATCATGACAGAGGCATGAGTAAAATCGTCAGTTATCATAACAGTGTCATGACAGTGACATAAGTGCCACTTGGAAACATGTAATAAAGAGCTAACATTATAGTTTACTATTTCCTGAAATTTTTACAAAAGGCATATATCAAACATATGAAATGAATACAGAAAAGAAGGTGTAGAAATGAGCAGAGACAGAAAGTAGAGACAGAAAAGTGGGGTAAACCAGATGCCAACCAAGGTGCCTCGAGGGAAGCAGGGAAGGGGCTGGCCAGGCTGCACTAAAGTGGCTCCCATGGGACTTTGGCTGTCTAATTGTTAGAATCCAGAATGTGCCACACTCTGTTCCCCCAGGCCCATGACCCTAAGCACTCCAGAGCAAGATATGCCTGCAGGAAGTGGAGCTGGCCTGCCAGCCCTGGCTGGGACATAGAGGTCACCAGGTCAGGCTCAGACCCTGGGACCGTGACAGGCCTGCTCATCCATTACAAGCTCTGACACTTGTCCCTGCCAGATGTTGCAGCTGACATTTCCCAGGTCTCGCTCAGCATGGGGACCACGTTGGGGAATGTCCCTAGATGCACATGAATGTTCACATAAATAACAGGGTGCTCCCACTAAAGAAGAAAAATGACTCTTGCTACGGGAGCATTTGCCAAGCTATCAGAAAGCGTAATTTTTCTTTCTGAACGACCATGTCTTACCAGCTGGACACATCAAACAGTGGCCTTGAGACGTGAGGTGGAAGGGTCCCAGGGAAGAGGTCCCAGTGTCTTGTTCTACAGGTTCTTTGTGGCCTCCTGAACATCTGAAGCTGGCTCAGGTCAGCACCCTTGTGGGGTCACTGGCCTCCTGCCTCAGGGCCAGCACATACTTCCTCTCCTCCCCTCATAGCATCCTGGAGGCCAGCACATGTGGAGATCCGCAGCCCGGCCTGGTCCACACAGAACCTGCAGCCTGGTCCATAAGCTGGGTTGGCAGGGGCATCCACCTGGATGTATGTTATTTGGGGAGGGACAGGGAAATGGGGCCAAAGTGTCATCAGTCAGTCACCTACCCCACAGGTTCCAAGGCCTGAGGACACTCCTCTCTATGCCATGTGGGAATCCCCCACTCCCAAAGCCACCACGGTGGGCCTGAAAAGACTGCATGAGCTCACCCCAGGCCCTCGGGGCCTACTGACCCTAGCATCACCCCCTTTACCTTACGTTGCTTTTTATGTTTATGTGTGCATATTGCGTGGCCGCGAGTGTGTGTGTAATGCCTGTGTGCATGTATGCTTGTGAAGGCCCGCCAGCGTCAAGTGTCTCCCTCACTCTCCACCTTATTTTATTGAGATTAGGTCTCTCTCTGAACCTGAAGCCCACTGATTCAGTTAGACTAGCTGGCTAGCAAGCCCCAGGGCTACTTCTGTCTCTGCCTCCCCAGCACTGGCATTACAGGTGTGTGCCACACATCTGGTTTTCATGTGGGTCCTGGGGATCTGAACTCGGGTCCTCACGCTGGCATGGCAGATGGTTTATCAGCTGAGCCACCTCCCAAGCCTTAGCACCACCTGCTTGGAATTCACCAAAGACTCACGCTGAAGCCAGATTCAATGTTCTCAGAGGAAGCCCCCAGCATACTCCCCCACAGGACCCATACCTCCTCAGGGACCTTTGCACACATGTGCTAGGTAGGGCTGCCATGCCAGAGTGCCACAGACTGGGTGGTTCAAGCAACACAAGCTCATTCTCTCACAGCTCTGGAGGTTGAAGTCCGAGATCAAGGTGTGCACAGGCTGATCTTTCTGAGGCCGGTCTGCTTGGCTTACATATGGCTGACTTTGCCCAGCGCCTACGATTGGTCTGTGTGTGTGTCCGAACTCTTCTCAGTGGATTAGTGGCCTCACTTTAACTTAATAGCCTCTGTATAGTTACATTCCGATGTGGAGGAGTGGGGAAGAACTTGCACACATCAGTTTGGAGGGGAGGCAAGGGTCAGCCCATGTAGTCACCATGTTCCAGCACCATGGAGATGCAAAGCTGGCTGCTGCCAAGAGCTGGACAAAGCCTGGCTCCAGCAGGAAGGAGGGGCCCACCAGGTAAGCATTGTCTCCATCACTCCCCAGCGGGCCAGAAATCAGACAGGTAGGAAAGCTGCAATTCTAGTGAAGCCTGAGCATGCCGGGCGCAATCTTACCTGTACAGCACAGGGCAATAGATGCAGGCCGAGATGTTGCACAGCTAACGGGCAGTGAGCAGGGGTCAGGGCCTGCCACTTCAGTTCAGCTCCCACTGTCTTTGGGAACCCAAGCCTCACTCAGGAGCCCGTGCTTGGAGTCAATGGCAGGCTGGCCCCCTCCATTCTTGAGAGGAGGCTAAAGCTCCTCACATGCTCAGAGCCCCCCAGAAGTCACTGAGTGATCTCCAGATGAGTCCACCCAGCAGCTGGAAGGCGGGACTTGCAACTCTAGAGACGCAGCTTGTTCTAAAGACGAGCCTACTTTCCAGGGCAGTGTAACTCAGCGAAAATCCTTGGTCCTGGGGAAGGGAGCAGCCTGGCACTTCCCCTGGCTCCTTCCCCATTGGCTGCTCCACGTGTGTAGTGCTCACCAAGGGACCCATGACCTGGTGGGTGGACAAGGGCTGGAGACTGCGTGAAGCCTTGCCTTTAGCCTGGCAGTCCCTTGGCGCACATCTGAATAGGATGGGGCAGGTGGAGGGTAGTCCAGATCACAGCAGAAAGGGGTCCGCTGACCTGCACCCACATGGTCCACTGGGTGTTCCCCTCAAAGGCAATAGCAGGCATGTAAACCCCAACGTGCAAGTACACACAGGGACAGGCTCCATGACTGTGCAATATGCAGTCACTAACCCTCAGATTCCCCAGAGGTGGAAGGAGTGTTTCTGAGGATGTGGGCAAGACTCAGAGGGGGGGGGGGTGGTGACCTCTACACCTCCTGAGCTGGGCGCTCAGGTCTGAGGCTTTCTCAATGGACCTTGACTTTCACTCGCCACTGGGGACCATCACCTCTTTGGTTCCCTGGGTTTCAGGCATCTCAGTCCTTGTGCACACATGAGTCTGGTACTCTTCCTGACTTCGGTCTCCCTCAAATGCAGCTTCTTTTCCTGCCCCAATCTCTGGGGCCCTCTGTGGTATCCAGGGCAGGCTGACCGCCGACCGTCCTCTGCCTGCCTGACCAGCTGACACTCCCAGGCGGGCATCCCTGCCAGGGCCCAAGGCTGTCTGCTGCCCCTTCTCTTGTCCAGATTTCCCAAAACAAAAACCAGGCCACACCATCTGATGGAGAGCGTGTCTGGTTTATTTATGGGAAGAGACAGGGCTCTCAGGGCCAGGCTGTCTGGGCTGGGGCCAGCCTGCTCCACAGGTTTCTGAAGTGTCCATCGTGTGTCCTCGCCCCATGAGTGGTAATCCGGGAGGGATGTCCAGCACAGACAGTCCTCTCTGGTACCAGTGATGGCAAACAAAGATGGCAGTCCACATGGCCCTGGGCCCCCTGTGCATCATCAAGGCCCTGTCTGGGACCCTGAGCAGTAAGGCCTGCAACGACCAGCAGTGCTGCATGCAGAAGAGGGCGGGCACGGGTGCACATGCCATCCCTGGACACCACCGAAGATGGGAGGCTACCCTTGGGATTAGGATTCTGCTTCTCACAGGGTTCCTGGCCACCAAGTGTCGCTTCTGAGAGACAGTGATGAGTCCCGGGGCATGAAAATGACGTCAGGGATAAGTCCCATGACCTTGCCTGTTCAAGCCCCCACCCACACAGACACTCCGGGCGCAGCATGGAACCGTGCATGAGGACTCAGCCTCGCCTGCAGCAGCACCCACCTGGCTTCTCAGGGCTCCCCTGGAGGTGAAAAGGAGGCAGATGATAACATTCGACCAGGGACAGAGCACATGGCCCCTGGCTGTCCCCAAGAGCAGGCTGCAGCCCTAGACTGTTCCTCAGGACTGCCTGCCTCCTTCAGAGCTGTGTCCCTGCTCAGATTCTGCTTGCCTCACTGCTCCATGACACACCACACCATGAGCACAGTGGACAGAGGGTCCAACTTGAAGGGATTCTCTATGGCTGAACGGGGGAAATTTGAACAAAATAATAAACAATGATAGGGGCTGGAGAGAGAGCTCAGCGCTTAAAGGCAGTTGTTTTCAAAGCTGGAAAGCCTGGGTTCAATTTCCCAGTATCCATGTAGAATTAGATGCACAAAGTGGCACATACATCTGGAGTTTATTTGCAGCCATGAGGCCCTGGCATACCCATTCTCTCTCTCTCCCTCTCTGTCTCTCTCTCCTCCCCTCTTCTCTCTTCTCCTTGCAAATTAATACAAATATTTGAAATAAATAATAATAGTAATGGATTGTATCCCATGAAACAAATATGCATGAATACTCACTTATACTGGAATAAACAAATGACTGAATCATAAATGAATAGGGGAGGAGGGACATCTGTTCTTCATGGTGGAACTCAATTAATCAATGTTGGGAAAATGATGAAGACTGAAAATAGCAGTCTTAAATTTCCTAAGCAAACAGCACAAAAAGGATTGTTACAGGTAAGCATTGTCCACAAAGCTGAAAACAAGGAGCAGAAGAATGATGAGGCAAAATGTCTTTATCTTTCCCAAGTCTCTCCTGACAGGAAAGAGATTTGTTAGTTACATAGGAAAAAAATCCAAGAATCCCCCTTTATCTGAGGTTTCTCTTCGTGACAGGAGTTACCCACCATCAGCGATAAGGGTGAAAGCAGTATTAAAAAGCTGTTTTGAGAGATACAGAAGACCACACTCATGTGCCTTTTATTATAGTGTATGTCTGTCATAGTTCTATGTGACTATTACTGGTGCTAATCTCTTACTGCATAAAGCAGCTACCTTCTCATTCCAAGGACCAGATACCTACCAAGAAGCAGCTAATGGAAGGGAAGGGTTATTTCTGGTTTACAATTTGAGGGGGAAATGTCATCATGGCGGGAGCAGGCACTGGAGTATCACATCTCTGCAGCAGCAGGGAGGAAAGAGAGAGGGAGCAGAGTGCAGCAAGCAGGGCTGAGCTATTCAACCCCAAAGCCCACCCCTGTGATGGACACACCTCCTCCAGCAAGGCTTCACCCCAAAGCCGACCCCCCTGTGACGGACACACCTCCTCCAGCAAGGCTCCACTCCCCAAAGCCCACCCCCTTGTGATGGACACACCTCCTCCAGCAAGGCTCCATCCCCAAAGCCCACCCCTGTGATGGACACACCTCCTCCAGCAAGGCTCCACCCCCAAAGCCGACCCCCCTGTGATGGACACACCTCCTCCAGCAAGGCTCCACCCCCAAAGCCCACCCCTTGTGATGGACACACCTCCTCCAGCAAGGCTCCACCCCCCAAAGCCCACCCCTTGTGATGGACACACCTCCTCCAGCAAGGCTCCACCCCCAAAGCCCACCCCCTGTGATGGACACACCTCCTCCAGCAAGGCTCCACTCCCCAAAGCCCACCCCCTGTGATGGACACACCTCCTCCAGCAAGGCTCCACCCCAAAGCCCACCCCCTGTGATGGACACACCTCCTCCAGCAAGACTCCACTCCCCAAAGCCCACGCCCTGTGACGGACACACCTCCTCCAACAAGGATCCACCCCCAAAGCCCACCCCCTGTGATGGACACACCTCCTCCAGCAAGACTCCACCCCAAATCCCACCCCCTGTGATGGACACACCTCCTCCAGCAAGACTCCACCACAAATCCCACCCCCTGTGATGGACACACCTCCTCCAGCAATGCTCCATCCCCCAAAGCCCACCCCCTGTGATGGACACACCTCCTCCAGCAAGGCTCCACCCACCAAAGCCCACCCCTGTGATGGACACACCTCCTCCAGCAAGACTCCACCACAAATCCCACCCCCTGTGATGGACACACCTCCTCCAGCAATGCTCCATCCCCCAAAGCCCACCCTGTGATGGACACACCTCCTCCAGCAAGACTCCACCCCAAATCCCACCCCCTGTGATGGACACACCTCCTCCAGCAAGGCTCCACCCACCAAAGCCCACCCCTGTGATGGACACACCTCCTCCAGCAAGACTCCACCCCAAATCCCACCCCCTGTGATGGACACACCTCCTCCAGCAAGGCTCCATCCCCCAAAGCCCCCCCTGTGATGGACACACCTCCTCCAGCAAGACTCCACCCCAAATCCCACCCCCTGTGATGGACACACCTCCTCCAGCAAGACTCCACCCCCTCCCACCAAGACTCCACCCCAAAAGGCCCACCCCAAAGCCCACTCCCAGTGATGGACACACCTCCTCCAGCAAGGCTCCACTCCCCAAAGCCCACCCCCTGTGATGGACACACCTCCTCCAGCAAGGCTCCACCCCAAAGCCCACCCCCAGTGATGGACACACCTCCTCCAGCAAGGCTCCACCCCCAAAGCCCACCCCCAGTGACAGACACACCTCCTCCAGCAAGGCTCCACCCCCAAAGGCTCCACCAGCTGGGGACTGAATATGAGGCTCAATCGCAAACACATGAGGTAATGGGGGACATTTTACATTCAAACTGCTATACTGTCTAGTTTAAAATTCAACCTCCATCACTGATATGTGTATGTACGGCTTGACACTAACTGTGGTTTTAAGCATCTACTGGGAGTCTTGGAATATACTCAGCACAGACAGGGAGGAAGGACTGTCATCACTGTACAAGGGAGGATCCCAGAAGACAACACCTTTACCATCAACAACCACACAACAATCAATAGCGCAACCCTGAGTGCAATGCCCTGCAGAGGGTAGACACCACGGGGAGACGCCTGTCAGAACTGTGGTGGCCCATCCGCAAAGAGCTGACCAGTGCTCTTCAAGAGTCACCAACGGCAGCTTGGTGAATCATGAAATCTCAGATGAGGGAAAACAGGACACCGAACAATCAGAAGCCATGTGGGATCTTTGCAAGTCCAAAAACGAACCTGGGTTGCAAAACTGGTGACTGAGTAATAGTGTTGCAATATCCTTGCATGTCAGCCCTTCCTCTGATGATATATGACGGTAACATCAGAGGGCATGGAGGGACTCGGTGCAATGTTTATACCCTTTTTGTTGCTATTTTGCAAAGCAGCATGGGATCTACAGCAATTTCAAAAGCAACAGTTAAAGAAGAGCCACTGACTTGCACCCCTGGCACACTAACGCCCTCAAGCCAGTTCAGCTTCCCATTGGCCTCCTCACCAGGAACAGAGGCACGAGTGTCACAGCTGAGCTCCAGGGAGTAAGACCTGTAGGAGGAAGCGGCCTCCAGGGGAAGAGCAGCAAGCGGGAAGGTCCCAGGGAGGAGGCAAACGTCACTCTAGGAGCACCAGGGCTTCTAGGACTCATTTCTGTTGCTCTAACTGAAGACCCCAGGCCAGGCCAAGTAACTTATAAACATAAAAGCTTACTGTCTGTGGTTCTGGAGGCTGAAAGGAGCAAGGTCAGGGTGCTGACACCTGGCAGGCACCTGGTGTGGGCCTTCTTGCTGCATCACAGCATGGCAAAGGGCATCTTAGGATGAGGCAGAGGGCTCTCCTCCTCTTCTTCTAAAGCCACTAATGCCCTTACGAGGCCCACCCTATGACCTCATCTAATTGTGATTGATCACCTCCCAAAGGCTCACCTCCAGATCCCCAACACATATGACCTTGGGATTAAGTTTCCAACCCACAGACTTAGCAATAGCATCGGGCATGATGGTATACGCCTGAAGCCCATAAGCACAGTCTTCAGGAGGCTGGGGCAGGAGAATCCCAAGTTCCAGGCCAATTTTGCACTATATATTGAGTTCAAGGCCAACCTCGGCATAGCAAGACTCTATCTCAAAAAAAGTAGAAAAGCCAGGTGTGGTGGCGCACGCCTTTAATCCCAGCACTTGGGAGGCAGAGGTAGGAGGATCACTGTGAGTTTGAGGCCACCCTGAGACTACATAGTGAATTCCAGGTCAGCCTGGGCCAGAGTAAGACCCTACTTTGAAAAACCAAAAAAGAAAAAAGTAGAAAACAACCACACCCACCTCCACACCAACCAAACAACACCACAACTGTGTGGCAGTAGTGTAGCCAGAGCAGATTATGCCTAGATCACCTGGAGGGGAGTCCAGTTGCCCCCCCTTCAACCCTCCAAAGCTGTTGTATAGCTTTTTCCTCCTGGCAAAACATGACCATCTCATGGCCATCTAGGAGCAGAGATAACTTTGGCCCTGTAGCTATGGCAACCAAACAAGAGCGATGCAGTGATAGCTATCTATGGCAATAATAACAGTCTCCTAAATCAGTTCAGTAAATAAAAGAGAAGGTCACCCGGGATTCCACTCCTGCCTCCAGCTTCCTGCGGTCGTGGGAGGAATACTACAGGTGAAAGATTAACTTGAGGCAGGACTTCATGATACAGCTTCCATGACGGAGTCACCCATGCTCAGGTGGAAGACTGAAGAAACGGCTGATTCTCCACTTCTCTAAGTGACCTCTCACCCGTCCTGTTGTCAGGAAGAAACTCATGAACCTCACTGGTGCACAGCAAGCTGTCCTTGGGTGGAGTCTTTGCTTTGGTCTGCTGTTGGTGACCTCACTGGAGCGAGTAGGTTCAGGTCTCCCAAGGACACGTAATAAATACTACACCTATTTGTGGGGCGCACTCAGGAGCAAGTATGTTTATGAGCAAGCGACTTTAACTAGCGAGGCAGTTTTCTCGTGAACGTGGACAGGCCTGAGCCACTCACTAGAAGGTGATGACACAGTTTTTGGTGACTCCCACTTACACCAGACACAGAATGAGGTCACGGCTCTGGGCTACTGCTGCCCACATACAAAAGCATCAGATGGTCCATCTGTGCTCCCATTTCAGTCACCTTCGGGCCACAGCATGCAAAAATGGGGTGATGGCAATTAGCACCTTTTTTTTATGTGTCCTCTGTCCTTGGCACCCAGAGCAGTGATCTTGAACCTTTGAAGATCCTTCCCATTTTAGGGTAGTCCCCCCACCACCGCCACCACCAGGCTGGCTGGATTCATCTGCTTAGAGAATTTGCAGCCTTTCTGCAATGCGATGTCATCGCCCTTTCACTGTGTCCTCTCTTTCCCCTGAAGGATGCTAGTCTGCAGGATGGAATATTTCTCACACCATGGGAACCACTCTTCCCATTCCACTTGGTGGTAGTTTCTGGAAGCCAAGGATGTGCTCAGTATCGGATGGGATCACCCTCTAGGATGACAGGAGTAACATCTTAAGATGGCGTTATGTCTCAACATTCCAAATAATAAATTGAATATGACCAGAAAATGAAAGATGGCTCACATTTTCCCATATCCTCCAGGTATGATCTGTAGTGGGGGTCATCACTAATGACACGCAGGAATCATCTGTGAGGGAGCCAAAGATGTCAGCATTCCCAGGGGCTTCATCAATGGATGAAGGCAAAGCAAGAGACAAATTGCCTCCGCCCCTACATACACGGGGTTGGGGAAACAGTGACACAGAAAATCCCCACGTCTCCATACAAACGGGCTCCACAGAGCCATGCACTGGGAGGAATAGCAGCATTGCTATTTTCCCCTAGCTCTGTGAGATATAAATATGCAATTAGCCATGGACAACATCCTTAACATTAAAGGCCAAGCCGAGATGGTTCCTAGACCTGCACACTAACAAGGTTCTTCACAGGCAGTAATGGGCAATAAACAAGATTATCAACACCTGGGGCCGGGGGCTGGCTCAGCAAGAGACGTGCTTGCTGCACGAGCGAGCATGAAGACTTGAGTTTGGATCCCTGGCCGCATGTAAAGTGTCAGGCATGGTGGTGGTGGTGATCCCAGCTCTGCGGAGGTGGAGACAGGGAACCCTTGAGGCTCACTGGCTGCTTAGTCTAGACAAATTGATGAGCTGTGGGTTCAGCAAGAGAGGCCCACATCCATCCATGCATGCATGCATACACACCACACGCAGAAACATGCCAACCACAGAAGAAAGAATGTCAGCACCTCTCCCCTCTAGTCCCCTAAATCACCATCGAGTCATTTTTGCTGTACCCACATGGCTCGTGATTCCTGTCACTTATCTTTTCATCAGAAAGGAGACTGTGAAACATATATGCCTAAGTACCTTCACACCCCAGGGCCGGCCATTTCTCTGAGAGTCCAGGTGAGATGGGGTGAGGTCAAGTCACCCAAGATGACTCTTTCTCTGGAATGAGCCACCACAGAACCCTGAACACTGCTCAGGAAGCTTGGGGTTCCTGAGGGTCCCTCCAGGACAGTCCATTTCTGATTCTTCAACCCTAGCCCAATAGCTTGACTTAGCTTCCCTTCTACTCTCATGACTCAGATCAGAGTGTCAGCCCCATCGAAAGAAGAGCCCTCTTGTGGTCCTACAAGTTGTCAGCAGCTCAGCATGCCAGCTTAAACCCGGTGTGTCCTCTGGGCCTGCGACATCTTCCCTGCAATAATGAGCACTTGCAGCCCTATGACCTCATCCCGGTGCAGCCACGGTTCTCACTCACAGCACACCACGTAAGTGCCAGCCTGAAGCCTCCCCCCCCCCCGCCCCCGTATTTGGAGAAGAGAGTCTGCCCGCTTTCCTCTGTTCTGCCAAAATAAGGGGCACACTACCATGTTGCTTTGTCCTGAAAGACTCACACTTGCTTACGAAGCACTCATCTTCAGCAGACGGGCTGAAGTGCTGTGCAGTCCCCTAAGTAAGTCAAATGAATGCTCGGATTCACACATGGGGAGCCTTTTACCCTTGCAGGCTTTGTTTACACATCAGAAGTCAGACTTGAAGCAACCTGGCATCTCTGCATGAAAAGTATTTACCCTTTACCTACAGAGACTCAGGGTCATGGAATGAATAGAATGTGCCAGGGGCTGGTGGACATCAGCCCAAGACACACAGGGACATCACCTTCCTATCACCAATGACAACAGAGTAACCATGGCTGTCATAGCCCGAGACAAACACGGAGCCCCACCTTCCTGTACCATGGGCAAGATGATGCCATTGCAGCAGATCACAGCCCAGGACCATGGGGACATCAGCTTGCCATGAGTATGGATAAGAATGTGCCAATGGCAACCAGATCACAGTCTAGAACACACAGGGACATCAGCTTCCCATCACCATGGTCAAGAATTTGGCAACGGCCTGAGAGATCCTAGCCGAAGATGAGCCCTGGAATTCACCTCTCACTGTGGGCTTTTCCCTCAGTATCCAGAGCATTCAAGTTAATAACTGGGAACCAAGTGTACAGCGATGGTAAAAGATGACAAGGGCAGAAAGCAGAGCTGGACAATGGCTCAGTCAGGAAAGTGCTTGCCTTGCAAGCATGAGGACCTGAGTTTGCTCTTCAAGACTCATGTTTTAAAAAGCCTGACACGAAGGCTGGAGAGATGGCTTAGCAATTAAAGGTACTTGCTTGTAAAGCCTGCTGTCCCAGGTCCGATTCCCCAGTATCCACATAAAGGCAGACACACTAAGTGGTACATGGATCTGGAGTTTGTCCATATTCATTCATATTTTCTCTCTCTCAAATAAATAAATAATAAAATACAGTATTATTTTTAAAAAGGTGAATGAGACTCCCGAGGAATTCCTCTGGCTTTCACACACACACACACACACACACACACACACTCACCTGCACACACATGAACACACAATCACACATATTGTCATATTGGCTCTGAAGTTTTAGTCCATGGTCAGCCCCACAGCTTTGGGCCTGAGGTAAGGCAAACATCATGGCAGAGAGGGTGTGCCAGGAGATTCAGAGTGGTAGCTATGAAACAGAAGCAGAAAGAAAGAGCCAAGAACAAAGTATAACCTCCTCCCTCCAGCTTACTCTCTGTCCACCTTTCAAATTCGTGCTAAGAACCAGGCTTCAGACACGTACGCCTGAGGCAGGGGCATTTCATATTCAAACCTAGAGTCAGAGCTGAGTGGCTAGAGGCCTATCCAGTCAGCCAATGATTGGCCTTCTTTGGCTCACTCAATTCCATGAACAGAAAAGACATCGATCGCCTCCATTTGCTATGCTCCAGTCACCTCTCCATCAGGGCCCTTTCTCTCTGTCCAACATTAAGTTCTCATTCCAGTCCTACACAAGAAGACCCCACTTGCTCCCCCAAGCACCCATCCAACTCTCCTCCCCTGCACAGGCCCTTCTCAACAGGCTTGCTTCTTTTCCTCTTCTCCACACCCAGCACCCACACCTCTGCCCCCTGCCCAAGGCCACTAGGGACCTTCCTACTCCCCTCCTTGGGTCTCTCTCTCTGGCTGCTCAGTTTCCATGGCACCAGAGGCAACCAGCTCCCTCATACTCCACTGACCCTGTAACATAGAACACATGTTCCCTTCAAAAGCCCACTTAACATTTACAAAAGCTGAGCAAACACCAAGAGATGGAAGCAATTTCAGAATTCTCCAAGTCTTAGGGCATCCAAATGACCTCTGTGCTCATAACTCAGGGTGTTTGGTCTGGACCAGGACATCCCTGCCAAGTCTCCATGGAGACTAAACTCTTTCCATTTTGCTAGAGTTCAGAAGCTATGGGGGATGCTGGATGCACTGTTGTTAGGGTCTGAATGTGTAGACTCCCTTCACAATTCATATGCTAAAACTCAACCCCAAGATGATGGTACAAGGAACTGGGGCTTGGGGAAATAGACAAGAAGCAGACCCTTGGCAGATACTGAGTCAGGTGACATCATGACCTGGGGCTTCTAGCTTCCAGATCTGGAACAAAAAGTTCTCCTATATGTGTGGCCATAATGTTTATGCTATGTCATTTCAGCAGCGCAAATGGGCCAAGACACTCACCGAGTCCAGGATGCTCACTGGAGATGAGGGATGAGTACAAGATGCACCCAGAAGCAGGGGACAGGCTCTAAAGGACTGAAATAGAACCTAGATACACATGCTTGAGGGGAGGGTACAGTGTAAGGGAAACAGAACTGTGGTCAGTGCTGGTTAAGGACACAGTTGTCACTGAAATGATGAAACCTGAAAACAAACGCTAACAAGCTTTAGTGTAAACCTGCAAGAGATACTGAGGCCTGAGAACACATAGGTTAAACTAGGACTTGACATGAAAGGTTAACAAAGACTAACTGTCCCCAAAACAGCTCTTAGATAAATAAAATCAAAATCACAAACACTTCTAAAAATGATAGTGAGAATCCAACATATCAATATTTGTGGGTGAGACCAAAGCTGTCACCAGAAGCAAATTCATAGCCTTCAATGCTCCCTGGTGGTAGAACAGAATGGAATAAGTGAAGTGAACATTCAGGTCAGGAAGGGAGATCAAAACTACACCGAGAGTAAGTCTGACAATAAAAATAGCATGAATAGTATTTTTTAAGACAGAGCCTCATATATCCCAACTCTCTTGTAGCCAAGGATGACCTTGATTTCTGATCCTAGATTCTCCACCTCCCCAGCACTAGGACTATAGGCTGTACCACCACACACACTTCTATGGTGCTGGGATTAAACGCAGAGCTTCATTAAAGCTAGACCAGAACTCTGCCAACTGACCCATATCCCCAGCCCAGACATCATTTATAATAAGTTGTGTTGGGTCTGGAGAGATGGCTTAGCAGGTAGCAGCACCTGCTTGCAAGCATAACGGCCTGAGAAGGCCTGAGTTTGATTCCCCAGCACCCAGGTAAGCACTGGCCATGGCCATGCACACCTGGAACCCCAGTCCTATGGGGAACATAGACCAGATAATCACTGGGGCTCAGCCAGTGTGACAGTAGGTTCAATGAGAGGCTCCGTCTCAAAAAAAACAAGTGGATAGATGATAGAGGCTGTTCTCCTGTGGTCTCCACACACATGTGCATGGGGCACAGGCACCTGCACATACATGGGCACATGCCACACACATCACCTGACATACTATACATATCAAAAAGAAAGCTGTCTTGTCACAAGATAGAAAATGGTCACCAAAAACTCAGTGGTGGCTCTTGAGTTCCCATTGCTTCTGTAACAGCCATGAACTCTTGTCCTGGCTTAAGCAACACAAGTTCCTTACTTTGACATTCTAGAGATCCGAAATGTGAAATGAGTCTCCTTAGGCTAAAATAACGCATGTGACGCTCTGTGAACTGTGTAGTAGCTCTAAGGAGGATTGTTCCCTTGCCTTTCCCAGCTTCCAGAGCTCCCCCACCCTGCCCCCCCACCACACACACACACACACACACACACACACACACACACGGCTTGGCTTACAGCCCCTCGCACCATCTTCAAAGCCAGCAGCAGAGCAGAGTAGCTTTGGGTCTCTCCTTGACCATGAACTTCTTCCTGGCTCCTTCACTTTGAGAAATCTTTGCTTCCTGGAATCATCCAGGAGAATAGCCTCTGCCTAAAGTCAACAAGTGAGCAACTTGAATTTCATCTGCCATCCTTACTCCCCCTGCCATGTGACACAGCACGTTCACAAATTCCAGAAAGAAGGCTTTGGATGTCTTTTTTTTTTTTTTTTTTTTTTTGTGTTTTCCAGGTCCAGGCTGACCTGGAATTCACTATGTAGTCTCAGGGTGGCCTTGAACTCACAGTGATCCTCCTACCTCTGCCTCCCCAGTGCTGGGATTAAAGGCGTGCGCCACCACGCCCAGCTGTGGACTTGGACGTCTTTGTGGGGAATCATTCTGTCTCCCCAGTGGTAGGATGTCATGCTTCTCACTTTTTTCATGTGTAGGTGTATGGTGTACATGCATGTGTATGTGTAGTGGCACACATGTGTGGGGGTACACATGTGTGCACACACACGTGGAGGCCAGAGGTGGACATCACGTGTCATCTTCTATCACTCTCCTAGAGCTCATCAACTCAGCTACACTAGCAGCCAGACAGCCCAGAAGACCCTGCTGTGCTGTCTCCACCTCCCCAGGGCTGGGTTACAGGCACACACCACCACGCTTGGCTTTTACGTAGGTTCTGGGGATCTGAACTCGGGTCCTTGTGCTTGCCCAACAAGCACTTTGCTGATTGAGCTAGCTCCCCAGTCCCAAGAGTATGTTTTAGATGCTTAAAAGAATCAAGTTTAGGGGCTGGAGAGATGGCTTAGTGGTTAAACGCTTGCCTATGAAGCCTAAGGACCCCGGTTCGATACTTGATTCTCCAGGACCCACGTAAGCCAGATGCACAAGGGAGTGCATGCATCTGGAGTTCGTTTGCAGTGGCTGGAGGCCCTGGCGCACCCATTCTCTCTCTCTCTCTCTCTCCTGCCTATTTCTGTATCTCTCTCTCTCTCTCAAATAAATAAATAAATAATAAAATATTTAAAAAAAAAGAATCAAGTTTAGATGTAAGTGTGAGGGGAAAGAAAAGAAAAGAAACAGCATCCTTTTCTGTCACCTACTGCTTTTGCCTATGGGACCTTTTTTGGATCTTTCTTCCTTGTCAGCTTGATGTCTGGAGAGACCTTCTCATTCCTGTGTCCCTAGCACTGAGCACTGAGCACTGCGCACTGAGCACTGCGCACTGCGCACTGAGCAGGACAGGCTTTAGAAATCACTTCTGGCACTTAGGAGAAATCCCTTCGTGAAGGAGGCCCTGGTTGTGGAGGAATGATGTGTGTGCTCAAAAATGTACTTTAAAGCTGGGTTCCAAATAAACACAATGGTCTTAGGGAAGCGTCCTCATACATAAAACTTAATTCGGAAACAGTCTGAGAAATGCAAGCCAGCAGACAGATAAAGCGTTATTGCTCTGGCCCTGGAGAAAGTCCTTCAATGTACAGAGCCAGAAGAAAGAAGGGGAAAGTTAGACAGGCCCCACAGGCCAGAGGCGAGAGCATGCTCCTCACGGGCTGAGCAACAGCTGTGAACATGGGCCTCCCCAGCTACAGACAGCAGCTGCTGCTGGCCAGACCCCCAGGCTGGGCTCAAGGAAGACTCCTGCTGGCCCCTCAGCCTGGCCAAGCAGGATAAACTGGTCTCTGCTGCAAGAACTTCACACTGGGATCCAAGCAGAGGAGGCCCCGCCTGCTTTTGTCCCTGAGAGAAGCCCCAGAAAATAGAGACACCCAACTTGGCTTTGCCTTCTGTGTTAGTTATTTTTCTTGTTGCTATAATCAAATACCTAACAAGAGCAACTTAAGGAAGGAAGGGCTTATCTTGGCTCCCAGTCTGAGAGCACAGTTCATCATGGTGGGGAAGGCAGGGCGGCAGGACCTGGAGATGGCTGCTCACACTGCAGCCAGTCAGGAAGGACACACAAGAGTGGCATGTCTGCTCTGGGGGAAACCAGCTGCTCTCTAATGGGACTGGAGGCCCACTCTATGGGAGGGAATACCTGCCTGGTACTGAAAACCTAATCAAAAGCCTATGATGGAGGAGGTCATGAGACTTAGGAGTGTAACGCCTGCTCTTGTCTGGCTAAATGCATATAGTATTCTCTCCAAACTGCCATGAAAGCACTACACTTACCATGTATTAATGCTACTCTCACTTTTGGTTAGAGAAGCTTTTTTCAATGACCCCAGAGGCACCATAGTGTTGAGAAGATGGAACAGAGGAATGTTCAGCATTAAAACATCACTATCACACCTTCCAAGGCTCAGGGCCCACTGCGGAAGAGGTGGCAGAAAGAATGTAAGAGCCAAAGGAAGGGTCCCACTCCTTACAATGCAATCATCAAGACAGAAATTGGCCTCGATATCCATGACCTTGAAGTGCCTAGCAATACCTTCACAAGACCCTCATAATAGGAGAAAAAGATGATGACATCAAATTAAAAGAGAGACTAGTGGAGAGAGGGAGGGGATATGATGGAGATTGGTGTTCTAAAGTGGAATGGGGGAGGGGAGGGAAATATCATGGTTTATTGTCTGTAAGTATAGAAGATGTCAATAAAAAATAAAAATCAAGCCAGGCATCGTGGCACACGCCTTTAATCCTAGCACTCGGGAGGCAGAGGTAGGAAGATCGCTGTGAGTTCGAGGCCAACCTGAGACTACACAGTGAATTCCAGGTCAGCCTGGACTAGGGTGAGACCCTACCTCAAAAAACCAAACAAATAAAAAAATTAAAAATTAAAATTAAAAAAAATAAAAATAAAAAAGAGTGGATTTGTGAAGGAGAAAGTGGGGGAGGGGAGGGAATTATCATGGTTTATGGTCTGTAAGTATGGAAGCTATCAATAACAAAATAAAAATAAAGTTAAAAAGGGTCATTTGTTTAAATCTGACAAATAATAATTGTGTATCTTTATGGGATACAATGTGATATATACATTACAAGAGTCACTCAAGCCAACTAACATAACCAACCTCTCATTAAATGACCTTGAACTGTAACTTCCAGGCCCCTTCACCTCTTTTTTTTTACCTATAAATGACACAGTGAAGTCATGTGTCCTTTAGCAATTGGATTCACTCTGATAAACATCTTAGTGGGCAAGCTTACCATTGTGCAAGCATCACAGGGCACACTTGCCAGAAGTCACATCGCCACAGCAGCACTAGATGACAGATCTGCATGGACCACTGTTTCATATGTTGTCTATCAATGGCCAGAATGTCACTATGCATTTTGCAACTGTATGTATGTATATTTTTCTTTATGGATTGTGCCATAAACTATATCCAGTTGATTGCAGTGGAAATTTCACATTAAGAAATAGCACAGATAAATTCTATTTTTTCTGGCAGTCTGTTCTTGTCCCAGTACTAACCTGTGTTTATTTTTTTATTATTTATTAGAGGGGGAGAAAGAGAGAAAAAAATGGGCACTGTGCCAGGGCCTCCAGCAAATGAACTCTAAACGCATGTGCCACCCTGTTGCATCTGGTTTATGTGGGTGCTGGGGAATCGAACCTGGGTCCTTAGGCTTAGCAGGCAAGTGCTTTAACCACTAAGCGGTCTCTCCAGCCTGAACCTGTGTTTATTAATGGTGCTTCAAAGCTGAGATCTGTGCTGTATGAGCCAAGTGCAGTTACTGACAGCTTGACATGTGACTGGTCTGCATTTCTCTGTGAATAAAATACATGCTGGATTTTGAAGAGTTACATTACCCAAAACAGAGGATGGAAACTTTTTTTCTTTATCATTTATCTAGTCTATGCTATTTTGTCATTGCAACAGAAAAGTGATGAACACATACAAGGCCCCTGAGAGTGGAGTTCCAGTTCCAAGGCACAGGGTGTGAGCACCCACTAAATGAAGCCACGTGGTGAGGACTGAGCACCTCAGCAGTTAGTTCATCAAGGACTGGGAAAAGCCAACCCCATGCTGACTGGGAAGAGGCTCTGCGTCTGGTAATGCTAACCCAGCTGTGCATGTAATAATGTGTCTCTTGGTCTAGATACAAGACAGTTCAAACTCCACAAGGAGGCACCGGGCGCAGACAGGGAGAACCTCAGCGCTGCTCTCTCATGGCAGCACAAAGAGGGGAAGCACCCCCTGATGCGCCATCACAGAAAGCCCATGTTGGTCAGGTTTCTGTTCCTGGAACAGAGTGGAGCTAATCAACTCATGAGGAAGAAAACTTTCTTCCGGCTCACAGTCAGCTGATCCATTGCTTTGATATGTGTGGTGAGTCAGTACATTATGGGAGAAGCACACATGAGGTAAAACCACTCGCCTCAGGGCCAGACCATGAACTAGAGGAAGGAGGAGGCAGAATCCCATCACTCCCTTCAAGGACACTCCCCAGTGACTTGAAGATCTCCCACTATGCTCTGCCTCTTAAAGGCTCCACCTCCTACCCCACCCACCAAGCTGGGGACAAAAATCTTCACAATGTGGGCCTTTAGGGAACACTACAGATCCCTTTCTTTCTTTCTTTCTTTCTTTCTTTCTTTCTTTCTTTCTTTCTTTCTTTCTTTCCTTCCCTTTCTTTTTCCTTTTCTCCATTCTCTCACATCCCAGCCTGAGGGTACCAAGAATTCTGAGGCAGGAAGCTTCACCTCAGTTTGAAGAGCTATGTTCCTAGAAAAGTGGAGAGAAACCTGCTTCTTGTTCTCTGTGTCCCCCGTAAGTGTAGTGTGCAAGAGTGGAGTCAATAAAGCACAACACTCTAGCCCAAGAACCTTGACAGTTCGCCTCCTGTTCTGAAAAGCTAATGCTGAGGACCGTGAGGCTTGGGAAACTGATGTCAGAAGATTGTTTGTGATCACCTAGGCTCACCCTCGAATGGACACCTGTAGGTCTGACCTAAATAACACCAGTCTCTGGCAACCGACATATGATATAGTCCAATGCCCAGGTCCACACTTGCCCCTGAATGACACATAGGTTGACTAATACAAATGTCACTGAAAAGACTCTGAAAATGGAAATGACATTGAAGCCCTGACATTGGATCTTAACAGCCTGAACCCAACAGGATCAATGACCTGATGTGACAAGTGTATCAACCTTCACCAAGCATCTAACAGGATCCAAAGTCCCTGGAGCATCAGAGTGCTCATAACACAGGCCAAAATCACTGGATGCTGTAGTTCAGACCTTGAATATTTCCCCAAAGTTCTATGAGCTGAAGGCTTGGTCACCAGTATGGGGCCCAAATGGGAGGTGGCAGAGCCTTTAAAAGGCGGGGCTAGTGTGTGGAGGTTAGGATACTGGGCCACACACTTAAAGGGGATATTGACTCAGTTTCTTTATTTCTTTTGCTTTTCAAGCTGGCATGAGCAGTTTCCTCTGTCATGTGCTATCCGCCTTGATGTAGGACCAAGTAACCCCTGGATGAAAACCTTGAAAGCCATGAACAGAAATAAACCTGCCCTCCTAATTCATTGATTACCTCAGTTCAGTGTCAGGAAGCTTACTAACATATCTGGAATATGAAAAAAACAAAGGAGAAAATGTCCACTGCTCTGAGAAAAGGCAATCACTATGAAAACTGACATTGAAGGGCTGGAGAGATGGCTTAGCGGTTAAGGCACGTGCCTCCTAAGAACGCTGGTTCCAATCTCCAGCGGTTCCAATCTCCAGGTCCCACGTTTAGCCAGATGCAAAAGTGATGCAAGGGTGCAATGCCACACTTGACCACAAGGGGGCGCACGCATCTGGATTTTGTTCGCAGCAGCTGAGAGACTGCTGGCGTGCCCATCTCTATCTGTCTTCCTCTCCCTCTCTCTCTGTCTCTCTCCAAAAATAAATAAATTAAAAAAAAACTGACATTGAAATCACACTCCATAGGAGCTGTTGTAAAGATAAAGGGCAAAATCTCCCACAGATCAGGGAAAGACAGGCTCAGCACAAAATAACAGGTTTGATTTATTATGTTTTTTTCTTTTTCTTTTTTTCGAGGTAGGGTCTCCCTCCAGCCCAGGCTCACCTGGAATTCATTATGTATTCACAGGGTGGACTCAAACTCATGGTGATCCTCCTACCTCTGCCTCCAAGTACTGGGATTAAAGGCGTGCACCACCGTGCCCAGCTAGCAGGTATTATTTAAATAACCAAGTGGAAGTTTAGAACTGAAAGGACAGTGACAGAAACCTGAAAAGCTCACTGGATCATCTCAGTCACAGAGTACAGATGGCAGGAGAATGAGTTCATGAACGTGACAGTGGATAATGCAAATTGTCCCATCTGAACTGCAGGTAGTAAAGTATGTTTATTGAAAAGGCTTTAGAGACCTGAAGAGTTAGACCAAAAGACTTAACATCCAAGTCCCAGAAGAAGAGGCAGAAAGCATTGTGTGAATAAATAACATCTAAAAACTTCCCGAACCCTCCAAAGACAGACACCACCCTACAAATTCAGCAGCATTCACAGCAAACCTGCAACGGGATAAAGTCAAAGAAATGCAGTCCCACATATGTCACCAAACTGATGAAAGTGATAAACAAAACAATATTGAAAGTAGTCAAAGAAAAGCAAACAATACGGGGGAAATAGTTATTCAGAAAACTGCAGATTTCTTAGCAAAACCATGAAGTCCAAAAAGAAGTAGGAAAACACTGTTACAATGGTGACAGGAAAGAATGGTCAACCCAGAACTAACCTTCCTTCCTTCCTCTTTTTCTTTCCTTCCTTTTTCCTCCTTCCTTCCATCCCTTACTTCCTCCCACCCTCCCTCCTTTCTGCCTTTCTTTCTTTTTTTGTTTTGTAGCCCAGACTGGCTTCAACTCACTATGTAGTCAAGGATGGCCTTGAATCTTTGAGCTCCTAGCTCCATCTCCTGAGTGCTGGGATTACAGATCTGTGCCATCGTGCACAGATGCCTTATGCATTGCTGAGTGTCAGTGCCAGGGTTTTGGGTATGCTTGGCAAACATTCTACCAACCAAGCCACTTCTCCAGCTCAACCCAGAATTTTCTTTCCAGCAAAATATATATGTTTCAAGAATCCTAACCTGGTGTGGTGATGTATGGGTGTATGTCTCAAGTCCAGGCATTATGAGGTACAGCAGATAAGAAGTTCAAGATGATCCACAGCTGTAAATCTGAAGCCTGAGTGAATTACATGAGATGCTGTCTCAAACAAAACAAAAAGAACCCTGGAGACTTTATACATTATATATGTATAAAATTATCACACTGCACCCTGTGAGTACGCACAACGGCTCTGCGTCAATTAAAATAATGAGAGAGGAAAAGAAGAATTATATGCAATAATGACATTCTCAGATGAAGATCTTCCCTGAGAGGACAGTGAAAGGTTGTTGTTCAGAAGGAAAACGATCAAAAAGCAACTGACCATCCAATACAAAAGAAGGCCAACAGAAATAGTATATACCTGGAAAATGAACTATATTTTCTTGAGTAACTAAATAGGAATCGTGTCATGTTCAGTCTTCAGTGTTTCCAGGTGTATAAACAACAACACAAAGGGGACAGGGACTCGTGTGATGGTCTCAATATGCAACCCGGAGCGGTAAAATATGGCTTCCAAATGGACTGAGCAATTTAAAATGTTTACTGCAATCCAGGAGGAACCACTGAGCATACTGCTCACCAAGCACTACAGGTAAAGTAAAATGGAACACTAAAAAGGGTTTAAATGGTTATAAATAAAAAGAGCAAGATAAACCCAATACAGGGAGAAAGAAAATGGCAAAAATAAAAGTTAAAAAATCAATGAAAGGGAATAGAAAAAAAATAATTGAGAAAAATCAATGAAACCAAAACTTGGTTCTTTGAAAGGATCAATAAGATTCATAAATCTCTAGCGAGACTAACAAAAGAAAACAAAACAATGCAAACTGCTAACATTAGGGATATCATCTACAAGCATCAAAACAGAAATGGAATATTATTAACCATTCCATGCACACGAATTCTATGACTCTGATGAAATGTATGATTTCACCAACCCGAAAGCTACCAGTTCACACAAGGTGAAGCAGATACACTGAGTGGCCCTACTGGTGATCCAAGAAATTGAATGCATCATTCAAAAGCTTCCAAAAAAAGTCTCCAGGTCCATATGGTTTTCCTGGAAAATTTTACTAAACATTTAAAGAAGAAATTATACCAGTTATGCCCACTCTTTCTTAGAACATGAAAGAGGAGGGACTACTTCCCAACTCACTTTATGAAACCAGCATTACCTGATGCTAAAACCAGACAAATACCGTTAAATTAGAAAAGAAAAACAACTTAGGGCATAGTGACATAGGCCTATGATCCCAGATTTTCAGAGTCTGAGGCAGGATTGTGAGTTTGAGGCCTGCTTAGGTTTCCAGTAAGACACTGCCTCAGAACAAAAACAAACAAAACAATACTCTTCACAAAGATAGACATAAAATCAATAAAGCTTTGGCAAATAGAACCCAGTAGTACCTAAACAATATAATATGCCACAAACTAGGTAAACTGATCCTGGAAACACGGGCCAGGGCAGCCCTCAACCTTCAATTAATTCCCATGTTAGCAGACTAGAGAACAAAAGGTATATATATGATCATATCAAACAATGAAGAGAAATGTGATAAGATCCAACATCTACTCATGAGCTATAAAAAAACTCAACTAATACGGAAAGGAATTTCATCAACCTGATAAAGAAATTCTACAAAAAAAAAAAATACTGTTTTCCCCTAAGATTAGGAACATTTCCACTACAAATAAGCTTCGGAAATCCCACTGGCAATACTAGATAGTCCAATAAGTAAGAAAAATAAATTTGAAAATAAATTTGGAAAAAGAAATTTAAGACTGTCACTACTCATAAGCAACATGAAGTTCTATATAGATAATTCCAAAAATGTACCAAGCAGACTCCCAGGATTGCTACGTTAGTCTAGTAAGGTCATAAGACACAAAGTCAAGACAAAGACCAGCTATGTTTCCACATTCTGGCAATGAGCTACTGGAAACTGAAATAAATTTCTAAATCATTTACAAAGCTCAAACAAAGACGGTACGATTAGGTACAAATCTTTTAAAGATGTGCTGGATTTTTACCCTGAAAACCAGAAAATTTTTGTAAGTAGAAATCAAAGAAACCTAAATAAATGGAGGAGTATACCATGTTCATGGACCGAAAAAGTCAGCATTGTAAAAACATCAGTTCTCCACAAACCGATCTATAATAAGTCTAATTAAAAAAAAAAATCAGAGCCAGGCGTGGTGGCACACGCCTTTAATTCCAGCACTCGTGAGGCAGAGGTAGAAGGATCGCCGAGAGTTCGAGGCCACCCTGAGACTACATAGTTAATTCCAGGTCAGCCTGGACCAGAGTGAGACCCTACCTCACAAAACCAAAAAAAAAAAAAAAAAAAAAAATCAGTGGGATATTTTATAGACCTAGACAATATTATTCTAAGACTTATGTGACAGGTAAGGGAACCTGACAGTGATGGCAAAGACACAGCTATAGTAATCAAGGCAGTGTGGTGTTACCAACAGGAATAGGTCTGTAGAGCAATGGAGCTTAGGTTGACAGTGTCACTGTAGATGACAAACATGGTCAGGACCCAGGAGTGTGCTCCTAGAGACAGCTGAGGACCCCAAATGCCCAGGTAGCTGGCAGTGAGAGACGGCCTGACCCTGATTCAGAGTGAACAAATCTGAGGGTGTCCCTGGCATGTGCACTCACTCACTGCCTTTCTCTGGGTGCCATCCTGGGCAGCGTGAGGCAGAGTGCAAGACATACTCACGTGTCCACCAGCGGAAACTGCCAGGGAGATAAGCAAGCAGGGAGGAAGGCTGCAAAGCCCTCGAGGACGAAGACCAGCACCCCTCAGCGTCTCTGTCTGCCTTTGCACCAATGAGCCCCAGTAGTCTGCATCCCTCCTTATTCAGAGCCCAGAAACTCAACCTCTAGCTGCCTCTGCTTGGCTCCTGGAACTTCCTGAATCTACTTCAATGGCCCCTCCTCTGCCTACAGGTGAAACCTCAGACCAAATGAGAAGGTTAGAGAAGGAGGCAGTGAAACGGGAATAATAACAAGGAAATTCAGTCAGCTGATGGAAAGGCTGGAGATAATCAGAGACCTGGCATCCATGGCCTGTCAGCCATTCAAGAGCCAGCTACCACACTCTACCTGCAAGCACCAAAATACTCCAGTGGTCCCACTCCAGGCCACTCACTCTACACTCACCATCACCAACCTAAGTAGAAAGCAGGTTCACCAAGCTTTGTTTTCCAAGTTCCCAGCCAAAGGGAATGTTAGACAGTCTGTGTGGTATCCTTGAGGCAAAGCTAGACCAGAGCCTATAATGTGAGCCCAGCCTCTGTACATCGGCAGAGCTAAGATTCCAGGGCGCGTTTTTAGGTGAAAAATGCAAAATACAGGACGCTAATTACAGTATATGTGTTTCTTTTAAAGGGAAGAAATGCACAAACACCACTTTATACCTCTTAGCTAATTTAAGTACATGGAAACACCTAGAAAATAGTCTAGAAGGGCATTTTTAAAATCTCACCATCCTTGCCTATGAGTAGGACCCAGGGAGCCTGGATCAATTTACTCAACTACAGTTTGACAAGAAAAACATATCCAGTGTCTGTTAAGATAGAATAAAAAGTGCGTGGATTCACTGACATTTTTTTCAGAAGACAAGAATCTTCTGTGAAATCTTCAAAGCTTAACCTGGTAGCCAGGAGTCCACAAGGTAAGGCCTGAAGAGAGGCAGACAGATATCAGGGACGGGCAGCTGGAGACAGGCAACACACACACTCAGGAACCCATCCTGTCCAGGGCCTGTGATAAGAGTGCAGAGCGTCACTGGGCACAGATGTGAGAGAGAAAGGGACTTGAAGGGAATCGCCCCAACCCAGCCCACCAACACAATGGTGTTTGTCTGCAGGGGAGCCAGCTGGCACTTTGGAACACACTCATGTACACATACCTGCACACACTGACACTCATGACACATACATGCATTCACTCTCATGCTGTTCAAACCCACGCACGTATAAGAATGTTCATGCATAAACACACACTCAAGACATGCCAGTCAAACAGAGTCAAGAATAAATAGAACGTTGCTGTTGTTTGAATGTGTCCCCAAAAGTTCATGTGTTGGAAACTAAATTCCCAAACTCGTATGCTAATGACATTGGGAGGTGTGGCTTCGGGAGGGAGGTTATTATAATTAGATGGGATCACAGGGGCCACATAGAAGGCATCGTGATCTTATCTGAAAAGGCAGGGAGCTGCACTGAACACCTGCCGTCTCTCCACATCCCTCCGCTCTGTATGTGCCAGCACCATGCTCTTCAACTTCCCAAACTCCAGAAGCTCAAGCCAAATAAACATCCAAATTACCCAGTCTTGGGTATTTTGATGCATCAATATAAAACAGACTAAGACATACATTCACAGAAATACACACAAAGACATATGATCACACATATGGACCACTCAGACAGTGCACATACCACCTATTCTCACACGAACACACTGGAATGCAGTCATGTGAGTACAGATACACATCTGCATACCTGTAAATACATGGACAGACTCACAGAGCATACGTTATCTCCCTCTCTCTCTATCTCTCTGTCTCTGTCTCCATCTCTCTCTCTCTCTCTCACGCACACACACAAGCACACATACACACACACACACACACACACACACACACGCATGCACACTGCGTCACCATAGACCCTCAGTCCCAGGTCGGGATGTGAATAGCAAGAGTCCCCAGAGAACCTCTCTCCACTCAGCCCAGCTCCTGGACAGCCTGATCCTGGGCCAGATGATTTACTCTACATATCTAGCGGAGGCAGAGGTTTCCTCTCTGTCCTCAGTCTTGCTGAAACCTATGCCCATGCCAGCTAGTTCAAGAGCCAGATGGGCCTGATCTCAGAACAGCAGCCTCTGGTGAAACGGAATTGTGAGACTATGCCCTTAGCACCACACCCACCTACAGGTGCTGGGACCCAGCATTGTCCAGATAGGAGCCAGCGCCTGAGGGCCAGAGAAACACACTTAAGTGCGATGCAGCGGGAGACTGGAGATCTAATTCAATGTGCCAGTCACCTCTGTGATGGCCCGGGCTGCATCACCCTTAGATCTCAGTTCCTGGGTCCCACACCTGGAAGAAGAGAGACTCCCACAGGTGTAGTTCAGTGAGGAGAACCAGAGAAAGCCAGCCAGCCTAAGCCCAGCACACGGCCCTGACATGCTGGCATGGGCAAACACGACCACCCACAGTGCATCACTGCACCCAGCGCCCCGTCCCATTGTGCACTGCCACAGTCCCCAGCCGAGAGAGATGCTGTAAGGACATCGCCACTGTCTAAGGTCCAGCCTGCAGGGCCTAGGGCTCACGAAGCCCACCAGCCTTCTCAGGCCTCCTGGGCCTGGCCCGCCCCACACTGAGACCTGCTCATCACTCGGGACCACTCTGGAGCAGGGCAGAGAGTGGCACGCGTGTTCAACAGCCTGGCCATGGAAGTGCACCATCTTGCAGGGGCATCCGGGGCCAGGCAGCACCATCTGCCGACAGTGCCATGGGCATGCCGGGCTGACAGCCAGGGAGATCTGAGCCTCCGTGACCTCCTTCTCTATGCTCCACATCGCTGCCCCGAAGAATCTCGGAAACACGAGTCAGGCTTGTCACCCGCCTGCCTAGAACCCTCCGGTGGCTTCCCACCACGTGACATCCTCGTCACTACCCACGTCTTCCTTACTCTAAGCTCTAGCCACAGAGATCTTCCTTCTGTCCTTGGCACTTTGCAACTCACTTCCTGCCTCTAGGCCCTCGCACCTGCTGTTCTCTGCACCTGGTAGGTCTCCATACGGATGTCTCCTCCTCAGAAGGACCTTGGCTTGAAAGTGCCTCTTCTCCTGACACGCTCTACTCTGCCGTCCTGTCCTCTCTTTTGTGTGACACCCTTTCCCGACCACGGACACATGGTTTCTTTATCAGGTCACTATCTGTCATCAAGGTGGAACTCCCTAACCAGATCCTGTGGCCTCCAAAGGAGAGGGAAGAGACAAGCAGATGCTCACCTACACAAGCGTCCCTGACTTTAGCCCGTCTGTGCCACCTCTGAGCCCTGCCAGCAAGAAGGACATCTCTAGAGTCGGGCGTGGTGGTGCACACCTCTAATCCTAGCACTCGGGAGGCAGAGGTAGGAGGATCGCCATGAGTTCAAGGTCACCACCCTGGGTCTGCATAGTTAATTCCCAGTCAGCCTGAGCTAGAGTGAGACCCTACCTTGAAAAACCAAAAAAAAAAAAGAAGGCCGTCTCTAGATGAGGCCTCTTGACCTTGAATCTCCACTCAGGAGCCAAAAAGACCTCCTTTCTTTATACTGCACCCAGCCTGTGGTATCAGATCCAGGCAAACACCCTCAAGGTGGGCTAACGCCCTCAAACTACCAAGGCACTCAAGAACCAAGAAATCTACTTGACTTTGGGAGCCTCTCTGTTCCCCCCACATCAAGGTGATGAGGGGCCCTTTTTCCAGGACCCCCACAAGTGGGGGGTCAAGTTCGTTGCCTTCTAGAGCGAGACGGAGCACCAAGTAAGTGGCTTCCTGAGGCCGCCGATGCTCCAGTTTATCCCCGGCTTACCGAGCATTTGGGTTGCCGGCTTGGAATGGGGAGGACAGGCCCTGGGAGCTGTCTGGCACGATTGTCTTAGCAGTGGGAATCTCTGAAGCGATGTCGGGAGGCACCGGGACCATCTGACAAATGACCGTCTAGTGGATCCGCAGAACGCAACAGCGCCAAGAGAGAGCACTGGAAATGCCAGCTGGAAAGGTCGGGCACGCCCGCTGAAAGGGAGCTGTGAAGCCCCGTGGGCAGGCGGAGAACGGGCAGTAGCAGCCACTCCTGTTCACACAGCAAGGTTACTAGTGGGCCAGGGGTAGCAGGAATTCCCACAACAAGACAGCCACCCCCTAAGGCCGGCCTGCCACAGTGTCTCTTCATCAGCTTTTCTAGGGAGAAATGTGGGAGGGATCCTTTCTTTCCAACTGGATTTGTAAGCTTCTCCCAAGCGGCACCATGTGCAAGGGGAGGGGAGTCAGGGTAATGCCTGCTCCTCAGGGTGGTGGGCCTGGAAAATGTGTCCGGCTGGCTTCTTTCGTCCATCTGAAACATGCTAGCTGCTGTGGGACTCTGACCTCCTGCAGGTTCTAACCCCCTATCGGTCTCCTCAAAGCCTCTGCTCCTGGCCCCGCAGCTAATCCAGCCCAGAGCCTGGTTCCCACTGGAAGCCCTTGGGGCACCTTGGCTGATCTTCAGCTAATCCTCTTCTAGCAGAGACAAGGATGGGTGAGGCTCTGGGCCCGGGGAAAGACACACGGAGGTCTGCTGCAGGCCAGACTGCTTCCTTTGGGTCTCTGAGGCCGAAGCCTCCTCACATGGCTGTGGGCTGGAACTCTGCAGGCCACACCATCCACAGGAAGTTGCAAGGAGATATGGTCCAGTATCCCCAAGAAGCACCAACTCCAGTACATTAGAAAACCCAGCATCCCCTGCTCTGGGCCAACTGGAAGCCAGCCTGCTTCTTGGGCTGTGCAGGGAGACTTCAGCCAAGCCACCCACTGAGACCTTTCACCTCCAGTGGTCAGAGGCCTAGAGCCCTGGACGGTGGGTAATGGACAGTGCTGCAGGAAGGCTATTTCTTTGGGGCCCAGGTCACAGGATGTCTCCAAAGCAGCCACTAGTCAGATGTCTGCTAACACCTGCGCCCCTGGAAACAGCAGTCTAGGCCTGACCCTCAACCCAGGAGACCCCAAAGGAGAACCCGGTTGCTGAACCACCCCTCGACCCACCCCACCTCAACAGGAGTGCGTGGCCTGCATAGCCAAGCCCCTCCCCGGAGCCTGGTGTTCACAAACTTTCAATGGAATACAGAGCGTGGCCTCACTAAGGAGATGGGAGCTGGAAAGCCCTGGGGAAGCTGAAGCAGCAGGGCCGTGGCCCCTCCTGGGGACAGTGAGGGTCATGATCCAGGACCAAGGCCGCCCTGCCAGGCTCGGGAAGCTCGGCCTCAAACAGTGCAGACACTGAGGCCGGTCCCCTGCTCCAGCCTGCTGTAGCCCACCTAGCAGTTGGTGCCTCCCAACCTTCACTCCCTCCACCTCAGATCAGAGGCAGGAACCTCCCCCAGCATGGAAGAAGAGGCCTTTGTTGTCAAAACGACTCCCAGATTACATAAGAGAAGATGTGTATGTACAACAGATGTTTGTTTCACGGCCACCCTCCCTGGCCCTCGGACCAGGAAAGCCATCCCGACCTTGCTCCACCCAAGGCCCCGTCCTCCCAGCCCTAAGGGAGGTGGCCTCTGGCTGGACACTTGCCCCAGCAGGACCTTGTCTGCTGCCTATTCTGTGTTGGGCTGGGAACCAGTATTGTTCTCTTGCCACCTCCAGGTTGAGGCAGGCACCGTGTGGCTCACAGGCTTGGCATTTAGCCAGGGTCAAACAGCTGTGAGTTGTGTGCAAGGAATCCCAATAGCATAACCCTATCAGGCAAGGCACAGTCACAGCAGACTATGAATACTGGGCACCGGCGGAGAGTCTGTGCTTGGCCTAACTTTAATCAGGCCTCCTGTCTTTCTCTCCAGCCCCTCTGGGCACACCCTTGTATAGTCTTGCCGGGGCCTTAGCAAGAAGCCTCACCTTCAATATTTTGCTGTACAGAACAAAAGTGGACAGAACAGATGTGGGGAAGGCAGAGAGCAGAGACCCGGGATCCATCCCCGAACCTCAGCACTGAAGAAACACTTCAGCCCCACCGCCTTGGCTGACAGAGAAAGAAACAAAGGTGTGAAATGAGGGCAAAGGAGCCATGGGCCTGTTCAACTGAAAAATGGTGTCCCAGAGCATGCCTAGTCCTCATCCTAGAACTTTAAATGTTACTTTACATGGCCAAAGGGAGGGGCGTATAGATCTATTCATTCACAGACCTTGAGAAGAGACTTATCTGGGATTTACAGGGTTGGCTTTGCTATGGACTGAACGCATGCCCACCCCCAAAGTTCATATGCTAAAACCTATCCCCCCAGTATGAAGGCATTAGGAGTTGGAGCCTCTGGGAAGTGTCCGTCTGTGCAGGTAGATTTCCCATGAAGGGGAAGGACCCCAGAAAGGGGCCGTTAAGTGCTTGCCACTTAACTCCAGTGCCCGTGTAAACGCTAGGTGGGCCGGGGAGCAGAGACAGGTCCCTGGGGTGAGTTGGCTAACTAGACGAGCCAAATTGGCAAGTTCCAGCTTCAAGTGAGAGAAGCTGCACTCCAGGAAGACACCAACATCAACCTCTGGCCTCCACACCATGCACACACACACAAGCATTCACACCCATATGAACATGCATGCACACACATGCAAAAAAATAGACCCAGAGTGCTCCCTTAGCACTTCTGCCACCTGCAGGTGCATCAAGAAGGCGCCCTCCAGTCAGGAGGAGGGTCCTCGCCAGCCACCTGCTAGAACCCTGGCCTCAGGTTCTGTCAGCCACGATCCTTTCTTTTTTAAAACTTTTTAAAATTATTTTATCTTATTTCTTTGGAGAGAGACACAGAGAGAGAGAGAGAGAGAGAGAGAGAGAGAGACAGAGAGACAGAGAGGAAGACAGACAGAGATGGGCGCGCCAGCAGACTCTCAGCTGCTGTGAATGAAATCCAGATGTGTGCGCCCCCTTGTGGTCAAGTGCGGCATTGCACCCTTGCGTCACTTTGCATCTGGCTAAACGTGGGACCTGGAGATTGGAACCGCTGGAGATTGGAACCAGTGTTCTTAGGCTTAGGAGGCAGGTGCCTTAACTCCTAAGCCATCTCTCCAGCCCCACGATCCTTTCTTGATGGCATTTCGTTATGGTGACGTGAATGTGACGGTACGGGAGTTCAACAGAGAGCAGACAGACACATCGTGAAGAACCACATGGATGGCAGAGACGGAATATGGGGGCCTTGAAGGCTGGGGATGTGCCCTCAAGCCAGAAGCTGAAAGAGGCCACCAACCGTTTCTAGCCCAGAGCCCTGCCCACATCTTGACTTTAGTCTGCTCTGTTGAAACAGAGTTCCATCTCCAGAATGGGGAGAGGATAATAGAATTGATCGTTTTAAACCGGTAATCTCATGGTAATTTGTGAATCTCTGGAAACTGACATAACCAGGAACTAAGACTTGGAGCAAGAGTGGTGATAGAAGTGACCTAGGTTGAGGGGGCGGGAAGGTGGGCTTGTCACGAGCTAATTCCTCCTCTTCTGTAGCAGGACGTCAACAGATACTATGGAAACCTGACCTGTCAAGAAACGGCCTGGCTTTCAATGGTTCTGTTTAGGATTTCAACTTTCCAACTTCACAATGATATAAAAGTGATACGCACTCCATTTAAAGTGTACTTTAAGTTCTGAATTCGAATCCTGCTCCAGGCTGGGTATCGGTGGAAAGAATCTCTTGTGTGGTATTAAACAACTACAATAGAGAACGGCAGTCCCTGGTCACATGACCAGGAGGGGAGCAGCCAGCTGTGTTCCATAAACTGCACGAGGTACTTGAAAGTAGGTTTCATTCGAGGGCTTTGGGCTACTGGGGACTAATAGATGTGTCTTGAGCATCTTTAAGGCGCACTGGGGTCATCTGTGGCAGTTGGAAGGTTACACATATTGAAAGGACATGGTTGACAGTCACTGCAGTCTACAGTGAACTTATGAGGACAGTGTCCACTGTAAGTTCAGGAGCAATGGTAGTAGTTACCATCCTGATGGTAACTACCAGGACCAACCAACAGCCTAAAACCCTGCAAGGACTCCCCTCCTGGGAATGCTTTGTAGAAACGCACACACACATGCCTATGCATACACATACACATGTACTCACACAAGGAGCCAGAGGAAGGCCTGGCAGGAAAGCTCTCTGGACACCCCTCCTCCACCACCATGCACACTCCAATAGGCCAGACTCCGAGCTCCAGGGTCCTCCATCCACATGGAGGCTTCCGATGGGGTCAAGGGCTGGGCCAGAGCTAGCAACTCCCAGTCTCTTGATCCCTTCCTGCCCCTCCTGCCAGTTCGGCCCCTGTCCTTGTCTTGCTCAGCTTGGGGGAGGCACCTCACGCCAGCCATCTGGGGCTTGGCTGGGCTTCAGCCTCCTGGCTGCCACGTCTCACTCAGGGCTGGTCGACCGCCAGCGCTGAGCTAAGTGAGTGCAGGAGGTGGGTGTGCAGGGAACCAGGCTGGGACTGGCTCCTCCCCCATCCCACAGCGTGGCCAGAGCATACCCTACTTTCCCCTTTCTTTTTGAAATAAGAGTAGTAAATCTACTGGGCTCCACTCAGCTCCAGAGAACCTCCTGCTCCCCTCTCCTGCCTGCATGCCCCTTCTGCAGTGTCCCTCCCTCATCAGCTGGACATGGCCACATCATCACTGGACTAGGCCCCATTTTAATGAGGGAAACAGCCTAGTGAAGCTGGCATGTGTGCTGTGTGCTCAGCTCAGTAAGAGTGATCCAGGCTGGAATAGCAGCTCCTAGATTAAGGAAGAGGTGGTCTTTCCTGCCTAGTCCTGGCCTCTGTGTATCCAGGCAGGTGACCAGTCTAACCCACAGAGCACCCGGCTCCAGGCCAGCAGAGGTCCCCAGGGCCCAGGCACTCTCCTGTCTGTGGTGCCAGGGCCATCCAGAAGCCCCTGGGACACAAAGTTGCCCCTCCAGGCTGGCCCTAGACATCTCAGGCCTAAGGACTCTATCTAGATGGATCCTTCCTTCTCTCTGAGACTGCTCCTCCCTCCCAACAGCCTAGTCTTGGTCAGCTTCTCCCTCCCCTTCCAGTTACTCCTGCCAAAGAGACTGGAGGTGACTGTGGAGTGTCCCTTCTCACTCCCAGACCTCCTGGACATCCCACCACCCACTATCACTGGCCCACCCTGGCTTCCTACTGCCCCTACCTCTAGCTGACGCAGGCTCACTCACGGCTCTCTCTTCTCTTACTCGCAGGTCTCCCATCTGAAACCTTCCCTGCCCAGCATAATCTCCGGGCCACCCAGAGACGAGTTCCTAAGAACTAGTCACATGACATGTCACATGACAACTGTGGATAAGACTAAATGCAATGCCCAAGGAAGAGTAGTGTCAAGGTCTTGGGGCCCACTCCATCCCTGTGGGGGTCAGAGGGGTGTCCCCAAAGAGAGTTTATTTCCATGGAGCTGGGATATGAGGTCAGGAAACTCGAGCTCAGATCAGTGTGCACACACACAGGTGAGGGGAGCTAACTCTGGGGATTTTTCTCCCTCCTCCCATGTCCAGATTCCTACAAAAGGCATGAGCTAAAAGCTGGGCAGGAGCCTTTCCCTCTTGGGAGCAGCCACAGCCATTGTAGCCCCTGGGAACAAAAGCTCACGTATGGGGCTGGAGAGATGGCTTAGCAGTTAAGGTGTTTGCCTACAAAGCCAAAGCACCCTGGTTTGATTCCCCAGGATCCACTTAAGCCAGATGCTCAAAGGGGTGCATGCGTTTGGAGTCCATTTACAATGGCTGGAGGCCCTGTTGCACCCATATTCTCTCTCTCTCTCTCTCGCTCGCTCACTCGCTTTGCCTCTTTCTCAAATAAATTAATTAAATTTAAAATAAAAGAGTTTTTTTTTAAAGTTCATGTATGAGCAGCTCCATGCTCTCAAGGAAAGCTTGTACCAGGAGCACACAGTACAAATGAAGGAGACTTGAAATAGACATGCTATGATTCTCAGAGATAATGAACAATACCAGAAACCAAGAGCATGAACGAGCAGCTACCGAGAACCAATTAGCACAAACGTAAGATGAGAAAAACTTGGCGGCTCAATCAAATAGCAGAACAGAGGAGCCAAAGTACGAACGCAGAAATTAACACATTCGATGAGAACTCTTGCTCCACACTTTGAGGCAAGGTCAAGAGAAAGAAGACACAAAGGAAAAGTTGGGTGAGGATGACTCTGGCAGGGACAGTGAAAGGAAGGTACTTGATAAAATAATGGCCAAGAACTTCCCAAGACTGGAGGAAAGATTTCAACTTCAGTGGGTTCAAAAAGAGTTCATCAATACATAGCAAGAAAAGTTCCATTCCTAGACTATCTACAATGACACCCAGGGACATCAGTGACAAAGGGGAAGTCCCAAAGTTCCCCAAGGGACAGAGCAGATCCCTACAAGGAAGAGAGCCACAGAGCAACAGCAAAACCCAGGAACTGGGGCTGGAGAGATGCCTTAGCAGTTAAGGCACTTGCCTGCAAAGCCAAAGGACCCAGGTTCAATTCTTCAGGACCCATGTAAGCCAGACACACAAGGTGGCTCATGTGTCTGAAGTTTGTTTGCAGCGTCTGGACGCCCTGGCTAACTCATCCCCCTGCCCTCTCTTTGCCTCTTTCTATCTCTCAAATAAATAAATAAAAATAAAATATTTAAAAATATTTTTAGGAATCCAAGTGTGGTGGTGCACACCTTTAATCCCAGCTCTCAGGAGGCAAAGGGAGGAGGATCCCGGAGGTGAGAGTGATAAGCATTGGCATCAAAGGGCAGCTTGTTCCCTTCAAAGGGTTAAAGCCCTTGGATGTGGTCAAGGCAACACCCAACCAATGAGGTGGTATCCTGAGAAATGCCGACCCACTGGGATAAGGAATTCTCATAGCAGGAAAAGAATCAAGGAGGGTCTCTACCAGGTAGGCATGCCAGGCTCCTGTCTGTCTCCTTCGGGGGTTCTTTGCTCTCACAGAATGCCCCCCTTACTCTGGGAAGTGGCATTTCTCTGGTGCATCTCTCCAGGACTCATAAGCTCCCAGCTTCAAAGCCTGTCTCCCAAGGTCTGGAGGAATGGACACGGAGTTGAGAGAAAGGAAGGAGGGGAGGATGAATGGAGAAAAACAAAGAAAGGGGGTAGAGATCAGAGGTCGGTGGCAGAGCACTTATCTAGCACACATAAGGCTCTGGATTCTACTCCCAGCATTCCTAAACAGAGAAGGGGAGAGAAAGGGGAGAGAGAGAGAGAGAGAGAGAGAGAGAGAGAGAAAGAAAGAAAGAGGGAGGCAGGCAAGCAGGGAAGGAAGGGAGGGAAGGAAGGAAAAGACTTGCAGGTAATTCCCAGTAAGAGAGCCCCAGCCAGCCTGTGCTGCAAGACCCCCCACTGTCCCCGCTCTCCCCCCAGCTCTCAGGCCCCTGTGGGCTAACACCTAGAAGCCTGGAAGTCCCTGCCTGACCACTCCCTCTCCCCTCGTGCTGCCCCCTGCTAAGTCCTCCTCATGCAGAGGCAGGAGCTGTCTTGTTCCTGCGGGCAGGGAACACGACATCAAGCACAATGTCACTATGAGCATCCAAGCCTGTGCAGGTGCTACCCTCTGACCCTAAAGAATGTCACACACACATGGGGGAACTGCATAAGGGGAACTGCATAAGGACCCCAGAAGCCCACAGCTCCGATTCTGGGCATCATTGTTCATTCATCTTTCTCCTTGGGACAGGTACACAGCGGGCTTCAAATGTTCTACTTTGCCTTACACCACAGGGGCCTTCGGTGGTGGGATGGAAAGGAGTGCATACTAACCTTCTGTTCTACTAGTTAATGTCTCTGTGACAAAATGCCTGACAAAAGCAACTTCAGGAAGAAAAGGTCTATTTTGGCTCACAGTCTTAGGGTACAGTTCCCCATGGCGGGGACGTCATGGCGACAGGAGTGTGAGGCCCCTGGTCACATTGTATCTGCAGTCAGGAAGTAGGAATGAGTGTGGGACCCAACGTACCTTCTGTGTTTTTAAAAAATTTTTGTTTATTTATTTTATTTATTTGAGAGCAACAGACAGAGAGAGAGAGAACAGGCACACCAGGGCCTCCAGGCACTGAAAATGAACTCCAGACGCATGTGCCACCTTGTGCATCTGGCTTACGTGGGTACTGGGGAATCAAGCCTTGAACCAGGGTCCTTAGGCTCCACAGGCAAGCACTTAACTGCTAAGCCATCTCTCCAGCCCCCTTCCCTGTTTTTTTACTCAGTCTGAAACTCCAACCAATGGGATGGTGCTGTCTACATTCAGGGTAGGTCCTCCCTCCTTCTCATTCAAACCTTTTTGGAAACACCCTCTATTTCCATGGTGATTCTACATCCCACCAAGTTTACAAGATCAACAATGACACTGTCCCAGCTGACCTAGCAGGTACCCTCACCCCTCCTGTCATCTACCCCGTGGATGAGCAAGCCAGTGCTACACACGAGTTTATGCTGACATCGAGCGGGGCTCCATCATGTGACCAGTGCCACTGGCTCCCCGACAGAGGGGGAGAACCGAGCAAGCATGAGGGCAGTAGTGGGCCTGAGGCATAGTAAGTGGGGGAAGTGGGTATAGAGGGCCAGAGGAAGGTTCCAGAAACCCACACTGGTGCCTCTGGAGCTAGGACACAAGGATTGAGCAATGGCACGTCCAAGCCTTGCCCAAAGGTCAGGAGGGGGCTTCCACATGAGGCCAGATCTCTGACCACTGGCCAAGAATCCGCCCTGGACCAGATAAGACAGGGAAGACCAGCCTCTTGCTCTTCCAGCCCAACACTCCAGCTGAGGGCCACCAGCAGTGCCTGGCCCAGCCCGGCCACCCTGACAGAGATTCCAGGCTAAGACATCCCAGAGGAAAGGGTCATACATCTCAGAGCTTAACCAGCTCTTCCAATTAGTGAGGAAGAAAATGGCAGCGTTTACACTGAAGATCTGCAATGTGAGATTATTAATTAAATACACTGCCGCCGAGTGTGCGGAGCACAGGAGGCCAAGCCCTCGTTAAAACAGCAAGAGACTGGAGCCAGGAGAGGGAAAAGCAGCGAGGGGAGCCAGACACGAGATAAGGAGGAGAGGAAGCAAGAAGCAGGGTAGGGCAGGTGGATCAGACAGGAGGCCAGGGCCGCACTGCCAGGAGGGACAGAGCCCTCTGACAACTGATTCAGTCCCTGCACACCTTTCATCAATGGGTGTTCTGGCAGACGCTGGCCCCCAGCTTTTAGAATTGTGATATTATAAGATGACAAGACCCACAGTCCAGCAACTGGCACTCCCCCCTCCCCAGCGCTGAGCCCACAGAGAAATGTGGATTTTAGACTCTGGGCTTGTGGAGATGTGTAGGCCCGGCCTCTTCAGAGGGCGGGAGGCTAAAGAGCCTTCCAGAAAGACCAGACTTCCTAACCCCAAAGTGGCAGGCAGGTGACAAGGAAGCTGGCCACTGAGCAAGAAGCGCGCTGCAGCGTGCACTCAGGGGAGGGGCTGCCACATTAACCTTGTGAACCCCAACCTGCGTGTTTTCCTCCTGTGTGCTGCTAGATTGGGGGACGCATTAAAGGTCACATGTGGACATCAGTTATGACTGTGAGTCTGGCTGCATACATACACATGTACACTCACATAGGCTCCCACATGCATCATTCATGCATGTACACAAATGCCCATGCATGCACACTGCATGTGCACTTAAGAAGACCATCATGCATCAAATGTGTGTGCACGCATGTTCATTCTTGTAAATACACTCCCACACATATGTAAACATGCCTTGCCCATGCAGACATTCATACGATAGATGCATACACATCTAGGTACATGCATTACATAATGCCCTGTGTATCCTAGTTACTACAGTTACATGTACATGTGCACTGCTTACACGTCACCTGCACACATGCTCACACACAGCCTAGATATGAAGCACCGGCATCACACGTGCACACATGCACTCACTCGCTCTCCCTGTGGGCTGCATTTGGCCTCACTGCCTGTGACTGTTCTGTCCCAGTTCTTAGCACTATCTGAAACGGGGTTTATTTGATCCCTTGCTCACAGTCTTGCTCCCGTACCTCCCCCCACCCCACTCCACCCACGCTCGTCCAGTAGATAGAATTCCCCACCTAGCCAAGGCCAGCCAGTGACCCTCTTTTCAGCCAGACACCAGATAAAGCTCCTGTGAAGACTGGACTCGGCTGCATCCAGGCTGAGCAGTCACCATGCCTGGTTCCCCATCGTCTGCACCCAAGCACATGGGTCCCCCACCTGCACCTGTGGCCCAGGCCAGGTGAGAACTCCTGAGGTCAAGGTCTGGCCTGGCTGGCTTCAGCACTGGCTTTTTCATATCTGCTGCCCAGCCTGGGGCATTAGCCAGTGATCAGCTGCCCTCCCCTCCCCTGCTGCTCTGTTTTCAGAGCCGGTCAACTCCCAGGAGCGCGTCAGCCCCTTTGCAGGCCCACCCCACCTTGGAGGGAAAGAACAGCCAAGGGAAGCCCTCCGGCCCACTCACCCTCCCAATCTGCCTCTTCTCCTTCCATCCTCCAACCTCAAGAGCTCCAAGCCTTGCCCCGGCCGCCCCTCAGGAGCCTTGGTCCACTGCTCGCCTTCTGCAAGCACAGCCCTGGAGCCTCAGGTCCCACCTGCCCATCCCTCTGTCCCAGGGAGTAACGGCCACAGGATTTTGGCAAAGCCAAACCGAATGTGGCGTCGCCTCACTAGAGTGAACACAGCTCAGGGATGAGAACCTGCCACAAATCATGCACTGTGGTTTGAACACTGTCCTCAGCAGACTCCAGTGGAGGCTGAGTCTCCCGTGCCAGTGCTGGAAGGTGGGAATGCAAGCTTCCCAGGCATGAGGTTAAGGAGTGAGGCTGCCTCTATATTCAGCTGCTCGCCCTCCCCGCTTTCCACCCTGAGCTGAAGCAAGAAAAAGGCAGGTGGCAGTCACCCAGTCTTGAACTTCCCAAGCTCCAGAACTATAAGCCTAAAAAGCCTTTCCCTTTTTTTTTTTTCTGACAATACTGGGACTCAAACCCAAGACCTCATGTATATTAGGCATGCACTCTACCATGGAGCTTCAGCCCCAGCCTCTTCATAAATTGCCCAGTCTCTGGCATTTCGTTACATCAACACAAAACCAGGTTAAGACATTAGTCCATTAGATTAAATCCAGGAACCATTGCTGGCACTATTGGAAAAGCAAAGCTGTTTCCTGTGAGTGGCTAAACTGTGAGGATGTAATGTGGCAGCTGCCTACAGCCATTTTCCCCCTCATGCTATGAGCTTGCCTGACAATAAAGCCAACACAGAGAAGCATAGAGCCAAGAGTTGGGAAAGTGAGAGTCTGGAATGGTAGTTGAGCCAGTGGATCCAACCATACCTAAAGCCAGAAAGCTCCAGGCTCTCTCTCTTTTTTCCTTTTCTAAAATTCTTTTGAAATTTTATTTATTGCTGGGAAGATGGCTCCATGGTTAAAGGCACTTGCTTGCAAAGCATGCTGGCCCAAGTTCAGTCTCCCAGCACCCACCTAAAGCCACACACAAAGTGGTACATGTATCTGGAGTTCATTTGCAGAGGGGCAAGAAGCCCTGGTGTGCACATTCTTTCTCTCTCTTAAAGAAATAATTAAAAATAAAGTATATTTATTTATTAACCAACCAATTTCTTTTCCTTAAGCCAGATTCATTTGGATTTCTCACATTTGAGTAATAATGCTCTGCATTTCCCCATAAATCCTTCTTTCTTTCATTTTATTTTTTCGAGGTAGGGTTTTGCTCTAGCCCAGGCTGACCTGGAATTCACTATGTAGTCTCAGGCTAGTCTTGCATTCACAGCGACCCTTTTACCTCTTAATTTTTATCTTTTATATTATTTATTTATGTGTGTGTTTGAGAGAGAGAGAGAGAGAGTGTGTGTGTGTGTGAGGGTGTGCCAGAGCCTCTTGCCATTGTAAACACACTCCAAATGCACGTGCCACTTTGTGCATCTGGATTTATGTGGTACCGGAGTATCAAACCCAGGCTGGCAGGCTTTGAAAGTAAGCACCTTGAACCACTGAGCCATCTCCCCAGCCCAAATCCTTGTTCTTGGTCTATGAATATCAAACTCCTCTGTGCAAAGCAGCAGAGCTCAAGAACAAATAGACACAAATGGTCACAATAACTCCTGTGCGCACATTCACGGCCTCGGGTCTTCCACAAGCACAAACCCCTTTCAATCACCCCCCCGCCCACCCTGCTCCAGCATTGACACCCACGGTGGGCCTTCTTTCCTCTACTGTCCCCCCACTCAGCCCTCACCTTGACAGGGCTGGAGAGACGGCTCAGTGGGGAAAGCACTTGCACACTAGGAATGAGGACCTGAGTTTGGAAACCTCCAGAACCCACATTAAAATCCCAAATGCCAGGGCTGGAGAGATGGCTTAGCGGTTAAGGTGTCTGCCTGCAAAGCCAAAGGATCCCTGTTCATAAGCCAGATGCACAAGGGGCGCACACATCTGGAGTTCATTTGCAGTGGTTGGAGGCCCTGGTGTACCCATTCTCTCTCTCTCTCTCTCTCTATCTCTCTCAAATAAATATATTTTTAAAATCCCAAAAGCCAGGTGTAGAGGAGCATATTTGTAATCTCAGCTCTAAGGAGATCACTGGAGCTTGGCTGTCTAGCTTATCTAACCAAATCAGTGAATTCTAAGTTCAGTACAAGACCCTGTGGAGAGCGACTAAGGAAGAAATCCAACGTCAGCCTCTAGCCACCACGTGCACCTTCACATGTTGGACGTGCACCTTCACACATACATGCACCCTCATACATATGAACACACACACACAAATGTTTTTAAGACAAAGGCAGGCGTGGTTCACATCTATATCACCAGAACATAGGAGGCTCATATAGGAGGGTCACTGTGAGTCTGAAGCCAGCCTGATCCACACAGTGAATTCAGGGGAGCCTGAGATACGGTGAGATCCTGTCACACTCACACAAAAGACAATACAGACAGCTTTGAGCCATTGTAAACCATCTCAGCACTACATACGTGGGGATTCTCAGGATCCACAGGGACCCAGCACGGGAGATGGGGAGGGGAGGCTCTGAGGGTGAACATCCTCCCACACCTTCCTTGGATGCGTCCTCAGTAGAAAACAAGACCCTTGCGGCTGAGAGCTGATGGAATCTGCCCAAGGTCACAAAGGAGGGCCAGATCCAGTTCCCCCACAGCAGGCTGTGATCCACCCCCTCCGTTCAGGGCAAACCCGAGGCAATGCCGGGTGCTCCCGCAGGCCCTGAAATAGAGCTGCGTTGCCACATAAGACACCCAGGAGACATGGCAGGCTGGGAGCCAATTCTAGAATGGCTCGTCAAAGGCCGCTGCCAGCTCTGGCACCAGGGAAGCCTCTGGCTGCCCCTGAAATCCAAGAAGCAGGACAGGAGGCCCCTGGAGAGGGCAGCAGACAAGGGCCTTGGCAGCTCCCGGGCAGGTGGGACCAGGCAAGTAACAGCTCAAGTGTAACAGAGGGGAGCTCAGAAGTATGGAGGCCACTTTGGCCCTCAGCTCCTTCCAGAATGCCCCGAAATGCCAGAGTTGCTGTCTCACCCACATGTTGGGGCCCAACCCTCAATGGTAGGGGTCCTCACAGGGGGACCTGGCAAGCCCTCTCCTAGCCTCGGCTTCTCAGAGGCAAGGCCATGCCCAGCATGGGGCCAAGAGACCTGGTGTCTGAGCACACCCCAGGTCTCTGTAAAGCCCCAAAGCCTCCCCAGTACATGACCACTAGGGACTGCACAGGAAGTGATTGAGGCCTGGTGCCCTCCAGAGACACAGGGAGGCAGCCAGCATGGGGAGCTGGGTCTTGTGTCTGAAGTGAAAGGCCCATGGGCCTTTGGCTGCCTTGCCTCATAAGTAGCTGTGAATACGAATGATCTAGCAAAAGAAAGGACAGTAGGGTGGACTCCCAGTTCACAAGAAAGGCCTGGGTCACCTCCACCCTCCTTAGTTAAGGAGCTGGGGAAGAAGAGTCGCAGATTTCAGCTTCACAATGGTGTAACCAAGAGCAGGAAAGAGCAGCCAACACTCTCGTCTGGACATTGGGTCCCGCCATGGACCTCACCATTGGGCTTCACCAGGGAGCTCCCTGGAGAGCTCTTTACCCAAGCTCTGGAATCAGGAAGAGAACACAGACAGCCAGGCTGGAACCCACCCCTGGGCTACATCTAAGGGACAGAGCATGTGCAGGCCATGGACAACTGCAGAGGAAAGAGAAGGACTGTGCAGAGAGCCCACAGAGTCAGGGCCACTGACTTTCTCATCTCCTTTCCCGTGGTCCGGTCCACTTCCTTGATCAGAAGTGCTTTTAATAATCTGCCTCTGTTTCTGCCACTGTCCATGTGTCCCAAGCCCAGTGCCTTGTTCTGGGACACACCAGCAAGTGCCCTCCACATTCCACACTGGCACATACAACAACATGACACACCTTGGAAACATCACAGTACCTGAAGGAAACCAAACCCAAAGGGCAAATATTGGGCGAATCCACTGACAAGCAATGTCCAGAATATGAAAATATGCAGAGACAGAGGGTAGGTGAGTGGTCTTCTGAGGATGGGAATGTGGGGTGATGGGGTGATGTGTGAAGAGGACTTGTCTTCTAGAATTCTGAGCATCTTCTCAAATTAAGTGTAGTGCCTACACAACTGTGGCTACACTAACTCCACTCAAGTTTTAAAATTCTTATATTGGTGTTTGTGCATATGATGAGTGTTGTGTGTATGCACGCTCGTGTGTGTGTGTGTGTGTTTGAGCAGCACACGTACCATGGCGCACACATGGAGGTCAGAGTGTTGTTCCTCACCTTCTACCTCGTGTGAGGCCGAGTCTTCTGTTGTTCACTCCTGCGAACGCCAGGCTGGTTGGCTCTGGAGCTTCTCCTGTCTCCCATCTCTGCATGGGAGGGCTGGGATTAGACCCTGGCTACTGTAGCCAGATTGATGTGGGTGCTGAGAATTCAAGTTCGGCCATCACACTTGATGCCAAACAACACTTTACCAATGAGCCATCTCTTCATCCCTGTCATTGAATCTTGTATCTTGAAAGGGTATATGTAAATTTTCTCAATAAAATGATTGCCAAAAAATGAGAAAATGATGGTGGTAAGTTATAAAACCTGTACACGGGGCTGGAGAGATGACTCAGAAGATAAATGCACTCACTGAGCAAGTATGAGGGCCTGAGGAGGCCTGAAACCACCCGACTTCCTATCTCCAAAACACACATGAAATAAGTGGGCAGAGCCATGGGCACCTGTAACCCCAGTCCTGCAGGAGAGCAGCGATTAGGGAATTTCCAGATCACTAAGAGACTCTGGCTCAAATAACAGCGAGTGGAAGAGCTCTGATGCCAGACACAGGACCTTCTGCTCTGCTGTGCCACTAGATCTCATACATGTGCATACATAACAACAACAACACAGAGACAGAGAGAGAGTGTGTGTGTGTGTAAAAATAAATAAATAATAAAGATAGCCTTTATATGGATGTCAAAGGGGTTCATGACATGAAGAGGGCAGGCCAGTGAAGGGGTACAGTATGTGGAGGCCAGGAGGCTGCCTGGAAGAGGGATGGAGAAAAGGAGGTGGACATGGAAGGCGGTTACCAGCACTTCAAGCCAAAGCCAGAGCTCGTCAGAGCCACAGCATTCTGCTCTAATGCAAGCCCACATGGGCTGGAAGAGGTCAGATCTTGTTAAGGGTCCCTTGTGTCTGCTTTGAGATGAATTTTGGATTCAACTATGGCCCCAGCAGGAGCCGTTTTCACCTTGGGCAGAAGGAGAATAAGGTGGCCAGGAGAAGCAGGACATGACTGGTCAGGAGGGCTCTGCAATGCTGACCTCAGGAGCCTGGGCTTGGCTGGGTAGGCCAAAAGGCGCCATTGGAAGTCCTTCGGAGAGGACATGGCAGGGGCGCTGGGTTTACCACGGCCCCACTCCACCATCGTGGGAGAAACAAGAGGGACAGAGCCCAGGGGAGAGAAGCAGAGGCAAGGCCTCCACTCCTGGTCCTCCCGGCTTTCCTCCCAGGGCTCAGTTTCCCCACAATTTCTCAGTTCTGACCACAAACTCCACCCTCAAGCAATGACGTGCCCGGGCCTGGCCAATCAAAGCTCAGCTCCTGTTCCCAGTCACAGTGATTGGCTCGAAGCTACACATGACCCAACCTAAACCAAGGAGAGCCCGTCTCAAAACTCACTGCGAGCCGGCCTGTGCTGGGGTGGCCTGGTTGGTGGCAGCTGGCCGGGTGCGCTGTGGGGCAGGTGCCGCCCGGGGTGGGAGGCAAAGCCGAAGCAGCTGCCCTTGTGCCTGAGCCAGTTTGCACAAGGTTTTCTGTCACTGCTTCCCAGAAGGGGCAGGCAACAGGCAGAGGTGTTGGTTAAGACAAGAGTAGGTCCCTGGAAGCATCTGTCAACCCTCCTCCAGATTCATCACCGTAAGAGAAAGGGGCATGTGCGTCCCCATCTCTGGCCATCGACTTCAGACAGCTCCCCACCCCAAAGGCCGCTCCCGAGTCCCGCACAATCCAGCCCGAGGAACCTGCATTTCCCTTCTCAGAGCCTGCCTAGCAGCAAGACTCTTCTCTCCTTCCAGGCTGGAAATCGTTTCCACATCCTAACTGGGTTCAGGTCGGGAGGACGAGAGTGCGCATGCGCGTATGCCGGCCTGTCCACCTCCAGCCCTGCCGGCTGCCCCAGGAATGTCTCAAGGACAGGAAGACCCCAGCCTCCTTCGGCGTCGCAGGGGCTCTGGATGATGTCAGACACTCTTGGCCTCCTCCAGTAAACATCTGTTCTTCTTACTCTGACCCAGGAATTCCATTTCAGCAGAGTCATGGCCCCATCTGGCAAGGAGTCCCAGGCCACTATGGTCTGCACCCCCGCCCCCAGCCCTGCCTTCTCTCCCCACACTCAGCCTAAGTCCCGCTTACAAGGCATTCCGGTGATTCATATCTGCACTGCACTTTGTATATTTCCAACTCCTTTCACACTTTGTTCCTTCACCCAGCGCCAGGAGGAAAATATTAGCCGGCAGTAACAAAGGCTATTGGCTACTGCGTGCTGGCTATGGGACTTACCTCATTTAATCCTCGTCACCACCACCACCGTGGTTTCTGCTCAACCTTTACCTTCTGCAGAAGATAAAATAGGAATCCTGGCCAGTAAGGGACCACGCATGGACAATGAAGGAGGCCCATGGCTGACTTTAGACAATGGGGGCCTGGAGAAGCTGAGGGTCCATAAACTGAAACCATGGGAAATAGTGGGGAGAACATGGGAAAAAATGATCCCTGTAAAACCCACAAAGCAACCATCACAACCAGAGATAAACTTCAGGACTTTGCAGGGAGAAGTGCAGAGATGGGTGGTGTGACTAAGACACAGTGGCACCAGGAGCCAGGGGCCCTTCTGCCCGGCTGTGCCCAGAGCACAAAGCTAGCAGCGCTAGCTCCCAAGTTCTCTGGAGATCTAGAGCTTTGTGGGGAACTTGGCAAGTACTGGGGTGACCAAACAAAACTCACCTGTGAGTGCATGTGGCTTGGGGACCCCCCGCTGCAGTGAGAATGCCAGCAGTCAGAACATTATTTCATTGAGATGGGGCAAAGCAGGGTCACCAGCAGGGCTCCTCCACCCACATTCCCATGGCTACACAGCTTCATCTCCTTGTGGGAGTATGTCATTCATTCACATCCCCACAGCAAACTCAGCAGTCAAGGAACAAACAACCTTGTGAGTGCCCAGGTCACATGAGTCAGACAGAGGCCCTCTGACCTAAAGGAGAGGTCAGTCCCCTTGACCCCCCCCCCCCAACACACACAACACAAACCCAGGTACCATACAGACATGGCCTGTGCTTGGCTTTCTTGATCCAACAGATCAATGAACCAAAAGCAATGATCTCTTATAGCTGGGAGAGCAAGGGAGAGCCGCATAGACTGTTTGTACACTTCAGATCCGCCAGCAGCAGAAAGAGAAGCAGAACTTGACTCCCTCAAAGGGAGGGCTGGATCCTTGGAGGTCATAGTTGGAGCTCTCATGCACAATTACTACAATTCCATTTTACATGCTGATGTAGTAAAACATGAGACGAGACAAAAATACTGTGAGTTCCAGAAAGTGATTGTATGCTAAGAAAATACTCCAGAGGCTGGGGAGATAGCTCAGCAATTAAAGATGCTTGTGTGCAGAGGCTGCAGGCCCTGGTTTGATTCCCCAGTACCTATGTAAAGCCAGATGCAGAAAGTAATACACATGTCTGGAGTTCATTTGCAGCAACAAGAGGCCCTGGCGTGCCCATTCTCTCTCTCTTTCTCCATCTCCCCCTCTGTCTTTCTCTGTCTCTCACCTTGCAAATAAATAAAATTTAAAAAGAGAAACTCCCACAAGAAAGGGGAGAACATTAAAAGTTTCACTTCACTCACAGATTTAGGATTACAAATACAAGAAACACGCAAGAAGAGGTTTCTGTCAGAAGGATGCTTCACGGTGATCATTATAACAGAGGACTGGTCCGCAGGAACAAGGGGAAGATGCAAGTCCCTGGAAGCAGTTGAACTAAAGCAGAGGGGCCTTGAGGGCCCTGGGGCCCTCAGCCCAGCACAGCAGCAGGGGTCTTGGCTTACCAGATCAACAGTGGTTGTCAAGTGTCTGGCTGCAGCTCTTAAAACTCACATATCCTTTGTACTAATGGACCACTTTTAGCTCTGCTCATTTAGAATGAAGATGTCTAAACAGGGAATGTCATTAATCTGGAACAAGCAGGTCCCAAGTATTCTGAATAAATGGTCACATGTGTATTATAAATTCAGTGTTCCTAGATATCTGTAATGACCTGCTGTAAAAATACAATGGAAGTGATCTTTATTCACAATGCCAATAAAATTCTAAAACTCTTGCTAATAAACCTCCTGGGATGTATTGCAAGAGATTTGAATGGGTGTTCGTGTTTCCCTTTGAAAATCAAACATCACGGAAATGTCATTCACTTGTTCGGCAAAGGTTTACTGGTGCCCTAGTGCATGCTGGGCACTAGTCAGGCATGCACTATCAACCAGAATAAAGCCCTGCTCATGATATCATGTGAGAGCCAAGAAAACAAAGCCAACCCCATTTGAAAACAGGTAAAAATAATCAAAACAAGGCTGGGGAAATGGCTTAGCAGTTAAGGCATTTGTGTGCAAAGCCTAAGGACCTCAGTTCGATTCCCCAGGACCCATGTTAGCCAGATGCACATGGTGGCACATGCATCTGGAGTTCTTTTGCATTGGCTGGAGGCCCTGGTGCACCCATTCTCTTTCTCTCTTTCTCTCTCCCCTCTCAAATAAATAAATAAATTAATTATTAAAATAAAATAAAATATAAACTTAAAAAATAACCAAAACATTTTAAAACTTTGATACAGATATATTTGCTCTCTTAGGTATTTGAACACATTCCTAAGCAACAGTAATTCAACAGCTTGAAACTAGTACAAAGCAGAAAAGATAGCAGAAATAAACCAGATCACCTCCATGGGCTTCATGGACGGTGAAAGATGCATGCTCAAGTTCATGAGGAAAGGGTAAACTGGTCAGAGAATGGTGCTGAGACAACAGACTGACAACTATAAAAAATGAGTGCCTAAGACCAAGCCTTATAGAGTATAGGCAGCACACTTCACTTGAATGAAAGGAGTTAACTATTTAAAAATCAAATGGAAACCCGGGGTGGTGGCATACACTTGTAATCCCAGACTCAGAGGTAGAGCCAAGAGGATCAGGAGTTCAAAATCATCCTTAGCTACACAGTGAGTTCAGTGTCAGAGTGAGATACATGAGACTCCTCTTTCAAAAACCAAAATACATAAAATGAAATAAAACAGGGACTGGAGAGGGGCTCAGCAGTTAAGGCGCAAGCCTGCAAAGCCTAATGACCTGGATTGGATTACCCAGTACCAACATAAAGCCAGACACACGAAAATGATGCGTGTGGGGTTGGAGGGATGGCTTAGTGGTTAAGGCGTTTGCCTGCAAAGCCAAAGGACCCAGGTTCAATTCCCCAGAACCCGTGTTAGCCAGATGCACAAGGGGGCACACACATCTGGAGTTCGCTTGCAGTGGCTGGAGGCTCTAGTGCGCCCATTCTCTCTCTTTCTCTCTCTCTCTCTCTTTCCCCCCTTCCTCTGTCAAATAAATAAATAAATAAATGTATTTTTTTAAAGAATTTTTTAAAAATGGTGCATGCATCTGGAGTTCATTTGCAAAGGCCGGGGGCCCTGGTACATCAATTCTCTGTGTCTGTCTCTCTTCTCTCTATCTCTCTCTGCTTGCAAATAAATAAAAATATTAAATAAGTAAATAAAATGGAAGGGCACAAACATAACAAAAGACCTCTGCTAAAGGCTGGTTATTTTCTACCTGGAATCAACCAGAGAAATCAATGGGAAAAGCACAGAGAACTGATCATAAGAAAGGGAAGCCCAGCAAATAGCCACTCACCAGTTAATGGCTGGTGAATGACTATCCCAAGGAAGACCAATCAGCTTCAGAAAAGAAAAGCTACAAGACAGCAAGCACCGAGAAACACGAGTCTTAATAATGATGCGTTGTCTGATGCCCAACTAATTAACCAGAAGGTGCATCCAGGGCCAAGGGTCCCGGGCCAGCCACTGTCGCACAGGGAGCCAGGTCCACAGGAGCTCCAGTGGCCACCTGAGGCAGAGCCCACAGCCTCCTTGGGACTGCCTCTCGCTGTGGCTCCCGTACAAGCTCCTTAAGGTGAAGCATCAGCAACTCTGGTGACCTTGATGATACGGGCAGTGTCTCTCCAGTGTCGACCCCCCAATGACTGAAGGCCTTCCCCAAAGACAGTGCCAGAGGCCAAGCCACCCTATCTGAGGTGAAAGCCGCTGTGGCAAGGAGGAGGCATGGCCTCGATCCTGTTTGCTGGGAAGTGCACCAAGAATGCAGTGTGGCTGGCTGGCTGGTGGAGAAGCGGAGGAAAGCCTTGTGTGGAGGGCACCTCTGAGGAGATGAAGGTTTGATCTAGGGCTCCAGCTGCGGCAGAAAGAGCCTGGGCTATGTGATCCCGGATGTTCTCTGAGCCCTGACTGCCTCCCAACTCCCAGAGATGACCCTTTGCAGTTCCAAGTGCATCTGTGGGTGCTGAGGGCCCGGAATAAGGGATGAGGGCATCCCAGGGTCTGGTGTGTAAACAGGAAGGGGCGGGTTCAGACTAGGGCAGGAGTGCACAGCCTTGATAAAGGACCCCCACCCGTGAAGGGTGCCCCAGCCCTCAGTTCTGGTGATAAAGGACTCTGGGCAGAAAAAGAGACGGGGTTGGGGGTGGGAGGGTAGGAAAAGAAAGAGGAAAGAAAGGAAGAGAGGCCGGAAGGCAAGAAGAGAAAGGAAAGAAGGGGGAGTAAGAGTAATGGAGGAAAGAAAAGGAGGAAGAGGGCTCAGAGCCAGGACCAGCACTGCTCAGTCCAACCACCAGCAGTCATAGCCCAAGGGGTTCAAGTGTGGTCCCGAGAGACCGCCCCCTTCAAATGCAGTAGGAGGTACCACAGACCTCAGCATGGAACCCGCTAGTCTAAACCAGGGGATTCCCAGGACAACTCAGATCAGTGAGTTTCTAGAAGGACTCACAGGATTCAGGAAAGTGCTTCACTTAGCTACACAGATGTGGGAAGGTGGCATGGAGTTTCCATGGCCTGTCCATGCCCTCCGGCCGCCACACACAACCATGTGTCCCACAGCCCCATAAGGAACTCGCAGACATTCCACTACTGTCCTCCCCAGAGGAGGGTGTAGCTGAAAGTCCCAACTCTCCTGGAGCACCCAACCTCCCCCATCCTGACACTACAGGGGTGCACAGCCACCAGACACCTCATTAGCATACAAAAGACACTCTTATCACCACAGATTCCAAGGCTCTTAGAAGCTGCTGCAATGGGTAACTAGGGCACTAAAGCCAGTATTAGAATAAAGAAGCCACCTCCCTTCTCACCCGGGAAATTACAAGAGTTCTGAGCCAGGAACTGAGATGAAGAACAAGCACACATTTATAATGTCACACTTATCACAGGGGCTCAGACACGCCATCATAGGCTGGGACAGATTCACACAGCCTGGAGGCCCACCCAGACCTCAACTCAGAGCTACTGAGTTCAGATGAGCAGGGGGCCAGCCCTGGTGAAGCCAGGGAGCACGCCTCCGCCTCCGAGGGTGGAGGCCCTGGCCAGAGGAGGAGCCCACCCTGCCTCCAACACCGTAAACTCAGTGGAGCTCCCAGTTTCCAAGTGAAGACCCACGTGTCTCTTTTCATCATCTCCTTCCAGCCTCTGTCCACCTGTGACTTCCTTTGAGTGATGCCAGCCAGCCTTGCTCCCCTCTGTTCCCCACTGACAAAGCGCAAGTGGCCTTGAAACTGGGGGAAAAGAGTTACAGGCCAGCAGGAGAGCCAGGTTCCCACCCCAGTTCTATCCAGACATTCTCTGAGTCAGTGGGTGCCATCTGGTGTGCGTAAGACTCACCTGTGTGACTCTCTGAGGAAAAAAAAATACTGACCCCAGCTGCCACCCAGATGGGGCCATGAGATTCTCAGAGCACAGCATTCCAAAGTCCACCAGTCAGTGAGCAGACAGGTAAACCACAGAGTGGAAAACAAGCTGATTCTCTGCAGGACTATCCGCAGATTCCCACCACGAAGGGAACCGTCTTTGTTTGGAAAAAATCTGTTCTGGTAGCTCCCAAGGTAAACGGTAACTCTGGTTAGGGAAAGCTATGAGCTGTACACACCAGTACCAGAGGCGCAGAGCCGTCTGTAAGATATGGGGGCGGAGGGTGACTCTAGAGGAAAGACATGACTTAAGGGGGAAACAAGGTGAATCAAATGGCAGTCCTATCCTACAGAAGTGGTCTGCAAAAGTGGTGGGTCCTGCTTCCTCCGGCTGACTTAGAGAAACCCCCAGCCCCTGCAAAGGCTTCCTTTGAGAAAAAGGAAAGGGCTCTTATAGCAGCTATAAATGGGCCAGAGAGTGGGCAACTGAGAACTGGCAGCAGCCCCCAGGCTGAGGATGCAACCCTACCCCCATACCTTCAACATGGGTACGGGGGGGGGAGGGGGTAGCATGTTAAAACATTTTATCTTGATTTCAGCTCCTTTGCTGATAAAATGGGATCTTAGAAAACTAGAATTCAGAGGATATTGCCTTCACATGAAATCCATCTTAATCCGCAAGCATTATATTAAGCAGAGAAACGCCAGGGGCGTTCCCAACAGAGTCAGGCGCAGAGGAGGGTGAGCAAAGCCGCCAGTTACTTAACATCACTCTGCAGGTTCTAGACAGTGCAGACTGAAAATGAGAATCTAAAATCATCACTTACAGACAGCACAACCGTATACCTACAAACCCAAGAGAGTCCACAAAGATATATTAGGATTCATATATCAAGCTGCTTGATGAAAGATAATTATATAAAAAGCAATGATGGATGGGAAAGATTCAATTCACAAAGGCAAAAAGAAAACAAGAATCCTTGAACTAACCCTGATTAAAAAAGGAAACACATGAACCATATAAAAATGTGTAATTCTTCACTGAGGAACATGGAGACAGAATTACATAAACTGAAAGACACACTGTGTTCCTGGCAAATACTATAAATTATGTCAATTCTTCCTTTAATTGGTTTTTAAGTTTAATTTAATGTCAATCAAATTCACAGGGGGATTGTTGAACCTGACAAAACAATTCTAAAATTCATTGGAAAGAATAAACAGATGTGACCAGCCAAGAAAAAAAAAATTTCTTTTGGTGGGGGGGAGACCAGTGTCAGAAGAAGAAAGCAGCCAGATGTTCCAGAAAGGCACAGAACAACAGAAATGCAGCAGGCACTCCACAGAGAGCCACATTCTTAAAAAGAAAATAAAGACACACGGAAAATTCATTTCTGTAACATACTGTTTAACCCAATGTGTCCAAAAGGCATCATCACTTCAGTCTCTGAGGGAGGCAGCTCAGTGCCACGGTGCTTGCCTGTAACACATGCGGCCCTAGGTTCAATCCCCAGCACCACAAAACAAACAAAAGTCTGTGAAATGGGCTGGAGAGATGGCTTAGTGGTTAAGGTGCTTGACTGCAAAGCCTAAGGACCCATGTTTGACTCCCCAGAACCCACATAAGCCAGATGCACAAGGTGACACATGTGCAAGGTCGCACATGCGCATAAGGTGGTGCAAGTTTGATTAAAGTGGCTAGAGGCCTTGGCATACCAATTCTCTCTCCCTCTTTGCTTCTCTCTCTCTCTCTTTCTCTTTCTCTCATAAAATGCCAGTGTGTTGGGCTTGCCTCAGAAAATGTTTTTTAAATAAAATTAATGTTTTTTAAATCTGTGAAAATACTTGCTTTATTCTTTGGTACTGAGTCTTTGAAATCCAGTTTGGACTTTACGCAAGGACCTCTCAACTCAGACCACTGGCTGTTCGCATACTCAATAATATCGTGTGGCACATAGCTACTGGACTGGACAGTACAGCGTCCAAGCATTTGACAGATATCTGTAACTCCAATAATGAACACTGTTTAGTATTGGGACATGAACAGACTGCCAGAAAATAGAATTTATCTGTGATATTGCTCACTCTGAGGTTTCCTTTGCAACCAACTCAAGTTTGTGGTAAAGTCCAATAAGAAAAAATATGTACAGTCACACAGTGTATAAGGACATTTTGGTCAGTGACAGATTACTTATATGACAGTGATCCCATAAGATTCTATGCCCTGATGATGTAATAGCCAGCCTAGTTTGTGTAAGTATACTATATGATGTTTGCACAACAAAATCACTTCACTGCATCTTTCTTGGAACAGATCCTTGTCCTCAAGTGGTGCACAAACATACAGACATGCCATATGTTCACAGAACTTGAGTCACTTTACTGTGCCTTCAGAAGCTCTCTCCCAATCACACTGGACCACTGAACCCTACACAAAGCAGACAGTACAAATGCACCTGTGTCCCCTGTGATTCCCAATTTATGCTGTCAAAAGAGAAATGCTCAAGTTCAAAGACAAATCCTTGAGTGCTCTGTGTACAGGGCAGCTGAGCGCTGGTCCTTCCGGGGCAAACAAACAGCCCAGCTCTTGCTATGGCCCTGCTTCCCCAGTGTGGGCTCAGCACACCAGCTCTCAGGACTTGTCGCATCATCAAACATGGTTTTAGGATCTAAAAAAATGCACTTTGGGGGCTGGGGAGATGGCTTAGTGGTTAAGCGCTTGCCTGTGAAGCCTAAGGACACCGGTTTGAGGTTCAATTCCCCAAGACCCACGTAAGCCAGATGCAAAAGGTGGTGCATGCATCTGGAGTTTGTTTGCAGTGGCTGGAGGCCCTGGTTCGCCCATTCTCTCTCTCTCTATCTGCCTCTTTCTCTCTCTCTCAAATAAATAAATAAATAAATAAATAAATAAATAAATAAATAAATAAATAAATAAATAAAGTCTTTTAAAAGTGCACTTTTAAGAGACATTTTTCACATTTATCACTCCTAAGTCAGGACAAAACCAGTGAGTCACCACAGTGTGGTGGCACTGCTTAGTATACACCAAGTCATAAGTGGCATCTCACATTGCCATTGCTCAGACTGAGGTACCCTCCAGGTTGGCACTTCATGTGTTGAAACCCTTGCCACTCAAAAGTCTTCAAAGAATCACATACTGTGAAAGCAAAAAGAGCCCATGCAGGAAGGGGCGGACTCAGAAGAATATGTAGCTGGGCATTGGCAAAGCAAACACCCCACAATGCTACCACATATTTTCCCAAAGAGCGGGAAATGTGCCGGGCGTGGTGGTGCACGCCTTTAATCCCAGCACTTGGGAGGCAGAGGCAGGAGGATCACTGTGAGTTCAAGGCCACCCTGAGAGTACACAGTGAATTCCAGGTCAGCCTGGACTAGAGTGAAACCCTACCTCGAAAAAACAAAAAAAACAAACAAACAAACAAAAAGAGCGGGAAATGTCCAGAAGTGGACAAAGCCAGGCTACACTTGGTTACCATGTCATGGGCCAAACAGCACATTGCAGCAATGGCCTGCTCACTGTGGTGAGGGGAGGAATCAGAGCAAATCGGGGCTTCCAGAGCTCACGCTGGGGACCATCATTAAGGGGCCATGCTGTCGCCCGGCCAGGTATAATGGTACACACCTATCATCCTGGCACTCAGAAGGAATGAGAATCAAAGGAAGTTTAAGGCCAGCCTGACCTACACAGAAATCTCCAGGCCAACCAGGGTTATATACCTTGTCTCAAAAAAAAAAAAAAAAAAAGTAATATTTCCTGAACCCTGCCCTGGACCCCATGGGTATTGTGTATCCTCCCATGCCCAATGAGGTGGACATTGATGGAAGCCCCATTTTGCTATCTGCTTAGTTAAGTGTCACAGTGTCATGGTCCATGTCCAGGCTGCACAGCTGGCCAGGCAGAGCTGAGGTGTGACCTGCAGCAGTCTCCATCTCACACACGAAGCCCAATTCTTCCATGTTAACCACTGAAATGCCTAGGTAGGGGCAGGGATAGTACAGGGTCAGCTTGGCCTCTTGGCAGTATTATCTCCTTGGTCCTAGATGCCAGAGTTTCCTTGGCCTGCAAGTAGAAGCTGAGTGCCACAGTCTCCTGCCCTGGAGTTGACATGCAGTGTAATTGAAATTCATGGATGAGCCCAAGGAGCCAGCTCCAGACTCAGTAATAACTTCTCCATATTAATGGCAGCACTGCACACCCGGTGGACAGCTGACACTTAATATGAAACATACGCAGCACGGCAAGAGGCTGTACCTGGGCCCTCCTGTTCCAGACCTGCCTGCCAGAGGGGGAGGGCGAAACACCCAAAGTCAAGGTGCTGGGGTCTTCTGCTCATCTCAACACCTCCACCTCACCTGGAGAGCCAGCCCAGCAGGAAACCTCTGCCAAAGCACATACATGCAATACGCTTATGCATGCATATGTGCACACTTACATGCACACTCACACACTGTGTACAAGACATGCACATGCATGCATACACATAGTCAAATGTGAGCACTGGGAGAGGCAGCCATGCAGCAAACATGGGCCCACGGGCTGCTCCTCTGCCACCCTCAACAGAGGCCCCTGACAAGTCACCCTCATCTTAGTCAGTTGCAGGAAGAGCTCCTGAGGAAGCCCTTCCATCCAACCAAATTATCCCAGGCAAGCGCATGGTAAGGCCTGCCAGGATGTGCCTAATGCTCCAGAAGAGATGAGTGGCACCAAGGAAGGAGAGATGGCAGTGGCTGTGACAAAGTCCAGCTGGCCAAGCTCCCCAGGACAATCCTTCCCTACCCAGTTGCCTCTGTGGCCAGGCCAACCCCCAGCACTTTCACAGCTTCCTCTGCAGGTCCTTTCCGGGGACCTCAGGCGCCTGCATTATCTTTACACTGCACTGGTTTCCCCATCTTTACACTGCACTGGTTTGCCCACACATAATGGACACTGGCCCACAAATGTTATCTTTACACTGCACTGGTTTGCCCACACATAATGGAGGCACAAGTGTTATCTTTACACTGCACTGGTTTGCCCACACATAATGGAGGCAAACGCGTTATCTTTACACTGCACTGGTTTGCCCACACATTACACTGCACTGGTTTGCCCACACATAATGGACTGCAATGCATTAAATAATGGAGGGCAAATGCATTATCTTTACACTGCACTGGTTTGCCCACACATAATGGAGGCAAACGTTATCTTTACACTGCACTGGTTTGCCCACACATAATGGAGGAACAATCTTTACACTGCACTGGTTTGCCCATCTTTACACTGCACTGGTTTCCCCACACATAATGGAGGCAAACATCTTTACACTGCACTGGTTTGCCCACGTTATCTTTATCTTTACTGCACTGGTTTGCCCACACATAATGGAGGCAAACGCGTTATCTTTACACTGCACTGGTATGCCCACACATAATGGAGGCAAACATCTTTACACTGCACTGGTTTGTTATCTTTACTACTTTGCACTGGTTATCTTTACACTGCCTGGTTTGCCCACATAATGGAGGGCAAATTATCTTTACACTGCACTGGTTATCTTTACACTGCACTGGTTTGCCCACACATAATGGAGGCACAAACGCGTTATCTTTACACTGCACTGGTTTGCCCACACATAATGGAGGCTTTAACTGCGGTTTGCCCACATAATGGAGGCAAATTACACTGCACTGGTTTGCCCATCTTGGAGGCAAACGTGGTATCTTTACACTGCACTGGTTTGCCCACACATAATGGAGGCAAACGCGTTATCTTTACACTGCACTGGTTTGCCCACACATAATGGAGGCACATGCGTTATCTTTACACTGCACTGGTTTGCCCACACATAATGGAGGCAAACGCGTTATCTTTACACTGCACTGGTTTGCCCACACATAATGGAGGCACTGGTTTGCCCACACGTTATCTTTACATTGCACTGGTTTCCCCTTTACACATAATGGAGGGCAAATGCATTATCTTTACACTGCACTGGTTATGGAGGCAAATTTATCTTTACACTACACTGGTTTGCCCACACATAATGGAGCACTGGTTTGCACATCGTTATCTTTATACTGCACTGGTTTGCCCACACATAATGGATAAATGGAGGCACATAATGGAGGCAAATGCATTATCTTTACACTGCACTGGTTTGCCCACACATAATGGAGGCAAATGGAGGGCAAAAATGCGTTATCTTTACTTTATCTTTACACTGCACTGGTTTGCCCACACATAATGGAGGCATCTTTACACTGCACTGGTTATCTTTATCTTTACACTGCACTGGTTTGCCCACACATAATGGAGGCAAATGCATTATCTTTATTGGTTTCCCCACACTGCACTGGTTTTGCCACACACATAATGGAGGCACATAATGGAGGCAAGTTATCTTTACACTGCACTGGTTTGCCCACACATAATGGAGGCACATCTTTACACTGCACTGGTTTGCCCACACATTATCTTTATACTGCACTGGTTTGCCCACACATAATGGAGGCAAACGCGTTATCTTTACACTGCACTGGTTTGCACACACATAATGGCACTGGTTTGCCCACACATAATGGAGGGCAAATGTTATCTTTACACTGCACTGGTTTGCCCACACATAATGGAGGCACATGTTATTATCTGGTTTACACTGCACTGGTATGCCCACACATAATGGAGGCAAACGCGTTATCTTTACACTGCACTGGTTATCTTTACACTGCACTGGTTTCCCCACACATAATGGAGGCACATCTTTACACTGCACTGGTTTGCCCACACATTATCTTTCTTTACACTGCACTGGTTTGCCCATCTTTACACTGCACTGGTTTGCCCACACATAATGGACTGCACTGGTTTGCCCACACAAATGGAGGCAAACACATTATCTTTACACTGCACTGGTTTGCCCACACATAATGGAGGCACATCGTTATCTTTACACTGCACTGGTTTCCCACACATAATGGAGGCACATAATGGCACTGGTTTGCCCACACATAATGGAGGCAAACACGTTATCTTTACACTGCACTGGTTTGCCCACACATAATGGAGGCAAACGCGTTATCTTTACACTGCACTGGTTTCCCCACACATAATGGAGGCACATGCGTTATCTTTACACTGCACTGGTTTGCCCACACATAATGGAGGCACATGCACTTATCTTTATACTGCACTGGTTTGCCCACACATAATGGAGGCACACGCGTTATCTTTACACTGCACTGGTTTGCCCACACATAATGGAGGCACATGCGTTATCTTTACACTGCACTGGTTTGCCCACACATAATGGAGGCAAACGCGTTATCTTTACACTGCACTGGTTTGCCCACACATAATGGAGGCACATGCGTTATCTTTACACTGCACTGGTTTGCCCACACATAATGGAGGCAAATGCATTATCTTTACACTGCACTGGTTTGCCCACACATAATGGAGGCACACGCGTTATCTTTACACTGCACTGGTTTGCCCACACATAATGGAGGCAAGCCCACACATAATGGAGGGCAAATGCATTATCTTTACACTGCACTGGTTTCCCCACACATAATGGAGGCACATGCGTTATCTTTACACTGCACTGGTTTGCCCACACATAATGGAGGCAAACGCGTTATCTTTATACTGCACTGGTTTGCCCACACATAATGGAGGCACATCTTTACACTGTTATCTTTATCTTTACTGCACTGGTTTCCCCACACATAATGGAGGCACATGCGTTATCTTTACACTGCACTGGTTTGCCCACACATAATGGACTGGTTTGCACATAATGGAGGCAAATGCGTTATCTTTATACTGCACTGGTTTGCCACTGGTTTGCCCACATAATGGAGGCAAACACGTTATCTTTACACTGCACTGGTTATCTTTACACTGCACTGGTTTGCCCACACATAATGGAGGCACACACGTTATCTTTACACTGCACTGGTTTCCCCACACATAATGGAGGCATGCATTATCTTTACTCTGCACTGGTATCTTTATCTTTACACTGCTGGTTTGCCCACTGGTTTCCCCACACATAATGGAGGCACATGCGTTATCTTTATACTGCACTGGTTTGCCCACACATAATGGAGGCAAATAATGGAGGCATTATCTTTACACTGCACTGGTTTCCCCACACACATAATGGAGGCACATGCGTTATCTTTATACTGCACTGGTTTGCCCACACATAATGGAGGCACATTATCTTTACGCACTGGTTTCTTTTATCTTTACACTGCACTGGTTTCCCCCACACATAATGGAGGCACATGCATTATCTTTATACTGCACTGGTTTGCCCACACATAATGGAGGCACACACTGCACTGGTTATCTTTACACTGCACTGGTTTGCCCACACATAATGGAGGCAAATGCGTTATCTTTACTACTGCACTGGTTTTCCCACACACATAATGGAGGCACATGCGTTATCTTTACACTGCACTGGTTTCCCACACATGGAATGGACTGGTTTGCCCACATAATGGAGGCAAACGTTATCTTTACACTGCACTGGTTTGCCCACACATAATGGAGGCACACACAACACTGCACTGGTTTCCCCACACATAATGGAGGCAAACGCGTTATCTTTACTCTGCACTGGCTTCCCCACACATAATGGAGGCACATGCGTTATCTTTACACTGCACTGGTTTCCCCACACATAATGGAGGCACATGCACGTTATCTTTATACTGCACTGGTTTGCCCACACATAATGGAGGCAAACGCAGCAGGGTTGGACAGCAAGGCATCTTTGCTCCAAAGCAGCACTGTAGAAAAATGGGGCTGGACTCACCACGCCCCTGCCACGCATCGCCTGTGTGTGGTCCCCATGAGATTCCGAAGGCATCTGATATGACAACTCCAGCTTTATTTTCTTGGAAGCATCCCAGAGGTGGCTGGCTCCAATCACACTTTCTACCTGGAAAAACTGAGGCTGGTTTGGGGAGAAGGGGTGGTTTGTCCGGGGGTCACAGGGTAAGTCCAAAATACAGCCCAGGCCTCCCATCCCCCTCCCACCAGGCCCCAGTTCCATAGCCAATCGAGAGGGTGCTTCCCTTCCTAGCACAGGGTCTCAGAGGCAAGTGCCACTCCCTTCCCTGAACTGGCTTCCAGGCCACACGCCCTGGGCACTCTCACTTTACAGCTCCCAGAATACTCCACCCAGTCTGGAGCTGGAGCCTATGGACATAGCCAGAGACGCCCACGGTACAAGATGCCAAGAAAGACAAGTGTGTGTCCAAGAGAGCTTCCGGGACAAAGGGTCACTTAGCCAAGAACTCCAGGGCCAGGCAGGTGAAGAGAAAAGGGGAAAGGTGGCCCAATGAGGGCACAGTCCGTGAACCTGTGCAAAGGTCCTGAGGATCCAGTGCTGGGAGAATGGGGACACAGTGACAGATGAAGCAGGAATTTCCCAGACCAAGTCACAATGGGAAGGGCCTTGGATGCCAGGCCAATGGGTTGGGATTTTTCTGTTTGTTGTTTGAAGAGCAGTAAAAACCAAAGAAGTGACATGATTTGATCTGTGGTTTGTAAAACCTCTCTCAGGCTGCAGTGTGGAGAAGGGGTTGCTGGGGAGGGACCAGTTAGAAGGGGCAGAGGAGCACAGCATCCATGCATGGGGGCTGCAGTCAGGCAGGGAGAGCCCCAGACTGAATACTGGGATGGGGTTTGGAGACGTCTGGCTGTCTGGATGTGGGAGCTGTGTAAAGGAGGGACAAATTCGGTCTGGACTAGAATGAGATCTGCGTTCATGAGGAGTATCTACCCAGCGAGGGAACGAGTCCCAGCGACTGCTAAGCAGGGACGTCTTACAGAGTCCCTCCATTCTAGAGTAACCCTCAATCCCAAAGGTGGATGGGAGATTTGCGCCAGGCCCACATTACAGTGCTCGGTTCACAGATGGGCCTGCCTGTAGGGCTGGTGGCATGGCTCAGTGGATAAAGGGCTTATCATGTAAGTATGTGGACCTTAGTTTGGATTCTGAGCACGCACATAAGGTGTTGTGCACGGTGGCATGCATCTGTCATCTCAGCGCTAGGGAGGTGGAGACAGGAGGATCTCTGGGGCTTGCTGGCTAATGAGACTCAACAAATTAGTGAGTTTCATGGTCAGTGAGATAACCTATCTTAAAAAGGTGGCGAGCAACAGAGGAAGATGTTCACACACACACACACTCACACACATACAAACACATACATGCTCACAGCACACTCATACATATGCAAAAAAAGAAGACGACAGGAGAGGAAGAAGAAAAAGAAAAAGGAGGAGGAGGAGAAGAGCCTGTAACTCCCCCTCAAGAAAAAGCCAATCCGATCCCTCCCCAGGAGGACTTCCGGAACTCCTCATTTCAGAGGGAGCACCTCCTTGGAAGAAAAGGTAGACTGGAAGCTGCTGATGGCTCCCTCCTGAGGGGAGAGAGCATTCTAAAATACACAGAGGGGCTGGAGAGATGGCTTAGCAGGTAAGGTGCTTGTCTGGGGTTCAAGTCCCCAGTACCCACATAAGCCAGATGCATATGGCAGTGGCAAGAGGCCCTGGTGCACCCATTCTCTCTCCCCCCAACTCTCAAATAAATAAATAAAAATAAAATACTAAAATATACAAGAGTACAGTTGCAGAGAGACAGGATGCTCTGAGCCCTGTACTCGGCCACACCTGAAGCTGACACTTCTCAGGATCCCCATGGGCATTCCTTGTTCATTTCATCCAAAGTGAACTGGCTTTCTGTCACTGAAATGCTCACTCTTAGGTAGGGTGACAAGCAGGGAGGAGGTGAAAGTCATCCTAGGTGTTGTATAGATAGATCATCCACAGCAGGGCCAAGCAATGTGTTAGCTATGATCCGAAGACCCGTGATACCTAAGGAATCCAAAACTTCATTCCGCCCTCTTGGGTGCTCCTGATCCCAGCTCACTGTTCTCGGGCAGTGCCAAGACAGAGTGGGAGGGAAACGGACCCATAAGAGTAGCAGCTACAGGCACCCTCATCCTCTGCCCCCAGTGCTAGGGCTTGCCTCACTCCAGCGCCTGAGCTGACTGAGCCCAGCCACTCACCTTCCAGGCAGCAGCCATCTCACGAGACAACCTGTGACTTCTCTGTATGGCTTCTAGTGATCCCTAACCCAGCCAAGATGCCATACCAGCCGAGACCACCACAGACAGATGGCCAAGCTCCATGACGGGGCTTCCTTCTTGCCACAAAACCTTGGTCAGTACAGAAGCTCATCCTGACAGGAGAATGGGCTTATATAGAGGCCCCAGAGAATGGGGGGGGGCACCTCCTTGCTCAGGCCCAGGATCAGACCAGGCATTGGAGGCTGGACCCTTCCCACTGCTGAGCCAGCATGCTGCTATATCACTGGGCCTGCCCTGTGATACATCAGACCAGGGAGATTCCCCAGGGCTGTATGAGTGGGAAGAAGGGGTGATTGGGGCCACCTCCCTCCTCCTGGAGTCTTGCTGTGATGGTTCAGCAGTGAGGAGTCAGGACATCCATCAACAAGGAGCTATAGTTGACAGCAGGTCCCTGGCCAGTCAGTGGGTCACTTGGCCACCAGACCTGCTCCCAGCTCACTCATATAGACAACGGTGCAGCTGACTCAGAAGGTCTCTAGGAATTAAAATCGGAAAGATTACAGATGTGTTAAAGAAATGCAACTCCTCAATTTTTTTGTTGGCATGCAAAGAAAAAAAACAGGGCAATAAAATGTACTGGGTGGGATCTGGAATCAGGACAGCTGTGCACAGATCCACCTACCAGGGTGGAGGCAGGCAAGCTCTCTTGGCTTTGGGAGGTTCCGTTTAGAACAGAGACGAGCACAGGACATGTCCCACCGCATGTTGTGAAGATGAAAAAGGCAGAGCAGATGATCAGCAGCGGCTTTGCACCTAGTGGGGCCAGCGGCTTTGCACATAGTGGGGCCACCACAAATTGTCACTTACCATTTCTACATCAGCAGGCTACTCGGTATGTGCTCCTGTTACTGAGAATATGGAAGCAAAGAGGAGATGACCCAATGGGTAAAGTGCTTTCTGCACACACATGAGGACCTGAGCTCAGATCCGCAGAACCCACGGAAAAACTGGGCATCCATAACCCAGGGTACCTACAGCAAGATGGGAGATGGAGGCAGGAGGATTCCTGGAAGCTGGTGGACCAGCTGGCCTTGCTTACATGGCAGTGATCAAGAGACCCTGCCTCAGGCAAGGCGGAGAGTGAGGACCAGAACCTGAGGTCTCCCCTGATCTCCACATGCATGCCGTGGTACCTAAGTTCCTGCACTCACATGAACATACACAAACATACATAAAGATTAAAAAGAAATGATGTCGCATTAGCTTATCTACTACATGGCCCAAGAAATACTAGAAAATTCTTCTATAGCAATGTGATGTACGAAAACACTTCCCTAGGCAGTTTTTTCTCTTTCACTGTGAAACAGAAAAACTAACCCCTTCCCAGTGAATATGTGTATTTATTTGTTGTCCATGTGCGTTCCTGTGGGGGGGCACACGTGTGTACATGTGTGCATGCATGTGGAGGCAAGAAATCAATGTTGTGTGTCTTTCTCAATCACTTTTTGCCTTACTTTTAAAATATTTTTATTTATTGATTTATTTGCAAGGAGAGAGAGTAAGAATGAGGGCCTCCAGCCACTGCAAATAAACTCCAGATGTAAACACCACTCGTTACACCTGGCTTTACGTGGCTACTGAGGAATCGAATCAGGATGGATAGTCTTTGCAGCCAAGCACCTTAACCGCTGAGCCATCTTGGCAGCCCTTTGCCTTATTTTTTGAGAAAGGCTCTCTCACTAAATCCAGGACTCACTGGTTCAGCTACACTAACCATCCAGCAACCCCAGGGGATCCTCCTGTGGCCAACTCCACAGCACTGGGCTTACAGGTGTGCACCTCCATGCTCAGTTTTCACATGAGTGCTAGAATCTGAACTCGGGTCATCATGCCTGCACAGCAAGCACTTTACCCACTGAGCCAGCTCCCTAGTCCCATTATGACACAACTTCTGACTGACAGCCATCAAAGGACCTGGGCACTGCGTTTGTCAGCACCTCTAGAAATAAGGTGACACAGCTCTTCATATGCCATGACTCCAGTGGAATTGTCACCATGGCTGCTCCATGGTCCAGAATCCAGGCCAGGACCATCTCTAGTCTCTCTGGGGAGCAGCATTTCTGAAGCTTCCAGTTATGTGGGAATCTGTAGACCCCAAGTCCTGACTCTTTTAGGACCATTCTACCCCAGTACAGCCAGAGGGGTTCACAAAAGAAGACAGCATTGTACCTCTGGGCCCTTTGCTTTGCACAAAGAGGATCCATGTGAGAACAAAGCCAGCACACAGGAGGCAAAGGGAAATGCCACAAGGACCCCAGAGGGCTGGTGGGAGCACCTGGACACAGCTATGCCTGACACATCACCACATGAGCTAGTAAGTTCCCCTTTCTGTTTAAACATTTTCTGTCACTTATAACTGAAAGGACTCTGAGGCATAGAGAGAGTTCTTAGATTAGATTAGATTAGATTAGATTAGATTAGATTAGATGAGTCTTCTTGCTCTAAACAGATTAGGAGACCACTGTCTACAGTAATCAAAGCTACTGCTGCCTTCTTTCCTTTAAAGCAGAAAAATACACTTATATGTCTTCAGGATCAGGCAAACAGATATAAAGATGTATGGCCCAGGACAGGGGCAGGACGTGGCCCACCTATGCATCTAGGCATAAGTCATGGAGATGCAGTGCCTGCTATCACTTTGTGCTTTCTATCTGCACCATAGTTTCTCCACATTGTCCCTGTGAGGCCAGCCGGACATGTTCCCCAAAGAACCTGGGTTCCATGTCTGCGTCTGGGAAAGAGGTGCTGGACGCCATAGAGCGCTGTGGTTTCTTGGGACCAGGGAGCTGGCTCGCCAAGTACAGTGTCTGCTGTACAAATGAAGACCTGAGTTCAGATCCACAGCACCCATGGAAACGCCAGGCTTGGTGGCATGTCACTGGTAACTCTGGCACTGGGAAGGCAGAGGCTGGAGAATCTCCAAGGGTTGCTGGCTAGTTCATCTAACCAAATTGATGAGTCCCAGGTTCCAGTGTGGGACTGTCTCATAAAAATAAAGTGGAGAGAAATTGAGGAAAACACCCAACTTCAACCTCTGGCCTCCACAAGCACACACACATTCACATACACACATGTACATATACCTGCACACACGCACCTCCACATGGACACACATATACATGCGCTCTCAAAGACTTCTTTATTATAGAGCTTTGAAAAGATCACAGATAGGCGTCCTTGACTTTCCCAGGGTGAATGCAGCTGCAGGCTTTTCCACAGCGCTTTGTTCCCCAAACTTCATTTGCTCAGAGCAACTTGGGATGGCACCCTGCAGAACTTTTTTTTGAGAAATGGGGCTGCAGAGCCTTGCTTCTCAGACAGTAGTCTAAGGAATAGGAGCACGGGCCTTGAAGCTTAGCCGAAATGCAGGATCTCAGGCCCCATCCACATGCACTAAAGTTGAATCTGCCCTTGAGCGAGGTTCTGGGAGCTGTGTGCCCAGCATAGCCTCACTCACCTGCTTGGTGTGTCTAGGGAGCAGGAGGAGCATGGGGCAGAGAAGACGCTCTGCATAGCAACATGGTGAAGGGCACAGGCTGCCGGGTGGGCTCATCCACATGAGGCCAGTTGAGAGAACACCAGGAACACAAGGAGAACTGGCTTCTCTTATTGCATCCTACCATCTCCCACCTCCCAGAGTTGGGAGCGCTGGGCCAGAAGAGGTCAGACAGGGTTAGGCTAGATTCCTACCATTACTGGCTCTCTCAGAGATTCAGTGCACCAGGGGTGAGCCAGGGATGAGGCTCCCTCTTCTACAGGGTCACTGTGAAGACCTGGTGTCAAGTGCCAGGTGGGCCTTTCAAGGAAGTAGAGAGGGACTGAAAGGTTAAGGAATTAATGCTGTATAATAAGAGTGTATACACAGAGAGAAAAAGAAAAGAAAGGAGGGAGGCCAGGCATGGTGGCGCACGCCTTTAATCCCAGCACTCAGGAGGCAGAGGTAGGAGGATTGCCGAGAGTTCGAGGCCACCCTGAGACTACATAGTGAATTCCAGGTCAGCCTAGGCCAGAGTGAGACCCTACCTCGAAAAACCAATAATAATAATACTAATACTAATAATAATAATAATAATAAAGAAAGAAAGAAAGAAAGAAAGAAAGAAAGAAAGAAAGAAAAGAAAGGAGGGGAAGGGGGGATAGGAAAAGAGAGAGGAGGAGACGGGAGGGAAAAAGAAAGGAAAGGAGAAGACAGAGCAGAATCAATGATGCTGGCCCACTGCCTCCAGCCCATTTTCCCGGTGCGCATTTAAGGTCACTCAGGCTGGTCCCAGGAATCTTCCCAACCCAGTCTTGCACCTCTGCTTCAGGGTGTCCCACACCAGTGACATCTCAGCATGCTTGTCCCACCCCTGCCAGTTCATACCTGGTAACTCCATACATCCTCCTCTCCTCCTGACCTGAACTTTTTCCACCTGGCAACTGATTTCCTTCACACTAACCCCATTCAAATAGCATGAGCACGTTCAGCCTGTTGCTCCCGCCCTCTCCCACCCCCCCTGCTGACAAGGGCCTGTCCCGTCTGTGACCAGTCTAAATATTCATATTCAAAGCCTGAACAAAAGAATGACCAAATGAACAGATGGATGAATGATTCATTGACATCCCCAATGCTCTCCCCTGGAAGTCAATTAACCCACATAGACTGTATCCATGTCGACCCCTACCCCAACCTGGCCTTGCTCCAAGTCTCCTTTCAATATTAGGGAATTCACCTGCATCCCTCAATGTGGCTCACTATGAGACCTGGGGTAGCAGAGACAACAGAGGATAGAAAGGGCTGTCCTATTTTAACCCTGGCCTCCAAGGACATTTGTAGTTGCTTAAAATACACCTGGGTTCTAACTAAGTCCAAACAAAGGCAGTGATTTTCCCAAGCAACAAGTGATGTTTCCTGTGTCCGCAAGAAGAATGCCAGCGGTTGTGGAGCTTGGGTGTAATTGCAGCGTCTGCAGACAGCAGGACCAACCTGCACTCCCTGAGGACTGGTGTGCTTAGGACCCACAGGGCTGGGAGTATGGCCACTTGCCCAGAGCAGCAATTAGAGCAGAACCCACGGTGGGTGGCTTCAGATGTCTGGCCAGCACAGCCAGCCTGACCACCACACACCCAATCCAAAATAGAAAACTGCAGTGACTTGGGCCACGACAGGACAACACGGCCAATGTCAGTCTCTGCCCTGAGCATTGACCCAGGCTTTCTTTGAGGCTCCCAGGAGGAGGGGAACTTCCCAGGACTCTCGTACTGGGTGGCCCAGGCAGTCCCAAAAGGAATCAGTCCCTGTCCATCAGGCACTGGCCCCCACCACAAGCCCCAAACCAAGCAGCCCATAGGCACTGGATCCTTCACTGCCAAATGCTCCCATTGGCTCAAATTAGAGGGAGAAATGGGACTTTTCAAAATAGCTAACTAGAGTTCAAAGGGAAACCACAGCATAAAAATCAGTGGTTCCCTGTCAGCTCGGGGACAGAGGGCTAACTGGGCATCACTGCTCCCTGGGCTGGCATCAATGCACACACAGAAGCAAGCGGACTGCCACCACACGTGCCCAACAGACACATAGCATTTAAAGCAGAGGCACATATAGGTGCCGACACATATGTGAGACATCCACAGATAACCCCCATGCTTGAGAGACACACTCGCATGTTCACACAAGCACACGGGCATCCAGAAACCAGTACACAGGGGCATTCCAAAACATACACACCTGCAGAAAGACACACAGTACAACCAACTATGTCTGCCAGGAAGAAGTAGACACTGCAGATTGGCAGTGCTACTTGGTAAGGCCATTGGGGCTGAAGATGAGGTTCATAAAAATCACCCCTGTTTTCTGCATCTGGATTTACATGCACTCTGGGGAACCGAACACCGTTGGCAGGCTTTGCACTTGTCAAGCTATCTAGCCCAGTCATCCCCTTTTCTAACCAATCAAAACAACTTGCGTTCCCGCCAACCCCTGCAGCAGGCTAGTGCCTTGCAAATGCTTGGAGGGGCTAAGAAGTGCCTGGGGCAGACCTGGTCCTTGCAGGCATGGTAGGTTAGCAGTGCCCAAGCCCTGTAAAGAACGTGGACACACAGGGACAGGGAGGGGATGAGTACTCACCAGCCCATCGCAGTTGCTGAGAGCCACAGAGGAGGTTTTAGCTAAGCCGGCCACGTCCCCAACGTAGAGGCAGGTCCCCAGCAGGGGTTCCACGCGGGTGGCACCCGTCTCACTCTGCCACTCCACAGTGGCCCCGGGAGCCACGAGGCGGGCATTGGGCCGCAACCGCAGGTGCAGATCTCGGCCGAAGACGGTGACATTGTAGAAGAGGCGGCCGCCAGGGTCTCCTTCGCTGCCTCCCGGGAAGCCCGAGGTCTGCACCGGGGCCTCTCTGCGGGCTCGTACCCCCGCCCCGGCCGCCGCCGACACCACGTGGGACACCAAGCGGCCCTGGGCGTCAGTGCGCACCGGCACCGCCAGGATGCGCTCGGCTCCGTGCCCCAGGGGCCCGCCTGCAACGGGAAGGGGCGTTAGACACGGAGCCCTAGGAGCTCCCAAGCTCCGCCGTGGAGCCCGAAATCCCCCAGCCCTTGCCTCAATCGAAGGGAAGGGACATTCCACCAGGAAGCCCGCCCCTCAAAGCAAGCTTGCACTCCAGTCTTTCTCGCCAACGGGGAGGGGCGTTAACGGACCTCCACGCCCAAGCCTGGCAGTCCCCATCGAGACCCGTGCCATGCTCCAAATGCTCCAAGCCCGGTTCCGGTTTGGGGCTCCGCGGGCACCCAGCAGTTCCCCAGAGGATGACCCTATCAGAGTGCCCTCCATCCCTTGACCACGCCGCCCTTGCTAGAACACGCGGCTTCCTAAAGCCTTCCTGTGTGGGTCCCCTAAACGCGCCCCTCGACCCCTCGGGGGTCCCTACTGCTCCACAGCCCTCACTGCTGGCCTCCCTCCGGACCTGGGAGGACTCTGCTCCCCGTGCGCCGGCAGCCTGTCCTCTGTGTCCAGGTCGCGGTCAGCCTGCTGTCAACCCCTCTCTCCGAGTACCCATGGACCAGGAAGGGTGGAGCGGGGTCCCATCGATTTCCAGGGACCCCCTTCTGGCGCCCCCAAGCAACCCCTCAGGGCCCCGAGCGGCGCGCTCCGCACCAGCTCCTCGCGAGCGTCCCCGGACGCGACCACAGGCACCGCCTCGCCCTGGCTCCCCCGGACCCGCTGGAGCCAGCTCTGCGCTCTCCGGCGCGGGGCTTTGCCGGCCCTGGGTGTCCACGCTCCGCATCCCCGCAGCAGCAAGTGCTCCGAGCTCCGCTCCGTCCCGAGGCACCGGGGTGCGCCGCGGGGCGCCCCCTGCGCGACCAACCCGGCCCCGAAGTTGGCCAACTTGGCCCCGGGCGGGGCGCGCGGAGTTTCCCCAAGTCAGGCTGGCGGACGTGTGGGTCGAGGGGCCAGGGCGCGCGTTGCGGGGCCGGGCCGGGCCGCGGGGAGCCGGGGTCCCTACCTGGGGGGTCGGCGGCGGCGGGGAGCCGGGCGTCCGCGGGCGGCGGCGGTGGCAGGAGCAGCAGCGGCAGCAGCAGCAGCAGCAGCAGCAGCAGCGCGGGGCAGAGCAGGCGGCGAGCGGCTCCCGCCGGCGGATCCATGGCAATCGGACCGCAGCCCGAGCCCCGCACTCGCAGCCGGCGCGAAAGTTACCCGCGCGCCGCCCAGCCCACATCTGGGGGCAGCTGGAGCCGCCCGCAGCTGCAGCACCGCAGGGCGCGGGGCGGAGGAGGCGCGGCGCGAGGGGAGGGCGGGGAGCGCCCGGGGAGGGCGGGAGCGGGAGGAGCGGCGGCGGCGGCGGCGGAGGAGGAGGAGGAGGCGGCGAGGGAGGAGGGGAGGAGGGAGGAGGGAGGGCGGGGACGGCGGGCGCCTCTGCCTGCGGTGACCCGGCGCTTCTCGGCTCGGCTCGGCGCGGCGGCCGCCGCCCGCTCCCCTCCTTGCGCCGCCGCGGTTCCCGACTCGGCTAGCGGCAAAGCAGAGACACCCCGAGGCGGCGGCCGAGAAGCGCGGCGGGCAGGGCTGGGGGAGCCCAGCAAGCGGCCACCCTCCTTGCGCCCTCGCAGCGCCAGGAGGAGTGGCACGACCCGAGCATCCCCACCTAGGGAGCACCTCGGAGTGCTGGCTGGATTTCCACACGCCAGGGAGCCTTGGGACTCGAGGGGCCACCTCACCCACTTTCTGCTCCTCCGTTACCAGGACAGGACATGAAAATGGAAAGGGGGTCTGCGAGAAGACTGATGGCTGGGTCTGGGGTTGAGCCCAAAAACCAGGTGGATCCTCCCCCCGCCCCAGGCCTGTGGGTAGTGTTACAGAAGGGGGCACTCCTGAGTCTACCCCAAAGATCAACTTTTGCTCTCACTGAAAAAGACAAGGTTCCCTCAGTCCCCAACTCCGTCTGTCCCTCTCCATCATCCTCCCCATCCTCCCGAAGCAGACTGCTGCAAATTTTTCTTGCTAGACCTGGGTCCTGTGTCCTTAGCTGCCTCGGTGGGCCTTTCTGCCATTGCCCTCCCTAGTCCCCGCCTGCAATGGCTTGTGGACACGGCCACCTTTCCAAGTGAGGCTGAACAAGGGCCGAGACATTCACCAGGCAAGTTTGCCATGAATGCCCACTGCCAACTGGAATCCCTCCTCTCCTGCAAAGTCCTGGTTCTCCCATTTCCTGGAGTCATTGTCATACCAAGCCTACTGTCCCTCAGTACAGTGACCCTCCTGAGCACCCCCCCCCCAGGATCATGTCATTGCATTATCTCTGAAGTATGATCCCCAACTTGGGCTTAGCTTCCCAAAGGGACTTCTGTCCCTTTGATCTTCTTCACTCTGCCCCAGGCCTGCGTGGCCAGAGCCTTGGGCAGAGGACCCAGAGATGACTCAGGCTCCCTGCTGCCAGTCTTATGGGGAAACTCATGAGTCCAAACACTGGTTCCAGCTGTGACTTTGGACCCTTGGGTCTGTCATTTCTGGGACCTGGGTGTGAGGGCTCTACAGTCTGACAACCACATTCACCCAGAAGATTCTCTGTGTGTCCTCTGAGGACGCCTGTGCTGGCCCTTAGACATAGTGGACATTTGTTGTCAACATTCAGAAATGGTGAGATTATTGGGCATGGCAGCTCATGCCTGGACTCCCCCCCCCCCCAGGAGGCTGAGGAACAAGGAGCTTTGACTTTGAGGCCAGCCTAGACTACATAGTGAGACTGTCTCAAAAACAAAATCCGAAAAAGAAAAGAAGAGAAAGAGAGGAAGAAAAATGGTGAGATTTTACAAATATTTAGATTTCTAACTTTTTTTTGAAGTTGAGAGGTGTGGCCATGGCCACACACTGATACCACATTCCTGTTTAGTCACTGCTAAATGGGACACTTACTGGAGGTTTGCTGAATGCCCCCCCATACACCCCTCTAGCATGGCTTTTGTGGTCTCTGATGACCCAACTGGTGGAATACCAATGTGACAGAGGGGAGATGGTTCCAGAGCCCGGAATCCAGGAGGACTTCCTGAAGGAAGCCTGGTAAACTGATCCTGAAAGCTGGGGGAGCCAGGCGGCTCAGACTGGGTCAGGTATTTGTCATCCTGGAACCCATTCATTCAGGCATTTCCTGTGATTCTCAAGGAAGCAGCTTTCTCTATCTCAGGGGTCCCACCCTCCCACCCTCTGCACATCCCTGCCATGTTTATGGTCATTACCACATTTTCCAAACACTGTTACTTCCTCATGTAGCACTTATTATTTTACTTTAAAACTGAAAGAAAAAATACCTCAAATCAGACTGTGCACGGAAAAGCCATAAATCAAAATCACTACCTCCCACCCCCCCAATAAATACAAAGGGGAAAGGCCACCAGATCCTAGATGGCTGTCACTGTCTGCATACTGCATGCCGAGGTTGGACCTGATGGCAAGGGTTGAGGTGGCCTCTGGACATGGAGCTCTTCCCTTTGGTGCAGCCAAAACATGGAGGGATGGAGAGACTCCCTTTGCAAACGTCTGAAGAAATGAATTATCTGGCACGCTTTGGGGTACTTGTTCTAGGATTTTTTTTTTTTTTAAAGAAAAGTTGTCACTGGCACTCTTGGTACATGTTTCTTGCAATATCACCCCCCCCCCCGGCCAAAGGGTCCATCCAGCCCGGGCTCAGAACCATCCCTTCTCCCCCATACCAGGGTCAATGGAAGCAGATTACTGCCTTTCACCAGCCCGGTCCATCCCTTAGTCCCCAGCCCCACAGTGACATCCCACATGACGCTGTGGATGGTCAGGAAGGGAGACATCAGTTACGTTAAACTCTTCATGGTTGGAGGAGGGGCATAGACATGTCCCAACTTCCTCATCACTTATCCTTTGCTAAAAAGTAATAATCACAGCCGGGTGTGGTGGCGCACGCCTTTAATCCCAGGAGGCAGAGGTAGGAGGATCACTGTGAGTTCAAGGCCACCCTGATACTACATAGCCTACCTCAGAAAGCCAAAAAAAAAATAAAAAATAAAAAGTAATAATCATAAATAAAACAAATCACAGGACACAGAAATCCCCAGTGGCTTGTCTCAGTTTAGGCATTGGTCTTGTCCTGAGTGGGGGGAGTCCAGGCATGAGCTGCCATGCCCAGTAATCTCACCATTTCTGAATGTTGACAACAAATGTCCACTATGTCTAAGGGCCAGCTCAGGCGTCCTCAGAGGACACACAGAGAATCTTCTGGGTGAACATGGTTGTCAGACTGTAGAGCCCTCACACCCAGGTCCCAGAAATGACACACCCAAGGGCCAATGCCCTGCAGGCATGTCCTGTGGGCAATTGTTTCCATGGGAACATCAATGTCCTCAGCTCTGGCTTGTGCTGTCCCACTTGATGCAGCCCCACCCCTTCCTATTGCGTCTGTCTGATTATTGTTTGTGATTGCTAGCAGCCCAGCCCTGTCCCACACAGCATGGTGATCAAGAACAACCCCATAAGGACAATTCAAGGTCAGACCAAGTCCTCCGATCTCAACCCCTTAAAATCTTCCCAAAGATTTGAGGTGCAGAAAGAGATGGAGACCCTCCCAGGTCATTCATCTTAGGGGTCAAAGGTGTCAAGAGTCACCATGTTGCCCCCTGGGGAGGAGCATTAAGAAAGAAGAGTGTGCACCAAGAGAATAGCTCAGGCAATAATGTGCTTGCCTTGCAAGCAGGAGGGCCTGAATTCAAGCCTCTGAACCCATGTTTAAAAAAAAAAAAAAAAAAAAGAAAGGTTGGGCTGGAGAGATGGCTTAGTGGTTAAGGCACTTGCCTACAAAGCCAAAGGACCATGGTTTGATTCCCCAGGCGGCACGTATGTCTGGAGTTTGTTTGCAGTGGCTGAAGGTCTGGCATGCCCATTCTCTATCTCTATATATCTTTCTCTCCCTCTCCCTCTCTCTCTCTCTCTCAAATAAATAAAAAATTAAATTTAAAAAAGTCAGGTGGTAGCACACACGTATAATCCCAGTGCTGAAGAGGTGGGCACAGATGGATGCCTCGGGCTTGATGGCCAGCCAGTGTAGCCTAATTGTGAGTTCCAGGACAATGAAAGACTGTGTCAAGAAAAGGCAGTTCATGCCTGAAACCCTAGGTTGCCTTCTGGCTTCCATGCACACACACAGAGGCCTCAGAAGGCGTTCTACCCCTCCTTCGAGGCCACCATCTTACTTGACAGGACCTTTCAAGTGGATAAGGGGAGTGGTGTTCCACAGTCCTCTCTCCCAACAAGCAAACACCATGGGTCGTGACTCTTCTGGTCCCACTGGGACCCATGCAAAAATACCCCAAGTAAGACGAGTCAGTGACCTTGTCGTGGAGTCTGAAAACAGCAGCTCTGTCCAAGTCCACTGCTGGCAAAGAGCAGGTGCAGTGGCCCCATAAGATGCATTGGCAGAGTTCTGGCCAGGAGTGGCCTTGGTAAGCAATATGTCAGGGGAACGCTGATTGAACAGAAAGTGGTGGCTGGTGGCCTTTGGGGAGTGTAATTCTTTCTATTTCTTGAGACACACACACACACACACAGACAGGGAGCTGTGTCAGGCAAAAGAAGAAGTGTGGGCAGCATTTAGGCAGCATTTTCTCTGTTGCCATGCTCCACGTGCTGTCCCATCGCCTCTGGGATCAGTTGTGCTGGAAATGAAAGACAAAGGACTTGAGATTTGGCGGCGTGGGGATCCAGGCTCCGTGAACATTTCTATGTGAAGACACTCGATGGAGGTTCAGACTCAATCCAAGAAATGCTCAGGGAAGCTCACAACCCAGCATTCTCCTGTACCTGTGCTTCTTCACCAGCAGAGAGCTGGAAAGGGGACATTGCGTGTGGCAAACAGTGACACCTGGGCCCACTTGGAACAGGGTCTTGATCCCTGTGTCTGGACTCTCATGAAGGTCCAGGTGAGGGAGATCTAGACCAACACCAACATCTTGAAAAGCCCTTAAGATACTCCTGGGACCTGGGGAGTGGCTCAGTGGGGAAAGCACTTGTCATGCAAGCACAGGGACCTGAGTTTAGATCCCGAGTACCCATGTAAAATGCTGAACATATTCACACATGCATGCATGTGTGCACACTCCTGCCTACAAGGAATGGAGCCAGTTTACACCCTAAGAAAATAGTATGTCACCTACCAGAAAGTCTGCAGGAGTGAGAGCCCCAAAACTCAACCATGGTGTCCAGAGCCCGGCTACCTATGTACCATCTTTGTCCTGACAAGGCAGGAGAGTGGCCAAATGAAGGTGTTTGCCATCACCTTGACTGCTAGCTGACTCCTCTCTGGTCAGAGAGCCAAGGATGGGTCCCATGCTCATTGCTAACCCAGTTGCTGACAGGGACCTTCTGGAAGAGCCCTGAATAAACTATGTGGAACAGAATGGATATTTGACATCCATTCAATGGCCCCTATACCTTGCCTTTTTCTTTCCAAATAAGAGTACCACACAATCCTAGGCATCCCTCTGTTTGGTGAAGACATTACATTTCTAAGCTATTACATGTACAGAGTATCATATATAAACCCTATGAGAAACTTTTGAAGGGCCTATTCTACTACACCATGGGTTCTTGTGTGCCCAGCCTTTTCTAAGCCTATTTGGACATTTTATCGCTTCTTACAACCTGAGGAACCCAGTCTTGGGCCTGGTTCAGGCCTTGATAGACCCTGTCTCCTAGGATCACTGGTCTCCAAGGCTTTATTCCCTGAGGTCCCTTCTGCCCAGTCCAGTCTGATCCCATAATATCAGGGGAGTGGGTTTTAAAGGAACAAAGCTTCCACCTGGTGATAGCCATAGTCCCAAGGGTGGCACTCTAGGGTCAAATCCTTAGTGGCAGAGTCAAGGGTCCTTGGTCACCACTGAAGTCATTGGGTTCCCTGAGGACCACCATTACGTCTCCAGGAGGTACTGGAGCTCATCCCCCAGCCGGAGACCCAGGGCTCAGAGAAGGACCCTCCCACCACAACCGCTCAAGATGGAACCTCCTTAGCAAATCTGCCAGGACCACCACAAACCCCCAGGACGTCTGAGGCAGAGGTCTGGGAAGAGAGGGTTCTGCCTGCTCCCTATCAAATCGGGCCTGCTTCCTCTTCCTCCAGTGAGCAACGACCAAAAAGGAGAAGACGTGCCCATATCCCTATTTTTTAATGAAGTAAATTGCCCCTGTGCCCATTGGGTTTTTTTCTCTCAGGTCTAGTTCCAGACAGCCCCTTAGAGGAACATGTTTGCCCCACGGCCAGGTCCATTCCAGTCTATAAACGCATTTCCTCCCCAGACATCCCCATTAAGCACTGCAGGTCTTCACAAACTCCCCACCTAGGGCCCCACTTGGCACATAGGTAGGCCTCCAGCCAGTGACCTGGGATAGCCCGGGCCCCTCCCACATCAAAGCAGTCTTGGGCAACCTCTGTCTTCTAATGAGCTCTGCAGTCTGCCCCTCCTCCCTGACATTCTCTGTAGCCCCACTCTTAACATCAACCTCAGACCTGTACCCACATGGGTCTCCCAGTTGGGTGCTGAATGCCTGAAACTGAGCCCTCGGACTTGAGCGACCTTCTTTCACACTAGTCAGATATGCCATGCCCGGGACAGCTCCCCAAGGTGACTTACGTGCTGCCCTCTTCTCATGCATGCTGACCTCCCCTCGTTTCAACTCCTCCCAGAAGTCCTGAGACACACTGCACGGACTCTGTCACCCCTCGGTGTATGGCACAATGCAGGCCTGGCCCTAGCCAGACTGCATGGCAGAGAAACCAGGAAGTGGCTTCTGTGAACATGGCGTCCTGCACAGGCCTGGCGTGACAACAGCTACAGGCCCATGCTCGCGAGAAACCTGCTGCGAGATGATCTGTCTGGAGACAGGCTGTCATTGGTCACAAAAGGGAACCACCCCATACAATGATTGGACCGTCAAGCCCCTTAAAACCCCGTGTACTTCCTCAATAAACGAGTTTGTGGCTGCTCGCCCTCTGCTGCTTCCACCCAACTCCCGGAGTCCGTGTCGTGACTCCGCGCCTCTCATCCCCTACCCAGCAGAGACCCTGCTGTCCCTCCTGGGCGGTTTGACCTCATAATGCCTCCGTTCCTTTAGCTGCCTGGACATAATAATACTATGTACAGCAAAAGATGGTTGGATATCATGTCATCTAACAATATGGAGTGCTGAGAGCTTATCACAGAGTAAGCGTGTGACAGTGTCCCTTGCTTTGTGCCTTCCACACAGCTGGCGCAGTATGGGATTGCAGACAAGAATCCATACAAGTGGTCCTAGACTGACCGGAGGCCACACCTGAAGACTGGCTGTAAGTTGGAATTAGGAGCTGCTGCTATCTGTCGTTGACCAGCACTGTGAGAGAAGACCCAGCCCACATGCCACTGCCCCAGGAAAAGGTCCAAACTCAAAACGCAAAGCACGCTTTGCACTGAATATGTCACTCTGGCACCGTCATGAGGTCGAGACGTCCTAAGTGAAAAGACATCCTAAATCACTATCTGTCTGTACCATGGAATTTTCCAGAATATGTTGACTATGGCCTTTTATTTACCTCCCCTGCTTGTGGATCCAAACCCAGGAAGTACTGTAGGGCACTGGTGACTCGAATGTCAGGGTCGAGTTCAGATGGATGCCCAGCCCTGCAGGAAACACAGAGACCCGCAACGCAGCACAGCTCATGCCCAGTAAATATTTGTAGAATGAATCAACAACGTAAGGCAATGGATTCCATGCAGAGAGTAACGTGTTTTTAAAGTTAGTGAGATAGAATGCATGGGACAAGAAGGTAGAGAGAGGTTTGAACTAACAGCTGATGGGAGAGAAGCTGTAAGGAACGAGTGGACTGAGCGACGAGCCTTGCAGGTAGAGAGATAGGACATGCAGACATCCTGCGGGAGGAAAGAGCTTTTTCTGCTCCAGGAGAAGCAGGGAAGGTAGCTGGGGACAAGAGACCGCAGGTGGAGATTAGAGGCAGAGGAACCAGGATCCAAGGGTGAAGCAGGGAAGGACTTTGAAGGCTAAAGATGTTTGCATTTGTTCTGAGTGAAGTAAGATTGTGTACATGGCAAAATGCTCTGGGACGAGCTGCCTTCACTGGACACTGATCGGAGACTTCCAGTTCCTTTTTCAGAAGACAGGAGACACACATCCCTGCCTACTACTACCACCGCCTGTCCTGGTCAAAAACAACTGTGAGCACTGGAACTATGGACAGCTCTGTGGGCCAGTTAACAAAGCCCTCGCGTACATGGTCGACCGCTGAGGACGGTGACCCTGAGGACGGTGACCCCAAAGGTACAAACCACCACCTGGAGTACTCACCACAGCAAGAGGGCGCCCAGGCCACCTCTGAGGGCTCTGCCCTCCTGGGAGGAGCAGAAACCGGAGCAGCCTTCAGGTAAGTCCCCGCGCTTTGCCTGAAATAGGAAAGGACTTCACTATGGCTTCAAATGCAGCGGCCTTAACCGACGAATCAGGGTCTCCTCACTGGAAGCTCACAGGGTTTTATTTTGTTTTTTTAAATCTGGAATTATAGGCTAAGATTTTAAAAACAAACAACAAAAAAAGATTTCTCATGGAAATATATAGCTCTGGCATTTATAGAGAAGAAAGAGGAAGAGGGGAAGGGAGGGGGACATCTGGCCACATGTAGCCGTGCCGGTTATTCTGCCACAGGGCATCCAGAGGCTGAGCTGAGAGGCAGCCACAGCTTTTAAATGATTTCCTGACCCTCACTGTCCCCACCTAGCCATGTTACTCCTGGAAAGTCATGACCTCCAACCCTGTGCTATACAACCCACCTCTGCCTCCCTCCTAGGAGGTGGGGTGTAGGGGGTGGGGCCTGATTCCCAAGGTGGTCTCTATACGGGCTTTGCCAGCCAGGAGCAGCTCTGCAGGTCAACATGACTGTACAGCCTCTAACAGGGTACCTCTACTATCCCATACAAGGACCGCCACTGTGGCCTCAGATTGCTGGAACTTTCTGAAATGCTCACAGGGAGTTTTTGATCCATACTGTAGCTACAGACAATGCCTAGGGAAGGGACTGTCCCAAGAACATTACAAAATGGCCATAGGACACTATGGAAGCACAGGCTGCTGAGAGGGAAGGTGGCAAAGAGAGATGAGTAGGCAGGCTTATGGGAAGTTTGGGGTGCCCTAGGACAGCTGCCATTTCGAGGCTGGAGGGCTTGCCAACAAGCTAATCTGGATGGAAAACAAGAAGGCAATTTAGATCCCTTAACAGGCAACCTCCCAGGAGGCCTGAGGCATGGCTGTTCATTTTGCATTTGCACACATGTACACACATAGTGTGCCACACCCATGTGGTGATGCCAATGCAAGCATGCCTGCAAGATGCATGCCAACCTACAGCCCATAATCACTCACAGCCCCAGACCCTCAGACACGTGCTCCGAGCCCATGCAGCGCTCTGGCCTCCCTAATTGCATTTCTGAAAATGAGAAAGAGGAAATCGAATGACTTTCAGGCAGCCGCTGTTCCCCCATGGCGATTTCCCATCTCCTTTCTGAAGGGCCGGGCAGCAGGGCAGCCTCCAGTTCTCATCTGAGCCCTGATACTCCTTAGCAACCCTCGGCAGGATACACGCTGCTAACAGTCTCGAACCTCGGCTAGCAGCCTGCCAGATTCTGCTGAATCCTCACCTGCCCTGGACTGAGAGCTGTGGACAGGAGCTGTGAGGAGGGTGGGGGATGCTGGCCTGTATGCTGGAGTGGTAGAGACCCCCTGAAAACAGCCTCACAGTATCTCCCACTGCCATTGAGCCCAGGCTCCCTGTCCCATGCCACGGAGGTTGGACAACAGCTTTTCCGGGACAACTTTCCCCATAGGTCTGTGCCATGAGCCATCTTCCACGTGAGCCTCCTGTTCTGGCCTGCTTTGCAGACTCTGATGGTGAACTTCCCCTCAGCCGGCCAGACCCTCTGTCCACACACACTGTCTCAGACAGATCCTAGCTGGAAGGTTACTGTTGCTACAATACTGTCTTCAATTCTTTTTTTCCTATTTATTTATTGATTTATTTATTTATGAGAGAGACAGATATAAAGAGAATGGGTGTACCAGGGCCTCCAGCCACTGCAAAGGAACTCCAGACACATGCGCCACCTTGTGCATCTGGTTTACATGGGTCCTGGGGAATCAAACCCGGGTCCTTAGGCTTTGTAGGCAAGTGCCTTAACCACTGTACCATCCAGCCCCTGTCTTCAATTCTTGAGCAGGCAAATCTATCTTACCAGCCACATTTTTATACCCAAGGTCAGCTGAGACCCTCAGATCTTTTTTATATAAACATAGTAGGAAGGGCCAGGGAAACAGTGCAGACATGATGACCTGAGTTCAATTCCCAAAGCCCATGTGAAAAAGCTGGACATGCTGGCACGTGCCTGTAATCCCAGAGCTGGGGAGGTGGAGGCAGGAGGAGGCCCAGGGCTGGCTGGCCAGCCTAACTGGTGAACTCCAGCCCATGAGAGACTTTGTCTCACAAAAACAAAGATGGATAGTGTTTCTGAGAATGGCTCCTGGGGTTGTCCTCTGGCCTCTGCATGCGTGTGTACATGCATACGCACTGGCGCACACACACATACACACGCATAACTGCACCTTGGCAATGGAGAGTTTGAGCTTGTTTGCAGGTGTCATTGTGTCCTTCAGTAGCTCCGTCTGGCCTGTGAGGTGATGAGGTCATAGTTAAACTAGTTAAACTCTAGGGGTGATGAGCACAGCTTTGCAGGGTCAAGTCCCTGCTCCTGAGTCTTCCTGCAGCACAAGATCATAGTTTCCTGTAAGTCTTCAGAGCCAAGAGGATCCCAGACATTGCCGGCAGGGCTCTGGTAACAAGGGTGACGGGCTCTTTGACTCAAGGCTCATCAGAGATATGTGGAAGTTTCCATGAACTTGCTGCAGAGCCACAGAGAAACACCTGCATTCCATAGGCCACACCTCACTCTTACTGGAACATGGGCCTCAGCTTCACAGGATCCCTAACCTTGCCCACACTGGGCCCTGGATCTCAACCTTGGCATGGGCCCCATCCTTAGACTTAGGGACTCAGGGCTCAGCCTCACCCGTCCACGAGTCTCAGCTTCGGCCTCACTGGGCTTGGCACCTTGACCTAACTTTGGTCCCACTGGGTCCTGGACCTGTACTTCACTGGACCCCAGAATCAGTCCAAGCAGGGCCCTGAGTTTTGATCTGGAGGGCCTCATGCTGTAGCCTCACTGGGCCTAAGACCTCAAGCCCACTGAACTCCAAACTGGTCTTGTGGACCACCAGGCCTCAATTTAGATGCAAGTCGGACCCTGAACTTTGGTCTTACTAAGCCCCAGGGCCTGGCCTCACTGGGCTTTCAACTTCAGCCTCAAAGGACTTAGTATTTGGTCTCACTGGTTCTCAAACCTTGACCTTACTGGGCCCGGGCCTCAGTCACTAAGCCAGGCCGAACTCCAGGCCTCGGTCTCATTGGGCCCCAGAGCTTGGCCTCACTGGACCACAGGTCTCAGATTTGCTAAGTCTTGGACCTGGGCCTCACTGGCCCCTGGTGTTGGCCTTCCTCCCCTTAGCGAGCTCCCCCAGGCTGCAGGCCTGTCTATGTTTCCACTGAGTGCCAGTCTCCCCTTCTTCTCCACCCAGGGAAGTGAAGGCTCCCAAGAAAACGCCTTGTACAGGAGGCCTGCTCCACCAAGCAAGCTGTTGCCCTAGAGAAAAAATAAAAACCCTCCCAGCCTCGCTTATAACAAAGTCGGTGTGTTGTGCAACTTAGCAGTACAGAGTGTACATGTGCCCAGTCTCCCCACGGTTGCATAATTTTCCAGCTGTTTTCAGGACTATTTCATTTCTTCGTCTGGCAGATTTCACAAGCCATATATAAAAATGATATATATATATGTAAATATAAAGATGAGCATATGTGTGCAATGAAACAACAAGTGTGAAACAGAAGAAAGGAGGTGGGGACAAGACTTAGTAGCGAAAAGGCAGATGAAACAAGTGTAAACATTTGGAATGTCACCTTCTAGACGTCTGGAGAGAAAATGAACTTGGACTCAGTTCAACTTAAAGCGAGGTAGACATTCGTCCGGTAACATCAATTTCAAACTTTGTGATGTTTGATGCCCCTATTTTCTACTACTTTTCTTTTGTTTCTTTTTTAGGACTCCTTTAAAATCCATCTCTTTTTTTTTTTTTTTTTTTGAGACAGAGTCTCATGTAGCCCAGGCTAGTCTAAAACTTGCTATGTAGCCAAGGATAACCTTGAGCTCCTGATTCTTCTGCCTCCATCTCCCAAGTGCTGAAATTATAGGCGTGCATCACCATGCCTGGTTTATGTGGTCCTGGGACGTGAACTGGGGCTTGTGCATGCTAGGCAGGACTCTACCCCCTGAGCGGCACCCCTCGCTGAGAGTCCATCACTTTTCTTCAGAAATGTTGTGTGCAACTTCTTGCTGCTCATGGGGCTGAATTTATCTCTCATGTATTTATTTTTATCTTTATATTTTTGATTGACTCTTCTAGAAGAGAGATGTTTGCATGCCAAATGTTTCTTAGCAAAGTAACTTGAGGGACTCCACTGTGGAGCAGAAAAGCAACAAGATGACAAGTGGCCCTTATTTCTCATCATCACCTTGTCAGGCCCATCCCAAAGACCCCAACACCGGGTCTGCCAGGATGGAATGCCACAATGGAGGACCCTCTTCTCCTGGGACCAGAATCTGCCAGCATGGCCCTTGTGACAGGGAGGCAGAGGAGCACAGGAGCCTCGGGGCTTGGGAACTCTGCCCCCACGCCCCAAGCTGGAGACTTGCGGGCAGCACCTGCTCATGGGATGCTGAGTTGGGACAGCTCCCTAATTTTTTCTTCTACTTGAATCAGATGTGTCCGTGTGAACGTTCGCAGTGCAGGCACTTGGCTCCTGTCCATTCACAAGAATGGTGTGCTGAGATCGCTGGGTTTTCATCCAGCATGGCAACCGACTCAGGCTGGAAGAGGCTGACCCTCCGTTTCTGACCCTCCTTACTGGATCAGTTGATTGCGGCGAAGACACTGTCCCACAGGCCGCCCTCGAACCTAGAGGTCATGATCAAAGCCATCCTCAGGCTGTTGGGCCTCTCTGCTGACAGGGAGGTATCAGGGGTAGTCGGAGAATCTGCTCTTGTCAGCTCACACTGGAAATTCGTCTCTTGGAAAAGTCAGAACCATCATGGTTCTTAAAGCCAGCTCACCATCGCCTTCATATATGTTCTATTGGCCAGGCCAGGTACACAGTCCAGTTCAACATACTTGGGTGGGGAAGGGCACTCCATCCTGGAGAGAGGCCGTGCAGTTGCATCATGAGCATGCGTGTCCACCTCAACCTCAGAAAGGAATGAGGTCTTCGCAGACGTGTCAGAGGAGGTCAGAGTACCACTTAATTCAGTATTCTCCGTCTTTCCAGGAGACATGGACCTACAGACATTCAGGGAGAAAGTCACGAAAATGGGAATGGTACAACTATGAGCTGGGGGACACTAGCACTATGGAAACTATGAGGTGAATGAACTGTGTCCCCTCAAACCTCATTTGAATATGGAGTTAGACATTTGGGGAAAAATTGGGGTGAAATGAGACCACTAAGGGCAGGGTACAATCCAGTAGGATTGGTGGCTGTGTAAAAGAAACTTCTCTTTTCCACTTCCCTCTCCTCTCTCTCCCTTTCTTCTCATCATTTTTTCTTCACGTCTCCCACATTCCTTCTTTCTCTCTATCTTGCGAGGAACTAACAAGATTGTGGCCATCTACAATCTACAAAAGCCCCACCAGGAATGGAATTGCTCAGCAGCATGGCTGTGGACTCCCAACCTCCAGATTAATAAGAAATAAATTTCTAAAACAGAAAAAAAAACAAATAATAAGAAAATAAACAGGAAGAATGAACAGAAAGAAAATAAAGCAAGTAAATAAATATCTCCCACTTGTTTGGCTATTTGGTTGGTTTTTAAATTCTTCTTTTAATTTTGGATAATTTATTTTTTTTAATTAATTTATTTATTAGAGACAGAGAGAGGAAGAGAGAGAGAGAGAGGGAGAATGGGTGTGCCAGGGCCTCTAGCCACTGCAAACGAACTCCAAATACATGTGCCACCACGTGCATCTGGCTTACGTGGGAACTGGAGAATTGAACCGGGGTCCTTAGGCTTCGCAGGCATGTGCCTTAACCGCTAAGCCAGCTCTCCAGCCCGGATAATTTATTTTTTTAGTGAGGTCTTTAATACAAGAGCATGCCACAATTTGATCAGATTCCCGTCTCATTACCCTCTCTTGTCTCCCTCCCTAACCCCATTCCACTGAGGACCCTCCTCTTTCCAAGTACTCTTTCCTCTGTTTTGACAATGTATTCCTCTGGTGCTCCCCCACCCTCCATGTCCACGTGTCGGCGGGCTCAGAACAGAGCAGGTCTTGCGGGGCACCAGCAAGTACTGTGAGTCATGAGTACACACGTGGGTTCATGCGAGGAAGGCTTTGCCCCCAAGTACTCCTTTCCACCATCTTCCGCCGTGGCCCCTGCACTTGGAGGGTGTGACAGGATGTCTCATTTTGCGCAGAGCCTCTGGTTTTCAGCTCGGATGAGTTTTGAGTTTCCTCAGTGTCTACTACCACCTCCACAGAGAAGCTTCTCGGGCTGCGGTGAGAGCAGCACTCATGTTTTTCCAGCACCTCCTCTGCAGTGTTCTCTGAGCCCTGGCGGGTGTGGGAGAGATGACTCGCCCAGTGCTAAGCACTGGGGTTTGTCTTCTTCTCAGCTTGGGTCTTGGGTCTTCTCAGTACTCACCCATCACCATCTTTATTATTTTATTTATTTTTGGAGAGAGACAGACAGAGAGGGAGAGGGAAACAGATAGAGAATGGGCGCGTCAGCAGTGTCTCAGCTGCTGAGAACAAAATCCAGATGTGTGCGCCCCCTTGTGGGCAAGTGCGGCATTGCGCCCTTGTGTCACTTTGCATCTGGCTAAACGTGGGACCTGGAGATTGGAATCGGGTTCTTAGACTTAGCAGGCAGGCGCCTTAACCACTAAGCCATCTCTCCAGCCCCCCATCACCATCTTTAAAAAGAAGCTTCTCTACCCAAAAAGTAAGAATAGCATTAATCAAAAGGTATAAACATATGCATTTAGGCTTTCTGATGGGCATAACATTTCTATTTAGCCAAAGAACATGGCAGTTTTCCTCTAGCGTCTATGGCCTTCCAAACCACAGGCTTTTGACTCAGTTCTCAGTACTATGCATGAATTCCCTCCCACTGAGCAGGCATCAGTCTAATCAGAGAGCACGTAATTAGCCCCGTACCTTATGTGCCACCATACAACTGTGGGCACGTGCTGCCTGGCTGGTTGATTGTGTAGCTTGCTGGATCCGCCACTTGTTAAGACTGCTGATGACTTTTCTCCCTCGGCAGCCAAACACAGCACTTTCTAGCACTATGGCAGCTGGCCGGCGTGGAGATGGCGTCCATCTCACTTTCACCTTGACTCCTCAGCGTCCTACCATAGCCTACGATGTCTTCAGCAGTAAGGTCTGATCAGAGGGTGACCAAATGCTTTGATGATAGCCTGCATTTGGGGGGGGGGGCTCCCGGCCTCCCTGACCAACAAACAGCTCACTGGGAGGGGGTACCCACCCATCTCTAGCCCTGGGATGTACCTGCAAAAACCTAAAGTTTCAGGGCTGGAGAGATGGCCTAGCAATTAAGGCTCTTGTCTGCAAAGCCTAAGGACGCGTGTTCCATCTCTCTCCAGATCCCACATAAGCCACACACAAAGGTGAGGCAAGCGCAAGGTCACACATGTCCATTAGGTGGCACAAGTGTCTGGAGTTCGACTGCAGTGGCTGAGGTCCTAGCGTACCAATTCTCTCTCCCTCTCACGTGCTCTCTCTCTCTCTAAAAAAAAAACCCTAAGGGCTGATGCTTCTCTTCCTCAGTAGGGTACTTCTGCCCAAACTGTGTCACTTTAAAATATATATCTATTAACTAACTAACAAGTTACATTTCTATATGACTTATTCTTTAGTTTTGTGTAACCTTCTTCCCTTCTCCTCCTTTCCTCCCTCCCTTTTCTCTGTCCCCCTCTAGACCTTTCCACCTGGATTCTGCTCCTCTCCTTGTCTGTCTCCTATCTCCTCTCCCCACCCTGCTTCTCTTCCCTCCTGGCCCCATTCTAGTTTTCCAGCCTCTACTACTGACTCTTCTTACATCTTTCAAATAAATCTGCATATGACAGAGGACATGTGCCATTTGTCTTTCTGAGCCTGAGTTAGCTCACTTAGTGTAATTTCTTCCAGATCGATTCATTTTCTTGTGAATTTTATAATTTCATTTTACTTTACTGCTAAATAAAATCCCACTGTGTATATGTACCATATCTTCATTATCCATTCATTAGTTGATAGGCATCTGGGCTAATTCCAGCTCCAAGCTATTGTGAATAGAGCAGCAATAAAAACACAGCTGAGAAGTATCTTAGTAGTAAAGAGTAGAGTCTTTAGGGTACAGGACCAGGAGTGGAACCGCTGCATCAAATGGTAGATGTATTTCTTTGGTTATTTAGAAATCTCCATACTGAGGTCTATGTCTGTACTGGTTTACACACACACCAACAGTGAATAAGAGTTCCTCTTTCCTCACACTCTCCTCAGCATCTGTTGTCACTTCACTTTTGATAAAGAGACTTTATCAGATGAGAAGAGAAGTATAGAGAGCACCTGTCTTGTCAAAGGCAGGAAGGGGTAGGGCGCCCACGTGGATGTAGAGTAGAGGTCCCTCCCCAGTCTCAGCCCAGCAGGCCTGAGATGAGGGCGGCTTACCAGAGCAGGGACCTGGAATTCAGGAAAGGTGGAAAGAGGCCTTTCCCATCCAGTAAGGATCTATTTATCATCTTATTGTGGTGGCCTTTACCCTAAGGCTCACGTGAGCCTGAAAAATTGCTGATTGGTCTGGGCTGTGGAAGGGGTGGGCAACACCTTGGTGGGAGAGAGAAAGAGAGAGAGGAAGAGAGGGATGACTGGATGAGGCTGGATGAGACTCTGAACTCCAGCCCTGCTGGAGCAGGCCGTAGATGCCACATCTTTCTCATTCCCTCTTTCTGGGTGTCTGGAGCAGGCCGTAGGTGCCACATCTTTCCCATTCCCTCTTTCTGGGCGTCTCCTGATTAATTCCCCCTCCTTTCCCCCCTCTCTTGAAAAGACACTCAAACTATTGTTATAGGAGAGGGGACCATGACCGGTCAGTCTGGAACTACTTCCAGCTGAGTGGGGTTGGCAGTTGAAGTCTCTCTCAGAGTAGGGGCTACCTGAAGGCCCGAGACAGAAATCTGTGAGTCACTCAGACATCCCATCACCATCTGTACTTAGATTTTGTTACCTAGTATAAAAAGGATTGTAGATATTAGTGATGTAAATGTTGGCGTCTATCTTAGAGACTGGGAAGTTTAACATTATGAGGTGGGGATAGTTAGCAGTCCTGTTAGAAGTGGCGAGTGACCAGCTCTTAATGCGTGGTCAGGGGGGCTCATACAGATGGAGCCAGATTGTCGTGTGATCTGAGTGTGAGCTGCCTGCAAATGAGCAGAGGTGAAGTTAACACAGAAACTGAGTACACAGGGTCCAAAGATCAATGGGATAGCTGTGAAGATTATAATAGGTATAATCTTTTTCCACCATGAGAAGCCTGAGATCTGCTCCCAGAACTGTCCACCAAATGGCACAACAGTTCCTGACATGGTCTGAACTTGATCCTGTAGGTCTTGTAAAGAAGATGAGATATTAGCAGAGTTATCAAGGATATGTACGCACAGTTAACCTTAATAATGGCACATGTATCACCCTGGACGATAGGGAGGATGTCACAAGTCATGTGATTTTGTATAATCACCTTTCTCATATGAACCTCAGAGGTAACAAGATATATATATTTTTTCAGTTGTGTGATTTAAAGCCTTCTGGGTATCTAAGCCAATAAATGGAATAAAAACAGAGAATAAATGATTGTGCCAGTGAAACACACTCCTAGTCAACCAATGTTTTGATTCAAGTGAGTTGGCTGGGCACTCTAAGGTCTGACTTGTCACCCATGCATCCAAGGGAGTCCCAGAGCACATCTTTCAATCCATCCTGGGGGCAGTTAGGGCCAATGGTTAGTACCTCAAGCCACTGGGTGCCATTGAGGCTGCCTGATATACCTCTGGCCTCAGGGTCCATTCAGTAGCAAACCATTCTGATGGTTGGAGAGAATGATGTTTTGGCATAAGTTAGAAGGGACCTATCTTTCTTCCCCGCATAAGGGAGCCTTGTGACTAAAGCGACCTTTGGTCAGAGTCATCCACATGTATGTGTCCCAGATTTGGAAATAAACCTTCCTGATATGTATGACTGCTCTCCCTCATCATGGAGCTAGAACTACTGGAGATGGAGCCAACAGACCTGAGGAGGGCCTTGTCAGTCTCTCTTCTGAAAAGCTCCTTCTGTGCCCCTGGTCAAGTTGATAGGCCATGGATAAACATCCCGTCTAATAGCCTGAGTGAAGGTGGGAAAGCTAGCTCTTTCCTGGTTGACACATACTTGTTGGTTCCAGTCATCTCCTCAAAGAGGAGACACCTGCCATGGAAGTCCAGAGGTGCTGGAAGCGGGCAGGAAAGCCCACACACCCAGCAGTTCATTTTATTACTATCCTGTGCATATGCTTGGGCCCATACAAGCAGGTGGGATGGAAAGACTGAACAATGGAAGGACAGAAAATAAGGCCTATTTATGATGAGAGGGCGAGCCGTCTGCGTCTCATGTGTGATGAGGGGGCGAGCCGTCTGCGTCTTGTGTGTGATGAGGGGCGAGCCGTCTGCGTCTCATGTATGATGATCATGTATGATGAGAGGGCGAGCCGTCTGCGTCTCATGTGTGATGAGGGGGCGAGCCGTCTGCGTCTCATGTATGATGATCATGTATGATGAGGGGGCGAGCCGTCTGCGTCTCATGTGTGATGAGAGGGCGAGCCGTCTGCGTCTCATGTATGATGATCATGTATGATGAGGGGGCGAGCCGTCTGCGTCTCATGTGTGATGAGGGGGCGAGCCGTCTGCGTCTCGTGTGTGATGAGGGGGCGAGCCGTCTGCGTCTCATGTATGATGATCATGTATGATGAGAGGGCGAGCCGTCTGCGTCTCATGTATGATGATCATGTATGATGAGGGGGCGAGCCGTCTGCGTCTCATGTGTGATGAGGGGGCGAGCCGTCTGCGTCTCGTGTGTGATGAGAGGGCGAGCCGTCTGCGTCTCATGTATGATGATCATGTATGATGAGAGGGCGAGCCGTCTGCGTCTCGTGTGTGATGAGGGGGCGAGCCGTCTGCGTCTCATGTATGATGATCATGTATGATGAGGGGGCGAGCCGTCTGCGTCTCATGTGTGATGAGGGGGCGAGCCGTCTGCGTCTCATGTGTGATGAGGGGGCGAGCCGTCTGCGTCTCATGTATGATGAGGGGGCGAGCTGTCTGTGTCTCATGTGTGATGAGAGGGCGAGCCGTCTGCGTCTCATGTATGATGATCATGTATGATGAGGGGGCGAGCCGTCTGTGTCTCATGTGTGATGAGGGGGCGAGCCGTCTGCGTCTCATGTGTGATGATCATGTATGATGAGGGGGCGAGCCGTCTGCGTCTCATGTATGATGATCATGTATGATGAGGGGGCGAGCCGTCTGCGTCTCATGTATGATGATCATGTATGATGAGGGGGCGAGCCGTCTGCGTCTCATGTATGATGATCATGTATGATGAGAGGGCGAGCCGTCTGCGTCTCATGTATGATGATCATGTGTGATGAGGGGGCGAGCCGTCTGCGTCTCATGTGTGATGACAGGGCGAGCCGTCTGTCTCATTTTAGGCTTTGGGGCACCCTTTATATTTGGTTATGCTTTTCTCACTGACTGTGTAAGACCAAGCAGGTAGCCAAAATTTAATCAAAGCTGTACTTTTGGAGGTCCAGAGTGGCACTGCTGTAATATGTTAGGATGAGTCAGGGCCGTGCTGACCAAGTGGCCTTCCCTCTTGTGAGAAGCCTGGAGGACAGATTTTTCTCTGTTGTGACTTTCCTGTTGCAGATTCTATACCAATTTTTATTTTTTGTCTCTGGGTCTCCATGTCCTCTCTGATTAGAAAGACAGGCAACGTACCAGAGGGCCAGGGTAAGACACGCTAGGAGTGTCCCTTCATCTCCTGTGGCTTTTTGCCCTTGGAGCAGGGGCCAAAGGATTGGCCTTTTTCATTTTAGCTCCAGTGACTCCAATTGACTTTGGCTTCTGTATATGATTATTAAAACACTTAAAAAGTTACACCAACCTTTAAGGGGGATGGATATATAGCACATCAGACTAATGAAACAGTTCTAAAGAATGGCACAAAACTTAGTCATTGTGTCTGACATCTAAGTTTAGTTGTCCTGTGTCACGTAACTTTTGATGATCAGCATCTGACTAGAATAAAATGAAATCTCAAAATGGTTTTAATTTGCATTTCCCTGATTGCTAAATGTGGTGAACATTTTTTAAATGTTTTTTGTCCATTTGTATTTCTTCCTTTGAGAACTCTCTGTGCAGCTCCCTGACCCATTTTTGACTGGATTGACTTTTTATTTCTTAATTTTTTTTAGTTTTTTATATTTTCTAGATATTAATCCTCTGTCAGATGTATAACTGGTGAAGATAATCTCCCATTCCATTAATTTGCTTTACAAGTTTCTTTAGCTGTACAATAGCATTTTATTTTTTAATTTATTTTTATTTATTATTATTATTATTATTATTTTAGAGAGAGAGACAGAGAGAGGGAAAGAGGCACAGAGAGAGAGGGAAAGAATGGGCGCACCAGGGCCTTTCAGCTGCACTGAATGAACTCCAGATGTGTGCGCCCCCTTGTGCTCATGTGTGACATTACAGGCTTGTGTCACTTTTGCATCTGGCTACATGGGACTTGGAGATTCGAACAACTGTTCTTAGGCTTCTCAGACAAGCTCCTCTACCGCTAAGCCATCTCTCCAGCCCTACAATAGCATTTTAGTTTCACGAGTCCCACTTGTTGATGACTAGCCTCAATCCCTGGCTACTGGAGTCTTACGCAGAAAGTCCATGCTCAGGCCATGTCTGGGAGCACTCCCCCACCTTTTAATCTGCCATTTTAGAGTTTCAGGTCTTACATTGAGGTCTTTGATCAATTTGGAGTTGATTTTTGTGCAGGGTAAGAAACAAGGAGTAAGATTCATTCTTCTATTTGTAGTTACTCAATTCTCCCAGCACCATTGGTTGAAAACGCTGTCTTTTCTCCAGTGTGTGTTTCAGGTCTCTTTATCAAAAGCAGGCTGTAGTGCTACTCTATTCCGTTCCATTGATATATGTGTCTGTTTTGTGTCAATACAATGCTATTTTTATTACTATACCTCTGTAGTATAAGTTAAACTCAAGTTGCTGATATCTCCAGCAATATCGTTTTTGCTAAAGATATTTATTATTGGCTATCTTAGACCTTTTGTTCTTTCAAATGAATTTTAAGATTTTTTTCTGTGTCTGTGAACAAAGGTGCTAGAATTTTGATTGGAATTGCATTAAATCTGTATATTGCTTCTGGTAAGATGGCCAGCTTCACAATATTAATTCTAATCCATGAGCATGGGACCACCTTCACTCTGTCTCATAGGTTTCAGTATGTTGCGCTTCCATTTTCATTCTATTCTAGGAAATTTTTTAAATATTTTATTTATTAGTTTGAGGAAGAGGCAGAGAGAAAGAGAGAATGGGCATGCCAGGGCCTCCAGCCACTGCAAATGAACTCCAGATGCATGTGCCTCCTTGTGCATCTGGCTTACATGGGTCCTGGGGAATCGAACTGGGGTCCTTAGGCTTCTCAGGTAAACACCTTAACCACTAAGCCATTTCCCCAGCCCCAGTTCTGGGAAATTTTTGATGTCCTTCTTGATTTCATCAATGTCCCATTCATTGTTTAAGAGTGTATTGTTCAATCTCCATGAATTTTTTTTCCTGTTGTTTCTCTTGCTAATGTCTAACTTTATTATGTTGTGGTTGAATATAGTACAATAAGTCATTCAAATTCCCCTGAATTTATTAAGTCTTGCTTTGTGTCCCAATATGTGATTTATTTTAGAGAAGGTTTCACGAGCTGCCGAGAAGAATGTATATCTTGTAGGGTTTGGACAAAATGTTTGTTAAGTTCCTGTTTGTTAAATCCACTTGATCTGTGGTATTGTTTAGCTCCGTTGTTTATATTCTCTGTGTAGATGACCTGTGTATTGGTGACAGTGGGGTATTGAAGTCATACCTGTTATTATGTTGGTATTTATGTCTGATTTTATATCTAGTAGATTTTGTTTTATAAAATTTGGCATACCTATGTTTAGTGAGTAAAATGTTTAGGATTGTAATGTTCTCTTGGCGAATTGTTCCCTTGATCAGTATAAAATGGCCTTCTTTACCTCCTCCAATTACTCTTGGTCTGAAGGCTATTTTTTTTTTTTTCAGATATTAGTATCCCCACACATACTTGTTTCCTATTTCCATTTGCCTGGAATATCTTTTTCCATCCTTTCCCACTACAGTGATATCTGTCTTTGACAGTAAAATGAGTTTCTTGAAGGTAGCAAAAGGATGGATCCCATGTTCAGATAAATTATGTTAGTCTGCATCTTTTAATTGGAGAATTGAGTCTATTCATACTCAGAGTTATTATTGAAAGCTGTGACATCATGTTGATGATTTTGTGAGGTTGGTGTTTTCTGATCTTCATTTGCTTTAACAACTATTGTAGCTTTGATTATTGTTTTTCCCTCCTGCAGCATCTTGAATGTTTATTCTTCTCTTCCCTGTGAAGTGATCCGTGTGGTATTCTCGGCTGGGCTGGCTTGGGCTCATACATTCATTTGGCTGGCTTTTGTCATGGAAAGTTTACCTTTCTCCTTCTATTATGAGGGATAATTTTGCTGGGTATCGTCGCTTGGGTTGGCAGCCATGCTCTTTTAATATCGGAAACACTCCATTCCAAGCTCCTACAGTTAAGCTTTTAGAGTTTCCACTGAAAAATTGGTTGCTATTCTGATGGGCATATATTTATAAGCTGTAAAGTGCATGAAGAATTTCTTTCTCAGTCTTGTCTATTTGGAGTTCTGTATGCCTCTTGTACCTGGATGAGGCCCTCTTTCACAAGATTTAAAAATTTTGCTTTTAGCCGGGCATGGTGGCGCATGCCTTTAATCCCAGCACTTGGGAGGCAGAGGTAGGAGGATCGCCATGAGTTCGGGGCCATCCTGAGACTACATAGTTAATTCCAGGTCAGCCTGGGCCAGAGTGAGACCCTACCTCGGAAAAAAAAAAAAAAAAATTGCTTTTAGCTGGTGTGGTGGCACTCGGGAGGCAGAGGTAGGAGGATCGCCATGAATTCAAGGTTATCCTGAGTATACAGAGTGAATTTGAGGTCAGCCTGAGCTAGAGTGAGACCTTAACCTTGAAAGACCAAAAAAAAATTTTGCTTCTATAATTTTATTTAAAATATTTTTTAGGGGCTGGAGAGATGGCTTAGTGGTTAAGGCACTTGCCTGCAGAGCCTAAGGACCCAGCTTCGGTTCACCAGGTCCCACTTAAGCCAGATCCACATGGAGTTTGTTTGCAGTGGCTACAGGGCCCCTGGTGTGCTCATTCATTCTCTCTCTCTAACAAATAAATTTTAAAATCTTTTAAAAATATTTTTTAGTTTTTTATTGAAAATATTTTTATGTCATTAACCTGAAATTCTTCTTATATGCTCATAATTCAAATATTTGGTCTTTTATGGTCTCCCACATTTCTCTCATGCTCTGCTCACACATTTCATGAACTTGACATTGATTTTGACCTCCTGATATATTTCTTTTCCCTTGTCTTCAAGTCCCGATGTTCTGTCCTCCATGTGGTCTGTTCTAATGCCAAGGCTTTCCTGGAAGCTTTCTAGTTGAGTTCTTGTATTTCTTGTTTCTGTTTGTTTTTTCTTCAACATCCCTATCTGTTTACTGAATTCTATTTTACTTTCATGGTTCATCTCTGTTTCCTGAACACCAGCGTCCATCTCTGTTTCCTGAACACCAGCGTCCATCTCTGTTTCCTGAACACCAGCGTCCATCTCTGTTTTCTGAACACCAGCCTCCATCTCTGTTTCCTGAACACCAGCGTCCATCTCTGTTTTCTGAACACCAGCCTCCATCTCTGTTTCCTGAACACCAGCATTCATCTCTGTTTTCTGAACACCAGCGTCCATCTCTGTTTCCCAAACACCAGCATTCATCTCTGTTTCCTGAACACCAGCGTCCATCTCTGTTTTCTGAACACCAGCGTCCATCTCTGTTTCCCGAACACCAGCCTCCATCTCTGTTTCCTGAACACCAGCGTCCATCTCTGTTTCCCAAACACCAGCATTCATCTCTGTTTCCTGAACACCAGCGTCCATCTCTGTTTTCTGAACACCAGCGTCCATCTCTGTTTCCCAAACACCAGCGTCCATCTCTGTTTCCTGAACACCAGCGTCCATCTCTGTTTTCTGAACACCAGCGTCCATCTCTGTTTCCCAAACACCAGCGTCCATCTCTGTTTCCTGAACACCAGCGTCCATCTCTGTTTCCTGAACACTAGTGTCCATCTCTGTTTCCCGAACACCAGCATTCATCTCTGTTTCCTGAACACCAGCGTCCATCTCTGTTTCCTGAACACCAGCATTCATCTCTGTTTCCCAAACACCAGCGTCCATCTCTGTTTCCCAAACACCAGCATTCATCTCTGTTTTCTGAACACCAGCGTCCATCTCTGTCTCCTGACTGGACGATGCAATGCGGCCAGCCACCTTATGCTCCTGCCTCCGTGTCCTCCCTGCCATAGTGGATTGTATCCCTACAAACTATGAGTTAAAATAAAGCCCCCTTCCTTCCCTCCTTCAATTGCTAAGTCAGGCATTTTATCACAGCAGTGAGAAAAATGGCTGATACATCTGGTGAGCACTCACATGCACAAAGAGGAAGACAGGAGCCCGCAGCAGCCTGCTGTAGCAGTCTGTGGAGAAACGTTGCCATGCTGCCAGCCTGGGTATGGAGAAGGTTGTCACTGGGCTTCAGCTTCACTCTCAGCATCCTCAGTCCGTGTCACCGAACACTGTCCTTACTCTCTTCAATACTCATTCTGCTTGGTCACTTCTGACAGGGCATTAGATGAGATGCCCTTTGTGGTAGCTGAAGGCATTATCAAATGTTAGGGTTTGAATCTAAAATGTCTCCATAGGCTCATGGATTGACTTGTTTCCTAGCTAATCATGCTGTTTTGGGGAGACTGGAAAGTTTAGCAGGCGGAGCCTCACTGTTGGAAGTAGGTCACTACAGGCAGGCTTTTGAAGGTATCAGCTGACCCTTGGTTCCTGTGTTGTTCTTTCGGCATCCTGGTCTGCTCTACTTCCCTGCCATAATGAACCAAAACTTCTGAAACTGCGAACTAAATAAATCTTTTCCTGCTTAAGCTATTGCCGTCGGGTATGCACTCATAGCAATGCAAAAGTAACTAGAACATCACCCTTGGTCCTACCCATCACAAGATGGTGATCCAGGGCTGGAGAGATGGCTTAGCAGTTAAAAAGATGGTGGTCCAGGCTAGAGAGATGGCTTAGCAGTTAAGGTGTTTGCCTGCAAACTCAAATGGCCTTGGTTTGATTCCCCAGGACCCACATAAGCCAGATGTACAAAGTGACACATGCATCTAGAGTTTGTTTTCAGTGGCTGGAGGCCCTGGTGTGCCCATTCATTCTCTCTCTCTCTCTCCCTCTTTCTCTTTTAAATATATATATTTAATATAAACATAAATATTTAATATAAATATAAAGTATAATATAATATATATTTCATATATATATATATTTAAAGATGGTGAGCCGGGCGTGGTGGCGCACGCCTTTAATCCCAGCACTCGGGAGGCAGAGGTAGGAGGATCGCCAAGAGTTCGAGGCCACCCTGAGACTACATAGTGAATTGCAGGTCAGCCTGGACCAGAGTGAGACCCTACCTCGCAAAACCAAAAAAAAAAAAAAAAGATGGTGGTCCAAGCCAGGTGTGGTGGCACACACTTCAAATCCTAGCATGTGAGAGGCAGAGGTAGGAGGCTCTCCATGAGTTTGAGGGGCTTACATAATGAATTTCAGATCCTCCTGGGCTGCAGTGAGACCTTACCTCAAAAAGAAACGGTGGTGGTCCAGACATCTTTCCCTCTTGGGTAGTCTTACTCTGTTAGCCTGGACTGGGGGGCTTTGTTTCAACACAGCCTCCCAAAATTGTGAGTTTCTTGCATGTTGAACTCTGTGCTAAAAGACACGTTCGTAATTCCTCGTAGATGTGTTTCTCGACACGCGTAACTGAAGTTCTCGGCTGCGTCAGTTCTTACATCGATCTTTCTAGTAACCACCAGAGCCATTCCGCTCTTCCAGACTTCACAGGGTTGACAGCCGTGCCTTTGACTTGACTTTTTTTCCCAAGCTGTATCTTAAGTTGAGAATCCTGTTAAATGGGGAGGCTGAAGGTGAGAACTGGTCTTCTTTTCCGACCCAGAAGTCTCTGAACCCCAAACTTTCTATTTCTTCTTGATTCTTTTTGAGGAGCACCGAGCCTCCCTCTACTTCCTGGCTGTCCCCTCTCCATGGCCGCATATCATATAGAGGCAGAAGGAACGGGTTCATGCCATCAGCATTCTACCTGGACTCACCCAACCAGGCCTACAGACACTTGATGCATTTTCTAGGATCTAAGATATTGGAAGTGACAGTTTTGGAACCACCTCACCCTCCACAGCACAGGCCATAGTTTTCCTATCACAGTTTCTGGTTCTCAAGCCAACACCACAGATTGTAGGTTTCTTTCCGTAGCAGTTACCCATTGCCACACTAACACTGCATAATAAACCACCCCAAAACCTGGCAGCTTCACCCAGCAGTAATGTATTCTTGGCCTCACAGCTCTGCTTCCGTGGGAGTGAGTTCTAGGGCCCAGGATGAAGGGACAGCAGCCCCGGGGGAAGTGCTTGTCCTGGAACCGGTCGGAAGTTTCCAGAAGAGTGAGTATAAAACACAATGCCCTTTAGTTCCTGGGCTCAAACTGGAAACAATGTCATTTCTACCCATATTCCACTGGCTAAGCAGACCACACCCCCAAGCGCAACATGAATATGCCTTTTTGGTTTGGTTTTGTTTTAAGCTTTATTTATTTATTTAAAAAATTTATTTATTTACTTATTTGAAACAGAAAGAGGGAGGGAGGGAGGGAGGCACAGAGAAGGACTCCAGACACTGCAAATGAACTCCAGACACATACGCCACCTTGTGTGTCTGGCTTTCATGGGTACTGGGGAATCAAACCTGGGTTCTTAGGCTTTGCAGGCAAATGCCTTAACCTCTAAACCATCTCTCCAGCCCTTGTTGGTTGTTTTTTTTTTTTAATAGCAGGATCTCCAACTCTCCAGGTAGCCGATGCTGGCCTTGAACTCCTGATCCTCCTAGCTCTACTTCCCCAATGTTGGGCTTACATGTGTGCACATCACTCCTGGCGCCAAGCCCAACAGGAGTAGGGCAGGGGCCAGGCTGCAAAGTCACAAAGAGAAGGCTGTGTGGCTGTGAGGATAGGAGGCTGGACACGGCAATGCAATCCAGTGTGCAGTGCATTAAGCTTCATGGCCAGGTCTTTCTCCTTGTGAGAGGACACACTGCTGGGCTGGGAAAGCATTCCAAACCATGACAAGGAAGCGCAGGACTGTCACATCCTGCTTGTGACGGAGAAGACTGCGGCCAGTGAGGAGGACAGGACCAAGGGAACCCGGGCATAGGACGTCACTCCCTCCGGGGCTCCAGACCCTTTGCAAGTGAATATGCTTTCTACCCCTGGGTCTCCAGAACTATACTCCAGCCCCCAAACCAACAATGAGCCCCAGGTTTGCTCACGACAGTTCAATAGATGCCCACTCCCTTAGAGTCCTGTGACGACTACTATCGCAAACTGCCACCAAAGGGAACTTGAAGCAACAGGAGTCTATTCCTTCCCAGTTCTGGGGTGGGGAATACAGGTGTCCAAAATGGATCTTGTCAAGCCAAATTCAAGGTCTTCATGGCCATGGTCCTTCTGGGAGCTGTAGGGGGAGCAGTCTCTGGCCTCTTCTGGCTGCTGGAATTCCTTCACTTGTGGCTTTATCACTCTTCTGTCTGCCCCCTTCTCTTCTGCATACATGTGTCGGCCAAATGTCTTCCTCTTCTTAGAACCTCTATGGTTGCATATGGTAGCTTTCTCCTTGAAAAGTCCTTGACGTGATCACATCTGCAAACAGGCCTTTTCTTTCTGCTGTGAGGGTGAGTGTGTGCCTGCATATTCTTCTGTGTCTGGGTGCACATGTGTGTGCAGGCATGCATACACATGTGCTTATGTGCGTGTGGAGGCCAGAAGCCAATATTGGGTGTCTTCCGCAGTTGATCTCCATCGTATTCTTTGAGACAGGATCTCACTGAAGCTGGAGCTCACTGATTCAGCTAGTCTAGACAGCCAGCAGGCTCTAGGAATCCTCCTGCCTCTGCCTCGTCAGTGCTGTGATTAAACACGTGCACCACCATGCTTAGCTTGGACCTGGGTTCTGGGCATGAAGACATGTCTTCGTGTTTTCATGGCAGGCACTTTGCAAACTGAGTCATCTCCTCAGACCAAAATGACACCTGTGGGCAGCCCACCAACTCTGGTAAAGACATAAGGACCAGCCAAGGCCATACCAGAATAGGGAGAGACAAGCTATGTGCAGTGAGTGGGATCTTGCCTGCCAAGAACCAGTGTGGGCATCCACAGAAAGCCGGGTATGGGCCAGACCTAGGGTATTCAAGAATGTGGCAGGATTTCAGCCATCTGGCCTGAAAGGACCACAAGAGATTGCCAAGGGCACCAGCTTGCTGCTCTCTTCTCTGTGCCTGAAGGTAAGGCCCCACAAGGGCCACTTCTCACTCACGCAAGTGCCTTTTATGACAGAGCTGTCCCTGTGACAGGAGAGCCCTGCTTTGATGAAATCAAGTTCTTTAAAATGAAACATTTTATCAAAAGCCATAACAGGATCTCCGTGAAATTAAACTGAGAAGACAGACATTGTAAATGCCCCAGACGCCGGTTCGGGTTTTTTAAATTGTCAGTTAAATTAAAGTTGGGCCATAGAGACTCCATGCTCGGCTTGCCTTCCTAGTGGAAAATAGTCTGATCAGCTTCCTCTCACGTGTCTTCCCCAGAGGATTTCTCCAAGGTTGGGTTTAATGCTTGCCCGCATGGCTGTGTCCTGGGGGAGGCAGTGGAGAGCCCTCTCTATATCACACCGTGTCCTGAGACATGGAGAACCTTCTCTGTATCACACTGTGTCCTGAGACATGGAGAACACACCGTGTCCTGGGACAGTGGAGAACCTCTGTATCACACACGTGTCCTGGGACAGTGGAGAACCTTCTCTGTATCACACTGTGTCCTGAGACATGGAGAACCTTCTCTGTGAGACATGGAGAACCTTCTCTGTATCACACTGTGTCCTGAGACATGGAGAACCTCCTGAGACATGGGAGAACCTTCTCTGTATCACACTGTGTCCTGAGACATGGAGAACCTTCTCTGTATCACACTGTGTCCTGAGACATGGAGAACCTTCTCTGTATCACACCGTGTCCTGAGACAGTGGAGAGCCTTCTCTGTATCACACCGTGTCCTGGGACAGTGGAGAGCCTTCTCTGTATCACACCGTGTCCTGGGACAGTGGAGAACCTTCTCTGTATCACACTGTGTCCTGAGACATGGAGAACCTTCTCTGTATCACACCGTGTCCTGAGACATGGAGAACCTTCTCTGTATCACACCGTGTCCTGAGACATGGAGAACCTTCTCTGTATCACACCGTGTCCTGAGACAGTGGAGAACCTTCTCTGTATCACACCGTGTCCTGAGACAGTGGAGAACCTTCTCTGTATCACACCGTGTCCTGGGACAGTGGAGAGCCTTCTCTGTATCACACCGTGTCCTGGGACAGTGAAGAGCCTTCTCTGTATCACACTGTGTCCTGAGACATGGAGAACCTTCTCTGTATCACACCGTGTCCTGGGACAGTGGAGAGCCTTCTCTGTATCACACCGTGTCCTGGGACAGTGGAGAACCTTCTCTGTATCACACCGTGTCCTGGGACAGTGGAGAACCTTCTCTGTATCACACCGTGTCCTGGGACAGTGGAGAGCCTTCTCTGTATCACACCGTGTCCTGGGACAGTGGAGAACCTTCTCTGTATCACACCGTGTCCTGGGACAGTGGAGAACCTTCTCTGTATCACACTGTGTCCTGGGACAGTGGAGAACCTTCTCTGTATCACACCGTGTCCTGGGACAGTGGAGAACTGGGACAGTGGAGAACCTTCTCTGTATCACACCGTGTCCTGGGACAGTGGAGAACCTTCCTCTGTATCACACACCGTGTCCTGGGACAGTGGAGAGCCTTCTCTGTATCACACTGTGTCCTGGGACAGTGGAGAGACCTTCTCTGTATCACACCTCTGTATCACACCGTCCTGGGACAGTGGAGAACCTTCTCTGTATCACACACGTGTCCTGAGACAGTGGAGAGCCTTCTCTGTATCACACCGACAGTGGAGTCCTGGGACAGTGGAGAACCTTCTCTGTATCACACCGTGTCCTGGGACAGTGGAGAACCTTCTCTGTATCACACCTTCTCTGTATCACACCGTCCCTGGGACAATGGAGAACCTTCTCTGTATCACACTGTGTCCTGGGACAGTGGAGAGCCTTCTCTGTATCACACCAGTGTGTCCTGGGACAGTGGAGAACCTTCTCTGTATCACACCGTGTCCTGGAGCAGTGGAGAGAACCTTCTCTGTATCACACCGTGTCCTGTCCTGGTGCAGTGGAGAGAACCTTCCTGAGACAGTATCACACACCGTGTCCTGGGACAGTGGAGAACCTGTCCTGAGACATGGAGAACCTTCTCTGTATCACACTGTGTCCTGGGACAGTGGAGACAGTCCTGGGACAGGAGAGCCTTCTCTGTCACACCGTCTGGAGAGCCTTCTCACACACCGTGTCCTGAGACATGGAGAGCCTTCTCTGTATCACACTGTGTCCTGAGACATGGAGAGCCTTCTCTGTATCACACCGTGTCCTGGGACAGTGGAGAACCTTCTCTGTATCACACCTGTCCTGGGACATGGAGAGCCTCACACCGTGTCCTGGGACAGTGGAGTAGTGTCCTGGGACAGTGGAGAGCCTTCTCTGTATCACACCGTGTCACACCATGTGGAGACATGAAGAGCCTGAGACATGGAGAGCCTTCTCTGTATCACACTATGTCCTGAGACATGGAGAGCCTTCTCTGTATCACACCGTGTCCTGGGACAGTGGAGAACCTTCTCTGTATCACACCGTGTCCTGGGACAGTGGAGAACCTTCTCTGTATCACACCGTGTCCTGAGACATGGAGAGCCTTCTCTGTATCACACCGTGTCCTGGGACAGTGGAGAGCCTTCTCTGTATCACACCGTGTCCTGGGACAGTGGAGAACCTGAGACATGGAGAGAACCTTCTCACACCGTGTCCTGAGACATGGAGAGCCTTCTCTGTATCACACCGTGTCCTGGGACAGTGGAGAACCTTCACTGTATCACACCGTGTCCTGTGTCCTGGGACAGTGGAGAGCCTTCTCTGTATCACACCGTGTCCTGGGACAGTGGAGAACCTTCTCTGTATCACACCGGAGACAGTGGAGAGCCTTCTCTGTATCACACACCGTGTCCTGGGATGTCCTGGGACAGTGGAGAACCTTCTCTGTATCACACCGTGTCCTGGGACAGTGGAGAGCCTTCTCTGTATCACACCGTGTCCTGGGACAGTGGAGAGCCTTCTCTGTATCACACATGTGTCCTGAGACATGTGTCCTGGGACAGAGCCTTCTCTGTATCACACTGTATCACACCGTGTCCTGGGACAGTGGAGAACCTTCTCTGTATCACACCGTGTCCTGAGACATGGAGAGCCTTCTCTGTATCACACACCGTGTCCTGACAGACATCACACCGTGACAGAGAACCTTCTCTGTATCACACCGTGTCCTGGGACAGTGGAGAGCCTTCTCTGTATCACACACGTGTCCTGAGACATGGAGAGCCTTCTCTGTATCACACTGTCCTGTCACACAGTGTCCTGAGTGTCACACCGTCTCACACACCGTCCTGGGACATTCTCTGTATCACACTGGAGACAGTGGAGAGCCTTCTCTGTATCACACCGTGTCACACAGTGGAGAACCCTCTGACAGTGTCCTGGGACAGAGACCTTCTCTGTCCTGGGATCACACACCGTGTCCTGGGACATGGAGAGCCTTCTCTGTATCACACCGTGTCCTGGGACAGTGGAGAACCTTCTCTGTATCACACCGTGTCCTGGGGACAGTGGGGACAGTGGAGAGCCTGTATCACACCGTGTCCTGGGACAGTGGAGAGCCTTCTCTGTATCACCTGAGACATGGAGAGCCTTCTCTGTATCACACCGTGTCCTGAGACATGGAGAACCTTCTCTGTATCACACAGTGTTCTCTGTATCACACCGTGTCCTGAGACATGGAGAGCCTTCTCTGTATCACACCGTGTCCTGGGACAGTGGAGAACCTTCTCTGTATCACACCGTGTCCTGAGACATGGAGAACCTGTCCTGGGACAGTGGAGAGCCTATCACACCGTGTCCTGAGACATGGAGAGCCTTCTCTGTATCACACCGTGTCCTGGGACAGTGGAGAGCCTTCTCTGTATCACACCGTGTCCTGAGACATGGAGAACCTTCTCTGTATCACACTGTGTCCTGGGACAGTGGAGAGCCTTCTCTGTATCACACCGTGGAGAAACTTCTCTGTGTCCTGATCATCACACCGTGTCCTGAGACATGGAGAGAGCCTTCTCTGTATCACACCATGTCCTGAGACATGGAGAACCTTCTCTGTATCACACCGTGTCCTGCGACATGGAGAACCTTCTCTGTATCACACCGTGTCCTTCGACATGGAGAACCTTCTCTGTATCACACCGTGTCCTGGGACATGGAGAACCTTCTCTGTATCACACTGTGTCCTGAGATTATGGAAAAGCTCTGCCCAGGTGCTTGAGGTGTCATTGGTTTTCCAATCATGGTCATTTGGTAAATTATACAAACTACTTTCTTTAGTGAGGTTGGGGAGAATTTATTAACTTGTTTCACAAAATTAAAAATCCAGAAAAACTTTAACCTTGGACACCTCCAATTCCATCAGGTTCTGTCCCTCCAATTCCTGCGGGCCACTTCCTTCTCAAATAGCAAGGCTCCTTCGGTGCAAAGGGGGCTGATGTGGCACTCCATACCTCAGACCCCCAGCCCTGAGGGTAAACAGATGGCCTCTACAGGAACTCACATTATGTCCCCAGGATCTAATGGACCCAGATGAGTCCACAGTTCACGGAGGGGCACGTGTTGGTGGGGATATCCACTCCTGGGCCTGATTTACCCCAGTTTTTTTAAATCAGATGTTCTCTATAAGCTCATGTGCTCTGAATGCTTGGTCCCCAGCTGATGGCACTATGGGAAGTGGAGACTTGCTGGAGGAGGTGTGTTATTGGGGGAGAGCTTATAGGTGTTCTTGCCAGCTCCCCCTTGCTAGAATCTAGTTCACTTTTCTGTGGCAGAGGTGACGTCCAGCCTCTGCTCGTGCCATGCTTCCCTGCCATGAAGCTTTCCCCCAAGAGTGTAAGCCAGAACCAAAAACTTTTCTCCTATTGGATGCTTTTGGTCAGGGGCTTTGTTCCACACCAAGAAGGTGACTGCAAGGGAGAAGAGCATGGGCACCACAAAACAGCAGTGTGGCCTGACTATTCCAATGGTGGGCCTCAGTGCACCTCCTAACAAGAAATCAGTTCTTAAAACCTGGATGGTGCAGCTTAATGTCTCTGTTAGTCTGTTCAAAATGCCAGAAAAAAAGAAAGAAAGAAAGAAAGAAAGAAAGAAAGAAAGAAAGAAAGAAAGAAAGAAAGAAAGAAAGAAAGAAAGTTAGTCTGTTCAAAGAAAGAAAGAAAGGAAAAAGAGAAAGAAAGAAGAGAGAGGAGAAAAGAAAGAAAGAAAGAAAGAAAGAAAGAAAGAAAGAAAGAAAGAAAGAAAGAGGGAAGGAGGGAGAGAGAAAGAAAGAAAGAAAGAAAGAAAGAAAGAAAGAAAGAAAGAAAGAGAAAGAAAGAAAGAAAGAGAGAGAGAGGGAGGGAAAGAAAGAAAGAAAGAAAGAAAGAAAGAAAGAAAGAAAGAAAGGAAGGAAGGAAGAAAGAAAGAAAAGAAAAGAAAATCCTATAGGCTGGGTGTTCTAAATGCCAGAAATGTGTTTGTTTTATTTGACACAGTTCTGGAGGCTGTGAGCAAGGGCCAGCATGATGCTTGTGACTTGCAGGTTCCTTCTCACTCTGTCCCATGTGGCTTCTCCTTTGTGTGCCCAGGGCAGGGCTTCTAGTTTCTCGTCCCCTGTTTATACATTTCCAGTTTGGCCAGGCTTGATGGCTCGTGTCTATAATCCCAGGAGTCTGGAAGTAGTGGCAGGAGAATCAGGAGTTTAAGGACAGCTTTGGCTACATGGTGAGTTTGAGGCCAGCCTTGGGCCATAGGACACCCTGTCACACAAAAAAACTCTTGTGTCCTGGGCTATGGATATAGCACATTTGGGAGAGTGCTTGCCTAGTGTGCATGAAACCCTGAGTTTGGTGCCCAGCACTGCATAAACCTAGCAAGGTGGCACACCCTGAAACCCCAGCACTCAGGAGGAGGAGGCAAGAGGATTAAGAGTTCAAGGCCAGCCTGGGCCACATGAGACCTTGTTAAGCAATGAGATGGAGGAGAAAGGAGGGAAGGAAAGAATGAGAGGAGGGAAGGAAGGAAGAAGGAAGGAAGGAAGGAAGGAAGGAAGGAAGGAAGGAAGGAAGGAAGGGAGGAAGAAAAAGAAGGGAGAAAAGAACAGTTTCAATGTATGAACTGGCACATGTCTCCTTCCATTTTGTGTTGCTCTAACATAATATCTGTCACCAAGTAATGTATAAAGAAATGGGGTTGCTTTGGCTATGATTCTGGAGGCTGGACAGTCCAAACAGCAGGGCGCTGGTGTCTGGCAACAGACCTTTGGCCACGTCACAGCATACTAGATAAAAGGAAGGAGGGGGTTGAGGAGGCATGAAAGGCAGAGGAGGACAAAGTGACAGCTTTCTAATAAAACAACCCACCCCTCAGAGAACTCCCTCAGACAGGCATTCCTGGCTCCAAAGGGTGGTGCCTGTGCTACTCACCTCCCACTGGGCCCCTCCTCTTAAAGGTGCCTTGACCTCTCGGTTCTGCCACACTGGGGACCGAGCTTCCAGCATATAAACCTTGCACGGGATGAGCCCTACCCAGAGCACAGAAGCATGCAAGTCTCCAGCAGACAGAGTGGAGATGGGGCTGCTCAAGGTCAAAGCTGCTGTGCTCCGCCTGCCTTGCAACCTCGGGATCCTGCCTCCCACATGCCACCAGCAGCCATCCCAGCTCTGCCCCAGGATGCACGCTAGGCAAGCACCTCTCCCGAGGCAGTAACATGTTCAGTCTGTGAGACCGTCTGACAGTAGTGAGCCAGCTACTGCATCCACATGGCCTTGTACCCCATCCCCAGTGACTGTACTCATCTTTCAGAGTTCAGTCTCCGAACCCCAATGTCCAAAGCCATCTGTCCCTCTGTCCCTCTCCATCCCCCCAACCATATCTTCTGGTGACCCCAGGGTCAAGCACAGTCCAACTTCCTAAACATATGAGTCTTTAGGGATTCTTTAGTCAAATAGGTGCACATACTATACCTGTTAGCAGCCAGCAGTGAGAATTACTGACACGTCACGTCATAATGGTCACCTAGAATGTATCTAGAGAGCTGTGTACTGCCTTCTCATAACAGCTAAAAGCCTATGGCCATAGCTTGTTCAATCGCTCCATATTTATTGACATCCTTTGGTTGTTTGCAGGTGTGCGTGTGTGTGTGTGTGTGTGTGTGTGTGTGTGTGTGTGTGTGTGTGTGTATGCGTGCGGTCATGTGACAAGCATCCTTGCTTCCCTGTGTGTTCTTTCCTTTCCATCTATAGGATGAAATCCCCACAGTTAGATCACCTGGCTGAAGTTAACATGTCCTCTGTGCTGAGCAGAACTGGCAGAATATCTTCCCAAAGGACTGAACCAGTGCCCTCCACCCCTTTGCAAGAGAGAGAGGCCCTCCTCTCATGTCCCAAGCTCAGAATGCCACCAGCAATGTCCATTTCTGCTACTCTGATATGTGAACACATCAGCTGTAGGTCATTATTTTCATTTGCACCTCCTGACGGGAAGGTGTGAGGCTGAGTGGTGGATGCGTATGTTATAGGGCCCAGTGTCACTGGAAGGAAGCTGGGTCAAGCCAAGTTTTCCTGAGTCTATGAACCCCAAGAATGGATGAAAGACGTTACACTACAGAAGGGACAAGTACATAGGAAAGCACAGGGAGGGGCCAGGAACCTGGGAAGTGCAGAGCCTTCCCTCCCTCCACAGCAGCCTCACCGGGATCACTCCACCCTGGACCACCACTGACAGAGGAACACGCGTTCTGGACTGGACACCTATCGCTGGTAAAGTGACCTGAGCTTTGCTGTGACTTGACTGTGTCCCCAAATTTCATGCGCTAGAAACGTAATTGCTAAAGTCATGTGCTAATGATATTAAGAGGTGGGGCCTATGGGAAGTAATTAGGGTTAGATTCCAGGTCTCGAGAGTGCAGACCCCATGAGGGCATGAGTGGCTTTATTCACTTTTCCCCCTTTTTTTATGAGACACAGAAAGTGAGTGAAAGAGAGAGACAGAGAACTGGCACACCAGGGCCTATAGCTAGTGAGCCACAGGGATCCTCCTGCCTCTACCTCCCAAGGCTGGGATTACTGGTGTCCACCACCATGCTTGGCGTCGTTAAGGGTACTAGGGCTCAAACTCACATCCTCATACTTTCCAGGCAAGCACTTTACCACCTGAACCACCTCTCCAGACCATGAGAGGCTGAAACACTTGCTTAATCTCACCTGCTGATGTCCTCTGCCTGCGAGGACCTCCCCAGACGCCAACGCCATCCTTCTGGAAATCCTAATCTTCAAGCCCATGAGCTCAAAACCCTTTATGCTTTATAAAGTTCCCAGTCCGTGGCACTCAATTATAGCAACAGAATGAAGAAAAGACACGAATTGCCGAAGGCCAGGTGGGGTGAGCAGATGTGCAAGGTCAACAGCTTGGCCAGATTGAGCTGACCTCCCCAAGGACCTCCGGGTGGAAGAGCCAGGCTTTCCCAGAAAGGAGAAGCTTTCAGCCCCATCCCCACCAGGCCCCCTGCCAGCTTCGCCACCTCCTGGCCTTTCTGCTCTGATTAGTTGTTGCAAATGGTTTCTTCTGCTAACTCAGGCTCTAATGAAGACATCCTGAGCCTTGGCCATCCAGATCATTAGTAGAAAGGTTAATGGATCCCCGCTCGGCCAGTAGCCTGGGGGGTTTCAGAGACCTGCTGTCCTCTGACCGTTCCGATGCAGGAGCTCTGAGCCCATCAGAGTGCAAGCTTGAGAGCTATAGAGTCTAGGCCCCAGCAAAGGAAGAGGCTGAAGCTGCCAGGAGCCCCAGCGCAGTGCGCAGATGATGAAGGTTCAGGCTGGAGAGCAGAGCACTGTCACCACCGTTCTCAGGGATCCAGAGTGCTAAAACACACATGATGTCCAAGCTGCGCGCCTCGGGGTCAGCACTGCAGGACGGGCCTTTGTGTTATTTGCAGACTGCCCAGGCCAGCCCGTGTGGCTGCTGGCACTCTTCCCCAAGGCACCCTTGCTCCCCCACACGAAGGATTCTGCTGCTCTTGCTGATCTGGGGCCCAAATCTGCAGAGGCTGACGGGAGTCGCCAACCTGAGCTCATGTCCCTCCTACCTGGCACTGGCCATCCATAGACTGGAGGGTGGGCTGGTGAGCAGGTGAGCTGGCTCTGGAGGAGCTCCCCTGCACCCCTCACTCCAGGCACAGCTTTGAGCCTTATGTATTCCCAGGCTGGCACTGGCAACCTTTCCCAGCTCTGCCCTGAAACCAGGGGAAGGCTGGACGGAGTGACAGGTATTCTCTGCCATCCTTTGCTTGTCTCTCTGGCTGCCCTCCACCTCCCAACAACCACTCATGGCACACAGGTGAGTCTTCAGGAAGCCAGACAGCGCCCTCCATTCTGAGCTGCTGTGGTCACAGCATGGGGACACTCCAAGACTGACGCAGCAGGTCAACCGGGTAAGCACACGGGCTCTCTGGCTTTCTGCTGGGGCAAAGCTCACCCGTCACAAATGTAGAGGCAGGTTGTCCTTGAAACTGCCCTCACCCTACCCCTCCCATGGGGCTGGACTCACCCCCAGAGGACCCGCCCCCACCATGTCCTCCACATACTCTAAGGAAGCTCTTGTTGTCCGCTAAGTGGGTACCTTGGCCACCAAGACCTGTCACCAGGCACATGCTGGTCACTCACCTGTCCATCTTCCTTTGCAGCCCTTCCCTGGCCTCTGCTCAGGGTGGGGAAGGGGGGCCTCTTCATTCCCCATCTCACAGAGCATCTCACCCGCCCAGGCCCGAGGCCCAGAGCCTAGTTCCACAGCCCCTCCATGGGCCCTCGGGCAGCAAACCGTCTTGTGTGTGTGCGTGTGTTCACGTGTGTGCACATGCATGTGACTGTGTAAGCAGACACCCAAGGACGACCTCGGGAATTGCTGTCCAGGCACCGTCCACCCTGGCGTTGAGCGGTCTAGACTGGCTGGCCAAGGGGCCGCAGGAACTCACCGTCTCTGCCTCCCCGGTGCTGGGGCTCGTCACCACATGGGCTCTGGGGATCAAACTCAGGCCTGCAAGGCAAGCGCTTGACTGACAGCTCTCTTCCTTGTCCCCTCAAGTACGCTCTTGATCACATCTGGAGCCTCAGGAAGGGTGGATGTGACGGGTCAGACCTGAAATCGAAGGCTTCCTACAGAGCTTTGGGGTTTTTTTTTTTAAGACCAAAATCTAACTATACTATGGCCTGAGTTGGATCATCCCCCACTCCGACAGAAATGTGGACTCCTAGCCCTCATACCTCAAATATGGCTGCATGTTGCAGCAGGGCCTTTGAAGAAGGAGTTATGGCAAACTGAGGTTATATTGATGCCCTCCCTCTGATCCCACCTTCCTGACCCCTGCGTGGTCCCTATGTCCTTGTTGGACTAGTTATGTGGAATCCCACCTCTAAATGCCAGCACAAGCCTACGCATTCACGACGAGAAGAGTCCGCAGAGCCTGGCAAAGACGCATAGCCTCAGACTAGCCAGCCACACACGTTCAAGGGACAGACAGCATTTGTCACTCTTCACATGGGGACATTGTCCAGACTCAGGAAATGGGACGTCTCCAGCCAAAGTAATTGAGGGACACGAATCTGGGTGCTTGACGTCAGCTCAGGGTCTTAAGCCCGCCCCTGGTGTGAGGAGCTCCTTCCGTGCACCTGTTGCCAAGTTGCCAGCCTGGAGAAGGAAAAGACCGGGGGGCCAGCCTCCTCAGGGTCAAGTTTGGGGTTCCCCATTGCATTGTCTTAGGGATCTGGATGGATACATGGAAAATACAAAGGGAAAGCTGTCACCAGGCCCTGATCCAGCATGGCAATTATTAATGTGGCACTAGCTAGAAGGAAAAAGAGACAGACTTAATACAGGGCTCCCTTCTCCCTGCCCCTGGCTGCAGATTTTAGGAAGGAGAGTCAGAGGCAGGCCTCTGAATTAGCAGTGTCTCTTTCTCCCAGTTCCCAGCTCTGCCCACCAGTCTTTATCCATGCTCTGGAGAAGACGCTTTCCTATCGTGTTCACCTCAGGGTTCCTAACACCCCCCGGGGGACATGGATTCATCACTCTTATCTGAAGAAATGGGGAAGGAATTTGTACATGTTCACCATGGTGCCTTCTTACAATAATCTGCCTGAGGGATGGCAGGACCTTTCCTCCATCACAGGGGCTGAGACCAGAGGTCCCACTGGCCCACCTCTAAGTTGTAGGATGTCATTAAGAAGATGAGTCTCAAAGAAAAATCTATTAAAATAAAAATTAACATTCCACATGCCCACAAGACAGTAGTACCTCATATATACCTTGGCGAGAAACATCTTGCCTGTGTGCCCAAGGGAGCCAGTGCCAAATTGCTCCCTTCAGCATTGTGTGTAATAGCGAAATTTCAGGAAGAGTGACCTGAGGGTAAGAGGGAGACCTGACCTACCTCCAGCCAGGAGCCTTCTTGCTCTTTCCTTCCCTCCCTAACCCTCCCTCCCTCCCTCTACCTTCACTTCTTCCCTCACTCCTTCCTTTCAATGAGGCAGATAAAATTCACTGACACTTCAAATTTTTAAATTTGTTTTCTTGTTTGAGAGACAGAGACATAGACAAAGAGAATTTGGCACACCACATCTTCTTGTTACTTCAAATGTACTCCAGCCATACGTGCCACTTTGGGCATTTGGCTTTACATGGGTATGGGAGAATCAAACCTGGGCTGTCAGACCTTGCAAACAAGTGCCTTTAACCACTGAGCAATCTCTCCAGCCCCCAAATTTTTGAAAAATGCAATGAATAACCTTGACCCAATTAACATAGTGGAGCATAAATTTTTTTCTTGCTTTTTTTTCTTTATAATGCTAGAGACAGAACCCAGGGCCTAGTGTGTGCTAGGCAAGTGTGTGTCACTGCTGTAGGTCTCTAGCTCTTATTTGGGGGAGTTTACTATGTAGCCCATGCTATCCTTGAACTCACCATCCTTCTGCCTCTGCCTTCGGAGAGCTGGGATCACAGAGTGCACCACATGTCTGGCTGGGACCTAGGCTTCATAGGCCCTTTGCATAGCACGCAGACACAGATTTCTACTCACACTAGTGGGTAAAGAATACAAGTCATAAACCGGGCGTGGTGACGCACGCCTTTAACCTCAGCACTTGGGAGGCAGAGGTAGGAGGATTGCCGTGAGTTTGACCCTGAGACGACATAGTGAATTCCAGATCAGCCTGGGCTAGAGCAAGACCCTACCTCAATAAACCAAAAAAAATAAGAAAGAAAGAAAGAAAGAAAGAAAGAAAGAAAGAAAGAAAGAAAGAAAGAAAGAAAGGAAAGGAAAGGAAAGGAAAGGAAAGGAAAGGAAAGGAAAGGAAAGGAAAGGAAAGGAAAAGAATACAAGATACAAGTCACAGTGCAATGACATGCAACTGATTTGATTTGCATACAGCAATGCAGAATCCTACTCCTCCCCTGGAGACCTTCTCCCCTGCTGGGTCCCAGAGAGCCCAGCACGTCCTCATGGCCCTGGGTTCATCTGCTCCAGTGAGGATTCCTCTCCCCGTAGCCCTGCTGCAGGACCACCTACTCGGTGTGTGCCCCGATGTGAACACTCGTGTTGGGTGTGCCCAGTGAAGACTGCTCTTGTGTGGGGATCTTCACAGGCCCCTATGTGTGCATTTGGAGGCCAGGACTGGACACCACATGTCTTCCTCGGTTTCTCTCCACTTTATGTTTTGAGACCAGGTCTCTCCCTGCACCTGGAGCTCACCAATTCAGCTAGACTGACCTATTAGGACACCCCAGAGACCCTCTGGCCTCTGCATCCCAACACTGGGATTGCAGGCACACACCACCATGAATGGGATCAAAGTCAGGACCCCATGCTAAAAGGCAAGCACTTTACCAGCTGAGCCATCTCCCCAGCCTGGATCCTCTATCTTTAGGATTCAGGCCACAGCCCCCACCCCTCAAACCTGCAGTGTGCTGCCCTGGGCTGAGAGCTGGGTCTGAAAATAATAGCAATATGTAACACTCATGCTGGGGCACTGAGGCTGTGAAGACAAAGTCCCAGCCCAGAGACTTGGACCACAGAAGTCTGTTCTCCCACTGTTCTGGAGCCAGGCAGCCTGGGTGCTGAGTTTCCCTCTCTCTCTCCCTCCCTCTTTCACTTATATGACTGCCTTCTCCCTGCAGCTTCCCAAGGTCACCCCCTACATATGTCTGCATCTTAATCTTTTCTCATGAAGTCACTATTTATGTTGGCTTTTGAACTAACTCAAAATAAAAAAAAAAATCTTGTTTTTACTTGATTACCTCTTAATGACCTCAACATATGACTTTTAGGGGAACAATCCAATTCCGAACACTTCTCGAGCACCTTGGATATGTAAGGTGCCATTCTATTTATCTTTTATCCCACATACTTCGCTCAACAACCCTCTGAACTAATTTTATCATCTCCGTGTTATTGAACCAGAAGCTCAGAGAGGTAAAGGCAGTTGTCCAAGGTCACCAAGCCCCAGTGCTGTCGGACTTCCTATCACTGTTGCTGCTTCATTTTCTTCTTTCCCATCATTTTCTTTTGCTTTCTTTGGTGACACAAAGTCTCATGCAGCCAGTCCTGGTCCTGCTGCTTCCACCTCCAAGTGCTGGGGTTACAGGCTCGTGCCACCATACCTGCCTTTCCTTCTTCTTTTAATAGACACATAATAGTGTGTGCATTGATGGCCACAGAGTGATAATTTGATACAATGTGTACTGGTCTAATCAGGGTAATTACCATTTCCACCTTCTTAAACACACACCATTTATGTGCGTTGGGAACCTTCTAGCTCCTCCCTCTTAGTTCTCTGTAAAATGCATAATTGGGGGCTGGGGGATAGCTCCACACGTCAGAACATGAGGACCTTGTTCCAGCCCCATATCCAGGTAAAAATCCAGACATGAATATGTATGCCTGCAACCCCAGTGCTGAGAGGAGCAGAGACAGGAGGATCGCTGGGACTCACCAGTCAGCCAGTCTAACCAAAAATGGTGGCTTCCAGGTTCAGTGAGAGACGATGTGGCAGGGAAATAAGGTGGAACCTCTGAACCTGGGTGCCCAGGAACCTGCACACACCCTACACATACTACACACACACACACACACACACACACACACACACACATACCTAAACGATAAAAGAACAGATTGCTGGGCTGGAGAGATGGCTTAGCGGCTAAGGCGCCTGCCTGCTAAGCCTAAGAACGCTGGTTCCAATCTCCAGTGGTTCCAATCTCCAGGTCCCACGTTTAGCCAGATGCAAAGTGACGCAAGGGCAGCAATGCCACACTTGCCCACAAGGGGGCGCACACATCTGGATTTCGTTCACAGCAGCTGAGACACTGCTGGCACGCCCATCTCTATCTGTCTTCTTCTCCCTCTCTGTCTATCTCTTTCTGTCTCTCTCTCCAAAAATAAATTAAAAATAATTTAAAAAAGGAACAGATTGCTTTAACTATTGTCACCACACAGTGCTGTAGGATGACTCTTGCACGTTGGCAGTCACACCCACCAGAAGGTGTGCTCCGTGCAGATAAGGACTGAGGGGGGACAGGCAGCCCTTTCAGGCAGGTAGGGTGACGGGCCCTGAAAGTAAGAAACAGGAAGGTCTTTGGGTCTGTCCTTGCAGTGTGTACTTGCTAGAGATCACAGGATGATCTGACTTCTTTTCCTTTGCCTAGTCCCCTAGACCTGTTTTTCCACAAACAACATGGGCCCCTCCTGGGAGGGAGGTCTCCCCTAGGATTTAAGTCTGATCCTAACATTGTAGTTGGTCAACCATAGACCCCAAAACTTGGCTGGCCTCTTCCTGAGACAGCCCCTAACCCAGACCAATCAGCTGTCCCTCAGCTCACCTGAGCCAGCAGGTCGGGCCCACCACCCTAAGGTTATGAATATGTTTGTGAGGGGAGGGCAAGGCCCAGCCAGGTCGAGCTGAGGGGAGAGCCCCCTAGCCCTTATTTTCCACACGGGCTTTTCTCCACACGGCAGGAGCTCGTTGACCCCTCTTTTCTGTCCCTTCCATGGTTTTTCCAAGCCCACCATGTGGGCTTTCAAGCCACGTGAGTGTCTTTCCCTGGTTCTGTACTTCCTTAACTGCATTTCCCTAAATAAACATAATTTAATAATTATCCTTCTCAGTCTTATTTTATTTGAGTCTTTGTTTAAAATTAGACATGAACCTAGGGTTTGGGGTTCAAGGACTTTCCTGAACCCCAAGCATCCTGTTCCTGGCACCACCTCTGATGCCTGGCACAAAGATGATGAGTGAAGTTGCAGTGGCTAGAGAAGGGCTCCCCTCCAGGGCCCCTGTCCCCAAGAGGCCTCCCTCTCAGTGCTCAGCCCACATTCCGGCCCTCTGGCCCCGGCAGTCAGCCCCAGTCCCAAGCCCTAGGTCTGCCTAACACAGGCACTGCAGAGCCACAGAGACAGCGCAGCCCTTCGGTAAAAATCAATGCCATTGTCAGTGAGCAGCTGGGTCGAGCTTCCCAAGGCTCTATGGTATCCCAGCAACAACACGCACATCCCCTTGTCTGCAGGCTCCTGAGAAGATCGGGCTCTCAGACACCAAGGCCCAGTTAGTCCCACGTGGAAGGCGCTGAGTCTGCAGCCTCCACCCAGACTGGAGTGGACTGGGCCAATGCCAGGACTTCTGTAGGCTTCCCTCCTGGGCCAAAAACAGACCCCTGGGTAGGGGAGCCTAAGACAAGTGTCTGAGTCAGCAGGTCAAAGGACCATCACTGGATCCTGATGCCCCCAGGTGTCCCTGCTGCCCTCCTGGTGGTCTGCCATGGGGTTAATCTTTTGATGGGGTAGACAGCAGGGAGGCCAGCATACAGTGGGAGCGAGTTAGCATTTGAGGAGGCTTGGCAGACAGGTGCCTGGGCAACGCCTTGTGGAGCTGCATCAAGACAGTGTCACCCTTGCTGACTTCCAGAGACAGCACTGAGCTTCCACACCACTGAGGATGCTCTAAGGCATCCTCTCCTTGTCGGTCTGCCAGAGCGGCCGCTGGACTTCAGCTTGTGTAGTGTAGTACCCATTTCCTCAGCCAAGGAGCTGCGCTGGCCATGAACCTGCCTTTGGCAGTGCACCAAGGGGGGCTGCCAACCACATCTCTGGGGGCAGGAGGCAGGAGACCAGGTCCAAACTCACCTGCCCTGAGCAGCTTCCAAAATTCCCAGAGCCCTTTCCAATCACTCATCGGGTCACATTCTTTTAAAAAATATATTTTTTATTTTTATTTATTTATTTGAGAGAAAGAGAGGCAGAGAGAGAGAGAATGGGCATGCCAGGGCCTTTAGCCACTGTAAACGAACTCCAGACGCATGCACTCCCTTGTGCATCTGGATTACACGGGTTCTGGGGAATTGAACCTGAGTCCTTAGGCTTTGCAGTCATGCTCCTTAACCAGTAAGCCATCTCTCCACCCCAAGTCACCCTGTGTTGTGTGTTCATGGGCTAATACTCCTCTACTTTTAACTTTTTTACAACATTGTGGTTCTTTCCCAGTTTTTTTGTTTGTTTGTTTGTTTGTTTTTTGTTTTTTGAGGTAGGGTCTCACTGTGGCCCAGGCTAACCTGGAATTCACTATCATCTAGTCTTGGGATGTCCTTGAACTCACAGCAATCCTCCTACCTCTGATTCTAGAGACTAAAGGTGTGCGCCATCATGCCCAGCTCTTTAATGGTTTTGTCTCAGCCTTTTCTTGTGGAAGCTGGCAGTTCAGCTCACCTGCCCTCATTTTTCTTTTCCTATGTCTACATGTATGTGTTGTATTTTCCTTGCATACAGCTGGGGTGGGACAGGTGACCAGCACCCAGGTGTAGGATTGGACATGTGACTTACACAAGATCAGTCAGCATCCTTCCCGTGCTTTTTAACTGGACCAAAGGCTCTGGAGACAAGTGTTCTTGAAGGAGAGCCTGTGAAAAGTGGGTTTACAATAGTCGGGATCCTGGCAGGAGGAAGTTGGTCTGGGATGGGCCTCAGAGGAGGATGGGAGGAACTGCACAGTGGCTTGGTTCCTAGTAGGAATTTGCCTCTGGATGGATTGCTCCTTATTGTGTCTCTTACCTGTCTATTTAGCTGTAACTTTCAAGTAAAAAATTTTAGGGGTTATTTGGATGAAATATATGCATTTAGCATGCGGAAGGATATAAATTGGCAAGTGGGAGCTCAGAAGTGGACTGCTATGGCTCCAGTGGGTCCTTCCCTAAAGACAGGTGTTGAAACTGTATGTTCAGTATTAAAAGGTGGGGGCTGGGAGACAGCTCAGTAGGTAAGGTGTTTGCCTAACATAAACCCATGGAGCTGCAGCTACTTGATTTTTTTACAGATACCAAAAACATACACCAGAGAGAGAAGATAGTCTTTTCAACAAATGATGTTGGGAATGTTTCTACATGTAGAAAAATGTAACTAGATCCCTATATAACACCTTACCATTTCTACATGTAAAAAATGTAACTAGATCCCTATATAACACCTTACCATTTCACATGTAGAAAAATGTAACTAGATCCCTATACAAGACCTTACCATTTCTACATGTAGAAAAATGTAACTAGATCCCTATACAACACCTTACCATTTCTACATGTAGAAAAATCTAATTAGATCCCTATATAACACCTTACCATTTCTACATGTAGAAAAATGTAACTAGATCCCTATATAACACCTTACCATTTCTACATGTAGAAAAATATAACTAGATCCCTATATAACACCTTATACAAAGATCAGCTCCAAGAGCTGGGGAGACAGCTTTGAGGTCAAAGGTCATTGCTTGCAAAAATCAACTACAGCTGAGCATGGTGCACACCTATAATCCCACCACTCAGAAGGCCGAGGTAGGAAGATCATCATGAGTTCAAGGTCATCCTGGTCTACAGAGTGAGTTCTAGGTCAGCCTGGGCTAAGAGTGAGACCTTACCTCAGGAAAAAAAAAATCAAAAGTCAACTCCAAATGGGTCAAAGACCAAATGTAAGACTTGGAAGTCTGATACTGCTAGAGGAAAGCGTAGACAAAACACTTCAAGACATAGGCATAGGGGCTGGGGAGATGGCTCAGAGGTTAAAGAAACTTGCTTGCAAAGCCTGTATTTCAGGTTCAAGTCCCCAATACCCACATAAAGCCAGATGCACAAAGTTTGCAGCAGCAAGAGGCTCTGGGTTTCTCTTTTTCTCTCTCTCCTTGCAAATAAATAAAAATATTTTCCAAAAAAAAAGATACAGGCATATTTCAAGCACCTTCTGAAAAGGAATCCAGTAACTCAGGAAATGCAACTAAGAATTAAAAAATGGGATTTCATAAAATTACAAAACTTTGGAACAGCAAAGGAAATAATTAATTGAATAAAAAAGCCACCTATAGATTGGAGAAAATCTTTTTCAGCTATTCATCTGGCAGAGAATTACTATCAAAAATATTTAAAGGACTCAAAAAACTAAATACCAAGAGATCAACAAGTGGACTAATGAAATGAACAGATAATTTTCAAAGGATGACATGCAAATGGCCAATAAACATATGGAAAAAACATTCAACATCCTTAGGTTTCAGGGAAAAGTGAAATCAAACTGAGATTCTCTCATTCTGGTCAGAGCCTGATCACGATAGTTAAGAAACAAAGAAGAAAGCCAGGCATGGTGGTGCACCCCTTTAATCCCAGCACTCGGGAGGCAGAGGTAGGAGGATCACTGTAAATTCGAGGCCACCCTGAGACTACATAGTGAATTCCAGGTTAGCTGGGACTAAAAACAAAAAAGAAAGGAAGGAAAAGAAAAGAAAAGAAGAAAAGAAAAGAAAGGAAAGAAAGAGAAAAGAAAAAAAAGAAAAGGAGAGAAAAGAGAAAAGAAAAGAAAAGAAAAGAAAAAAGAAAAGAAAAGAAAAGAAAAGAAAAGAAAAGAAAAGAAAAGAAAAGAAAAGAAGGGCTGGAGAGATGACTCAGCAACTAGGTGTGCTTCCCACTCATGTGTGTGGGGGCCTGATGGGGCCTGAGTTGCCATCTCCAGAACTCACACTGAACAGCTGGGCATGGTCACCTGTGCCTGTAATCCCCAGTCCCACTGGAAAGGTGAGACCGGAGAATCACTGGATCTTGAGACAAAACAGCAAGCTCCAGGACCAGTAAGAGACTCTGGCTCAAACAAGAATGGGCAGAAGAGCAATGGACCAGGACACCCCATGTTCTGCTCTGGCCACTTCAGGCACCCCATAGTAGGCAAGCTCATAGGATGCCACAAGGGCACATGCATGCACATACACACTACACACATATGCACCCACATATCTGTGCATGAATGTGAGCACACATGTTCACAGACACACATCTCTGCCCAGACATACATATACACACATGCACATACTACACACATGTGCACACACAAGGAAAAAAAAAAAGAAATAGCACATTTTACACACAAACCACAATACCCATCCCCCAATATACTTTAAATCATCTCTAGATGACTTATAATACTAAATACAATGCAAATTTTATACCCATAGTGGTTAGACTATATTCATTAGGGAACAATATAAAAAAAGATTCTGGGGCTAGAGAGATGGCTTAGCAGTTAAGGTACTCGCCTGACGACTCAGGTTCACCAGTACCCACATAAAGCCAGACACACTAGGTGGTGCATGCATCTGGAGCTTGTTTGCAGTGCCTAGAGGCCCTGGCACACTCATTCTCTCTATCCCCTCATAAATAAATAAATAAAAATATTTTTTTTTTTTTGGTTTTTCAAGGTAGGGTCTCACTCTGGTCCAGGCTGACCTGGAATTCACTATGTAGTCTCAGGGTGGCCTTGAACTCATGGCAATCCTCCTACCTCTGCCTCCCGAGTGCTGGGATTAAAGGCATGCACCACCACACCCGGCAAAATAAAATATTTTTGAAAAAAAAGATGCCACACATATTCAGTGTAGATGCAATCTAATAAAAGAACTTTATAATGGTTGGTTGAATCTACAAGTGTATACCCTATAAATATGGAGGTGGCCACCTTCTTACTCCCCAAACCTGGGTATTCTGACACCTTCATTCACTTTCTCTCTGTTGCATATACTACTTCTTAACACATTTCTTTCCACCCACTGGAGTGTGCTGTGTCCCAGGGCCCTGGCTGCTCGCTTTCCCACTGCTGTCTGCAGTGTCTTGGGACTTGGAGGACTCCTTACACACCTGTTGAGTAGCGAGTGGGTAACGCCTTGACAAGGGTGCTATGCTGAGACCCGAATCATGAGAACAAGCTGTCCTCCCGAGCTCAGGAGGAAATTCTCCAGGCACAGAGGATCGCCGCCGCAGAGGCCCTGGGCAGCAACAGGCCACAGACAGGAGCCAAGGCAGAGTGTAGGGAGAAGGGAGTTGGGAGGTGAGGGCACAGCATAGGGCCTTGTGAGTGACAGTAAGGAGTTTGGGGTTGTGTTGAGGGTCCTGAGAAGCCTTTGGGGAGCTTTTAGTAAGACAGTGAAATCACCTGGCTCATGTTTGGGAAGCAACATCCTGGTTCCCATGTGGACAGGGCCCTACACGGAGCAGAGCCAAAGTAGGGCCTTAGAGAAGAGGCCTTAGAGTGACCTGGCCACCGTGGGAGGTGGGACAACTGGGTGGGCTGGGAGCAGGAAAAAGAGAAGTGGGTCAAAACCCACTAGGACGGGGACGGGGGCAGTCCCCAGTTCTCAACTGAGCCAGTGTCTGCTTTTGTTCTGGCGCCCTCTTATTTCCACCCATGGGACCTGACAGTGACAGTGCACAGCACCTGTGAAGCTCTGAACAAAGCAGGAACTCTGAGGGGGTCTCACTGAGGAAAGGCCACCTTGAGCTCTCAGAGACGTTACCGTTACCGTACCACAGCTCCCTAACCCTTTACACTCAGAGAACGACCCTGTCTCGCCTCAGCCAGAGCCCAGCGCAGCTGTGGTAGTAAACAGGGCAAGAGTGCAGAAGTCCAGGACCATGCCTGCCTGCGAGCCTGTGAGGAGCCAAGGGGAGGAACAGCTGTGGGAGGGTGAAAAAGGAGCCCAGGGGGGCTGGAGGATCAGAGGGGAGGAGCCCATCTGGGGAGGATCAGAGGGGAGGAGCCCAGCTGGGGAGGATCAGAGGGGAGGAGCCCATCTGGGGAGGATTAGAGGGGAGGAGCCCAGCTGGGGAGGATCAGAGGGGAGGAGCCCAGCTGGGGGAGGATTAGAGGGGAGGAGCCCAGCTGGGGAGGATCAGAGGGGAGGAGCCCATCTGGGGAGGATCGGAGGGGAGGAGCCCATCTGGGGAGGATCGGAGGGGAGGAGCCCATCTGGGGAGGATCGGAGGGGAGGAGCCCATCTGGGGAGGATCGGAGGGGAGGAGCCCATCTGGGGGAGGATCGGAGGGGAGGAGCCCATCTGGGGAGGATCGGAGGGGAGGAGCCCAGCTGGGGAGGATCAGAGGGGAGGAGCCCAGCTGGGGAGGATCGAGGGGAGGAGCCCAGCTGGGGAGGATCAGAGGGGAGGAGCCCATCTGGGGAGGATCGGAGGGGAGGAGCCCATCTGGGGAGGATCAGAGGGGAGGAGCCCAGCTGGGGGAGAATCAGAGGGGAGGAGCCCATCTGGGGCAGAATTAGAGGGGAGGAGCCCAGCTGGGGAGGATCAGAGGGGAGGAGCCCATCTGGGGAGGATTAGAGGGGAGGAGCCCAGCTGGGGCAGAGTTAGAGGGGAGGAGCCCAGCTGGGGAGGATCAGAGGGGAGGAGCCCAGCTGGGGCAGAGTTAGAGGGGAGGAGCCCAGCTGGGGAAGGATTAGAGGGGAGGAGCCCACCTGGGGGGGTTAGAGGGGAGGAACCCATCTGGGGGAGGATTAGAGGGGAGGAGCCCACCTGGGGGGGATTAGAGGGGAGGAGCCCACCTGGGAGGGTTAGATGGGAGGAGCCCAGCTGGGGGAGGGTTACAGGCGGAGGAGCCCAGCTAGGGGAGGGTTAGAGGGGAGGAACCCAAACCTAGTGATAGGACTAGCTATTGAGCCCAGAGGAGGGCCACACAGAGGTGTGGGTGGCCAGAACTTGAGCCCCACTCCGTGGAGCAAGGACACCGTCCTGTGGTTACAAACAACAGCAAGCCAGATCCAGAGCAGGCTAGTAGGGCTACCTCCTGGTCTGGAAAGCTGAAAGGAAATCTAGAAGCAGGAGCGTGGGAAGCAAGAAGACTCCCATCGTTATATTCGTTTAACATGGAGCCACCCACTTCCTCTCCAGAGACCAACTACATCCGCAAGGGGTATGGTGATGAGTAAAGTCACTCAGAGAGGCCGTCTTCACACTTTTGTCCCAGGACCACAAAAATGCCCCACTTTGCGTTTACATAACTGAGGGAGACCTTCAATGCCGAGCTATGGAGATGTACCCAGAGGAGCCTGGTGTGCCACAAAACAGCCTGCAACTTCAGAAGAGAACAAACACACACTCGTCCCTGCGGGGGACCTCTCTGGTGAGGTACCTGTGCCAAGGCGGGCAGGTGTTCCAGCATGTGACCAAGCAGGGGAGGGAAGCTGGCTTTTGAACGCCTTGGGTATGAAGCTGCGTCAGGGCTGTAGCTGAGGCTGAAGAAGGAGGGGGTGGTGGAACTCGGCCAGCCTGAGGTTTGGATGTCACCCTGGGAGGATTTTTGTCAGGAATTCAGGAGAAGCATTGCACGTCCTGAATTTGACCACAATTCTCCATTGCTCCAGCAAAGAACGCTCTAGATCCGGCATGACTGTTTTGGAAAATATTTGTATCCATTTAGCAGGCTGGCGAGGTACTTACAGAATCAAGATGCAGGAGACATAATGCTGGACCAGGATGTGGGACATGAGATGGACATAGGACTGGTCCCAGTGGAGGTCCTTTGTGGGTTTTCACTGAGAGAGAAAGCCAGTGCCTTCAAGCACGGATAGTATGCAAATGTCAGGGACTTCATAGCGGCAGGCACCCAGAGCTCAGTGTGGGATCTGCTATGCTAGGTGAAGGCCTTGCCTCCCTCCGCTGGCACTGTGAGGGTGCAGAGAGGGAGGAACCTAGTTAGGGGGAGGGTGCTTCTATCCCCACAGGGCGCTGGCTATTTTACATCTATACATGCTTGATGGCCCAGGCTCACTGGAGACAGGAGCTGTGGAAGGGAATGGCATGGCACTTCGGGCAGAAGACCCAAGGCAGGCCACCATGCCACTGTGGGCCTGTTACCTGAGTCTAGTGGAAACAAAGACTTCTGAGGTGAGAAGGAAGAGGAGCAGCCACAAGCCTGGCAAGCTCTTTTCCAGCCAGTGCTGGTGTCAGACAGACCACCCAGCCTGGGGGCTGGTGTGTCTGAGTCGGAGCCTGACCCAGACCAGCACATTTGCTTTACCCACCTTCACTGGAGCGGGCGTTTTCTTCTCCAGAAGCTCAGTGATGAGCGCTGGGGCACTTGACTGGGGTGTCTCTCATAAACTTACGTGGTCTTCATGCTTACACCCCCAGCTGATGGCAATTTGGGAATTGAATCCTCCTGGCGGCAGTGTATTGTTGGGCATGGGCTTAGGGGTATGATAGCCAGCTCCCTCTTGCCAGTGTTGGGCACACTGTCCTGATGCTGTTGTCCATCTGATGTTAGCCAGTAGGTGATGTCCACCCTCTGCTCATGCCATCATTTTCCCCTGCCATCATGGAGGTTCTCCTCGAGTCTGTAAGCAAAATAAACCCCCTTTTTTCCCACAAGCTGCTCTTGGCTGGATGCTTTCTGCCAGCAATGCCATCCAGACTGCAACAAGGTCTGTTAGCACAGAGGTGTGGGGAGGATGGATATAATAAAAACACGTGTACAATGTCTAGCCCAATGCCTGGCACCTGGGAGTACCAGCACAGTCCTACTGAGGAGCCTCTAGTTCTTGTCCAACCTCTGTTCATTTGCTCAGAGTCCTGATACTTCCTTCAAACCTGGAACCCATCCCTTCAAGTCCTTGAGGTAACCAGTCCATTACTCCCTATGCCTTACAAGATAAAAGGCAGCTAGCTTCCTTAGCCTAGCTTTCCAAGATTGCATCCAGTCGTGGCCATCCACAGCTCTGCATACCTCCTGTCCTCTATGCCCAGAAGCTTTATGCTCTTCATGTGGGTTTACCTCTGACCAGGTCACTGGGCACTGGTGGGCCCACGATGGAGGCAGGAGGACAGCACAGCTTGGGCTTGGAGGCAGACTCTGTATTGCTTCCTGTACGCTACACAGTGCTAGTGACCTGGCCCCAGTTTCCTTTGACTGGATGGAAGCAGGGAACGAGATTCAAGGCACTCAGCACACAGTGTGTCCATGGCCCCCAGGGACTGATCCAGCAGCTTTAGTGGGTCTTAAAGGTTCCTGAAGTCTCATGGAGGCCTTGAGAAGTGCTGCTCTCTTCCAGGGTGGGCTTGGTATGGTCAGAGACTTCCATGATGTTTGCTAGAACGAATCTATTACAGAACCAAGAGAATCCCAGAGGACTGGAGCTCACTCTTATGATATCATCTGAATGACTGGGTCAAAGTAACTTACAGCCAGATATCTCTGTCAGTAACATGAGCCAAGAATTTTTTTGAGGACTAAGTGGGGTTTTCTCTTACTTGTGACACAGATTCCCAGTAGCCACTACGCCCTGGACTTGGCCATCATGTGCCTGCAGTTAATGGCACTCAACCCGTGATGGGTTTTCCTGCCCTGATCCTCAACACAGGGCACCTTTGCATCTCAGAGCTTTTATGTGGTGTGCCCAACACACACTAGTGTTCAGTCATGCCAACTGAGTTGATGGGCACTGCAAGATGCAATTGATGTGGAATTTCAAAGTCGCTGAGCACACGGGTTCATTGTGAGCCAGTTCTTACAGAAACCCTTGCCGTACAGAATGTAAAGGTGGTAAGGCAGAGATGAAGAAAATTAAGTCTGGGGACATCCATTTGGAAAGGGTTCTTTTCTCTAGTCTATGGACATTCCCCCTCCAAGGGGATCATGTGTGGACTGCCACTGTCTTCACCTCTAGACTCTAGGGCTTCCATGTGGTTGCCTGGACCCCTCGGACATCGAGGACCAAGGTCTGATTCCCAAGTGGGAGCCAGCATCAGTCGAGTTATGGCAGTGGGAGCAGATTCTTCACTAAGAACTGCCTCCCTCCAGAGTTCCTCAGGGACAAAGACATAGGGTATTCTTGGGGACCCCAACCTCAGAAGGACAAGAGACTTCAGAGAAGAATCTGCATACAGTGAGCTTGCAGATGAGAGCGAGAAGCTGAGGGCTTCAATGATGGAATGAATGTGTGACATAGAGCCAAGAGCAGGGGAGCATGGGGGGTGTAGAAAGTCCAGGCTGAACACAGTTTTGGAATGCCAGGCCATAGGGAAGCTAACCTTCATCCTGGAAGACGTGGAGTGTGCTGGGCAGGCTTTTAATCATGAAAGATTAGATCCAGCTTTGGAAGGAGCACCAGAATGCTGAGCAAATGGGCAGGAGTGGGAAGGTGCTACAGGAGACAGGTTTAGTCTCGATGGCGGCCGCTGAGATGTGCTCCCTAAACTGTGTTGAGTGGCTCTGGAGACGAGCCTAGCTAGAGACGCCACAGCTACCTGCATATTAACTCCTACTACTGTGCTGGGAGCTAGGGTTCCTCACACAGTGAGCAGATTTTAGGGTGCCCAGCTGAAAGGAACAAGGAGATTTGGGGGGAAGCCTGCTGGTATAGCTTCATTGTCGACCTGACTGGATTTAGAACCACCATGAAAACGCACCTGTGCACAGGTCTGTGAAGGCCTTTCTACAGAGGTCCAACAGGGGAGAGAAGACCCCACATGGATGGCAGTGTCTTCATGCCATGAGCTGAGTAGAAAGGAGGAAGCGAGCTGAGCCCAGCATTCATTTCTCCGCTTGCTGACTGCAGGCGCAGTGTGGCCAGCTGCCTCGCACTCCTGCCACCAAGCCTTCCCCATTGTCAGGGAATGCATCCCTTCTTAAACCAGGAGCCAAAATCCATGTTGTTTTTGTTCAATATTTTGTCACAGCAACCAGAAAAGTAAGTAAAACAGAGAGACTGCACATAGAAACTTGTAGGAAAAACAAACAAAACAGACAGACAACAACAACAACAAATATGAGCCAAGGACTGAAAGGATGGAATGCCTGACACAGCTGAGCACCCATCTGCTTTATGCCAGCTTCCATGGGAACCTGTGTTTCCTTATCTGCTCAGACGTGGTGATGGTCCCTTAGTGGGGGGACTGGCAGAGAGAAAAGCAAGTCATCCGTGTCATAGAAGTTGCATTTCGGGGGAGGGGCGATAGAGAGATTACTCAGTGGTTAAAGGCGCTTGCCTTCAAAGTCTGATGACCCAATTTGATTTCCTTATATCCATGTAAAGTCAGATGCACAAAGCGGTGCATTTGTTGAATTCATTTGCAGAGGCGAAAGGCCCTGGTGCAACTTTTCTCTCTGTCTCTGCCTCTTTCTGTGTTTATCAAACAAATAAATAAGCCAGGTATGGTGGCACACGCCTTTAATCCCAGCACTCGGGAGGCAGAGGTAGGAGGATCGCCATGAGTTCAAAGCCACCCTGAGACTATATAGTGAATTCCAGGTCAGCTTGGGCTAGTGTGAGACCCTACCTCGAAAAACCAAAAATAAATGAGTAAATAATTTTTTTTTAATAAAAGAGGTTGCAGTTAGAAAAGTCTGACAGGAGCCAGGCGTGGTGGCACACACCTTTAATCCCAGCACTTGGGAGGCAGAGGTAGGAGGATTGCCATGAGTTCGAGGCCACCCTGAGACTGCATAGTGAATTCCAGATCAGCCTGAGCTACAGTGAGACCCTACCTCATTAAAAAACAAAAAGAAAAGAAAAGAAAAGAAAAGAAAAAAGAAAAGAAAAGAAAAGAAAAGTCTGACAGGGAAACTTTGAGGAACCATCACACTACCTGTGTGGGATAGACAGACAGCTTCTGACACTCAGGCAGGACCAGCCAGCCCTGCAGGCAGAGCTAGGCTGGGGAAGGAGACAATGGGGGCCTGAGGTGGGGAGCAGAGGAGAGGCGGCCTCACGATAATGGCGCTCTCAACCTCATTTGGAGGCTGAGTCCACGTGCTTAACTGAACGTACCAAGTCATGGGTCATGGATGGAGTCTACGTAGGTCCTGATGCCTGAGCATAACTTGAAAGGTCCTGAGATCCCTCCAGGCTTTCACTGGCAGAGGGTGACACTGTCTCCAGAGAAGTGCATTTCATAGGACAGGGGAGAAGCTGTCACTGCTTTGATTCCATTGCAGGGATGTCTACTGACCTTGGAGGTGACTTGGAGGTAAGGAATCTATTTCTATTCACCCCCAGAAAGAGGGCAATGACAGGCCAAAGACAGATATCTACCCACATCTACCTTGATAAACCAATGAGTTTATTGAGAACATTTGCAAAACCCCGCGGGAGTGACTACTTACAGGAACATGGGCTGCTGACATTGTAACAGGCAGCTCAGACCACTGGCGATTGTTGACTGCTTTAATATCCTCAAGGAAGGGAATATTTGTGGGCCCAGCCTTGTGAAGGTCTTATGCTACCCTGATTTCAAAAGGACGGTGGCCATGGCAGGACAAAGTTTCTAAATACTACCCATTCACAGTCAACTATAAGGTGAAAATAATCAGTGGAAACTTTTAGAAAAAAAAGTAATTTCAAGGTTTTAGATAACTTTTATTAGACTGTAACTTTCTATTTTATTGTTAAATTTAAAAATTATTTCTATTTATTTGTTTGTTTATTTGAGAGAGAGAGAATGAGCGTGCCAGGGCCTTTAGCCACTGCAAATGAACTCCAGATGCATGTGTCACCTTGTGCATCTGGCTTATGTGGGTCCTGGGGAATCAACCTGGGTCCTTTGGCTTTGCAGGCAAGTGCCTTGACCTCTAAGCCATCTCTGCAGCTCTATTGTTAATTTTTGCTGTATTTACTTTGTAAATTAAACTTTATCATAAGTACAAGAAAAATAGTATCTGTAGAGTTGGAACTGTCCATTGTTCCAGACCTCCGCTTGCAGTTGGAACACACCCCACGGGTAAGATTGGGGGGTCGCTGTCTACAGACTACTCAAATGTGCCTGTCCCGAGAACTCTCCCCAATACTGAAGAAACACATTATTGGCTGTCATTTCTTAAATGATTTACAAACTGAAGAACTTCTTAGCCACAGTTTAGTTTGGGTTTCATGTTAAATAAACTCTTTTCTCACTTGCTTTACTTTTTTATTTATTTTTTTTCCCACTTACTTTAAACACTTAGTCCTAGGGAACTAGAATGGTGTCAGACCCTCTGATTTCTGCTCATTTTCTCATCTTCTCTGTGAAATCGCTATTGCTCACCTGTGGCTCTCTTCATCTTGGCTGCGTCCTGGTTTGTTCATGGAGCTGCCTTCCTTCTGCTAGCAAGTGGGTCCTGCCACTTCCCTGGGTCAGAGCAAGGCTTTCAGGCTGGCAGTCTGGGTTCAAAGCCAGCAACAGCTTGCTCCACCATTTCAGGCAACGTCATTACCTCCCATAGAGTCAAGAGCCTCATCCTTAAAGGAGAAATACAGACATTTCCCAACTTTTAATGATTCAAATGGTCAGCTTTTTAAAAAAAACTTTATGACATTGCACAAGCAAAACACATTCAGTAGAACTTGTACTTTGAATTTGGAATTTGGATCTTTCCCGGGGTAGGGATCTGCCACGTGGCCCTCTCTCCCTATGCTGAGAGCAGAAGACAGTTGTGGCTCACAGTCACCAGCAATGACAGGAAAAACGCCAGTCCTCTAAAGTCTACCAAGTTGTCAGCAGTATTTTTTGGATATAGGATTCCAGAAGTTACTGGACATATTCGACACTTAATTACACAAGTTTTGTGTTTATGCTTTTGCCTGACTATAGGCTAATGTGAATGTGTTTAAAGCAGGCTCCGCTGAGTTGTGATGTTCAGTGGGCTAACTGCAGGATATGCTTTTTGCTTTTTCTTTTCTTTTTCTTTTTCTTTTTTCTTTTTTTTTTTTTTTGTTTGTTTTTTGAGGTAGGATCTCACTCTAGCTCAGGCTGACCTGGAATTCACTATGTAGTCTCAGGGTGGCCTTGAACTCACAGCAATCCTCCTACCTCTGCCTCCCGAGTACTGCGATTAAAGGCATGCTCCACCATGCCCGGCCTAGGGTATGCATTTTTGACTTAATGATATTTTCAGTTTGTCATCTGCTTATTGAAATGCAAACCCATCATAATCTGTAGTAGTTGGTAGCCAGAGCAATGAAAAGACCTAACTGTGTAAATATCATTGTGCAATGCATATGCCCTAGCTCATAGCACTTAAATCTCTATACTAGGAGCTGGAGAGACGGCTCCAAGGTTAAAGGCACTTGCTTACAAAGCCTGATGACCCAGGTTCAATTCTCTTATACCCATGGTACATACATCTGGAGTGTGTTTGCAGTGGCAACTGGTCCTGGCAGCCCATTCTCATTTTTTTTTCTCCTCTTTCTCCTTCTCTCTCTTTTTCTCTTTGCAAATAAATAAAAATAAAAAAATAAAAATAAATAAATACCTATATTATATTGTCACTGCCATAGCCTATCATTTTCTTCCCTCCAAAGTTAAAGCAAGAGGCCTGGGGTGTGGCTCAGTGGGAGAGTGGCTGCCTAGTATGCATAAAATAGTGGGGTCAATCCTCAGCCCCCCACACACCCCAAAATTGAAACAACATGCAACTGCTTTCCTTTTAATTTTTTGAATTACTTTTTAAGTCATCAGGAATAATTCATAATGATTTCTAGCATATGCTATGGGTTAAGATTTCTTTTTCATTGCATTAAAATCCGGTTTTCTCATCTACATGTACTTAATGCCTAATTCCTATAGGAAGAAATTACTTGTGTAAATTGTTTAAAAACCCAGAACTTACCACATATCATGGTGCACACCTGTAATCTCAGGACGTGGGAGGTGTAGGCAGAAGAATCAGAAACTCAAGGTCACGCTTGACTACACAGTGAGTGAGAGCCCACACTGGGCTACAAGAGAACCTGTCTCAAAGAAAAACAAACAAGAACCAAATTCTCCGAAGCCATAGGTTGTTACAGAAAACTTTCAGCGCTGGGCTGGGATGCCTCCCAGTTGTTGGTCAGGGAGGCACTGAAGCCCCCAAAACAGTACAGGTCATTCCCAAGGCTCTTGGTTGCTCACCAGAACTAGACCCCATGGATTCTATAACTTCCGTTGCAGGACACTGAGAAATCAAGCTGGAACTGAGCTGGAAGCCGCCTCCCTGAGTGGTCCCAGTGCTGGAAAGAGCTATGCAGCCTGTGGGGTGAGAAAAGACATGGGCAGTCTTAACCAGCAGTGAATCCTGCAAGCTGTACAACTGGCCACCTCAGTAAGATGCACACACCAGTGCAATAGTGGCATGTCTGTTATGGGGGTAGCCAACTGCTAATTGGACTGGAAAGCCACTCCATAGGAAGAAATTCATGCCTGATACTGAGAACCTAGTGTTGGCTGCGAACCTCTGGAGTTTTGATGGAGAAGGTTACTACGATTGCTTGGCTGGGTGGATATATTATGCCCACAAAATTGCCCTCTAAATATTTGTGTTTATGCCATAGATGTCAGTGCTGCTCTCACTTTTGATTAGAGAAGCTTCTCTTTTCTGATGATGTGACTTCTGGAGAGACTCAAAAGTCATAAAAGTGCTGAGAAGAAGTGACAGTTGAGTGTTTAGCACTCAATGAGACACCTCTACCACACCCTCCAATGGCTTGGGGACTATAGCAAGAGAGGCTGGAAGACTGTAAAAACCAAAGGATGGGCTTGTCTGCAAAGTCTGACAGCCTAGGTTTGATTCCCCAGCACCCACATAAAGCCAGATGCACAAAGTAGTATATGCATCTGAACTTCATTTGCAGTGGAAAGAGGACCTGGAACATCCATTCTCTCTGTCCCTCTCCCTCTCAGAAAGAAAGAAAGAAAGAAAGAAAGAAAGAAAGAAAGAAAGAAAGAAAGAAAGAAAGAAAGAAAGAAAGAAAGAAAGAAAGAGAGAGAGAAAGAAAGAAAGAAAGAAAGAAAGAAAGAAAGAAAGAAAGAAAGAAAGAAAGAAAGAAAGAAAAGAAAGAAAGAAAGAAAGAAAGAAAGAAAGAAAGAAAGAAAGAAGAAAAGAGAAAGAAAGAAGTAGGGAGGGAGGGAGAGAAAGAGGAAGGAAAGAAGGAAGGAAGGAAGGAAGGAAGGAAGGAAGGAAGGAAGGAAGGAAGGAAGGAAGCTGGCCAGAGGATAGGGAGAAGTGCTTGGAACGCTGTCTTCCAGACACAAGATGGTCATTGTATTCATTATCTCACAGCATAATATTGGGCCCATTATCAAGTTGTCATGGAAGATGGAGGAGGGCAAAAGAAAAACTAATAAAGACATCAACGTAGAAGAAAGACCAGAAGGAAAGAAGAAGGGGCTCAGAGGAAAGGAATGGGGGAGATAAAGGAAAGTGATAGGAGGGGATTATGTTCATTTTAATAAAGATTTTTTTATTATAAAAAGCAATATTTTTTTAGCGTTGGAAAGATAGCTTAGCAGTTAAGGTGTTTGCCTGTGAAACCTAAGGACTCAGGTTCAATTCCCCAGTACCCATGTAAGCCAAAACAGTACAGGTCATTGCCAAGGCTCTTGGTTGCTCACCAGAACTAGACCCCATGGATCTTATAACTTCCGTTGCAGGACACTGAGAAATTTATAGTCAAGTGCCTTAACCACTAAGCTATCCATCAGCCCCAAATTTAATTTTTTTTAATATTTTTATTTATTTGAAAGCACAGAGAGAGACATAAAAGAGAGACAGAAAGAATGGGCATGCCAGGGATGCCCACCACTGCGAATGGACTTCAGATGCATGCACCACTTTGTGCATCTGGTTTTAAGTGGGGTTGTCAGACTGAAAGCAAGCAGCTTTACCCCTGAGCCCTCTCGAGCTCTTCCTTGGGTCTCTTGGGCCCATTCACAAGGGCTCTCCACTCTCATGGCCACGCCTTAATACGATCAACGATCAACGCATGAGTTTGGGGATAAAAGGGACACAAACACTCAGACTATAGCACTTATAGACTTAGTTTTGTCTGTTTGTTTTTATTTTGTTTTGTTTCTGAGACAGGGTCTCACATAACCCAGACTGACCTCCAGCTGTCTGTGTGGCTACAGGTGACCTTGAGTGCTTGGTCCTCCTGCCTGCCACCAGAGGGCTGGGGTCATAGGCACGCACCACCATGTTTGGCTCCCTTGGTGATCTTCTTACAGGTTGCTCCTTCCACCTAAATGTCATAGTGAGTTCATTTGTTTCCACATTTCCATTGAGTTTGATCAGGATTACATTTAATTAATAGATGAGTCTGGAGGCTCTAAGAGTCTTAAAACATTAAGACATCTCAGCTGTACACACAGTGTAACTGCATTCAGTCCTTGTATGCTCGTGACTAGAATGCTTTTCCCTAGATGCGTTCTGTGCAGAGAGAGAGAGAGAGAGAGAATTTGCTTAGTAGCTTTGGTTTTGAGACAAGGTCTCATAGTGATGGTTTCTGTTGACTGTCAGCTTGACAGGACCCAGAATTACCTGTGAAGGATTGTGTAAATCAGGTTAACTTCTGAGCCTGTGGGTGAGAGATGATCTTGGTTTGGTTAAGTCGGGAAGGCCTACCTTCACTGTGGGAGGCACCGTTCCAGGGGTGGGGTCCTGGGCTATGTGAAAAGGAGAGCTGGCTAAGCAGCAGCACTCGGACCTCTCTGCTCCCTCAGGATGGCCTTTCCAGCTCTGGGAATCTTCTCTGCTTTCTTTCACCTTCCTGTCTTTTTTTCCACCTTCCTGTCTTTTTATTCTTTAATCAGCAGAGAAAAATGAGCCCAACACTCCTAGACAGTATCATCTTTGCCATCAATACACTTTCCAGTTTACAACTCAACTGGGAGAGATGAACAGGCCAAGGTGTGGGGACGAGGGCCACATAGTTCCTGTGACTTCTTTGGGCAAGTCACCTCCCCAGAATCTCCATGCATTCACCAACCAGGTGATTGATCCCTGTGACATTTAAACAATTTTTTCCTAGATATTTTATTTTTATTTATTTATTTGAAAGAAGAAAGAGGCAGATTGAGAGAGAGAGAATGGACATGCCAGGGCCTCCAGCCACTGCAAAGGAACTCCAGACACATGTGCTACCTTGTGCATCTGGCTTATGTGGGTCCTGGAGAATCGAACCTGAGTCTGTTGGCTTTGCAGGCAAGTGCCTTAACTGCTAAGCCATCTCTCCAGCCCTCCTGCAACATTTTTTAGATGGTCATTGCTGACACCAAGAGAAGTCTATAATCATGTCATGGTCTGAATGTCAAATGTCCCCCATGGGTTCATGTGTTTGATTGAACACTTGGTCCCAGCTGTTGGCCCTGTGTAGGAAGGTTGCAGAACCTTTAGGAAGTAGAGTCTTGCGGGGGGAAGTTGGTTGCTGGGGGCAGGCCTTGAGGTTTTATAGTCTGGCCCCACATCCTGTTCACACTCTGCTTCCTGACTGCAATATGATGGGCCAGCTTCCCATTCCTTCCACCATCACTTCCTCACCATGTATTCCCCTGGAACTATAAGCTGAGTTAAATTCCTTCCTTATTTAAGCTTTTTCTGTTAAGCAACAGGAAAGTAACTGAGATGACCCCAGTCCTTGTTTTCTTGCTTGCCTGGTGATATGTGTTTGTGAGACAGAGAGACCCTAACAATTGTCTTTATTAAGCCTGATGACTAGTGGGGACGGCACAAGCTTTCCTGCCAACTCTGGCAGCCCTGCTCTAGCGAGAAGGCTCTAGAATGTCTTCACTACATGCTTTGGTTGCTGTGCCTTTGGGAACAGTCAGCCCTGTGTCTGTGCTTCTACAACTGTGGGTTTAACCAATCTTTGGCCAAAAAAATAATTGTTAAAGCCATTTAAAATTCATCGAATGGCTTTTTAAAAGACTGTTTCACATCACTAAATATAGGGTGGCTTGCTGTACAACAGTAGCTGCCTGATAAACAAAGTGGGGTGTCCACAAGTGAGGTGCCACTACAAGAAGCACTTCATCTGTGTGTTGGGTTTATGGCTTTGGTCTGAACAGGAGGATTAGATGCAAAGGCTAAAAAGACAGTGAGGAAATAGTTAGTGGAGGACTGAGGGTCCTTCCTATGTCATACGGAAGCAAAACAATGGGAAAACTGTAGAAATATAAAAGATAAATATATCTCTGTGTCTATGTGATATCTAATAAAGCTCAGTCTCCAGAGAAGGAAACTTCCAGATAGAATGCTGGAAGGGTCAAGTGGCTTTTGCTGTGCATGGATAAAGTACTAGAGAGATAGGAAGGAGCTAAAGAGAGAGCTGGGCAGGGTGCAAGCACAATTTAGAAGCAGAACCAAGGAGTGAGGACTTGCCAGGCTGGAAATGAAGCCGTTTCACATTTCCAGTATCTCCAGTGACAAATGGTTCTAGGAAAAAGATAAAAATCACAGGTGTGGTTTGTAACCTCTTGTAAAGACCTGAAAAATTGTCCTGGTCTCAGAGACAGAGAGCCTCTGTGATCTGAAGGGATGCTCCGTCTTCACAGTAGCAAGTCCTGTCCCCAAGAATCACAGATGTACCTCTTATAACACAGAAGGAGGGTCGTTTAGATTCACAGAAACCCCCAGACAATATTTTGAAAGAAGCTGCATAAGCGTGAACTAAAAACAACAACAACAACAAAAAGAACAGAGACAGCTAAAGTTGAGGGAGACAGGAGATTCTGGACTGCCAGGTTTCTGTGGATAAGAGGCTGAGGTACCTAGACAGCTGGAAGTATGAATCACCAGAAACGATTTACACTGAGCACATATGGGCTTTTGTGGGCCATTATTCCCTAAAAGATATAGGACGACCACGGTTTGCATTGGATAGTATTAAGTATTGTGAGCAGCACAGACGTGTTTCAAAGCATACGAGAGGAAACGAAACGTGGTGGTGCACTCCTGTAACCTTAGTGTGTAGGAGGCAGGGACAGGGGTGATGGTGAGCTCAAGGGCAGCCTGGGACACACAGCCAGTTCCAAGACAACCTACATGGCAAGATCTTGTCTCAAAAAGTGAATAAATAAGCTGGGTGTGGTGGCGCACGCCTTTTATCCCAGCACTTGGGAGGCAGAGGTAGGAGGATCGCCATGAGTTCGAGGCCACCCTGAGATTACATAGTGAATTCCAGGTCAGCCTGGATCAGAGTGAGATCCTACCTCGAAAAACCAAAAAAAAAAAAAAAAAAAAAGTGAATAAATAAATAGATAAAGGAGCAATAAGAAAAATGCAAAGCATGGAGGGTATTTGCATAGGTTCATGGAAATATGACTGTTTAGACAGGACGTTAACTACACTGCAGAGGCCCTGCAGCCATTGCTGGAGACTCAGGCAGCTCACAGCAGTGGTTACAGTAAGGGAGCTTCTGCCTGGACTAAGTTTTCTAGTTTGTTTTTTTTTTTTTTTTTTTTTGGATGGTTTTCCTCCAAAGACCACACATAAGAATTGAACAGTATTTTTCTGACTCTTTGGATAATTGAAATCACATTTAAAAACTGAGAGTGCACATTTTTCTCAGGAACATGTAGAAAAACCTATGAGACCCAACAAGGAACTAAAAAGTAACCCATTAGGTGAGGACAAGGGAAAAGCAGCCTGGCTCTGTGTCAGCCCTGCTGGGGGTCCACCAAGAAGTGCCTGAACTTAAGATGCAGGCATGCACTGGGGAGGCTGCCGCCAGGAAGAGGGGCCATTTGCTGGGGTTGAGGAAAGGACACCGGGACATGGGTTCTAGCAGGATCTCTTCTCCTAGCATTATGAGCTCAAGTGGGCCATTTCCTGTCCCACATCCCCTTCTTTACAAGCCCCAGAACTGCAGCAACAGCATGGGCCTCTGCGGTAGAGGGGAGTGGAGCCGGCTACCGCGAGGGGAGCAAAGAGCTGCTGGGGAAGAGGGAAGGCAGCTCTCAGAGCTTCCCTTCGTGCCCCGGGCAAGAGCAACAGAAAAGCAAACCACAACCAAAGGGGAAACACTCTCAGAAGGGCACAGTGGTCTCCGAGGAACAGGGCCACGTTGTAGGGGCACAGCCCAGAGTGGTTGTCCAATTCACAAGATGGGGCTTGGTTTGAGCTTTGTGTCCTGGTTATAACTCAGTCCCAAGAGCCCACCAGGAATGTCCAAGTCTGCTTAACGGAAGCCCCTCCACACTGTGACCACCTTCAGACTCAGTAACACATGTTCCAAGGGAGCAGTGCCTGTTGTGACATTCACTGACCTGAGAGCTTCAGCCACTATCTACAGACTAACAGTCCTGTCTGCAGGCAAACTCCAGTGGGACCTCGACTGGCTCTATGGTTTTAAAACTTCCTCAGTGCCGGGGATTGACCCCAGGGCCTGGTGCATACTAGGCCCACACTCTGCTCCTGAGCTTTACTCAACCTTCACTCTAAGTAACCATGTACATTCTGGTTACAGTAGACCCCACTTTCTCTTCTGTTCCCACATCTAGCCTGATGCCCTTCTGGACATTTGAGTTTGTGAGTCACCCTTAAGCCCTTCACAAAGGTGCAGACACATTCACCTTGGGGGGACACTATAGCAGTTGCTTTCAAAACAATTAAGGGCCTGGAGAGATGGCTTAGCAGTTAAGCGCTTGCTTGTGAAGCCTAAGGACCCCAGTTCGAGGCTTGATTCCTCAGGACCCTAAGTCAGATGCACAAGGTGGTGCATGCATGTGGAGTTCATTTGCAATGGCTGGAGACCCTGGTGCACCCATTCTCTCTCTCTCTCTGCCTCTCTGTCTGTCTGTCACTCTCAAATAAATAAAATAAAATAAAACAAAAATTAAAAAACAAAAAACAAGAAGCTGGGCATGGTGGCTCATTCCTTTAATCCCAGCACTCGGAAGGCAGAGGTAGGAGGATCACTGTGAGTTCGAGGCCATCCTGAGACTACATAGTTAATTCCAGATCAGCCTAGGCCATAGTGAGACCCTATCTCGAAAAAAAACAATTAAAAGAGGGCTTGAGAGATTGCTCAGTGGTTAAGGCGCTTGCCTGAAAAACTTAAAGACCCAGGTTCCTTTCTCCAGTACCCACATAAAGCCATATGTTCAAGATGGCGCATGCGTCAAGAGTTCTTTTACAGTGGCTAGAGGCTCTGGAGTGCTCTTTCTCTATCTGCCCCCCTCCCATTCTCAAATAAATAAATAAATAAATAAATAAATAAATAAATAAATAAACAAATGAACAAACAATTGAAAGGAAAAGCAAACAGGTTCTATCTATGGTGTAATTGTGAGCACTCTGGACTCTAAGAGGAAAAGCAATCTGTTCCTACATAGGGATTGTCTCGTGCAAACTATGAGGATGTCACTGCATTACACTAACCCTTCTATGGGCAAAGGCTCCAACAGTGGCCCGAATCCACAAAGTAAGTATGGGAACCATTCAACCACAGCCAGTGCAGGACTGCAGTCCCTGAGAGAAGGAAGCTTTTCAGCAAAGCCCCATGCGCCCACTGGCACTTGACGCAGGACATTTTGCTGACCACAGGGAAGCCAAGCACATCTCCTAGAGAGAGCTCAAATGGTTCGTAGGAAAGACAGCCGAAGTTGGAGCTGTGGAAGCACATGAAACTTAGATCTGGGCTCGCAAAGGAAGAGCTATGTACATGGGAATTTCAGATTTCAGCTGAGAGCTGAGCTGTATGCTGGACAAGGAAAGACCCAGAAAAGAACAGTAGATCTATGACCGAAAGCCAAACTAAGATGTTTAAAAGTCGCACGATGCTAATTCCGACCCAAGAAGAGTACAGACTTTCAGCTAAGACACTAGCTACGCCACACCTCATGAATAAGGACCATGGCCCAGAGAAATAGCTCTCTCTTGGCCTGAAAGAAGATTTTGCTTCTCCCCCAAAGGACATTTGGCAATGGCTGGAGACATTTGTGATTGTCATGATGGGACATGCTACTGCCATCTAGCGGGTGGAGACTGGAGGTGCTGCTCCACACCCCGCAGTGCCTCGGACGGTGGCCACAACCAGAATTCCAGCCCAAACCCAAGACCCACTCTATGAGGTCAGGAAATCGCGCCCGAGATTCCTGTGGCAGCTGGTAGTCGGCCTCCTGGATGAGCCTAGAGATCTTCACTTCCTGCTGGTCACGTCCTCATATGGTCCCACACACAGTCATACTCTCACGCAGTCCCCATGGAGAAACGTAAGCGGCCCCTGGCCCATAGCCAACAACGAGCAGAGCTAGAAATAAGTATATGGTTGATTTGAAAACATACCGGTGGCCATGGTCGCCATTTCGCTATGCACGACTGAGCCCCAAGGGTAGCTTGATTGCAAAATCCTGACAGTCCCTGAGCCAGCTCACTGCGCTAAGTCACCCTCACATGCTGGGCTCTTAAAATGATATAATAATAAATTCCTCTTATTGGTGTGTGTGGGTGTGTGTGTGTGCGTGCGTGCGTGCGTGTGTGCGTGTGTGGGGGTGTGTTGGTGTTTTTTTTTTATTTTTCCAGGTAGGGTCTCACTCAAACCCAGGCTGACCTGGAATTTACTATTTAGTCTCAGGGTGGCCTTGAACTCACAGTGATCCTCCTACCTCTGCCTCCTTAGTGTGGAATTAAAGGTGCTGCCCTCTTATTGTTTTAAAGTGCTAATTTTTGGAGTAATTTGTTATATAACAATTCAATCCTGCCTTGGAAAAATCTAGAACTAAGCCTTGAAAGGGTTATAGGGAGGTGCTAATAAATTTACTGCTACTGAAACAAGACTGTTTAAAGGAAAAAATATGATCCAGGTGCTTTAAAATGTAAAATCCATGATGTCTAGCACACAGTAAAAAATTAGTAGGTGTGGAAATACACCAGAAATGTGGTGCAGACTCAGCTAGAAAGCAACTGATAGAAAGAGGTCCTGAGATGCCCCGGATGTTAGGATCAGGAGACAGATTTTAAAGTTAGATGTTAAAAATATGTTGAAGAATTTAAAGAAAATTATTACTTTTGTGAGTGAACATATGGTAAATTCCACCAGAGGAACAGAAATTATGTAAGGGACAAATGGAACTTCTATAACTGAAAAGAAAAATAAATAAAGCCAGGCATGGTGGTGCATGCCTCTAATCCCAGCACTTGGGAGGCAGAGGTAGGAGGATCGCCATGAGTTCAAGGTTACCCTGAGACTACATAGTGAATTCCAGGTCAGCCTAGGCTAGAGCAAGACCCTATCTTGAAAAAAAAAAAAAGAATTTACCAGGTTAGATTTAAATCAAACTTAATGTTTCAGAAGAAAAGGTCAGCGAATGAGAGAGAGAGAGATTCATAAAATGTTCCTCTCTGGATAAAAGATAAAAATCATTTCTAGAGCAGAAACAGAATCTCAGTGGCTTGTAGGACAATATTAAGCAGTCCAACCAAGTAATCAGAGAGAGAATGGAAGGAAAAAATAATCTTAAGAAATGATTGAAAATTTCCCAAATGTGATTTAAAAAACTGAACCTTCAAGAATTAAAATGAACCCACCCCATGGTGAAAAGCAATGAAAACCACAAATAAGGACCATATAGTCCAACTGCAAGAGATAGAGATAGAGACAGAGAGAGAGAGACAGAGAGAGAGAGAGAGAGGGAGATGTGAAAGTAGCTACACTAAACAATGACAAACCGACACAGGAGTGCAAGTGACATGACGAGCATCTCACCAGAGGCAGCAGCATCTGGATGCCACAGAGGGAAATTCAGACAAAGAGAAAAACTATGAGGGTTTTAGATAAATTGTTCTTCACAATGGATGATGAAATAATATATTAAATTATCAGAAGTTAGAAGAATTGGTTCCCAACAGATCTTCACCACAAGAAATACTAAAGAGAAATTGTAGACTGAAGAGGAACGGGACACAGCTACGTGAAGGAGCAGCAAGCAATGAAGGTAAACACGCACATTTAGAACACCAGCTTCTCCTTAATCTCCGTAAAGACAAATGCCCATTTAAAGAAAGAATAATCACATTATAAAATGGGGTTTCTAATACATATACTTAAACTTATCACATAGTACACAAGATGGAGAAGAGATGAAGTCATACTGTTACTGCGTCATCTGTGCATTTGCGCAGAATGAATAGTAACACGTGAGCTGAAACAGTACAAACTATAAGTAGACCTTAATAAATTAACAACACACACTGAAGCTAAAGCAGGAGGATCATGAGTTCAAAGCCAACTTGGGTACCTAACAACTCTGAGGGGCCAGCATGGAATAAATGGTATAGTCTTATTCCAAAAACCAAACAAAAACCACTATAATTCCTAAAACAACTAATAAAAGTGAAAAAGAAGAATAACTAAAATGCCAATAAAGTAGAATTTTTAAAGAATACAATGAATATGGGCTGGAAAGATGGCTTAGCGGCTAAGGCATTTGCCTGTGAAGCCAAAGGATCCCGGTTCGATTCTTCAGGACCCACGTAAGCCAGATGCACGAGGGGCACATGCATCTGGAGTTCGTTTACAGTGGCTGGAGGCCCTGGCGTGCCCATTCTCTCTCTGTTGGTCTCTCTTCTATGTCTCTCTTCTTGCAAATAAATAAATAAATAAATAAATAAATAAATAAATAAATTTTTAAAAAAGAATACAATGAATAAATGAAGACTGCAATGGCAGAGGAACACCAACAAGATGAAACCAATACAAAACAAAAAGCCACACACAGACTTAAAACCATCACACCATTAGTTAGACGAGAGCAGGTTTGCTCCACCTTAGCCTGTGTCCTTGCCACCAGGGCCCATCCAGTCATTGGGACTCATCAGGGTCGGCACCTCCAAGCTGCTTAGATTCCACATGTGAGTGAAGCCCCCACCCAGCCACTGCCCACGACCCATGCCTTGCCTCCAGCTCCCCTCCTCTGAACATCTACGACTACACATGGTCTCTACCACTTGGACCCCACACAGTCCCCACTATAGATCTGCTCAGACTCCGTGGTACCAAATGCCTCCACAAATGAACGAGAAGAGCAGCTAAGATGAGGGACCACCAAGCACTGATCCAAGCACTCACTCAACATGAAAACACCAAAGCTAGAAATTATGGGCATAGAAAAAGGAGAAAAACCCCAGGTAGGAGGATCACTGTGAGTTTGAGGCCAACCTGAGACTACATAGTGAATTCCAGGTCAGCCTGGGCTAGAGTGAGACTCTACCTCAAAACAAAACAAAACAAAAATGGGCTATAGAACTGAACAGAGAGTTCTCAATAGAGCAAATACAAATGGTTGATAAATATTTCTAAGTGTTCAACATCCTCAGCTATCAGGTAAATAGAAATTAAAAGTACTTTAAGATCCCACTACAGTTCGAATAACTATCACCAAGAAATCAAGTGACAACAAATGCTGGCAAGGGTGTAGGAAAAAGGGAATCCTTATTCACTGTTGGTGAGAGTGTGATCATGTGCAGCCACGATGGGAAATTAGTGTGGAGGTTCCTCAGAAAGCTAAAACTAGAACTACCATATGACCCTGCTACACCACTCCTGGACTGTTCATCATGCCATAGAGATACTCACTCATCCACGTTCACTGCTCTTTACAATAGCTAGGAAATAGAACCAGCATAGATGGGTTTATTCAGCTGTAAAGAAAAGGGAAATCATAGAATTTTCAGGAAAATGGATGAAACTGGAAAATATTATACTGAGTGTTGTAGTCAGCCCCATACTGCTTGGGCGAATCTTTAGACCAGGCACAGTTTGTGGAAGAATAGGATTTATTTCAGGCTTACAGGTCTAGGGAAAGTTCCATAATGGTGGAAGAAGCTGACTGCCTTTCACAGGTCCACACAGAGAGAAAAACCACCAGCAGCACCTCCCAAAGCACATGACGGCTTCAAACAGCAGAACTCAAGCAGTCTACATACCTTAGGCTGGAATTCAGCTCTGTCCCCAGTGACATGCCCATAGCTGGAGTCTGCCTGCTAGGAGCAGAAGCTGCAAACTCAATTTTAATAACACCAGGGTCTATTAGGGGACATAGATTCAAACTACCACATTCTGCCCCTGACCCATAACAAGAGTCATAACTATCTCACACTGAAAAGTGTATGTCATCCAACTTAAAAGAGTTCCAAAGTCCCAAGTGTCATCTGAGATTTAAGACAGCCTCTTAACTGTAAGTCTGATAAAATCCAAACAAGTTATGTACTTCCAATATATAATGGCACAGAGTAAACATTTCCATTGCTATAAGGCATAACAAGGAGGGACTGGGCCAATGTGAACTCAAAAACCATTAGGCAAACATCTGAAGTTCAAGGCTGAAATCCATAACAAGTGACCAGTGATGAGTCCCTGGATTTTCCAATTCTGACCCTCCAGATATGCTGAGTAGCCAGGGAAAACTTTTATCCAAGCCATCAATGCTCCATGGTAGCCCTTGCACAGTCCTGGTATATCCAGAACATCTTTGGGTCTCCATGCAAACCATCATCCACCCTCCACTGGTCTTTACTGGTCTCTTTATCAGGGTCATCACGCCCTGTCTCACGCCTGTCTCCGCAGTGACTCCTGTAATCATGTGCAATTCATGACCCTCACCATGCATTTTTCATGCTTCCAAAATCAATACCAGGTGTGTAGGACACAGCCATGCTGTTAAATCGGGGACAAATAAATGATGACTTTGAAGAGCAAGTCCCTTCCTTTTGAAGAGTTTGCATTCCTACCGTTCAGTCTTTCCTCGGGCAGACTTTCCGCTGTTGCAGTGTCAAGAAGGGTCATCTTCCTTAAAATTGCTGATGACAATAGCAGTTTAGTAATCTAAAACCAGTCTCGGTGCCTTTCAACTCGATCTTAATACTACCTGAGTGTGTTAGGGGACATAAATTCAGACTACCACACTGAGATAACCCAGGCCTAGAAAGAAAAATGCCACATGTTCTCTCTCGTGTGTGGATTGTAGCTTTGAATTTCCAAGTGCGTGTGTTTAACTTGGAGTTTCTTCAGAGACCAAGAGGTTACAAAGGGGCTGAGGCAGGGGAAGAGCCCTTAAGGGACTGGGGTGCCACAGAACACAAGCAAGGTCAAAGTAATTGGGAGTGGAGGGTACTGGGGATGGAAAGGATTAAGCAACAATGAAGATGAGGTGGAGAAACAAGGGTTAGGGGAGGATTAATGAAAGTTTAAGCGATATAGAAAAGCCATATGGAAATCTACTGCTTTACGAACTAATTAAAAATATAATTGAAAATGAAAGAATATGCAGAGGCATCCTTCATGGATGGATAATACTGCTCCCAGAAGCCGTGGGTTATTTATTAAATGAAAATAGCAATATTGGTTTGGAATGTCTCCCTATGAGTTGCTGATCAGGGAAACCCCAGACTCCCCCAAAGACACAAGCTATTGCTGTTTTTCTTGGTTGCCCACCAAAACTAAACAATAATACTCTAGTTGCTGAAGACTCCGCACTGTCTTGTTAGAGGAGCTAGAGAAAGCAAGCTGGAACTGAACTTTAAGCTTCCGCCCCACCAGGTAGCTCTCACAGTGTCAGAAGATGCTGCCCAGGCTCCTGGAAGGATGAGTCATCAGTGACCTCACCCAGAAGATACTGCCTGCTACGACATTGATCTGCCAGGCAAGAGGTGCCCGCTGGGTCAATAATGGCATGTTGCTATGGGAATAACCAACGGCTTTCGGATTGGATTGGAGACCCACTCTACTAGAGGGAATTTTTGCCTGACGTAAACCAGATAAAAAAGCCCATAACTAAGAAGGCTATGAGCTCTAGGCAGAACCTACTACCATTGTTTGTTAAAGACATATGCTGTTAAGCTGCCTTCTAAGTGTTTGTCTAGACTCATAGGTTAATGTTGCTCTCAGCCTTGGGCAGAAAATCATTCTGTTTGCAGAGGGCTGTGTTTAATGCAATCTCGTAACTGGTCAAAGTGCTGAAATAAGTGACTGATGAGCTCTCAGTAATCCTATATGGACATCTACATCATCTTCGCCTAAGGCTGAAGGAACATCATGACAATGGAGGCGAGAAGAATGTAAGAGCTGGAGGAGGAAGAGTGGGGAGGAAGGTTGTGGGACTCTCACCTGGACACGGCATGGCCACTGCACTCATGACTTCACAGCAGCTGTGGACCTGCACAAGACCCCAAGAGAGGGCCAGTCACCATGCCACCATGGATGGGGGTGTGGGTTATGAGCCCCCACCCATCCCTGAAGAGCTATTGGTGTTAATTATTGCTAGGGGAGGGAGAGTCATTCTCCGAAATGACACATAACCTAACGTGAGAGGAAGAACGGGCTTGGGGTGTGTGTGTGTGTGTGTGTGTGTGTGTGTGTGTGTGTGTAGTAAATTGTCAAAAACTAAGAAAACAGAAAATGTTAGCATCAATGAGCTAAATACTAATTAAAAGGTAGTATTATCAGAATAATTTCTAAAGCAGTTCTCAATTACATAAATGTGAAATATACAGACACAGGTCAAGAATAAAAGGAAGGAAGAAGATATATTATTAAAGTGATAAAAATAAGACAGCTGGGGCTGGAGAGGTGGTTTAGCAGTTAAATGAGCTTCTTGCACAAGCAGGAAGTTGGGGAGGCCATCCATGCCTGTAATCCCAGTCCAACAGGGAGCAGAGACCCAAGAGTCAATGCAAGCTTGCAAGCTCCTGGTTGGGGGCAGAAGTCTGGCTCAAAACAAGATCAGGAGGAAGAGCGATGGAACCGGATACCTGATGTTCTGCTCCAACCACTGCAGGTGAGCAACCCCCTTCCACAGGCTCTGCAGGGGCACATACACATGCACACCACACATACACCACTACATTAAACACCCACTATATCATACATGCATGGGCACACACATACACACACACATAAGCAAAACATTTTTAAGAAACAAGACGAAAGCCAGTATAGTTATATTGAAATAAGGCAAAATACACTACAAGACAAAGTATTCCTACTGATAAAAAGGGGCATTTCATCATGACAAAAAAGTTTAACCCAACAGGAAGTCATAAAAATCCTAAAGATTGAGCTTCAAAATTCATGAAGGAAAACCCAACTAAAAGAGAGGAATACAAAATTTCCTGCTCATAACTGGACAATTTTAATGCCCCCTCAGTAATTTATAGAACTAGGAGACAAAAATAGCAGGTAAGGGGGCTGGAGGGATGGCTTAACAGTTAAGGCGCTTGCCTGCAAAGACAAAGGACCTTGGTTCAATTCCCCAGGACCCACGTAAGCCAGATGCACAAGGTGGTGCATGCATCTGGAGTTCGTTTGCAGTGGCTTGGAAGCCCCGGTGCACCCATTCTCTCTTTCTCTCACTCTGCCTCTTTCCATCTCTCAAATAAATAAGTAAAAATATTTTTTAAAAAATAGCAGATAAGAATATACCTGACTTAGCCAGGTGTGGTGGTACACGCCTTTCATCCCAGCATTCCAGGGGCAGAGGTAGGAGGATCACCATGAGTTCAAGGCCAACTTAGGCTACAGAGTGAATTCCACGTCAGCCTGAGCTGAACTAGTGTGAGACCTTACTTCAACAAAAACAAAACAATATGAGTGGCTAAAGCAACACCAACAACAGCCTTTTATGAAACACCTCAAGATGTATTTCAAAATATTTTTATGAGCACATGGAACGTTAACCAAAATAAGCTATATTTGGATATAAAATAAATCTTAGTAAATTTCATGCCAATAAATTCTTACAGAATCTGTTTCCTGTTCTGAGGTCAGCCTGGAGCTATAAAGTGAGTTTCAGGTTCACTTGGGTTTAAAAAAAAAAAAAAAAAACAGAAAGAAAGAAATAAAATCTTAGGTGGCACACGCCTTTAATCCCAGCACTCGGGAGGCAGAGGTAGGAGGATCGCCGTGAGTTCGAGGCCACCCTGAGACTACATAGTGAATTGCAGATCAGCCTGAGCTAGAGTGAAACCCTACCTCAAAAAGGGGGGTGGGGGTGGGGAAATGGCTTAGCGGTTAAGGCGCTTGCCTGCAAAGCCTGAGGACCCAGGTTCGATTCCCCAGGACCCATGTAAGCCAGATGCACAAGGGGGCACATGTGTCTATAGTTCGTTTGCAGTGGCTGGAGACCCTGGCATGCCCATTCTCTCTTTCTCTCTTCCTCTTCCTCTCTCTCTCAATTAAATAAATAAATAAAAATTTTAAAAAGGGGGGGATCTTTTGAGATATTTGGAAAATAAGCAACATATTTCTAAATAACTTACGTGAAAAAGAAGTTTGTGGAATGTAGTTCAGTAGAAGTGTACTTGCCTACCATGTGTGAGGCCCTGGGTTCAATCTCCTTCACTGTCATATAAAAAGAAAGAAATCAGGGGCCTGGGGAGATGGCGTGGTTAAAGCGCTTATCTGAGAAACCTAGTGACCCAGGTTTCATTCCCCAAGACCCACGTAAGCCAGATGCACAAGGTGGCACGTGTCTAGAGTTTGTTTGCAGTGGCTAGAGGCCCTGGCACCCACTCTCCCTCTCTTTCTCTCTCTCCATATATATATATACTGCGTTCTTGCTTTCTCTCTCAAATAACTAAATTAAGTTTTTAAAAATATATATTTTATTTATTTATTTGAGAGAGAGAGAGCCAGAGGGAGAAAATGGGCATGCCAGAGACTCCAGCCATTGCAGATGAACTCCAGATGCATGCACCCCCTTGTGCATCTGGCTTACCTGGGTCCTAGAGAATTGAACCAGGATCCTTTGGCTTTGCAGGCAAAGGCCTTAACTGCTAAGCCATCTCTCCAGCCCCTTAAGTATTTTTTAAAAAGAAAGAAATCAGTAGAGAAATTAGAAAGCATTTTAACTGAATCATAATAAAAGCAAAAAAGTTAAACAAAATCCCTTTTTCTTTCTAGCTAATCTCTTTCTTGTGTTCATGGTTTGTGTTGTTTTGCTTTCTGGTGACCCACTGAGTTAAATCAGGGTTGTTTTCATGAGCATGGGTGGGGAGGTTATTTACTGGAGAACAGGGCTCTTCCCCATGGCTGCACCATTGAGGAGCACGGCCGCCCCTTCCCCTGCTAATCATTACCTGCCAACAGTGCGTCTAGGAGGGGTGGGGTCTTGTGAGCCCTCCCCCGTCCATGATGGAATGGTGACCGGCCCAGCCTTGTGCAGGAAATCCAGCTGCTGTGAGTTCATGAGTGTAATGACCATGTTGTGTCCAGAAGACAGCTTTCCACATCACTCTTCCCATCCTCTGGCTCCTGCGTTCTTCTGCCCATGGTGTTCCCTGAGCCTTGGAGGGAATGACATAAGTGTCCCATTTCGGGCTGAACGCACAATAACCATTTTTGTCCAGCACTTTCACCAATACATCAGCAAAAAGAAACTTCTGTGACTGAGGCTGAGAGCAGTTTTAGTCCATCTGTTGCTGCTATAACAAAACATCTGAGACTAGGTACTTTATAAAGAAAAGAGTTTTATTAGTTCAGAGCACTGGTTAATCCAGTCTTGCGAGGACACTAATCCTTTTTGAAGGAAGACCCCCACCCACAATCTAGATACCTCCCCATCTTCCAACATCCTTATGTTGGCAATCAAACTTCAACATGAATTCTGATGGCAGCAAGCCACATCCTAGCCATAAGATATACCAGAGAAAATTGAAACCATGTTCCCATGAGAATGTGCTTAAGGAACACATTAGCCATAGCAGTCAAGTAGGAAATGCTCCAGACATACATAAACCGAGGACTGGGTAAGAAACACAGATCTTGCTCCACAAAAGAGGAAGGCGTGCTTTTGAATGCTGTGACATGAAAAGTCAGATCCAAAGATGGAATGCTGAAGTTACAGTTGCATAGTGGTGAGAGTTCAATCCCCAGTGCCCATGACAGGCAGGGCATGGTAGCACACACCTGTAATCCAGCCCTATGGAAAGGAAAACAGGTAAACCCTGGGCACGCATGGACTAGCCTAATGACGTACCTTATCTCACAAGAGGTGAAAGACACCTGCTATTTTCTTCTAGTGTGCATGTATGCACGCACACGCACACACACGCATGCACACACATGCCCACAACATGCGCGTGCATGGAAAAAAGAGAGAAACTTTAGTCTACAAGTTGAGGGGTTCCTTGGAAGGCTGTAAGCTTAGAAGCAAAGCCACGTCCACTGAGCTGGAGACATGCTGGTTGCCGCTTATCACACACATAAGCACAAGCGTGTACTTGGGCTTTCAGACGACCCTGTCTTTAGACAGCTGAGCATGCTGACTGAGCCAAGAGCAACAGCTCATCCCAGAAAGCCAGGGTATGGAAAGTGACTGCCTAGCTACCAGAAAAGGGACCCTTGCTTTGCATGCCTGCTCACTCTGTGATCCCCACCAGGTCCCCTCTTGCAGTACACAACAGGTAGGGAAACCAGTCATTATGGGGTCCTTGGAGAATTTCTTCTTTTTTCAAATTTATTTATTTATTTGAGAGAGAGAGAGAGAGACAGAGAGAATGGGTGTGCCAGGGCCTCCAGCCACTGCAAATGAACTCCAGATGCATGTACCACCTTGTGCATCTGGCTTATGTGAGTCCTGGGGAATCGAACCTGGGTCCTTTGGCTTTGCAGGCAAGTGCCTTAATCACTAAGCCATCCCTCCAGCCCGGAGAATTTCTTCTTGAAGATCCCTTGGGGTTGAATCTATCCATGTCCACAGCCCCTTTGCTTCCTTTTGAGAATCACCAAGGTGACTCATTCCCAGGCTCCAGCTCAGGGCAGGCATGGCTGGGTGCCAGCAGAAGATGAGGCTCGTGGTTACAGTGCTCTCTGGACAGCCTGGACATGAGGACCATCCAGGTAACACTGGGTGAGTAAGCCAGGAGCAGCGACGCAGATCCCCTGAGGTTCCACTATGCAGGGAGGACGCTGATGGGGGAATCCCCGCCGACGGTGGGACACTCCAGCCTGACCGTACCAAGCTTTGCATAAGTGGCTCATTTCTCCACAGTGCCGAGAAGGACACATTTTTGAGACCTTTCATCCCTCTATTTGAGGCTTCTTCCTACCGGACCAGAGTTGAGTCCCAGCCTGACTCACTCTGGACCCCAGGTGGCCACTGTTCGTGTTCCCACCCAAGTTCCAGCTTGCTGTCTGAGAGGCTCTCTGGCCCTGTTCTGGGCTCTAACGCCATCCTACCCCGCCACTGTGGGGAGGACTGTTCCCCAAGCCTCCACTTGGACGAGGTCTTGTTGATTAGCTCCGTTCTGTGAAATACCCTGGCCCAAGGACTCCAAACTTAGGCAGCAAATGCTCCTCTGGGCACTTGATGATGCCTCTGTGAAGTCCCTGCACTTGAGTGGTCTCACAGCTCATTAAAGCCACCAGGACCAGCCTGGCCTCCATAATGAGCCTGAGCTCCCTAACCCCGGGGAGGTGCTCAGATCCTAATGAGTTTCCTCAGCCGCATTGCACACACACTGCGGGCTAAGCGCAGGTAATTAGCATTGATGGCAGATCCGATGGTTTTTCGGTTTTTTGTTTTGTTTTGTTTTTGAGACAGGATCTCATATAGCCCAGGCTAGTCTTGAATTCAGTACATAGGCTGAAGCTCCTGCCTCCACCTCCCAAGTGCCAAGATTACAGGCCTGTGCCAGCATACTGGCTCTGCTTGTCTTGGTTGTACAGGGACCCAGAGCATTCTACCTGTGACAGGAGTGGGAAGGTGTCCAGTGGGACAGGACAGGGAGGTGACCTAGAGCAGACACACATGGTCTTTCCCATGTAGTCAGTGTCTTCTCTGTCCCCATACAGCATGGATGGCCCCTGCGACAAGCTGGGATCCCATCCCAAGACTGTCAGACCAGAAGCCCCAGCAAGGCTGAGTGCCGAGACAGAGGGGCCAAAGGTGCCTCCAGCGAGTGCTGCTTACGACGGACCACAAGGATTCATGAGCTGCTACACCTGTTCCCTCCGGAAGTCACTTTGAGGATGCACACCAAGCCACGTTTAGTGCCTTGCACCTGTATTCCCAGCTACTTGGAAGGCTGAAGCAAGAGCATCACTTGAGCCCAGGAGTTTGGGTCAGCCTGGGCAACTGTTGCAGTTAGCTTTGCATTGCTGGCACAAAGCACCCCAAGAGCAGTTTGTGGGAGGAAAGGGGGTGTTTTAGCTTACAGACTCGAGGGGAAGCTCCATGATGACAGAGGAAAATGTGGTATGAGCAGAGGCTGGACATCACCTCCTGGCCCACATCAGGTAGACAACAGCAGCAAGAGAGTGTGCCAAATATTGGCAAGGGGAAGCTGGCTCTAACACCCATAAGCCTGCCCCCAACAACACAACTCCTCCAGGAGGCTCCAATTCCCAAATCGCCATCAGCTGGAGACCTAGCATTCCGAGCACGCATAAGACCTTGTCACTAAAGAGCTGCTTCTAGAAGTTCTGGGGCTTCGAGAGCGCTGGGAAAAGGACAACTTGTCCAACCCACCCCTGCGGTATTCAAGGGCAGGCTGTGGCCACAGACTCCTCTTCCAGCCCAGGTGCTAGACCTGGAAACATCCCGCCAGGAAGCCACAGGGGGTGCTTCCATGCCTGCCTTCTTCCTGGGCCCCTGGGCACCCACCTAAGACTGTGCTGGGAAAGATGGAAAGCCTGGAACATTCATGGGGCAAACCCCTGAGGCTCAGGCCACGCTGCTAAGGGGCTCCTCTACCTAGGGCTGGGGCCCACTCGCAGGCATGACCCTGGTTAACACTGTGCCTGAACTAGTGTCATGTCTGCCCCTGGCTGCCATCTGTAGCTCCTCCCACTTGGTGATCCAGCCCACCTGGCACCCGTCCTTCTCAGGCCATTCACACACTTCTGGAGTGACTGGCTTCAGAGCCCTCATCTGGAAAGCTGTGTTCCCTGGACCCAGCATCAGGACACTGTGCACGTCTGTAACAGCACACACAGCTCTTGCCTCTTGGGCCTCCTGCCAGCCTTTGATTCACGCACCTTCATAAATAAGACATGTTTTCATCCCGTTTGCCTCATTTATTAAGGAGAAATGTGTTTAATTGACTGCCTCAGAACCTGCCTCCTTATCAACGAGGCTCAACCTCTTCCAAATTCTTTTCAGTCCTCCTGGGTCAGAGTCAGAAACTCTAAGCCCACCAAAGCAAGGAAGCAGGACCGCTGGCTTCCACAGGCACACTTCTTGTCGAGATTCCCCCTAGTCTTGCTTTAAAGCCCTTCCCCCTACCATCTTGTTTCCATAATCCTGAAGCTCGGGTAATTAAAATAAAATATCCTTATAGTCTCTCAATGTTTACTTGACCAGCTGGTAATGAGCTAGGCAGGATCGACTCTATTCCATAAAGGAAAAGAACAAAGAACTAGGAATATGGAAAGCATTCAAGTATCTTAATTAGTGCTCCTGTCTGTAAAATAAATAAATAATAAACAGGGCTGGAGAGATGGCTTAGCGGTTAAGGCACTTGCCTGCAAAGCCAAAGGACCCAGGTTTGACTCCCCAGGAACCAGTGCACAAGGGGACACACGCATCTGGAATTCATTTGCAGTGGCTGGATGCCCTGGCGCACCCATTCTCTCCCTCCCTCTCTCTCTCTCTCTCTCTCTCTACCTGCCTAGTTCTGTATCTCTCTCTCAAATAAGTAAAAATAAAATATTTTTAAATAATAAATAAATAATTTAAAATTTGAAAAAAAGGTTCTTCATCAGTAAAAGCCATGGTAGGTTCCTATCTCGGGAAGGCCGTGCAGGCACTAGCAGCAACTGGAAAGTACCCAGAAGCATGATGGGAGCCTGGGCAGCAGAGGATGAAGGGCCCAGGCCTGCGCCCTGATGTGTTCAGTGACAAGGATAGAGATGTGGACAGAACCAGGGACCCCAGACCCCGGGGCTTGGGGCAGTTCCCACGGTGGGGGTCTTGGCGGCACCCTGTGCACACCAGTGGCCAACACTGGGCCTGGCTGGAAAATGGCTCCAGCTCCAGGCCTCTTCCTTGCACTCTCTGAAAGCCTGCTCCATTTCCTCCTCCCCTCCGCCGAAGCCTGAGAGACACATAGTCCAGAGACCGTCTTTTGCTGCCAGGTTCACATTGCTGGAAGAAAACACCCAACCAAGAGCAGCTTATGGGGGAAAAGGGTTTATTTCAGCTTAGAGACTTGAGGGGGAACTCCATGATGGCAGGGGAAAACAATGGCATGAGCAGAAGGTGGACATCACTTCCTGGCCAACATCAAATGGACAACAGCAACAGGAGAGTGTGCCAAACACCGGCAAGAGGAAGCTGGCTATAACACCCATAAACCCGCCCTCAATAATACACTTCCTGCAGAAGGTGTTAGTTCCCAAATTGCAGTCAGCTGGGGACCTAGCATTCAGTTTATAGGGAACACCTGAATCAAACCACCGCACCACCCTATACCTGAGGCCACCTGCTGCATCACACTAGGCTGCCCCAGCACCTGGGCAGCAGGGCTGGGCTGAGGTGGGGGTACATGGCTGGGAGGGGGTGTTACTGAGGGGGTAGCTGTAGGGTCAAAGGGCCGGGCTGAACACACGCTCTGGCCCTGCTCCTATCTGCCACTCCTGCCTCTTTCTTCACAAGGCTGCAATCCCAGGCAGCCTCATGACAAGCAGAGTGTAGCACAGTGCCTGAGCCCAGTGTGGTACCGGGCCCTGAGCTAAACCCTGCCACTTCTGCTGTAGTCTGTTTCATCAAGGCTTTGGTGAGTGGTTCCTGCACTGACCAGCCTCAAGATCAGCCCATGGGGTGAGGTCTCTCATTAGCCCCACATTGCAGACATCAAGGAGAAGAACAGAACAGCTCTGGGCCAGCCAGTAGGTACTAGGCCAGGATCAGAACCATCTTCTTTAGCCCAGAGAAATCTGGGCTCTGCAGCATGCTGTCCACACCCAGTGCTATGACTTCAGCCCACAGCCATCCTGGGCCTCCAGTGCTTGGGCCAGGCTTCCTAGCTTGGCGGGCAGGAGGGCAGGGTTGATGTCCTGAACCTACGCCTATGTGCCCCAGTCTCTCCTCCCACGGATCCCTGACTCCAGCATTCAGCACCCTCCTGTTCATGTTGTGATAGAGCCCAGGGGCCTCACCGGGATGCCAGTGCCACACTGGACGTGCCAATAAGCAGTAGTAGGAGCCAGATAAATCTCTTTGTAAGTTTTCCAGACTCACGTATTTTGTTACAGTAACATAAATGGTGGTGGGGGGGGGTTGAAGGTCAAGTCACTAGTGAAAGGGGTGAGGGAGAGAATTTCAGGTGAGCAAATTCCACATTTATACACTCTTGCCTCACAAACACATAGCACACTCATCCACAAAATATTTGCTATATTTTCCTACAAAAAATTGTTGTACACCTTGGAAACCAGCTGTCCAGCATGATGAAAGTCGTTTTTATTAAAAACCACTTGTTCAGCCAGGCGTGGTAGCACACGCCTTTAATCCCAGCACTCGGGAGGCAGAGGTAGGAGGATTGTGGTGAGTTCGAGGCCACCCTGAGACTCCATAGTGAATTCTAGGTCAGCCTGAGCTAGAGTGAGACCCGACCTAAAAAAAAAAAAAAAAAAAAAAAAACACTTGCTCAGTCTTGCTATTGCTCTTGCAGTGACCTTGTTGTTACTGGGACAAAACACCTGACCAGAAGCAGCTGAGGAAGGAGAGGGTTTGTGTGTGGCTCACAGTCTCAAGGGGACTCTTCATCGAGGTGGAGAAAGCATGCCAGAGCAGGGCTGGACACCACGTCTTGACCCATGACCCATCAGCTGGAGGGAGGAGGAGGGAGGGGGAGGGAGCGTTCTGGTGAGCACTCAGAGAGGCTGGACTAATGAGCTTCTCAGGTCAGTGCCCGACACCCCTCCTCCAGCAAGGCTCTACTTCCAAATTGCCACCCGCTGGGGCCCGACATTCCAGCACATGACACTTCACATTCAGAGCGCCGTTCCTGATTCCCCCCTTGTCCTTGCACACTCAGGGCGGTCACCAGCACCACCAGCCCTCCCCCCACCACATGGGTTGCCTTCTCCTGCTCACAACCTTCATTAACTCCCTCCATCCACTCCATCTGCACCCCTGTCCTGCTAGGACCTTGACTTCTACAAGGCTCTCCATGGAGGCCTGAAGGTCAGAGCTTTGGAAAGACATAGAGGGCAGGGCAAAGGGCCTAGATGTGTGGTTTGACGCTTTATGGTTGTTTTATTATCAGGCCAACCAGGCCTTGGTGGAGACTCCTGGGCCCTACAGTGGACTGTGATTGGCCATGGGGTCACCTTTCTCCAGACAGGAATAAAGACACCCAGAAAACAAGAGTGAGGTGCAAAAATAACCTCACTGTCCTGGGTCAGAGGGTAGTGAGAGATATCGCCAACACTCCCATCTCTCCCTCATTAGCCTGGTCTGGAACTGCTCACAATGGGATGCCTGGCCTAGGCCAGGGCTTCCTTTCTCTCTACTCCAGGGCTAGGCAGCTTCTGGGCTCAGGGAAGGAGGCACGGAGCAGGCAGGCCCAACAGCCTGAGCTGGGCTCTGTGAAGGTTTGTCTGGTTCCAGTCTTTACCAGGACCACAGCCGAGGTCAAAATGACACGAGCAACCAACCAAGAGTTCTGTGGATGGTCCAAGGCAAGGAAAGAGATCACAGCTGACCATGGCAGAAGATTTAGGACCGGGAGTCGGGCCCAGACCCTTGCCCTGGGCACAGAACTTGACTGGGGCCTGTCTGAGGTCACCATTAGGGGCAGAACCAGCTGCTGAAGTGACAGCAGCCTATTTCTCAGTGGCCCCAGCCGGGTCAGAGTTTCTAGAGGCCAGCTTGGACGTGATGGCCAAGAGAGGCTGCTTGCAGGAATGAAGTTGTTTCAATAGTAATGGAAAAAAACAAGGCCCAAAGGAACAGACCACTCCGCCAGGTCTGCAATAACCACCCTGTCCTTGGGGCTGGCCAGCTCCCAGCAATTAGAGACTCTGGGCAGAGCAGGCCTGGGACGCAGTTCCCATCCCAGCCCCATCACCCTCCCAGGATGCTGGCAGCCCACCAGCCTTCCCACCCTGCCCTGCGCCTGGTAACTGGGACAGATGAGCTCTTGTGAGTGAAGCAGCAGGAACCTGGCATCCAGCAGCATGCTGTTCCTGAGCATCTGTGACCTTCCCAGGCAAGCCCTGGCCTCAGACTCAGCTCCATCACCTAGACAGTGGAGGCATCCATTCACTGAGCTGCCACGGTACCACCGGAAGCACAGGGAGGCATGAGTCCCACGTGCCAGTGTGCACCGAGCATCCCTGATCCAAAATATCTGAATGATCTCCAAAATCCCAACGTGGCCTCCCAAGTGAACAATCCCACATGTGACCTCAGGGGTGGAGTCACAGTCAACACACAAGTGCACTAAGATTATTGTGCAAAATTGCCTTCTGATGTGTGCAAGGCTTATAAAATTTAAATGTGTTTCATGTGTGGATGCGGGTCCCATTCCCAAGCTATCTCTCTATCTGTGCAAATATTCCAAAATCTGAAAAAATATATATGAAATCTAAAGCATTCTTGTTCCAAGCCTTCCTAGTAATGGCTATTCAGCTGGTTTTCTCAGAAGCAATCACAGATCCTAAGCCACTGCCTAGTACAGCTCTCCTGCTATCCTACGCACCAACATTGAAACCCAAAGGTGATCTTGCTAGCTGTGGGCAGGTGGGTGGGCTCTGGGAGAGCAGGCAGACCCAGGTCCGACTGAAGGTGGTAACCTCAGCTCCGGGGAGCAAGGGACAGGACATTGCCACCTCCTAGCCTAACTTGACAGCAAATGGCCCATACGCCTAGCATGGTGGCTCACTCCTGCAATCCCAGTGCTCAGGAGGTGGAGGCAGAAGAAGATGCAAGGTCATCCTTGGCTACATAGCAAGTGTGGGGCAAGTCAGGGAGACATGAAACCCTGCCTTAAAAAAATAAAAAGAGGGCTGGAGAAGTGGCTTAGCAGTTAAGGCGCTTGCCTACGAAGCCAAAGGACCCAGGTTCAATTCCCCAGGACCCACGTAAGCCAGATGCACAAGAGGCACATGCATCTGGAGTTTGTTCACGGTGTCTAGAAGCCCTAGCATGCCCATTCTCTCTCTGTCTGTGTCTCTTCTATCTATCTCTGCTTGCAAATAAATAAATAAAATAAAAATTAATTAATTAATAAGAAGAAGAAATTTCGACATTCCAGCACATGACACTTCACATTCAGAGCGCCGTTCTGATTCCCCTGTCCTTGCACACTCAGGGCGGTCACCAGCACCACCAGCCCTCCCCACCACATGGGTTGCCTTCTCCTGCTCACAACCTTCATTAACTCCTCCATCCACTCCATCTGCACCCCTGTCCTGCTAGGACCTTGACTTCTACAAGGCTCTCCATGGAGGCCTGAAGGTCAGAGCTTTGGAAAGACATAGAGGGCAGGGCAAAGGGCCTAGATGTGTGGTTTGACGCTTTATGGTTGTTTTATTATCAGGCCAACCAGGCCTTGGTGGAGACTCCTGGGCCCTACAGTGGACTGTGATTGGCCATGGGGTCACCTTTCTCCAGACAGGAATAAAGACACCCAGAAAACAAGAGTGAGGTGCAAAAATAACCTCACTGTCCTGGGTCAGAGGGTAGTGAGAGATATCGCTAACACTCCCATCTCTCCTCATTAGCCTGGTCTGGAACTGCTCACAATGGGATGCCTGGCCTAGGCCAGGTCAGCCTTCTCTCACCCAGGGCTAGGCAGCTTCTGGGCTCAGGGAAGGAGGCGGAGCAGGCAGGCCCAACAGCCTGAGCTGGGCTCTGTGAAGGTTTGTCTGGTTCCAGTCTTTACCAGGACCACAGCCGAGGTCAAAATGACACGAGCAACCAACCAAGAGTTCTGTGGATGGTCCAAGGCAAGGAAAGAGATCACAGCTGACCATGGCAGAAGATTTGGGACCGGGAGTCGGGCCCAGACCCTTGCCCTGGGCACAGAACTTGACTGGGGCCTGTCTGAGGTCACCATTAGGGGCAGAACCAGCTGCTGAAGTGACAGCAGCCTATTTCTGGTGGCCCCAGCCGGGTCAGAGTTTCTAGAGGCCAGCTTGGACGTGATGGCCAAGAGAGGCTGCTTGCAGGAATGAAGTTGTTTCAATAGTAATGGAAAAAACAAGGCCCAAAGGAACAGACCACTCCGCCAGGTCTGCAATAACCACCCTGTCCTTGGGGCTGGCCAGCTCCCAGCAATTAGAGACTCTGGGCAGAGCAGGCCTGGGACGCAGTTCCCATCCCAGCCCCATCACCTCCCAGGATGCTGGCAGCCCACCAGCCTTCCCACCCTGCCCTGCGCCTGGTAACTGGGACAGATGAGCTCTTGTGAGTGAAGCAGCAGGAACCTGGCATCCAGCAGCATGCTGTTCCTGAGCATCTGTGACCTTCCCAGGCAAGCCCTGGCCTCAGACTCAGCTCCATCACCTAGACAGTGGAGGCATCCATTCACTGAGCTGCCACGGTACCACCGGAAGCACAGGAGGCATGAGTCCCACGTGCCAGTGTGCACCGAGCATCCTGATCCAAAATATCTGAATGATCTCCAAAATCCCAACGTGGCCTCCCAAGTGAACAATCCCACATGTGACCTCAGGGTGGAGTCACAGTCAACACACAAGTGCACTAAGATTATTGTGCAAAATTGCCTTCTGATGTGTGCAAAAAAAACACTTGCTCAGTCTTGCTGTTGCTCTTGCAGTGACCTTGTTGTTACTGGGACAAAACACCTGACATAAGCAGCTGAGGAAGGAGAGGGTTTGTGTGTGGCTCACAGTCTCAAGGGGACACTTCATCGAGGTGGAGAAAGCATGCCAGAGCAGGGCTGGACACCACGTCTTGACCCATCAGCTGGGAGGGAGGGAGGGAGGAGGGCGTTCTGGTGAGCACTCAGAGAGGCTGGAGGGAGGGAGGAAGGGAGGGAGGGAGGGAGCGTTCTGGTGAGCACTCAGAGAGGCTGGACTAATAAGCTTCTTAGGTCAGTACCCGACACCCCTCCTCCAGCAAGGCTCTACTTCCAAATTGCCACCCGCTGGGGCCCGACATTCCAGCACATGACACTTCACATTCAGAGCGCCGTTCCTGATTCCCCCCTGTCCTTGCACACTCAGGGCGGTCACCAGCACCACCAGCCCTCCCCCCACCACATGGGTTGCCTTCTCCTGCTCACAACCTTCATTAACTCCCTCCATCCACTCCATCTGCACCCCTGTCCTGCTAGGACCTTGACTTCTACAAGGCTCTCCATGGAGGCCTGAAGGTCAGAGCTTTGGAAAGACATAGAGGGCAGGGCAAAGGGCCTAGATGTGTGGTTTGACGCTTTATGGTTGTTTTATTATCAGGCCAACCAGGCCTTGGTGGAGACTCCTGGGCCCTACAGTGGACTGTGATTGGCCATGGGGTCACCTTTCTCCAGACAGGAATAAAGACACCCAGAAAACAAGAGTGAGGTGCAAAAATAACCTCACTGTCCTGGGTCAGAGGGTAGTGAGAGATATCGCTAACACTCCCATCTCTCCCTCATTAGCCTGGTCTGGAACTGCTCACAATGGGATGCCTGGCCTAGGCCAGGGCTTCCTTTCTCTCTACTCCAGGGCTAGGCAGCTTCTGGGCTCAGGGAAGGAGGCACGGAGCAGGCAGGCCCAACAGCCTGAGCTGGGCTCTGTGAAGGTTTGTCTGGTTCCAGTCTTTACCAGGACCACAGCCGAGGTCAAAATGACACGAGCAACCAACCAAGAGTTCTGTGGATGGTCCAAGGCAAGGAAGAGATCACAGCTGACCATGGCAGAAGATTTAGGACCGGGAGTCGGGCCCAGACCCTTGCCCTGGGCACAGAACTTGACTGGGGCCTGTCTGAGGTCACCATTAGGGGCAGAACCAGCTGCTGAAGTGACAGCAGCCTATTTCTCAGTGGCCCCAGCCGGGTCAGAGTTTCTAGAGGCCAGCTTGGACGTGATGGCCAAGAGAGGCTGCTTGCAGGAATGAAGTTGTTTCAATAGTAATGGAAAAAAACAAGGCCCAAAGGAACAGACCACTCCGCCAGGTCTGCGATAACCACCCTGTCCTTGGGGCTGGCCAGCTCCCAGCAATTAGAGACTCTGGGCAGAGCAGGCCTGGGACGCAGTTCCCATCCCAGCCCCATCACCCTCCCAGGATGCTGGCAGCCCACCAGCCTTCCCACCCTGCCCTGCGCCTGGTAACTGGGACAGATGAGCTCTTGTGAGTGAAGCAGCAGGAACCTGGCATCCAGCAGCATGCTGTTCCTGAGCATCTGTGACCTTCCCAGGCAAGCCCTGGCCTCAGACTCAGCTCCATCACCTAGACAGTGGAGGCATCCATTCACTGAGCTGCCACGGTACCACCGGAAGCACAGGAGGCATGAGTCCCACGTGCCAGTGTGCACCGAGCATCCCTGATCCAAAATATCTGAATGATCTCCAAAATCCCAACGTGGCCTCCCAAGTGAACAATCCCACATGTGACCTCAGGGGTGGAGTCACAGTCAACACACAAGTGCACTAAGATTATTGTGCAAAATTGCTTCTGATGTGTGCAAGGCTTATAAAATTTAAATGCGTTTCATGTGTGGATGCGGGTCCCATTCCCAAGCTATCTCTCTATCTGTGCAAATATTCCAAAATCTGAAAAAATATATATGAAATCTAAAGCATTCTTGTTCCAAGCCTTCCTAGTAATGGCTATTCAGCTGGTTTTCTCAGAAGCAATCACAGATCCTAAGCCACTGCCTAGTACAGCTCTCCTGCTATCCTACGCACCAACATTGAAACCCAAAGGTGATCTTGCTAGCTGTGGGCAGGTGGGTGGGCTCTGGGAGAGCAGGCAGACCCAGGTCCGACTGAAGGTGGTAACCTCAGCTCCGGGGAGCAAGGGACAGCACATTGCCACCTCCTAGCCTAACTTGACAGCAAATGGCCCATACGCCTAGCATGGTGGCTCACTCCTGCAATCCCAGTGCTCAGGAGGTGGAGGCAGAAGAAGATGCAAGGTCATCCTTGGCTACATAGCAAGTGTGGGGCAAGTCAGGGAGACATGAAACCCTACCTTAAAAAAATAAAAACAGGGCTGGAGAAGTGGCTTAGCAGTTAAGGCGCTTGCCTACAAAGCCAAAAGACCCAGGTTCAATTCCCCAGGACCCACGTAAGCCAGATGCACAAGGGGCACATGCATCTGGAGTTTGTTCACGGTGGCTAGAAGCCCTAGCATGCCCATTCTCTCTCTGTCTGTGTCTCTTCTATCTATCTCTGCTTGCAAATAAATAAATAAAATAAAAATTAATTAATTAATTAGAAGAAGAAATTTGGCTGGGCGTGGTGGCTCACGCCTTTAATCCCAGCACTTGGGAGGCAGGGGTAGGAAGATCACCAAGAGTTCAAGGCCACCCTGAGACTACATAGTGAATTCCAGGTCAGCCCGAGCTAGAGTGAGACCCTACCTCAGAAAACCAAAAGGAAGAAGAAGGAGGAGGAGGAGGAAAAGGAGAAGAAATTTATACTGGGAATCAAACTCAGGGCCTCAAGCATGCCAGGCAACACTGCAAGCCTTTGTTGTTCCCCTTGCCCAGAATGTTCTTCCTTTCCCTGAGCGTGAGCCTCACCTCACCCACGCCCTTGTCCATCTCTTGTTGATCATGCCTTCTGGAAGAGGGGACCAAGTTCACGCAGTCTGAGCTTCCATCCTGAGAGGGCCCCAAGTGCTTTCTATTGATTCTCCTGTCCCCTCCCCTCCCCGGCCCAGCTCTTGCCTGCCGTAGTCAACGTTCCGACGTCTTTGCTGTGGATCTTGGCGGTTTGGTGTCCTTGTGAAACTAGGACTTCTTGAGGGACTCTAATTCCCATGGTGCTATGGAAGAACTCACCCCTTTGTGAAAGTTCCATTCTACCGAGTAAAGTCCCAGCCCTGTCACTGTGTCCCTAGGATCCTCAGCTCCTTGCTGAGGTAGAACTTACTCAGGGATGTCCCCAACAACTGCTCTCCACCAGGGACACGAAAAAGAAGCAAGAACATGCGAACCAGGAGCGACATTTAGAGACACTCCCTACCAGAGCTCACTCGTTCCTGTCTCCCCACAGAGACACCAGGACTGCCACCCATCACGGACGCCTTGGCACTTTTCATTTGCATTTGTATGTATGTGTGTCTATATGCATGTTCATATATATGTTGGTGCACACGTATGTGTGGGTACACATACACATGTGTTCATGTGTGTGTGGAGGCCAGAGGTTGACATCCAATGTCTTCCTTAGTCACTCTACATTTTTATTTTTGGGTTTTTATTTATTTATTTGAGAGAGAGAGAGAGAGAGAGATACAGAAATAGGCAGGTAGAAAGAGAAAGAATGGGCACGCCAGGGCCTCCAGCCACTGCAAACGGACTCCAGATGCATGCGCCCCCTTGTGCATCTGGCTTACATGGGTCCTGGAGAATGGAGCCTCGAACCGAGGTCCTTAGGCTTCACAGGCAAGCGTTTAGCCGCTAAGCCATCTCTCCAGCCCTACAGTTTTATTTTTATGAAACAGGACCTCCCTCTCCCTGGACCCATAATTCACCCATTCATCTAGACTAGCTGACCAGCAAGCCCCAGGGACCCTCCTGTCTCTGCCTCACCAGCGCTAGGGAAGCAGAGACAGAAGACACCCTGGGCTTTCTGACAGCGAATCTGGCCAAATCAGTGTTCTCTAGTGAGGCTCTTTCTCAGCCTCTGGCCTACACACACACACACACACACACACGCACGCACACACACACGCACGCACACACACACGCACGCACACACACACACGCACACACACACACATACACACACACACATACATGCACGCACACACACACACACACAGTGGTGTGCTTTGTTGTATATCAACTACACCTCACCAGAGACAACTTCTTAGAAAGCTTTGTGTGACTTTGCATCACACCTGAAGTCTCAGCTTTTGCTTCCGCTGAGGCCCCGACCTCCCACCAGTTTACCTGCCTTCAGGCATTCCGGCCTCTAAACCCTCCCAATCTCCTGCTAGGCCTGGCTCAGTTGTCTTAAGGGACAATGCTTCCTGGAGCATTATGGGCCTGGCCCTTTTCACGGCTCCCTACTGCAGGCCCACCTCCCTTGTCTACACAGCAGGCCACTGTGCACTCTCTCACCTTGTCTGCCTGCCTCTAGGCATTTCCACTGCAAGGAGGCAGGGACTCCAATCTCACCCATGCCTCCCCCTCCTGCACCTGACAGGAAGACAGGCAGGGGTGGGCGGAGGCTGGGAGCCTGGGGTCAGGGAAGCCACAAGGGGGCAAAGGAAGAGCCCAGTCAGGAAGTCACTCCGACAGAGCAGAGCCAGAGCAGCCCACCCACCTCCCACGACCCTCAGTGTAGGACCACCTTCTCCATTCTCTATCTTGCCTGCCTACCTGCCATCCGACGTGGCTCAAAACTGTATGGGAGGGGCTGGAGGGATGTCTTAGCGGTTAAGGCATTTGCCTGCAAAGCTAAAGGACACAGGTTCAATTCCCCAGGACCCACGTTAGTGACATGCACAAGGGGGCAGAAGCGTCTGGAGTTTTTTTTTTTTTTTTTTTGGTTTTTCAAGGTAGGGTCTCACTCTGGTCCAGGCTGACCTGGAATTCACTCTGTAGTCTCAGGGTGGCCTCGAACTCTTGGCGATCCTCCTACCTCTGCCTCCCAAGTGCTGGGATTAAAGGCGTGCGCCACCATGCCCGGCTGTGTCTGGAGTTTGTTTGAAGTAGGTGGAGGCCCTGGCACATTGACTCTCTCCCTCTCCCTCTCTTCGCTGGCACTGGGGGGAGGATGGCTCTGGACGACCCTCAGTGACTGCAGCATGGATGGCACTGAGACTCCTTGACAGCGCATTCTGCTTAGGTCCGTGTCCCGTAAGCCGCAGTTACTGACCCTTTGCATCAGAGCCAGAAGTGGACTGGGCATGGGTCTCAGTTGGTAAAGGAGCACTAGTTTGCACGAAGCCCTGGGTCCAATCCCCAGCCCTGAATAACCTAGGCCTAGTGACACAGGCCAGTCGTCCCAATACTTGAGAGGTGGAGGCGGGAGGGTCAGAAGTTCAAGGGCGTCCTCAGCTGCATAGTGAGTTTGAGGCCAGCCTTGGCTGCATGAGATCCTGTCTCAAAAAATAAAAAAATAAAAATATATAAAAGGAAAGAATGAGCTGTGTAAGTCTTGGTGACATGAACCCTCTGTGCTTCAATAGAGAAGTTCAGTCACATACATGCGAAGTCAGCATGCAGTGATCCGTGACTCTGGGGACAGATCTGCTTCCAGACCATGCAGTTCCTGTCCAAACAAGTCCTCGAGGAAGGCAAACGTATGAAACACGACAGGCCCCACCTGCGCCTCATTCTGTCTGAGGGGCTTCCCCATTTGCTCTCGTCCCCTGCTCCCCTGTAACTGGATACAGATCTAAGACTTTGACTAGAGGTACAGAAGAGCCCGAGACCAGCTGCCCTGCTCCCCTGGGGTCCTATGTGGGGGAAGAGGTCGCAGAGGCCCAGTGAGAAATCCAGTAGGTGGTGCCTTCAGGCCTCACAGGAAGCCAGGCCTGCTTCAGTAACCCAAGACTGCCTGAGGATCTTGGACATCAGCTACCACCCACATTGGCTCCCATTTCTAACCCGACACCCACATTTCCAGCTTTAAGTTGGGCCCCTGTTGGAGCTGGTCCAACCTGGTATCTTAGCTCCTTGGCCGTAGGGATTGTTCCAGGGTTAGACATGAGACTCAAGGCAGGCCAATGAGACGTGACAAGCTGTTTGCTGAGATCCTGCGAGAACGATGCTATCTTACTCGATGCGAGCATCAAGTAGCAAAGGGTCTTGTCAGAGAAGAAAAGCCTGGTTTCAGTTGCTACTGGCAGCCATTCTGCTGCGGAGAGATCGGGCCGTAAGTTGACGCTGATACCATTGAACGTGCCAGAGGGCTTTGAGCGGTCACTGAGCTGCTTGATCTGTCCTCCCCACAGTCCCCACAGTCCACACAGCCTCTGGAGATCTGGACACCTGCGTCTCTAAGGCATCTTCAAGCACAGCTGGAGTCACGGGCTTGAAAGGACCTTGCCAGTCAGCAGCTCGGATTCTTTCCAGTCTCCTCCCGATGACTTTGCCTTCAGTCTCCTCATACTGGCAATGTGGCTGCACCAATCCTTAGCCTTCCTTTCCTCAGGTCCAAAAAGAAAGCAAGCATTTGTTCCCGAAAGTTCCCACATGAAACCCAGAACCAAGTTGGTGTTGGGGCTTCCCATCAGCCAGATGTGGATAGGTGAAACTTCCGGAGAGCACGTGGGATGAGGACGGAGGTAGGAGGGAAGCAGGTCCCCAAAGGCATCCGAGTAAGGAAAGTGGCTGATGAGTAGGCGGAGGCCACAAACTCCTCTTCCGTCCTTTTCACCAGTTCCAAGAGGGCTGCCCTGTCCAACTCCCCCACGGCCTGGGCTCTGCATGCACAGGATGACCCAATCCACACTGCGGTGGCCCTCCCCCCACTCTGCTACGGCCAGTGAGGGCCTCCCACAGTCACCCTGGAGAGCCGGCATCCCAGCCCACATCCTCTCCCCAGACCTGCATCTCGTCAACACCAGCCTTCTCCCCTTCAGCCTCTCTTCTTTCTCTGCTCAGCCTGCAGTCTCACCATTCACCTGCCCGTGTGCCTGTGTCATCCTTCTATGACCCTAAAAGGCCGAGCAAAACCTGTACCCCACATCAGCAGGGAGGGATGCTATGCAAGTAACCCGCTCGCTGAGGCTGTGCAGGGCCCACAAGAGTCGAGGAGCCGAGCCGGGCGTGGTGGCACACGCCTTTAACCCCAGCACTCGGGAGGCAGAGGTAGGAGGATCGCCGACAGTTCGAGGCCACCCTGAGACTACATAGTGAATTCCAGGTCAGCCTGGACCAGAGTGAAACCCTACCTTACAAAACCAAAAAAAAAAAAAAAAAAAAAAAAAAAGAGTCAAGGAGCCGCACTGGCAATGGACTCCCAGCAAGCCCCCAGTGCTTCCATATTCCTAGCCCACAACACGCACACACATACACACACACACACACACACACACCCAGAGGCCCCTGTGTAAGCCTAGTCCCTTCATTCTCTTCTCCAGGACCCTCAACTCAGTGCCAGCCTTTGCACTTGTGGAGAAGCTTCTAGACCTTAAAATTGTGCTCTAGGAAGGACCACACTCCTGCCTGCCCCGCTATGGGTTAACAAGATTGGCTGTCACTGAGATGTGCCCACCTCCAGACTCCGGATGAAGATAGAACTGGTATTTATGATTTCCACCCAGCGTTTCTGGAAAGGATTTAAGGTGCTTACGAGGATACACATATATAACAAGATTGCATAAATTAAATGTGGGAACAAGAAAAAAATCAGGAATGAAAAACAAGGATAGCGATGTATCAGGGAACAAAGGAGACAACCATGCAAGCAGACTCTAATGAGCTGTGCGTTTGGTATGGGTGAGCCGCGAAGGTGTCCCAGAGAAAGCCTGAGAAAGCAATCTGCTGGGAGCTTTGGGCTTGGTCACATTAAAATGCACACACAATTACCCAAGAGACCTCCCTGCAGCTACGGAAATGTCTCCCAGGGGCCTAAAGCAAGGGCTGGGAAAGGGAAGGAGTGTTGATAGGCATGCCTTCCAGGACTGTGGGCTCAGAAGCCCTGGTGGCAGGCAAATGGCAGGGGTGGTTCTGCTGCCATGCACTGGCCAGAGGCTGCCCTCCAAATGTGCTCGGGGAGCCCAGTCTGGCCTCTCCTCCTGCGTCTCCCATAGAATGGCACCCTACCCTAAGCCCAGGCCATTCCTGCTTAGTGAGATGACCAACTAGCCTCCTTTCCAGCATCCCTTGATCCAGCAAGTCCCTCCCACACTTCCCTGGGCCTGCAACTCCTCATTCTCTCATCCTTTATTATGTAAAAGTGTGTATTAAGTATTGAGCACCCACTAGGTACAGCCTGGGGATATGAAGATTATAAAGGGGAAGAGAAAGATTTCAACCAAATCTGCCTGCAGCCTCTCAACCACTAGGAGATATCAAGAGTCAAGAAATAGCCCAGCTTCTCAGAGGGGTGCCTTGAGGACTCAGGACGGTGGCATGGCTCAGAACTGTGGATAACAAAAGGCTCAAGGTTGCAGAGATCAGCAACATGGGAGCGAGTGCAGTAACATCTAAGAGAGACTGGAGGATTCCCAGAAACAGCGGAGAAGACCCTGCAGGCTGCAGTGGCTTGGGTGGGCGCGGAGATGGGACCAGGGCCACTTGAACCTTAACTGCATTGCAACCCCAGTTCTCTGTGGCCCTGGATTGCCCTGTTGACAGAACAATTCTATATTATGACATTTGTGATGGGTTTTGTGTGTATGATTACAAAGGCAATATACCCTCAATACAAAGAGAATACAAGAAAATTGGGCCCCGCTCCAGCATGTGTAATGGTTAGGGCTGTTCTCCCCTTGCTGTGCAACCAGAAAGTCTTTTTTATTAATATATGCATACTTTTATTTTTAGAAACCTGGATAGAAAAAAACTTTCTAGCCAAAATCAAGATTAGAAAACAAGAAATTGGAGGAAATATTGACAATTCATATCACTGGCAAAGAGTTAATTCCCTAATATACCAGTAAACCCCAAATGGCATAAAAAGGACATAAACTAAAATGTATGGCATATAAGCTGGGCGGGGGCAAAACTGTACTGTGTTCTGTGGTCTTTGTGGTATCCGGGAAGAAGATGGGGGTGTTGATTTAACTGCAGGCTTTGATAAATTAAGACAACATGCAGTAGTTTTAAGGTGACCATTGAAAGGCTTAAGCAACTCCAAATTCAGGACAGTGGCTTCCTGTGAGAGAGAAGCCAGGCTGTGAGTGGGCTGTGCACTGGGAGTGAGTTCCTGAGGATGGCTTGTTGGTTGTGTGAGAGTTTAACTCACCAATGTTTACTTTCCTGAACAAACACATTGTATATGCACTTCTTGGAATATGGGCTACGTGTCATCGCTTTTTAAAGGTAGGGGGCTGGGGAGATGGCTCAGCAGTTAAAGGCTCTTGTTTCCAAAGCTTGTCTGCCTGGGTTCGATTCTCCAGTACCCGCACAAAGCCAGAAGTACAAACTGGCACATGCATCTAGAGTTCATTTGCAATGGCAAGAGACTCTGGCATGTCTATATTCATATTCTCACTCTCTCTCTCCTCTAAATAAATAAATAAATAGATATATGGCTTAGCAGTTAAGACATTTGCCTGCAAAGCCCAAGGACCCAGGTTCAATTCCCAGGACCCACGTAAGCCAGATGCACAAGAGGTACATGCATCTGGAGTTCATTTGCAGTGGCTAGAGGCCCTGGTGCACCCATTCTCTCTCTATCTGTCTCTCTTCTCTCTATCTCTCTCTCTGCTCACAAATAAATAAATTTTAAAAACATATTAGCCAGGCATGGTGGCACACGTCTTTAATTCCAGAACTCAGGAGACATAGGTAGAAAGATCACTAAGAGTTTGAGACTTACATAGTGAATTCCAGGTCAGTCTGGGCTACAGTGAAACACTACCTCAAAAAACCAAAAAAGAAAAAAATTATATATATATATGTATGTATATATATTGCTATCCAACCCATTCATAGTAGGTTAACAATTTTCCAAAGATAAATCTTGAGAAGTCACTGTGTTGACAAAGGAGGAGAAACGCTCTCTCCATACATCTCTGGTGGGCTGTGTGCTATGTCCTCCATGGAAAGTACCAAGTGCTGTGGTAACTTTAACCCCTCCTCAGATATTGTCCTATAAGCATTGTCACACATGTGCAAATGCACTTCAATGAGAAGATGGGAAACCCCCAGCATTCCTTATTAAAAGACTTGCTGTAGATACCAAAATTCATGGATTCGCATATCCCTCACACAAAATTGCACAGCATTCTCACATATCTATTCATAACCTCCCAAATAAAGTTTAAATTATCTCCATATTATTTGTTACACCCAGCACAATGTAAGCACTTTGTGGATCATTATTATACCATGTTGCTTAGGAAATAGGACAAGAAAAAATATTAACATGTTCAGTACAGTTTTGACCCAAATACTTTTGGTCCAAGAAACCCACAAAAGTGAAAAGTACACAGAGGCCAACTGTAGAGATAATGCAGCCATTAAAGGACACTCTTCAGGGATTGATGTGCAACCAGTCACAGCGCATCAAGCGAAAAACTACTCACACCGCAGCATAAGCACTACACTGCCACTTGTATGACAGCAGCTAGGGGTCGTCCACGCGTGTATTTGTCTGGATAACTGTAAAATTTCTGAAATAACACGTCCCTGGAAAGCTACCTAAAAAACTAATAGCACTGGCTCTGAGATTTTTCACTGTATAGCTTTCCGAACTTTAGAGTGGAATGTAAATTTTCAAAACTACAAACAAAACTCATGACAGAATTGGGGACTTCCCTCAGCTGAGCCGTCCTTCTTTCTGCAGAGTTTTCTAGGAAGCTGTAGGAAGAGGGTCACCACAGCAAATCAGAGTGCCCTTCTCCTTTCCATCCGGGTGCATGCCTAATGATTCAGCGAGGAGGGGATGGGCCCCAAAGCTGGGGCTCGGCTGCCTTCGCTTGCCTTCAAGCAGCCTGCAGAGCAGCAGCGAAGCAAGGCAGGAGTCAGGGCCAGCGCAGCTGCTCTGACACTTCCAAAGGCAGGTGTTGGCTTAGTGTAAAAAGAGAGGGAAAGCTCACTGGTATAGGGACACGTCCATTGGCCAGGCCCCACCACGCCTGCTAGATGTGCACCACGCTGTCCACACATTAAGTTCATCTCTACAACCCAAAATCGCTGTTTTATAGTCCCCTCTTCCACTCGACAGCATGCCTGGGGCATTTTCTCACATCAGTAACTGCTATTTTAACTGCCTGAGTTTTTAATGACCAAAGTTTACTCAACCAATTCGCCAGGAAAAATAGAACTCTGACAGAATCATACAGCTAAATTTTGGTGCCCAGTCTTGATTGTGTCCATAGAAAATCTAGATCCTTCTGGTCTGAGCACACATGAACTTTGTAGCTTTTTATGCGCATCACTCCATTGCCTTGAAAAGTGTTTGACCTTGTATAGGCTGGCAAGAAGCTCAACTTTCCCACTCCCTTCTAGTGCTAGATGCCCACATGTCTTCTCTTTACCAGTGTCATAATCGCTTTAATTTGTGAGTTCAATTGAGTCTGTTTGTTTGTTTGTTTGTTTGTTTGTTTGTTTGTTTGTTTGTTTTTTCTTGAAGTAGGGTCTCACTCTAGCCCAAGCTGACCAGAAATTCACTACATAGTCTCAGGGTGGCCTCCAACTCACAGTGATTCTCCTACCTCTGCCTCCCAGGTGCTGGGATTAAAGCCGTGTGCCACCATGCCTAGCTCTTGTTTGACTTTTTAAAATTTTTTTAACAAATATTTTTATTTATTTATTTATTCGCAAGCAGAGAGGAGCATGGGTGTCCAGCATTGGCTCTCGCAGGTGTGTTCTCTGCTCACTCACATCTTGACAACTTGTGCACTGAAGGAATTGAGATCGTGGTCCCCAGAGAGGAGTGCAAACACCCCAGCAGGGTCCAGAGACCTGAAGGCCAGGCTCATGGACAGACGGGCAGGCTGCGGGTAGGGAGGAAGGTAATCAGGTGGGCTGAGGGAAGCCATTGGTGGGAGTACACATGTGGTCAGCTGAGGTGAGGCCACAAAAGGCCTCCTTAAAGGGAAGTTTTGTGTTCCAGGGGTGGGTGGAGCCCCAGTCCTCTGAAGATGCGTGCCATCATGAGTGATGGGCATGCTCACCCTCTGGGCCCACAGGAGGAGGCAGAAGGAGCTTAGGGACTGCTGGCCACTTCTCAGACGCTCAGGCCATAGTAAGGGTACCAGGCACACCCTCTGAAAGTGCCCCTAGGGGTGGTGATGCTGCTGCGAAAGCCTTTTTTCCAGCCTAGAAAGGTGCCAACGTGCTGATCAGCACCTACCCCCTTGGGCCACTTACACTTCCCAACGGGCCCCGATCTCTCCGAACATCTGAGACACTCCTGGTGTCATCCTCAAAGCGGTGGCTCCACGCGAGGGGTGACCTTGGCTCCCCTTGCTGGAGGAGATGACAAATTTCTTCTCTTCCTGCTGAAAACATAATCCATCCTTTCATGAGTCCCTGGGGACTGGCGGTGCGGCACTTGCATTATGGAAGCTTTTGTCTGGGCTCATTTCAGTTGTCTACGGGGCTGGCTCCGTTCCCACTCTTCCTTAAACCCTTCAGAGACGGTTGGAGCATTGCAGCGCCAATGGGCAAATTCAGGGATATTCCTGAAAAACATTATGCTTCTCCAGCCAATGCTGTTGTCCTGGTTTCTAGCTTAAATTTCTTAATTTAGGCATGAGTAAGTGTCTCCTGCATTCCAGGCACTGGGGTCAAGGTGACAGCATAGATCTGCCTTCATGGCATCTAGCCACATTTGTGTTGCCTGTGGCAGGAGCCCGTGGGTCCCCAAATTACACCTGTGGGTCTCAAAGGTCTTTCCATGGACTCAAAGGCTATGGATCTACTGGTCAGGTGGTGGGGGAGAAGGCAGCCTTCCTGAGAATGGGTGGAAAAAGGCATTGGGGAGGTAGTGCTGAGGTTAACTGAGGTTAGGCTACAAAAGACAAACAAAGTGAGTTTGCATCTCATTCTGAAAGCCACAAGAGACCTTGGGGAGCACTGGCCAGATAAGTGATACCTAGAATTCTAGAAGGATCTGTAGACAAACCCAGGAGGGTCCATTGTAGGAAGTAGCATTATGGTAATTCAGCATGGGAGACAAAGGGGTGTTTGGGGAAAGTGCTATGCAGGTAAAGGGAGAGTCACATGCCAAATACTTCTTGCTTATTTTTTTTCCTTTTTGATGCTGAAGCGTGAATCCAGGGTGCTGTGCATTCTAAGCACGTGCTCCACCCCTGAGCTGTAGCCTGGCCCTGCAAAATGCCTTCGCAAGAAGTAATCCAGAGGACTGACTGACTAGGTGAGCCGTAGGTGGCAGGGCCTGGAGAAGGAAGGGGCCGTGCTGCTGTGAGGCCCTGTGGATGGAGGGGCTTTGAAAGGAGAAGGGCAAAGAAGACCAAGTGGTGGTGGTTGGAAGGTGGAGGGCTCAAGGGGAGGCATGTCACGCTGGGCTCAAGAGCCTGAGGAATGTACACAACAGGAAAGACGGGGCCGTCTGTGCAGAGCGCGGGGGACTAGTACCTAACTGGCATAGGGTCCTGCTCCGAGGTCTCCCCATTGGTGGGGAGACGGTAGTTTAATACTCTCATGGGAAAAGGACGGTGAACTCCAAAAGGGCTTCTTTTAAAAAATATATTTGAAAATTATATTTTATTCATTTCTTTATTTGAGAGAGAGAAAGAGGGAGAGAGAGAATGGGCACACCAGGGCCTTCATCCACTGCAAACAAACTCCAGACACATGCGCCCACTTGTGTATCTGGCTTACGTGGGTCCTGGAGAGTCAAACTGGGATCCTTTGGCTTTGCAGGTAAACACCTTAACCGCTAAGCCATCTCTCCAGCCCCAAAAGGGCTTTTTGTTAAAAATAATTTTCACTTTTGAGTTTTTTCTTTCTTTTTTTGTTTATTTATTTATTTAAAAGCAACAGACAGAGAGAGAAAGAGGCAGATAGATAGAGAATGGGCATGCCAGGGCCTCCAGCCACTGCAAACGAACTCCAGATGCATGTGCCACTTTGTGCATCTGCTTACATGGGTCCTGGGGAATGGAGCCTCAAACCGGGGTCCTTAGGCTTCATAGGCAAGCGCTTAACTGCTAAGCCATCTCTCCAGCCCCAAAAGGGCTTTTAAGCTGGGGTCTGCTGGTGTGGGATGGGCTGAGATAAGACCCTGAGAACAGAACAGCGCAGCAGAAGCCTGAATTGTAGCACTCTGAGAGGCAAGGCCAGAACAGGGAAGGCAGGAGCAGGTCTGTAGATGGCATGCTTGACTTAGATCTTGGTTTGTATGTTTGTTTGTTTGTTTTAAGATTTTATTTATTTATTTATTTATTTATTTATTTATTTATTTATTTATTTATTTGAGACAGAGAGCGAGGGAGATAGAGAGAGAGGGTGAGAATGGGCATGCCAAGGTTTCTAACCACTGCAAACAAACTCCAGACACATGCACCACCATGTGCATCTGGCTTATGTTGGAACTGGAGAATCGAACCAGGGTCCTTAGGCTTCGCAGGCATGCACCTTAACTGCTAATCCATCTCTCCAGTCCCAGTTTGTTTGGTTTTTTGAATCTGGACTCAGGCAAAACTCCTTCCTCAGCCTCCCAGAATACATGGGACTCCAGGTACATACCATTGCACCAGCTGGCTCACATCATTTTTTAGAAAGGAAGAGAAGTTTGAGACAGGGTCTCATTATTAATATCCCAGGCTAGCCTTGAACTCAGCATCTCCAGAGCCGGGATTACAGGTGTACACTGCCTGTGAGAGATAGACACTTGATATAAAACTGTGTGGAGCAGTGTAGACAATCCCAACAGACCCACAGGGCAGATGTCCTCCCACATGTACCCAGGAAGTGAGCCAATGTTAAAAAAATTAGGAAAGCTGGGCTGGAGAGATGGCTTAGCGTTTAAGGGGCCTGCCACCTAAGCCTAAGAATGCCAGTTCCAATCTCCAGGTCCCATGTTTAGCCAGATGCAAAGTGACACAAGGGCACAATGCCACACTTGACCACAAGGGGGCGCACACATCTGGATTTCATTCACAGCAGCTGAGAGGCTGCTGGCGCACCCATCTCTGTCTTCCTCTTCCTCTTCCTCTCCCTCTCTCTCTGTCTCTCTCTCCAAAAAAAAAAAAAAAAAAAAAAAAAAAAAAAAAAAAGTTAGGAAATCTTAATAAATGATGGTGGGAATAGTGATCTTCTGAGAAAAAAAAAGATTAGCTGGATTTATACCTCACACCATACATCAGGATGATTTCTATATGAAGCAAAAATTTAAATGTATAAATGAAACTATAAAAGCAGGGTACACCTAGAGAGATGGTTCGGTGGATAAAGCACTTGCCTCAAATGTGAGGACCTGGAAATGCCAGGTGGGTGTGGAGTGCTGCCTGCAATGACAGTGCTCAGGAGGCAGAGATAGGGGCTCCCTGGGGCAAGATGCCAACTAAACTAGCTCAATCGGAAAGCCTGAGGCTCAAGTAAGAGTTATCGCTCAGTTTATAGGATGAAGAGTGATCAAGGAAGAATTCATTGTCAAGTTGTATGCACACACACATGCTCACATATGTGCATACACACACACCACATGTACAAAAACAAGTGTGGGAAGGACATGAATGAATTCTTTTATAAGTCTGAAAAAGAAAAACAGAGAGATGGCTCAGTGGGTGTGGCAGTTTGAATGGATGTCCGTTGGTAGATTCAGGAGTTTTACCCAAGTTTGTAACTTAGAGGAGATGTCACTGTGGGCAGATCCCAGGGTCTAGCCCGAAGGTCTGTCTGGGGGCTGTTGTAGTCAGGTTCGCATTGCTGGCAGAAATCACCTGACCAAGAGCAGCTTGTGGGGAAAAAATGGGTTTATTTTGGCTTACAGGCTCCAGGGGAAGCTCCATGATGGCAGGGGAAAATGATGACATTAGCAGAGGGTGGACATCACCTCCTGGCCAATATCAGGTTGCAGGAGAGTGCCAAACACTGGCAAGAGGAAACTGGCTATAACACCCTTAAGCCTGCCCCCAAGAATACATCACCTCCAGGAGGTGTTAATTCCCAAATCTCCATCAGCTGGGAACCTAGCATTCAGAGCATCTAAATTTATGGGGGACACCTGGATCAAACCACCACATTCTACCCCTGGCCCCCATAAACTGATAACCATCCATGATATAAAGTACAATCCATTCAGTCCAACTTTAAAGCCCCCATAGTTTTATCAACTCCAATGATATTCAAACATCCTTGTAATCCAAGGTCTTTTAACTGAGCTATAATAGCAAAAAAAAATCCCCCCAAAACCCATAATGGCACAGAACAAACATTCACACTGCAAAAGATGGCATTGGACAAAGCAAAGAAATCTTCAACCAATACATGATTTAGAACAACCAGGGCAAACATCAAACTCTGTAGCTCCAAGTCCAACAACTCTAGTCAGTGACAAGTCTCTAAGTCGGATAATTCTAACCAGCAACAAGTCTCTGGAGTTCCAATTCCACCCCTCCAGCTAGGCTACTCACAGTACCGGAAAACTTCATCTGGAGCCGCAGCTCCTTAGCAGCCACCTCGTGGCCCCGGCATCTCCACTGGGTCTCCACTGCAACCCTCATTCCATCCTCACAGCTCTATCGGGTCTCCATGCAGGCATCCAGCAAACCTGCTTCACACTGCCCATGGACGTTTCCAAAACACAAGACCATGTTGCAAATTCAGTGACCCTCTCTTTCCTGCATTTCTTATACTCCATAATACCAGATGGGGTACTAATTTGTTACTCCAGGGGGCAATAAAGCAGACCTTGAAGAACAGGACACTCCTTCAGCATTCAGGTCCCCTCAAAAGACTGCATTTTTTTTTTTTTTTTTTTTTGGTTTTTTAAGGTAGGGTCTCACTCTGGCCCAGGCTGACCTGGAATTAACTATGTAGTCTCAGGGTGGCCTCAAACTCATGGTGATCCTCCTACCTCTGCCTCCTGAGTGCTGGGATTAAAGGAGTGTGCCACCACGCCCGGCTCTTTTTTTTTTTTTTTTTTTTTGGTTTTTCAAGGTAAGGTCCTGGTGTGTCCACTCTCTCTTCCTCTGCCTCTGTCTCTCTCAAATAAATAAATAAACCAAATAAACAAAAACAAATTAAGCTAAAAATCATGACAATAAACTTGTCCTTTAAAAAGAAAAAAAAGAGATATGAATAAAGCAACAGAGGAAGGACACTCACTGTGTGCCTGTGTGTGCACCTGCACATACATGTGCACACACCATATACACACACATGACATACTACACATGCAAAAAAAAAAAAAAGGTTTAAGCAGCTGTGAAAGACTGATAGATCACACACACACATACACACACACGCACACACACACAACCTTCTGCAGGACAAAAGCCAGTGTAACCAAAGTCATCATCTGAGATAAAATATTTGCAACTCAGCTCCGCATCAGAGCAGTAAGTCTCTACTACATAAAAGTCTCTACTACATAGCAAGCTCTTTGAGACTAACAAGAAAAGATCAGTACTTCAGTAGGAAGGAGTAAAGAAGCACATGAGTAAACGGTGACATACAAATGGTCCTCAAACACAGAGAGTGTCCAGTTCACTCAGAAGGGACAGGTATGCAGAAGGGACAGTGCCCTATGTTAGTGAAGCTGTGTGGGGAAAGGAACCACCCCACTGGGGTGGATAGTGACTAGCAAATCCATGCATGCTTTACCTTTTCTCTACTTTTTTTTTTTGACAGATACTATCGTGTGTATCATCCTTGCAACATGCTGTTTGTAAGTGCATATGCAGTGTGGGATGGTCAAGTCACACTCATCAAGCCGCGTTAGCTCACACAGATGTCATTGCATCCACTCTCTTTGCATTTTCCCAGAATATAATATACTGTCATTAAGTACAGTCGCCTTGTGATACAGTAGATTTCTTGAATTTTCCTCCTAGCTAACTATAATTAATTCTGTATCCTTGAGCCTCTCTTAGCCTCCTACCTCTCCAGCCTGGCAGCCTCCATCCTCGTCACCCTACTTCTATGGCATCAACATTTTCAGATGCCACATAGAAGACAGATTATGCAGTATTGCCCTTTCTATGCCTGGCTTATTTCACCTAACACAATGTCCTCCAGGTCCATGTGCACCATCACCAATAACAAGAGAAGAAGTACAGTGAGGGGCACGTGTGGTAATGAGAGGAACTCAAGAGCAAAATGGAGCCGGGCATGGGGGCGCACGCCTTGAATCCCAGGACTTGGGAGGCAGAGGTAGGAGGATCGCCGAGAGTTCGAGGCCACCCTGAGACTACATAGTGAATTCTAGGTCAGCCTGGGATAGAGTGAGACCCTACCTCGCAAAACCAAAAAAAAGGAATCTATATGTGAAAATGTCAAAAAAATAATTTTAAATAATTTTAAAAGAGTTTATCCTTTTTCTACATTTGAATGATATTCCACTGTGTGTTTGTGCATTTTTTACTTGTTCATATGTTAACGGACACTCTAGTTGATCCATGTTTGGCCTATTGTGAATAGTGTTGCAGTGAACAAGGGGTGCAGAAATCTCTTCTGTATCCTGATTTTATTTCCTTTGGATAGATACCCAGGATCACTGGCGTGAATGATAGTTGTATGTATGTATGTATAGGTGTATGTATGTATGTATGTGGCAAACCTCCATACTGTGTTCTTATTATTATTGATTTACATTTCCATACATGTATCTTTTGAGCCAGCACTTTTGCTGAGGAAGGTATCGTTTACTTCTGCCTGCAGGTGTGAACGCTATAGGTTGGAGACCTAAATGAGCCACAGGAGACTTGTTTTTAAAAAAATTGGAGAACTGGGGAGATGGCTCAATGGTTAATGGTGCTTGCTCGCAAAGCTTTCCAGCCTGGCTCAATTTCCTAGCACCCACATAAAGTCAGACAAAAAAGTGATGCCTGTGCCTGGCCTTCCTTTGCAGAGGCAAAAGATCCTGGCATGCCTACATTCATGATGATAGATAGATGGATGGATAGATGATTGATTGATTGATTGATTGATAGATAGATAGATAGATAGATAATAGATAGATAGATAGATAGATGATAGATAGATAGATGATAGATAGATAGATAGATAGATAGATAGATAGATAGATAGATATGGACGGATGGATGGATAGATAGATAGATAGATGATAGATAGATAGATAGATAGATAGATAGATAGATAGATAGATAGATAGATGTGGATGGATGGATGGATGGATGGATGACAGGTAGGTAGGTAGATAGATAGATGATAGATAGATAGATAGATAGATAGATAGATAGATAGATAGATATGGATAGATAGATAGATAGATAGATAGATAGATAGATAGATAGATAGATAGATAGATAGATAGATAGATATGGACAAATGGATGGATAGATAGATGATAGATAGATAGATAGATAGATAGATAGATAGATGTGGATGGATGGATGGATGGATGAGATGATGATAGATAGATAGATAGATAGATGACAGATGGATGGATGGATGGATGGATGATAGATAGATATAGGTAGATGGATGGATAGATGATAGATAGATAGATAGATAGATAGATAGATAGACAGACAGATGTGGATGGATGGATGGATGAGATAGATAGATAGATAGATAGATAGATAGATAGATGTGGATGGATGGATGGATGGATGATGGGTGGATGGATGGATAGATGACAGGTAGGTAGGTAGATAGATAGATAGATAGATAGATAGATAGATAGATAGATAGATAGATAGATAGATATGGGTGGATGGATGGATAGATGACAGGTAGGTAGGTAGATAGATGATTGATAGATAGATGATAGATAGATGATAGATAGATAGATAGATAGATAGATAGATAGATAGATAGATAGATAATAATAACAGACACATATGGAAAGATCTGGAAAACCAGTGGCTATCTTCCCATTACCTGTCCAGATTCACCTTCCACCCTGCTTAGAGCTCTTAGAGTATCCTTGCCCTCTGACTCGGGTTAGATTCAGCCAGTGGGGTCAGGGGACAAGGATCTTTTCCCTCCCTGCTGGGCACCACTTTGTCCAGGTCTAGTAGTCCTGCTACCATCTGACTGCTAGCCCAGACCTAGAAAGATAAGAACAAGGGTTATCCCTACATCCCGCCACACCCCATAAAGACTGTCTCTAGAAAAACTCCTTGAATTGCCCAATTTGAGTGAGCCATCTGCTCGCTGCCAGGCCCTTACTGACGCAATGGCTATTTATAAAAAGACAAGGACAAGACACACTCTAGGAACCCATCTGGAAAGGTTCCCAGGGCGCCCGCCGGACCAGCAGTACGGAGTGAAACTTTTTATGTGCAGAAGGTGGAAGGAGAGGGACTTTGTGGCCACATCTGCTTGTATCTGCAGAAAGGAATGCTGGGAGGGTCCCCAGCAGGCTGATAAAGAAGGTGTTAGTCAGCACAGGAGACCAGGAGCAGGATGCATAGGTCGGCCCTTCTGTCTGAGGTGCCTTCATCCTATTTATTTGTGAAAGAGAAAGTATGAGCACAACAGGGCCTCCTGCCACCACAAAGAAGCTTGAAACATGTGCCATTTTGAGCATCTGGCCTTACATGGGTGCTGGGGAATCAAGCCCAGGCCGACAGTCATGGCAAGCAAGAGCCTTCAGCCAATACTACATCTCTCCAGCCGGAGGTTCTCCACGCTTGGTTGTCTTAGTGCCCTTGCTAAAGGACCCCAAAGGAGCTCCACCGTTCCACCATTTGTGGGCAGAGCTGAAGGCACATCTGTGAGTCAGGAAATGACCTTTACCTGCCATAGGGCACAGAAGCTGCCAGTAATCTTGGCTTCCTGCCTCCAGAACTGTGAGAACTAAGTCCCTGCTGCTTACGAGCCACTCAGACAGACTACATCACTGGGTTTCTCTTGGGCCATCAGCCCTGTGCCTGGGGGATATTGGCTTCACTCACAGGATGCAGAAAGGATTCAACAGGAGGTCCTCCAGCAAGGAGCAGGTTGAGGAAGCATGCGAAGCTCCTGAATTCCATTCCCAGGGGCTTAGACATTCCCATGGCTCTCAGCCACTGAATCTGCTACTAGTCACGAGTCTCAAAGAAAGCCAACGTTAGTTCCAATCTCTGGGAGCCAGGAAATCCCAGTTATCCCTGGATCCCTCCAGGAACTCCACAGCAAACTCCACACACATTTGCCTTCTCTCTCATGCTCCAGGGACCCGCAAGGGGCTGCGTAAGGTCTGCCCTTGGGTTGGCTCCCTGAGATCCATGAAGCCACAGGGCATGGAGACTAACCCTGGGATGAGCTAAGTCCAACTCCGCTGGGTCTACGTTACGCTGGCCTTATCTGCCTCTGTGTAGGGCTCCCAGCCTCAATGACCTTGGGGGCCTCTGGAGGGTCAAGTGCTCCAGGGCTGCCAGATAATGGCAGGTGGACTGCTTCATACAGCACCTGCTACACAGAATAACTTCATGGTGGCGAGGGATGACAGGAAGCCCGGAAGCAAAGACCAGCCACAGCAATTCTGGGATTGTCCCACTGCCTTGGCCTCTGCCCCCTACCCAACCTTCCCCACTGATGCCAGGAACTGCCAAAACACATAGACAGATGCCCTTTTTGTAAAAGCAGAGTCTTACTCTAGCCTAGGCTGACCTTGAACTCACTATGTAGTACCAGCTGGCCTCAAACTCACAGCAATCTTCCTGCCTCAAACTCCTGAGTGCTGGGATTAAAGGTGGGCACCACCACAGCCATCCCCAGCAAAGGGAGTTTTGTTTTCTTGCAGAGCTATGGATTGAATGCGGGGCCTGACACACACCAGGCGAATACGCCATCACTGAGCTGCATCCTTAGCACAAAGGGTACCTTTGGCCTTAAGTGGGGCTCCATAGTTCATAGTCTTTAAGATCATTGGTGTAGTCTTCTCCCCTCATGCATAATTTTACTTTGCACCATTGCAGTTACTTACACTCCAAAAATATGAAATGGAAAATTATGCAAACAAATACTTCATACATTTTAAATTTCATGTAGCATGATGATATGTCATGTCACCTGAGGCATTCAGCCTGGCGTGGGAATGACCTTTTGTCCAGAGTATCTGCTCTCTATAAACTACCCACCCGCTAGTCACTATTAAAGAATCACAGGTCTTGCTTCTGAGTGGCCCCTATGGTAGACGGTGTCACGGGGCTTGTGTAATTCACCTCACTTCACCTCTTCCTGGGGATCGCAGCACCTCACATCACCACAGAAAGCGTGAGTACAGTACAGTCAGATATTCTGAAGGCTGGAGTAGGCCTGAGTGGAGCAGCTTTTGGTTAGCATGCACAAGGGTCTTGTCTTCCACCCCCAGGATCAAAAAATATTTTTTTTTCAGAGACCACATTCATGTATCTTTGACTGTGATATGTTATTTTTTAATCTTTTATTTTCATTTATTTTCATTATAGAGAGAGAATGGGCACACCAGGGCTTCTAGCCACTGCAAACGAACTCCAGATGCATGTGTCACCACGTGCATCTGACTTACATGGGTCCTGGGGAATCAAACCTGGGTTCTTAGGCTTTTCAGATGAGTGCCTTAGCTGCTAAGCCATCTCTCCAGCCCTTTAACTTATTTTTTAATATTTTATTTTTATTTATTTGCAATGTGTTATTATTTTTTTTATTTTTATTTATTTATTTATTTATTTATTTTTTGGTTTTTGGCTGGGAAGATGGCCTAAATGGTCTCAGATGCAAACCTGTCAGCCTGGGTTAAGTTCCCACCACACCTGGCTTTGCAATGTGTTAAACTGACTGGATGGCTAAATGGTTAAGATGCAAACCTGTCAGCCTGGGTTCAGTTCCCAAACCACCCATGTAAGCTGGATGCAGTAAGTGGCACAAGCATCTGGCATTTGTGTACAGAGGCAAGAGAACCTGTTGCACCCATACACACATATACAAATAAATAAATATTTTTAAAAAAAAAATAGGGCTAGATCTGGGCGTGGTGGCACACGCCTTTAATCCCAGCACTTGGGAGGCAGAGGTAGGAGGATTGCCACAAGTTCGAGGCCACCCTGAGAATACAGAGTAAACTCCAGGTCAGCCTGGACTAGAGTGAGACCCTACCTCAAAAAAAAAAAAAATTAGGGCGAGAGATGGCTCAACAGTTAAGGTACTTACCTGCAAAGCCAAATGACCCAGGTTCCATTCCCCAGTACCCACATAAAGCCAGATGCACAAAGTGGTACATGCATTTGGAGTTCATTTGCAGTGGCTGGAGGCTTGGTGTGCCCATTCTTCCTATCTCTTTCTCTTTCTGTCTTTCTCTCCTGTCCTTGCAAATATATAAAAATATAAATAATTTTTTAAATATTTTATTTTTTTATTTTTATGTGTTTGTCTGAGAGCGAGAGAATGAGGCTCAGAGAGAGAGGAAGGGAGAGTGTGTCAGGGCCTCCAGCTACTGCAAACAAACTCCAGATGCATGTGCCACCTTGTGCATCTGGCTTATGTGGGTCCTGGGGAATCAAATCTGGGTCCTTTGGCATTGCAGGCAAGAGCCTTAACCACTAAGCCATCTCCCCAGTGCAATAAAAAAAATTTAATTAAGCTGGGCGTGGTGGCACACACCTTTAATCCCAGCACTTGGGAGGCAGAGGTAGGAGGATCACCTAGAGTTCGAGGCCACCCTGAGACTACATAGTGAATTCCCAGTCAGCCTGAGCTAGAGTGAAACCCTACCACAAAAAATTTTTTAAAAATTAATTAAAATAACTCTCTTAGGAGGTGGAGAGATGGCTTAATGGTTAAGGCGCTTGCTTACAAAGCCTAAAGACCCAGGTTTGATTCCCCAGAACCCATGTAAGCCAGATGCACATGGTGGTGCATGCATTTGGAGTTCATTTGCAGTAACTAGAGGCCCTTATGTGCTTATTCTCTCTCAAATAAATAAATAAATAAATGAAAATAAAATATTTTTAAATATCTGTTGTGTTTTAGTCCTAGTTCTTGTGTTACTCTTTTGCAATGCCTAATTACACTTTATCACAGGAAGGTGTGTGAGAGAAAACAGTCTGTCTAGGCTTCCCTGGAAGTCTGGACGTGTTCCCATGGATGGGCACTACTGCACTGCTCTAGTTCTGAGGTAACTGATGCCATGTGTCATTTGTCAAGTGGGAAGGTCAAGGCCTAGAGAGCCAGGCCCACTCCCCAGATGCAGTAGACATTCCTGTCGGGACCCACAGCTCTGTGCGTGGGCTTCTCTGGATCCAGTGAAGCATTTTTAGGTCTCACAGTCTCCTAGAGGTGTCTCTCAGACCAGGACTGTCCTCAGCACAGGCCCACCAGGCCCTATCCACCCTGCCTGCTGGATGGACAGGCTCTCCTGAATGCTGTGGGAGACTCCCAAACAGAGGAATGGAGAAGCTGCTCTGGCTTCCCAATGCAGAGCGATCCCTTTCTCTCTTCGCTGAGAGCTAGTGCTATGGTCTCCTGCCTCTCTCAGTGCAGGACAAGCTCCCACCCCCGCTGCAAAGCTGCAAGGTCTATGGGTAGCTTTGTCAATGGCCAGTACCTTGTTCCTCCAACGAAGCCATTCCCAGCTGGTGGGAAGGAAAGTGAGTTATGCAGGGCCCGGCGGGTGGGAGAGAGGCCCTTGCCCATAGCTTTAAACAAATCACAGCCCCAGGATGGATCCTAGGAGGTCATGAGACTGGTAGGGGCCATCAGGGATACAAAGTGCCCTGGGTAGCTCTTAACAGAGAATGTCATGGCAAGAGACCAGATCCAGGCCCCATGGAGCAGGCCAGGGCCTCAAACAAACCATGTAGGTCATCGGAAATGACCAAGGTGAGTGAGTGATTGCATGAATTCAATCCCAAGGTGCCCAGGAAGGCAGCATCACGGGACAGACAGTTGTAGTGTCACATCCAGGCAGGGCTGTGGTGCTGGCCAGGGCCCCAGGCCTGGGCAGAGCAGCTGGACCAGAAGAGAGGGAAGCACTCTGTCAACCTCACATTCACACAGCCAGACTTTATCCTCAACTCCCAGAAGCCTCTAGGCCTTAGAAGTTTCTAGGTCTCTAAGCCCAAGCCCTCTGGAAAAGGCAATCGTGCTCTATTGTTTTCTGCTTGAATTCTTGGTCCAGGGGTTTAAGGGCATTTCCGCCCTCTGTGAAAGAAATTGCTGAGATCATCTGAGACCCCATTAGAGGTGGTCACAGCACCCTACGTATGACAAGTGCCTGTCCACACGGTTGTCCACCTGGGGGGAGGGCCACTGCCTTGCCTTCTAGCTGCCTGGCACAAGCATCTATGGACACCATCCCTCCTGAACAACTTCCAGCCCTCGCTGGAAAGCCACTTGCCCTCTTACTACTTGCCTTCACAGTCTGAACCACAGACAGTGTTGACCATGGGCTTCTGAATGACAGCGCCACGGACAGGTGAAAACGGGCTCAGAAGGTTCCTCTGAAGCCCCCTGAGTGTGAGTCAGTGTGCTCTGTGAGTGTGGCCCCCGTGGTTCTGTAAATGTTCAAGAGTTGCTGTGAAACTCCCCCATCCTTCCTAGACTTCGCCCAGCTACAAACTCTCAGGACACACGTCCTGTGCTCGCTGTGCTCGACTCCAGGGTCCCCACGGCAGGAAGGGAATGCATCTCTGGGGCTGAGCTCAGAGATGGGCCTGCCGAGGGCTGTACCGGAGAGAATCTAAGAGAAGATTAGATAAGAGCAAGTCCATGGCTCTAGGAGCCAGGAGGCAGCCGAAGAGGACCAAGTATGGCTTATGAAGCCAAAGGCAACTGCGGAGTGGGAACTTCCTGCCAAGTGCAGCGGCAGGGTGATGAAGTCATATGTTGGCTTTCCCCAGGGCACCACTGGTTCCCTTCTCCAGGACCCCATCAGAAGGCATCCAGCCTTGGAAGCATCTGGGCACCAGAGACCCAGTGTCCAGGTTCTGGCCAAGCCAGCCAGAGCATACACCAGACCAATAGCTTAGGCACTAACCTCAAGACAATCTGGGCTGTGCTGACCACTTGCTGGCAAGGAGCAAGTTCTCAGTGGAATGAGAGATATGCACTATGCTGAGTTATTTCATCCACCCCAAATGTTGCGTGTGGGGGCTGGGGAAGACCGCTCCGTGGTTACATTGTTCTTCCTGTGCACACATGAGGGCCTGCGACGTCTAATGTAGATCCCAGGTAAACAGCTGATACCAGGGAATCACCATAGCTGACAAAAACACAGTGAGCTCAGGTATCAGCAAGACTGTGGCTCAAGTAAGAAAGGACCACTCCCTCCCTCTCTCTCTCTCTCTCTGTCTCTCAAAAATAAAAAAAAAATAAAAATTTACAAAAAGGGCTGGGGAGATGACATAGTGGTTTAGGGGCTTGCCTGCGAAGCCTAAGAACACATGTTCAAATCTCTGGGTCCCACATGCAGCCAGACTCAACAGTGACACAAGCATGCAATGTCACACATGCACACAAGGGGGGACACACGTCTGGAGTTCGTTCACAGCGGCTGAAAGGCCCTGGCATGTCCATTCTCTCTGTGTGTGTCTCTCTCAAAATAAAAAAAGAAAAAAAAAAAAAATCAGGGCTGGAGACATGTGCTTGCTGATAAAGCCTGACAGCCCAGGCTCAGTTCCCCAGTACCCACATAAAACCAAATGCACAGAGTCACCCATGCATTTGGAGTCTGTTTGCAGTAACAAGAAGCCCTGACAGACCCATTCTTGGTCTCTCCCTCCCTCTCTTCCTCTGCTTGCAAATAAATAAATAAAATATGTTTTTTAAAAATTGTGTGTGTTCATGTGTATACAAGCACATGTACACATGTTTGGACATGTATGTGGAGGCCAGAGGACAACCTCAGGGGTCAGGGGTTTGCAAGTTTGCAAGCAAGGGCCTTTAGTAGCTGAGCTATCGACCCAGCTCTTTCTCTTTTTTTTTTTTTGATTGTGTTGTATGTGTGTGTGTTGGTATGTGTGTGGACACACATTTGTGTGCACATGTATATGCACATGCATGTGGGGCCAGTAGTCAGTACTAAATATTATTTATTATTTATTTTTGAGAGAGAATGAGTACGCCAGGGCCTCTTGCAAACAAACTCCAGATGCACGTGTCATCTTGTGCATCTGATTTTACATGGGTATGGGGAATTGAACCTGGGCCAGCAGGCTTTGCAAGCAAGTTCCCTTAACTACTGAGCCATCTCCCCAGCGCTCTCCGTCTTATTTTCTTGAGACAGGGTTTCTCACTGAAACTAGAGCTCACCAATTACACTAGACTAGCTGGCCGGCAAGCCCTGGAGGAGACCACCTGTCTCCATCCCTCAACACCAGAATTACAAGCACAAGCCCGTGCCTGGCTTCTGCATGGATTCTGAGGATCTGAACTCAGGTTCCAGCCTCCAGGCGCTGAGAGAGGCTCTCGGCTGACAGCCGGCAGGAAGCAGAGCCCTCATTGCTCCAACCACAGAGAAGGAGTTCTGTCAAAAACCTAAGTGGGCTCCGGATGAGACACAGCCTCAGTGACCTTCACAAAAACCTTGTGACACCTTGGCTAAGGTCCTGCAATTCCATCTACTAAGGAGGCTGAGGCAGGAGGATCACTTAAGCCCAGGAATTTGAGATCAGTCTGTGCAACCGAATGAGACTGCATCATAAAGGGGGTTGCTGGAGAAATGGCTCAGTGGTTAAAGGTACTTGCTTGCGCCAGGCGTGGTGGCACACCCCTTTAATCCCAGCACTTGGGAGGCAAAGGTAGGAGGATCGCCATGAGTTCAAGGCCACCCTGAGACTACATAGTGAATTCCAGGTCAGCCTGAGCTAGATGAGACCCTACCTCGAAAAACCAAAAAACCAAAAAAAAAAAAAAAAAAAAAAAAAAAAGGTACTTGCTTGCAAAGTCTAACAGCCCAGGTGCTCACATAAAGTCACAGGCATAAAGTGGAACATGTGTCTGTAGTTTGTTTCCAGTGGCAAGAGGCCATTGCACACCCAATATCTCTGTCTCTCTCTCCCCTCTCTCTCTTTCCTCTCTCTCTCTTTTTCCCTCTCTTTCTCTCTTTCTCTGTGCTTGCAAATAAATAATAAATGTTTATTTTTTATTTTTATATTTTTTATTTTATTATTGGGGGGGTTCAAGGTAGGGTCTCACTCTGGCCCAGGCTGACCTGGAATTAACTATGTAGTCTCAGGGTGGCCTTGAACTCACGGCGATCCTCCTACCTCTGCCTCCCGAGTGCTGGGATTAAAGGCGTGCGCCACGACGCCCGGCTGGCTTGTTTTTATATTTTTTATTTTTTATTGACAACTCCCATAATTATAGACAATAAACCATGATAATTCCCTCCTCCACCATTTTCCCCTTTGCAACTCCATCCCCTCCCCCTCTCAATCAGTCTCTCTTTTATTTTGATTTCATCATCTTTCCCTCCTATTATGAGGGTCTTGTGTAGGTAGTGTCAGGCACTGTGAGGTCATGGATATCCAGGCCATTTTGTGTCTGGAAGAGTACATTGTAAGTGTCCTACCCTTCCTTTGGCTCTTACATTCTTTCTGCCACCTCTTCTGCAATGGACCCTGAGCCTTGGAAGGTGTGTTAGAGATGTTTCAGTGCTGAGCACTCCTCTGTCCCTTCTTCTCAGCACTATGGTGATTTTTTGAGTCATCCCAAGGTCACTGCCACTTGAAAAGAGAAGCTTCTCTAACCAAAAGTGAGAGTAGCATTAATATATGGGTGTGAACATTAAGAGAAATGTTTACTGGGCAGTTTGATGAGAATAATATATACATTTAACCAGACACCAGCAGACAGCACACCCCTAGGGCTCATGACTACCTCTTCATGGGTTTTCAGTATCACGCATGTATTCCCTCCCATGGAGCAGACCTCCAGTCCAATTAGAGGGCAGTTGGTTTCCCCCCTAAACAGACATGCCACTATTGCACCCATTGGCTCAATTGGCCTGACTGGCCAACTTTAAGGCTTGCAGTGTCCACTGTTGTTTATCTCCACTGATGGTCTCTCTCTCCCCCATAGAACTGCATGCAGCGCAGCAGCTTTTTCCAGCTGTCAGCTGGTCCACATAAAGGAGGTTTTCAGCTCAGCTCCAACAGGATTTCTCAGTGACCTTGCAGCCCAAGTATGTGGAGTCTTCAGCAATAAAATTTAATTTTTGAAAAAAGGGCTGGAAGCAACAGCCAACCGGGCTCTCGGCCGGGAAAGGAAAATACGGGCCATTGTGGGAGCCGGTGGTGTTGTGGGAGGGAGCGGCCGCCATTCCCTGCTTCTTAACCTTCCCGGTCCAAGCATTTGTGACCGAGGAGGAGGGAGTCCGCACAGTTGAAATCTTCCTGCCAGGATGCCTATGGGTGTGCCAATTAAAGTCCTGCACGAGGCTGAGGGCCACATAGTGACATTCGAGACGAACATCGGAGAGATATAGCGGGGGAAGCTCATGGAAGCGAGGACAACATGAACTGCCAGACGGGCAACATCACAGTCACGTACAGAGACGGCCGCGTGGCACAGCTGGAGCAAGTGTACATCCGTGGCAGCAAGATCCGCTTTCTGATTTGACCTGACGTGTTGAAAAATGAGCCCATGTTAAAAAAGCATGAAAAATAAAAACCAAGGCTCGGGAGCTGCTATCCTGAAGGCCCAAGTGGCCGCCAGAGGAAGAGGACGTGGAAACATCTTCCAGAAATGGAGATAATTTTCCCTTCTCCTTTTAGATGATCTTAGTTTGTCGGGGTGGGTGGGTAACTGTGTGTGTCCTAGATTTTCTTTTGACATTTCTCAAAGAAACTGTTAATCTAAATAAATCTTTTTGTTTTTTAAAGGGTTGGAGAGATAGCTTGATTGGTAAAGTGCTTTCCTCATAAGTGTGAGGATTTGAGTTCAATCCCCAATGTTAAAAAAAAAAGGACTGAGAAGAAGATGGTTCTGTGTTTAAAGGTGCTCATTTGCAAAGCATGTCTGCCCAGTGTCCATTCCCCAGCACCCACATAAAGCCAGATGCACAAAGTGAGCATGTGTCTGGAGTTCCTTTGCAGTGGCAGGAGGCCCTGGCATACCCATATTCTCTCTCTCTCTCTCTCTCTAGTAAATGAGGTCTGGGGCTCTCTAGTCTTGCCTAATTAGTGAGTTCCTACACAAGACCTGCATAATAGGAGAGACCCTGACTGCAAAGAGGCAGATGGTATAAGGAACAACACCCCAGATTGCCCTCACATACACCCACACATGTTCATGTGCACCTGCATGCACGCACCCCCCCACCCACACACATAAACATCATACATACATACATACCAAAAAACTCACTCCTGCAGTGGCTGACTTCTGACCCACTCCCCTGTGAGCTAATGAGCAGTTATTCTGTGTTTACACATTTATGACAAGTTTTTACACAGAACCTTGGCGGGTGTGATAAAGATGTCCCACTTAGTGCTGAACATCCCACTGTCACTTTTTCTCAGCACTTCCATGAAATTTGAGTCACCTCGGTGGTCACCACCATCTGAAAAGAGAAGTTTCCCTAACCAAAGTGAGAGTAGCAGTAATAAATAGGCTGGTGTAAACATAAGTATTTATAAGTATTTGGTGGGCATAATCTATCCATTAGCCAGACAAAGCAGTAGTTTCCCTCTAGGGCTTATGACCTCCCAGCCATAGGCTTTGGGTGAGGTTTGCAGTACAGTGCCAGGCATGGATTCCCTCCTTTGGTTCTCCTTTTTTTTTGTGAACATTAAGAGAAATGTTTACTGGGCAGTTTGATGAGAATAATATATACATTTAACCAGACACCAGCAGACAGCACACCCCTAGGGCTCATGACTACCTCTTCATGGGTTTTCAGTATCACGCATGTATTCCCTCCCATGGAGCAGACCTCCAGTCCAATTAGAGGGCAGTTGGTTTCCCCCCTAAACAGACATGCCACTATTGCACCCATTGGCTCAATTGGCCTGACTGGCCAACTTTAAGGCTTGCAGTGTCCACTGTTGTTTATCTCCACTGATGGTCTCTCTCCCCCATAGAACTGCATGCAGCGCAGCAGCTTTTCCAGCTGTCAGCTGGTCCACATAAAGGAGGTTTTCAGCTCAGCTCCAACAGGATTTCTCAGTGACCTTGCAGCCCAAGTATGTGGAGTCTTCAGCAATAAAATTTAATTTTTGAAAAAAGGGCTGGAAGCAACAGCCAACCGGGCTCTCGGCCGGGAAAGGAAAATACGGCCATTGTGGGAGCCGGTGGTGTTGTGGGAGGAGCGGCCGCCATTCCCTGCTTCTAACCTTCCCGGTCCAAGCATTTGTGACCGAGGAGGAGGGAGTCCGCACAGTTGAAATCTTCCTGCCAGGATGCCTATGGGTGTGCCAATTAAAGTCCTGCACGAGGCTGAGGGCCACATAGTGACATTCGAGACGAACATCGGAGAGATATAGCGGGGGAAGCTCATGGAAGCGAGGACAACATGAACTGCCAGACGGGCAACATCACAGTCACGTACAGAGACGGCCGCGTGGCACAGCTGGAGCAAGTGTACATCCGTGGCAGCAAGATCCGCTTTCTGATTTGACCTGACGTGTTGAAAAATGAGCCCATGTTAAAAAAGCATGAAAAATAAAAACCAAGGCTCGGGAGCTGCTATCCTGAAGGCCCAAGTGGCCGCCAGAGGAAGAGGACGTGGAAACATCTTCCAGAAATGGAGATAATTTTCCCTTCTCCTTTTAGATGATCTTAGTTTGTCGGGGTGGGTGGGTAACTGTGTGTGTCCTAGATTTTCTTTTGACATTTCTCAAAGAAACTGTTAATCTAAATAAATCTTTTTGTTTTTTTTAAAGGGTTGGAGAGATAGCTTGATTGGTAAAGTGCTTTCCTCATAAGTGTGAGGATTTGAGTTCAATCCCCAATGTTAAAAAAAAAAGGACTGAGAAGAAGATGGTTCTGTGTTTAAAGGTGCTCATTTGCAAAGCATGTCTGCCCAGTGTCCATTCCCCAGCACCCACATAAAGCCAGATGCACAAAGTGAGCATGTGTCTGGAGTTCCTTTGCAGTGGCAGGAGGCCCTGGCATACCCATATTCTCTCTCTCTCTCTCTCTCTCTCTAGTAAATGAGGTCTGGGGCTCTCTAGTCTTGCCTAATTAGTGAGTTCCTACACAAGACCTGCATAATAGGAGAGACCCTGACTGCAAAGAGGCAGATGGTATAAGGAACAACACCCCAGATTGCCCTCACATACACCCACACATGTTCATGTGCACCTGCATGCACGCACCCCCCCACCCACACACATAAACATCATACATACATACATACCAAAAAACTCACTCCTGCAGTGGCTGACTTCTGACCCACTCCCCTGTGAGCTAATGAGCAGTTATTCTGTGTTTACACATTTATGACAAGTTTTTACACAGAACCTTGGGGGTGTGATAAAGATGTCCCACTTAGTGCTGAACATCCCACTGTCACTTTTTTCTCAGCACTTCCATGAAATTTGAGTCACCTCGGTGGTCACCACCATCTGAAAAGAGAAGTTTCCCTAACCAAAGTGAGAGTAGCAGTAATAAATAGGCTGGTGTAAACATAAGTATTTATAAGTATTTGGTGGGCATAATCTATCCATTAGCCAGACAAAGCAGTAGTTTCCCTCTAGGGCTATGACCTCCCAGCCATAGGCTTTGGGTGAGGTTTGCAGTACAGTGCCAGGCATGGATTCCCTCCTTTGGTTCTCCTTTTTTTTTTTTTTTTTTTTTTGAGGTAGGGTCTCACTCTAGCCCAGGCTGACCTGGAATTCACTATGTAGTCTCAGGATGGCCTTGAACTCATGGTGATCCTCCTACCTCTGCCCCTCAAGTGCTGGGATTAAAGGTGTGCGCCATGCTCACCTAGTTCTCCTTTTAAATTTTTTTTATTGAGAACTTCCATAATTGTAGACAATATCCCATGATACTTCCCTCCCTTCCCCCACTTTCCCCTTTGAAACGCCTCTATCATATCCCCTCCCCTTCTCAATCAGTCTCTTTTATTTTGATGTCATCATCTTTTCCTCCTATTATGATGGTCTTGTGTAGGTAGTGTCAGGCACTGTGAGGTCATGGATATCCAGGCCACTTTGTGTCTGGAGGAGCACGTTGTAAGGAGTCCTACCCTTCCTTTGGCTCTTACATTCTTTCCACCACCTCTTCTGCAATGTACCCTGAGCCTTGGAAGGTGTGATAGAGATGTTTCAGTGCTGGACACTCCTCTGTCCCTTCTTCTCAGCACCATGGTGCCTTCTGAGTCATCCCAAGGTCACCACCATCTGAAAAGAGAAACTTCTCTAACCAAAAGTGAGAGTCGCATTAATATATGGGTATAAACATTAAGAGAAATGCTTACTGGGCAGTTTGGTGAGCATAGTATATACATTTAGCCAGACACCAGCAGATGTTACACCCCTAGGGCTCATGACTACCCCTGTTGTAGGTTTTCAGTATCAGGGATGTATTCCCTCCCATGGAGCGGTCCTCCAGTCCAATTAGAGAGTGGTTGGTTTCCTCATGCTAGATATACCACTATTGCACCCATTGGCTCATTTGTCCTGGCTGGCCAAGTTTAAGGCTTGCAGTGTTCACTGTTGAGTATCTTCACTGGTGTTTTCTCTCTCCCATTGAACTGCATGCAGCGTAGCTTTTTCCAGCTTTCTGTCAGCTGGTCCACATGGAGGAAGCTTTCAGCTCAGCTCCAGCAGGATTTCTCAGTGACCTTGCAGCCCTAGTATGTGGAGTCTTCAGCAACAGGGATATGTGTCTATGTATGTGTATATGTGTGTACACACATATATATATATGTATATATATTATATACATTATATATATTTATATATATATATATAATGTATTTTGATTATATTCATCCACCATTACTCTCTTACACCCCCCACTCCCACTAAAACCCTTCTTCCTAACTTCCCCTTACTATTTTCATGGGATTTGTGTGTGTGTGTGTGTGTGTGTGTTTGGCCCACTGAGTTAATTTGGGGTTGCTTTCATAAGCACAGGATGGAGCATGGGCAAGCTTCCAATGCCTACATCACTGAGGACTATGGCTCCCCTCCCCCAGCAACCATTAACTGCCAATAGCTCCCCTGAAAAGAGCTGGCTCTCGTGACTATCTCCCCTGTCCATGAGGAAAGGCTGACAGGCTCAGTCTGGTGCAGGAAACCACAGCAGCTGGAAGTTGATGTGGGTAATGACTGCATCCCATTCAGAAGACAGCCCAAGGCACTCCGTGTGGCAGAAGGACTGAGAGCAAGACAGAGCTGACCTGACCCTTGAGAAGCACAACCCCACCTGTGAGGGTGGGGCCCTCCTGCCCAACTCATCTCTAAAGGGCCTACTTTTTTTTAAAACTTTTCATTGACAACTTCCATACATATAGACACTAAACCATGATTAAAGGTCCCCCATCTTTGTTTTGTTTTGTTTTGTTTTTTTGTTTTGTTGAGGTAGGGTCTCACTCTGGCCCAGACTGACCTGGAATGCACTATGGAGTCTCAGGGTGGCCCCGAACTCACAGCGATCTTCCTACCTCTGCCTCCCTAGCGCTGGGTTTAAGGTCCCCCATATTAATCCCTTTGCAGAGCTGTTAAATTGAAGCATGAGTCTAAGAGGAAACCTGCCCTGAAACCACAGCACCAGACAAGCTTTTCCCAAAAGAAAGAAGTAGGTGGCTCCAGAAGGGCAGAGACAGGAGAGTGTTATGGTGGGGAGTCACCCCAGGCTCTGGGGTGAAGGGGTGGCCTGGGCAGGAGACAGCAGAATCCGGAGCTCAGGAAGCTCTCGGTGCCAAGGGTGCTGAGGGTGGAGTTGGAGCTCTAGCCACCTTGTGATACACTAGGACCATCACCCAGACCCTGAACACTCCAAAGAGAAGGGGGGGGCAGTCTCTGCCCAGCAGCCGTGACGACAATTCCAAACAAGCACACAGCCAATGCCACCCGCCTCCTGTTATTAGGTTATTCCCGGGAAGTTAGGCAAGAGGCCTGAATAATTCATGCAGGGGATAAACTTTAATCGAATCATCTCTGTCTGCTAAGTGAACTTTGACACAAGGATCAGAGCAAACCCAGAAAGCCAGACAGGGGCCTGGAGTGAGAAGCTGGGGGCAGGAGAACACACTGGCATGTGAGAGAAAGGACACAGCAAAATCCCAGACTGTGGTTGCTATGGGGTGTCTGGGCCCACTGAGTCCTTAGCAGCTGAGGCTGGGCCTGGGGCATTGGGAGGTACCTAACCATGTCAGGCCTCAGCCATCTTGTTTGTAAAACAGGACTGAAAAGTAAGCTTCCCTGAGCATTCAGTGGAATAAACCCCTTATCCACAGGGTGGGGAGCATGTCCCAAGACCCCAGTGAGGGTCTGAAACCACCCCATAAGTGCTGTATTTTTTCTTATACATATATGATTGTGTGACTTTTGTAGAGACATGAACAACCATCTCTTCACCCCACACGGAGCAAAGATGACAGGCCAGAGCAATGATCTCACCCAGGCCTAGCTTGTGAACCAAGATGCCCGGGTTTCTTACCGTAGCCTGTGAGCTACAGCTGTGAGCTGCAGCGCTGAGAAGCCCCTCCCCCCAGCACGGGTGACAACTCCAAAAGCCTCATCCCAAGCTCCAGAGAGTCAGCTGCTCCTGGCAATTGTTTCCTGGGTCTACAGCCTTGAAGAAGGGCTTTGTGAGGCTCAGGAGCTTCCTGCGTCTTGAAAGCCTAGCTCCTCCCTCCTGGAGAGAATGCTTCAATTTAGAGGAAAGATCTACTGAACGCATAGCATAAACATTCGCCTGGTCACCTACAGGAAGAACAGTTCACTTTCTCTTTGGCCAACCAGCATTATTCCCGCTGTGCTTTGGGGCCATTGTTAAGCACTTTACCTACCTTCTCGTTGCTGACAAAACCCCTGACGGAAAGCATTTGGTGGGAGGTAAGGGTTTATTTTGGCTTGTAGTCTCAAGGGGAAGCTTCATGATGGCAGGGGAAAGATGGTAGCGCACGGGCTGGACATCACCTCTGCCACAGCAGGTGGAAAACAGCAGCAGGAGAATTCTAACGAGGAGCTGGCTCCACCTCCCCTTAGCCCAGCCCCACTAACACACCTCCTCCAGCAAGTCTCCACCTCCCAAATTGCTATCAGCTGGGGACCAAGCATTCAGAACACACAAGTTTATGAGGACACCTGACAGTCAAACCACCATATTAAGTAAAATGAGAGTTGCTGGAATACAGACACTGCAGTACCATGGCAGCTGATCACATGACTGAGTGACCAAAGGGCAGGTGGCATATTCAGCGCGGATACACTGGACAAAGGGAAGCTTCCTGTCCTGAACTGGATGAAACCAGGGCTGGAGAAATGGCTCAGCCATTAAAAGTGCTTGTCTGCCAAGCCCAACAGTCCAGGTTTGGTTCCATAGTACCCACGTAAAGCCAGACACACAAAGTGGTCATGTGTCTGGAGTTCATTTACAGCAGTAGGAGGCCATGGCACACTCATACACACTCCACCTATCTATCGCCCTCAAATAAGTAAATAAATCAAATAAGTAAATAAATAAAATATTTTTTTAATTTTTTTATTATTTTTTATTTATTTTTGGAGAGAGAGAGACAGAGAGAGAGAGAGGGAGAGGGAGACAGAGATGGGCGTGCCAGCAGTCTCTCAGCTGCTGAGAACGAAATCCAGATGTGTGCGCCCCCTTGTGGTCAAGTGTGGCATTGCGCCCTTGCGTCACTTTGCATCTGGCTAAACGTGGGACTTGGAGATTGGAACCGCTGGAGATTAGAACCAGCGTTCTTAGGCTTAGCAGGCAGGTGCCTTAGCCACTAAGCCATCTCTCCAGTCCATAAATAAAATATTTTTAAGAAAGAAATTAGGAGCCAGGCAACTCCCATTGTAGGCCATTGAGTCAGGTCACAAGCTCTCAAGAAGAGGTGAACATGGATATGCCCTGATGATGCCATCTGACCCCCGCTTTGCCTATGGTTCTCCCCACATCCGGATCCTTCAGCTTCCTTAGGAGGCCCCCTTGAGCCTCTCCCCTCTCACCTTACCGCTTCACCAGTCAAAGACCCCAGATGTGCTTTAGTAGACCTATCACATCTGACCTTCCTAAGTCTAATTTCCATGAGTCATCACTCGAACTCTTTCCAAACCTATAAAAGTTGCTGGAGTCCCTAGCGTTGGTGACAACTCTTCTTGAGTCCCCCTCTCCCCCTTTACAGGGAGCTTTGTTCTGTCTCTTTCTAGGAAACCTTGCTTACATAACCTTCACACGCCCTCCTTCTCTCCTCGTGCGCTGCAACTGTGAGACAATGAACTCAAGAGTCACTGAGTTTTAGTGACTGCTGAGCGCCCAGCACTCTAACCCCCAAGCTAAGCCCATTCAGAGCTGAGAAAGGTTCCATCTCTCTCAAAACCCCAACAGGATGACATGAGACCTTATCATGCTACTTAGAACAGCACACGATCTAAAATTTATGCATCATTTCTGGAATTTTCCATTTAGCATTTTTGGACCACAATTGGCCATGGTGAGCTGAAATAGCACAAGACGAAGCCACAGATGGGGGGGGGGGCTACTGTGAAGGAAGGTTTTTTTTGTTTTTTTTTAAATCATGGGATTTTTTTTTAAATATTTTATTATTTATTTATTTATTTGAGAGAGAGAGATACAGAAATAGGCAGGTAGAGAGAGAGAGACAGAGAGAGAGAGAGAATGGGCGCGCCAGGGCCTCCAGCCACTGCAAACGAACTCCAGATGCATGCACCCCTTTGTGCACCTGGCTTACGTGGGTCCTGGAGAATCGAGCCTCGAACCGGGGTCCTTAGGCTTCATAGGCAAGCGTTTAACCGCTAAGCCATCTCTCCAGCCCAGAAGGAAGGTTTTTGTGCTGGCACGGGGAAGACCCAGGCTATAGGGTGGTGGGTGTGTCGATACCATTCCACCCTTGATGAGAAGCATGTGGTCGCTGGAATGAAGACATGCTTCTCACATCCCAGATTTCCCTGCCTGAAGCGTGCCTGTGTGCTTGCTAACTGCGCGGTGCAGAAACCTATCTTCTCATTTAGAAATGTAAGGGACCGCAGCTTAGTATTTTCTCCACACATGTCCCTACAGTGCTGTCACTTTTGAAGGGGCATGTGGTAGGTAAACAAGCATGCCTAGCACGGTGAACTTGGTGGTGGTGGCCCATAGCCCCTACCTGATCAGGAGCACCCTCAGTCCCCTACACCCCCCTTGGGTTTGAAATAACAGGACAGCCAGCCTTGCCATTCCACCCAGCCAAGAGTTCCCGACCAGGCCTGTCATGTGTACTGTCATTGTGGACCGGGAGTGGTGGCTTCTGTAATGTAATGTAATGTAATGTAATGTAATGTAATGTAATGTAATGTAATGTAATGGCCTCCACCACCCACCCATCACTAGTCTGCAGCCATTCTACAAGACACTTGTCCCCACTGCAAGGGCAGACATTCCACTCAGGTCCCACAAGGATCTGCAGGTACAGACTGTGGTGCTACAGGACGAGTAAGCTCCCAGGTCCACCTCTGAGCCTAAGCCAGAGTCCATGGTAATGCCTCCACAGGACAGGCCACCCAGCGCCACTGCAGAGAGCTCGGAGAGGAATCTCGAGTGGGGCACTCAGGTTCCTCATGTCAGCCCTGCTCAGAGCTGGCAAGACAGTCTCCGTCTCTTTATCTATCATCTATCTATCATCTATCTATCATCTATCTATCTATCTTTCTCTCCCCCAGCTTCTATGGTCCACAGCATCAAAACAAAGGAAGTGAACTGGTTTCATGGTTATTCTAAATGACCAAAATAGGCTCCATCATGCCCCCAAAATGCATATTCTGAAGGTCTAGCTCCCAGGGCCTCCCAAAGTGTTTTTAGGGATGCTTTTGAGAGGTAATTAAGGTAGAATGGTATCAAATAGATGAGTCACGATTCAGGAGTCCTGGCGCCTCCCTAGAAGAGGAGGTTAAAGCAGGCATAGCGACATAAGCCTGTGATCCCAGCACGCGGGAGGCGGACGCAAAAGGAGCAGAATTCAAGGTCATCTGTGGCTGCACCGCGGGCTTGAGACCAACCTGGCCTATAAGATTCTGTCTCACAAGCGAGGGAGCTGGAGAGATGCTCGGTGGGTAAAGCGCTTATCTCACAGCTGGGAGGACCTGAGTCTGATCCCAGAAGCCATGGCAAATGCAGGGTAGGGTGGCGCACATCTGTAATCCCAGCTCTGGGGAGGCGGAACCAGGCACAGAGATCTGTCCGCCAGTCCAGCCTGACTGATGGGCTCCAGGCCAGTGAGAGACTCTGTCCCCAAAGAGGGGTGATGCACCTGAAGATGACTCCCAAGGTTGTCCTTGAGCCTCCACATGCTCACACACACAGGTATGCCTACACACATACAAACATGCACACACACACTTCACATACACACATGCAAAAAAAGAGGAAATTGGACCACGGTCACCATATGAAAACAGGGAGAAGACAGCCATGTATAAGCCAAGGAGAAGGAAGAGGCCTTGGAAAGAATCTGCCCTGCTGAAACTTTGATCGTGGCCTTCCAGCCCCGGGGACCGTGAGATGAACACCCAGGTTTAAATGCACCCAGGCTCTGGTGCTCTGTCACGGAGGTGCAGTCACTCGGAAAGTCTGTGTGACGACTTCTCCTACAGACGTGGTGTGGGCCCTCAGTGTCTGAGGCTGTCTTCTAGACACCGGGGTTCCAGTGGCAAGCACAACGTACGAGCATGCTCAAGCCCTCTCTACATTTCCAGGATCGTCCAAGAAGATGTGTGTGGGTTCTGCTTATGGAGGACCCGCCATGCTCAGAGCATTGAGTGGGAAGGAGACTTGGTCTTGTAGATTTTCTTAGCTCTGCTGAGGGGTGGGATCCCACCTTCCATGACACACAGGGTCAAGTGTTCTCAGTCCTCAGATGGGCCTGTGGGGAACCACCTGATGTTGTCCCCTCCACAAAGCCTGTGAGTGGCCCGCCAAGTCTTCCAGGCATCTGGCCCTCATGGCTCCCTATCGCACCCTACAGGGCTCAGCTCAGTAAAGGGCAGGCATTCTTCTTCTTGACATTTTCCAGATAAGTACATGGAATTTAGGGTTGACCTTTAGCTGATGTCTGGGAGGAAGCATCTGTCACCAATACGAAGCCTTCCAGTGCTCCAGGTGTCTATTCTGTGACCCCTGTAAGAGCATAACGGGTCCTCACGGGTACCCACTGTAGCCTTAAAGGTGCCATCACCTCCCCACATTGCCATGCTCGGGAGCAAGCTTACATCACACTAACCTTACCAGAATCATACCATTGGTATAGCAGCCCAACTGGCTACGCAGAGCTCTTGACTTGGGAAATAGGGTTGTGGGTCATTTCTCCAGTCCCCAGTGTCAGGCAAACACACAGAGGGGCTAAGAACCACCTAGAAGGAAAAGCAGAGAGCATCCAGGAAGAGGGTGTTTGGGCTGGCACAAAGAGGAGTGGCACCTACCTGAGAACCCACTCCACCCCCTCCCTGGCTCAGGTTCCTCAAACCACATGCTTCATGGACAGCTGACCAAAGTGGAGGTGGTAAAAGCACGAAAGGAGCTGGAGTGGAGGAGTGGCTTTTCAGAGTGCAGCCCACAGTCCGCAGTCCAGACAGGGCTCTGGAAAAGAGGGAGGCAGGGTGCTGAGACATTTACTGGTGCCAGGTAGACAGTCTGTGTTGTTGCCCTGGGGCCTGCAAACTCTGAGCAGATGTGTTTGTAGGCCCTTGTTTATGTAAATGATTTGGGACACCTAAAATCAGCATGTTGGTTCAACATCACAGTCCCTCAAAAGGAAGACTACATCAGCTAGCAGGAGCCTTGTGTCCCTTTAGCCATCTTCCTAGAAGCCAGGCCCAGTCACAGAGTCTGCAGAATAACCACTGGCCCAAGTCCCAGAATTCCTTGAGGCACATGATCAACCTCACACTCGGGATACAGGGTCAGAATGACAGTATGTAGCAGGAAGAAGCAGAGTCTACCGGGATGTTCACGCAAATTTGGGGAGCCCCACCTCCAGGGAACTTGGAAAATCTTGAAAAAGGAACTCCAAACTATGGAAGGACCCCAGAGCAGTCCAATCTGCAAGACCTAAAGCAGTATTGACATGGAGAGCCTAGCCTAGGTTATAGGACTCAGGACATGTCCTTCCGCGCCAGAACTTGGCCTGAAATAGTTACAAGAAGCAGAGGACAGAAATAAAGACTGGGCCCAGTGTGGCCAGAAAAGGGAAGAAGGTAGCTCCTTCCACCCAGGGCAGAGGTGCAGGCATCACCCCACCAAGCCAAGATGAGAGCCACCCCTAACAACCTCTGGGTCCTCGCAGGCTTCTCTCCCGGAATCTCAGATCAGAAATGCAAGATTTTCTGTGCAGATCCGCGGACCAGACGGCCTTCATCTCTCACTGTCAATAAATCGGGCGTCTCCAGGGCAATGACTTTTACTTGGTAAATACTACGCAGCAAGAGAGACAGCAGTGGGCCCCAGTCTAGGGAGCTGCAGCCAGCACTCTGCCACCTATTGATCTCGCGTCCCTCCCTCCCTCCCCGGTGTGCACGCATGCTGCTGCAGAGAAGAGCAGACAGTCACCTCTGACCTTGCCCCACCGCCTTCAGGAACAGGAGAAGCATTCCTGGCTGCTTCCCAGCTCCGAGGTGGTCTCACAAGGGAGAGAGCCAGACCCCTCAGACGTCATCTATGTAAGACAGTGACAGCTGGTGCAAACACTCACCTGAACATGTGGAGCAAGCTACACAGCTTGTTGACATTTGAATGGGAGCAGAGAAGCCTGGAGGCTGTCTTGGGACCAAAAGGGAGGCAACAGGTCCTAGATGGTCCCCTGTCCATGGTGGCTGGCTCTGCTCCCTCTCAGACCCACCATTCCAGGCTTCAGTTTGAGGGGTACTGAACTTGCTCCCTCTCCCCTCATGCCACCCCACTCCAAGGGCCTGGCTGGTCTGTGGGTGCCTTCCCTGATTCCTGACTCTCCTTCTTCCTGTCTACACTTGGGCATTCCCAGCCTGTAGAGGAACAGAGAAGTGTTTGCTGACGCAGGAGTTGGTAGTTATGTTGCAAAGAAAATGATAGGAATCATGGGGCCTTCACATCCATAACACAAACTGTTCACTTCAAAAGACCCGGACACAAGCCCTGCTGTGCAGTGACGATGCAGTCTTCACTGTGAGGCCCCATGCGAGAAGGCAACCTGCCCTCAGTCACGTGGTCATGGGACTGACATTTCTCTTGGTGAACTAATAACTTGTGTTACTTTTTGACAAAAGGACCAAGTTCCCCAGTGACACAGCTCATAACAATGTCAATGAGGGCTGGAGAGATAGATGGCTTAGCAGTTAAGGCGCTTGCCTGCAAAGTCAAAGGACCCAGGTTCAACTCCCAGAACCCACGTAAGCCAGATGCACAAGGGGCACATGCATCTGGAGTTTGTTTGCAGTGGCTGGAGGCCCTGGTGCACCCATTCTCTCTCTCTCTCTCTCTCTCTCTCTCTCTCTCTCTCTCTGCCTATTTCTGTATCTCTCTCAAATAAATAAATAAATAAATATTTTAAAAGATCAGTGAAAGGACACGGGGGAAAACCAACTTCTCCACCGCTGCAATTCTACTCAGCCTGCCACCTTTGTGGAGATCTGTGTTAGGCTTGGCTCCTCTTGGGGCCAACAATCAAATATCTCTGATGATTGATAGAAAAATGGATAAAAAGACAAACAGGTTATGACTGGATGGATGCATGGATGGATGGAGTGGGGATGGACATGTGGATGGATGGATGGATGGATGGATGGATGGATGGATGGTTTGATGAATGGATGGATTGGTGGAGGGATGGTGGGTACATGAGTGGCAGAATGGATAAGTTGGTGGACGGATAAAGGTTAGATGAATGGATTGATGGACAAGCAGATGGATGGATAGATGGGTGGGTGATGAACAGGTAGATGGATAAGCAGATGAAACTCTCATAGGAGAAATCCAAAGTTAGAACTGAAAACAAGGTAAGATTATGAATTTCACTTCTTGCTTTTGCCTACAGTGAATTTTATATAACAAGCTCCACAACATATTTCTTCAGTGCACCAGCCTGCCAGACAGCACTGACAGGGTTATTGCCCTCACATTCTAGACATGCCATGCGGCAGTCCTATGAAAATCTGGCAAAACCAGTGGGAGTGATTTGATAATGGCCACACACACTCAAAATTACATTTAGAAGCTATTTTCTGAAAACTGCTGTTGTTTATGCCCTTTAAAAGATACTCTGAAATGTAACTGATTGGTTACATATGATATATTCACTATATATGCTACATACTCACTGAGGAGTATGAAAGATGGTTAAGCAAAGAGAAATCTTTTTATTTTCCTATTTAGTATGAGCTATCTCCCTTGGCTCCAATATGCCATAGACAGCAACATAATTTAAGAGCATTTTTTTTCATAAATAATTTCCACTCATTTAAAAGTAAAACTCCCTTCTTCTCCAGCCAGCCAGTTAAGCCTATACTATATAAAGGTTGTACGGGTCTCAACAGCAATTCAGAAATAGCAAATGCTTTGAATGTAAGCCCCAAGACAGTGCTTGGGGACACCCTTATCAACTTTCCATGGAGCGGAAGAAGATGGCAACCCAGAATCACGAAGGCCTGGCTGGTGGGTATGAAGACCACAGGCTCCAGCGCAGGCACATGACCACTGCGCCTGTGAGAGGGGCTACAGAGCAGGACCGCCCCCGCCAGTCAGCTCGGCATTACAGCAGTGGGGTACCTGAGATAGCTTCCAGAGAGGAAAAGGTCATGTTGGCTCACAGTTTCGGAGGTCCATGTCTACGAAACCTAGGGGCCGGGGCAAGGCAGTATGCCAGGATATGGATGTGTGACAGGAGTAAAATGGCCAAACAAAAAGAGAGAGAGAGAGAGAGAGAGAGAGAGAGAGAGAGAGGAGAGAATTGGGATCCCACAAAGCCCTTAGAACCTAAAGAACCCCACAGGAGGCCACACCTATCACAGGCTCCACCACCTCCCAAAAGTGTCACCTTGGAGGCCACCTTGTGGGGCTTTGGGATGCCTAGAGCTCTGGGAACACCAGGGTGGTGACGAGCTACAGGCCAGAGGTTGTCTAATCTCCACCATGGTCCAGAAAAAAAAAAAACATCAGGGGAATCTCAGAATTTGCTATCTGAATATAGCCATTGTAATGAAACGTGTTCAAGGGTGGGGTTGAAACACGCTTTATCTACTAATTTGTTAGCTCCACTTGGAACTATTTCATAGTTAGGCCGACAACTCTTCAAGGTCTGGACTCAAAACCACGTTGGATCACTTAAAACTTGAAAACCCCAAGGAGTTTTATTTGGATGGTCGTATTTATCAATATTCATAATATCATCATTTTAAACTGAGACATTTAAGAATATTTGTTTGTTTTCTAACTTAAAAAATAACACAAGTAGCCAGGCATGGTGGTGCATGCCTTTAATCCCAGCACTTGGGAGGCAGAGGTAGGAGGATCGCCGTGAGTTCAAGGCCACCCTGAGACTATATAGTGAATTCCAGGTCAGCCTGGGCTAGACTGAGACCCTACCTCAAAAAAAAAACAAATAATAATAATAATAATAATAATAATAACAACAACAACAACAACACAACTGCCAGATGTGGTGGCATGTGCCTTTAATTCCAGCACTGGAAAGGCTAAGTTAGGAGAATCACTGAGTTCAAGGCAAGCCTGAGACTACATTCCAGGTCACCTGGGGCTACAGTGAGATCCTACCTCAAAACAAAAAGAAAAATAACACTGCTTAGCCCATTGCATGCTTATGTAAGTAACCCATAGTTAATTTTTTAAAACTAACTCTAGGGGCTGGAGAGATGGCGTAGCGGTTAAGCGCTTGCCTGTGAAGCCTAAGGACCCTGGTTTGAGGCTCGATTCCCCAGTACCCACAAGGTGGCACATGCATCTGGAGTTCATTTGCAGTGGCTGGAGGCCCTGGTGTGTCCATTCTCTTTCTGTCTCTATCTGTTGCTCATAAATAAATAAATAAATAAATAAATAAATAAATAAATAAATAAAATTAATTCTAGGGCTGGAGAAATGACTTAGCTGTTAAGATGCTTGCCTGTGAAGCCTAAGCACTCATGTTCGACTCTCCAAGTCCCATATAAGCCAGACACACAGTGACGCAAGCGTGCAATGTCACACATGCACACAAGGGGGTGCATGTGTCTGGAGATCAATTGCAGTGGTTGGAGGCCACTTCATTCTCTCTCTCTCTCTCTCTCTCTCATTAGGAAAAAGGCCAGTTTGTTGGGCTTGCCTAAAAAAATAACTTAAAAAATAATAAAACTCTATTTTTCCAGAAAATCATGTAGCAAAGGAGAGTGGCACCATCTGGCAGATTTGCAAATCTCTTTAATGCCCAAATGAGGAGAAGGCAGCTGAGCTTCTCCTTCCTGTCCCTGCCTTCACTCTGCTGCAATGGGCTGTTTGGTTAAAACATAAGGAGACTTCTTGACTCCTGCAACAGAAAAGGCAGCAGTTTTAATTCAAGCCAATGAGAAACAGTCTCAAAAAAAAAAAAAATAGGTTGCAGATTGGCTCACATCTATAATCCCAGAACTCAAGAGGCTGAAGTAGGAGGATCACCATGAGTTCAAGGACAGCCTGAGCTACATAAGTTCTAGGTTAACCTGGGCTAGAGTGAGACCCTGCCTTAAAGAAACAGTGAACTGCACCTGAAAGAAAGTTGTCCTCTGAACTCTACATGCACATGAACACACATGCACATGAATACACATGCACACATACTCTTATACACGTATACCTGCACACACATAAACATGAAACATACATACACACATACACAAAAAATTCATTAATTAAAATACAAATACTCACCAATGAGTAAGCAAGCAAATAAACTGTCTCGTGTACATAGTTAGATACTGCAGAGAGGAGGGGGGAGGAATGCTCAAGGAAGACCTCATTCTGCTCAGTAAAAGATGTCAGATACGAGAGAGAGCATGTCGAGTGAACGTGCCTGTTCACATGCAGGATGAGAATAGACAACACGGGTCTGGGGAGCTGGCTCAGCAGGTGAGAGTGCTTACTGTGCAAGCATGAGGAGCTGGTTTAAAGCCCAGCACCCACATAAAAATCCAGGCTGTGCACACCTGTAACCCTGGCACTGAGGGGGACAGAGACTGAAGGATTGCTGATGCTTCCAGGCCAACCAGTGTTGTGGTCCCCCCTAAGGCCAGCCCAGGAGGAACGGCAGGGTCTCTGCCGAGTTGGGGATGAGCAGCGCGGAATCACAACACAGACTCCGGGAGTTGGGCGAAATAGGAAAGCGAGCTGCCGCAAACTCGTTTATTGAGGAAGTGTGGGGGGAGGTCTTAAAGGGCTTGGCTGGCCAATCATTGTATGGGGTGGTCCCCTTTTTGTGACCAATGACAGCCTGTTTCTGGACAGGTCATCTCGTAGCAGGTTTCTCGTGAGCATGGGACTATAGCTGTTGTCACGCCAGGCCTTCGCAGAATGCCATGTTCACAGAAGCCACTTCCTGGTTTATTCTGCCATGTGGTCTGGCTAGGGCCAGATCTGCATTGTGCCATACAAACCAGTCCTTCCAAAGCAAGGAAAGTTCCAGGTTCATATAATAAGAACCTGTGTCAGGGCTGGAGAGATGGCTTAGTGGTTAAGCACTTGCTTGTGAAGCCTAAGGACCCCTGTTCAAGACTCACGTAAGCCAGATGCACAAGGGGGCGCATGCATCCGGAGTACGTTTGCAGTGGCTGGAGGCCCTGGCGCACCCATTCTCATTCTCTCGCTCTGCCTCTTTCTCTCTCTGTCTGTCACTCTCAAATGAATAAATGAAAATAAACAAACATTAATTTTAAAAAAGAACCTGTGTCAAAGACACAAGGTAGAAGATCAGTAGAGGGGACACCCAATGTCCTCCTCTGAACATGTGCACACAGAGCACATTCATCAGAATACACACGCCTACCCCACACACACCACATATACTACACATACTAAAAAAGAACACGCAGTGCACTTAGGATGGAGGGCAAAATGGCGTCTGTCTCTTGGAAAGGAGTGCGTGCAGAAGAGGGTCCTGGAGCTGTCTGCTGTGAAGCTACGCCATCCCCCACTTGTCCCAAGCTGCCATGCTCCTTCAGGAGTTTGGGATCCTTTAGGAGGTGGGGTCCAGCTGATGGCAGTGGGTCACTGGGGATGGGTCTTTGAAGGGTACAGCCCAGCCCTGGTTCCTGCCACACTCTGACCTGCATAACGTGAGAGTCCTCTGCCATACATTCCTGCTACCATGGCTCTGCCATGACAGACTGAAAGTGTGAGCCCACTTAAGTCCTTACTCCCTTTAGTTGTCCTGACAGCAATTCTGTCACCATTGTGCGGAAAGAATTAATACATCACATAACTGATGGATAAAGGAGGCAGCTGGAGGCCTGGGTTTTAAGCTCATTGTTTTCTTTTCCTTTTTCTTTTATTTTTTTTTTTGTTTGTTTGTTTGTTTGTTTTTCAAGATAGGGTCTCACTCTGGCCCAGGCTGACCTGGAATTAACTATGTAGTCTCAGGCTGGCCTTGAACTCACGGCGATCCTCCTACCTCTGCCTCCCGAGCACTGGGATTAAAGGCGTGCGCCACCACGCCCAGCTCTTCTTTTTCTTTTTTTATGAGAGAGAGAGAGAATTGGTATGCCAGGGCCTCTAACCACTGCAATCGAACTCCAGATGCACCCACCACCTTGTGCACATGTGCACTCTTGCGCATGTGTCACCTTGTGCATCTGGCTTATGTGGGATCTGGGGAGTTGAACATGGGTCCTTAGGCCTCACAGGCAAGGGCCTTAACTGCTAAGCCATCCCTCCAGCCCAGGTTAGTTGTTTTCTATATGAAATGTATCCATTATTGAGTTATGTGCTCTCTCTAGGACTTACTGAGCGCTGGGAGAGGTAGTCTCCTTCCCCAAAGCATCTTAGGACGTCAGAGCATCATAACATACAAAAACAAGATCACAACTAATACGGGACCCTTACAGAGCTATGAAAAACATCTACGCATGTGCAAAGGTTCCCGGAGCTGTTTGCTTAAGATCAACATATTTATGCACTTTGTTATGTTATACTATAATTATACAGATGTGGATTTTGATTTAAAGACACACTAAGGCTCTGACTGAAACCCCTCACTCTCTCAGAATCTTCACCATTCTAGATTCCAGCCCAGGGCTCCAAGCACTGTCTCGTCCCTTTTTGGCCTCAAGGCCTCTTGGCACATCCAAGACACTGTCAGCCTCCAGCTAAGGTAAACCCTCCCTCTGACTTACTGCGCCTCCTGAGCTTTCCAGTAGGGAAACAAAAGGACTCCAGTGTACCCTGGCTACCACTTTCTCTCTTTTTTTGCTATTTTATTTTGACTTATTTATTTATTTGACAGACAGAAAGAGAGAGAGAAAGAATGGGCATGCTAGGGCCTCCAGCCACTGCAAATGAACTCCAGATGCATGTGCCACCTTGTGCATCTGGGCAACATAGGTCCTAGGGAATTGAACCTGAGTCCTTGGCTTTGCAGGCAAACACCTTAACTGCTAAGCCATCCCTCCAGTGCTGGCTGCCACTTTCTCAAACCACTGGCATGTTTGCTGCTCCCTCACCCAGGCTCCTCTCCGCCCCATCCTGGAAACTGCCTGTATTCATTCACTTTCCATTGCTATGACAAAATACCCAAGGCTGGATTAGGCAAAGAGGTTCATTTAGCTCATGGTTGAGAAGGCTGCAAGTCCAACCTGCAGGGTGGCAGCCACGGCAAAGATCCCTTGAGCTACATCACACACTTCATGGTGAATGGCATCATGGTAGGAGTACATGTATGTGAGGGAACAAACATATGGCAACACAGGGAGTCAGAGGGCAGAAATGGGCCAGTCATGTGTTTTTAGAACAACCTTCAGGCTGGGGAGATGACTCAGTGGGTAAAAGGCTGGTGTGCCCTGAAGAACAGGCAGAATAAATGATGTGGCCATATGAGGGGCTGGTGTGGAGACCATCAAAGTGACCCTGAGAAATTAAGGCACATTCTCTGAGGTGTCACCTCTGATACAGTCCAGCCCAGTGTTCCTCACAGCTGACTGCAGAGAACACCATCTGCGTCCCCCTATTATCAGAAGACTGATGTCTTCTCAGCGTGGAACAAGTCCAATCCAGTGGTAGGTTGACTGCACAGTTACTATGAAATGCCTGTTGTGCTAGTGATCAAGCCCTGGTCCCAGCCCAGGAGAGCCTGGAAAGGAGGCCTGGCTCTGACACACACAGATGGATGGCCCGCAGCTCAGAGAGCCAGATCTTGTCCTGCTGCGGGGAGCCCTGGTTCCGGTGCTGTGTCCTGAGCCTGCCTGGGGCATCCTTCCTTGGTCCTGAAAGGGAATAGTCTAATTATCACTGCTCAGGCTGGTGAGGACCTAGCTGAGCACAGCCTGCCAGAGGTGCCTCCTCAGCACCATGGGAAGGGTGGTGTTTCTCATGCAAATGAAGGTGAGTACATTCTTTGCAGAGATGTGAGCGAGCTCAGGAGCCTGGACTTCACTGCTTCTGGCTGACAAGAGGGAGAGGAGGGTCCTCTCAGAATTTCCCTGGAACATTAGTCCCCAGTGCTCTGGACTTGCTTACCTGGGCACCCAAGAGGGAAACTGAGGCCCACAGGGGCTCTAAAGGGTGAGCCTGGCCTGGCCTGTAGCTGGGAAAATAGAACTGCAGAGGGAGAGTGGGGAGAAGGAGAAGCCCAGACAGCTGGGACAGAGTGAAAGCCAGGCTGCGCACAACTGTCTCACCAGCTTCGGCAGCTGGAGCAGTCCCAGCAGATAGCTGAGCACTGGACAGACAGATGAACACTGGACAGACACATGAACACTGGACAGACAGCTGAGCACTGGACAGACACATGAACACTGGACAGACAGCTGAGCACTGGACAGACAGCTGAGCACTGGACAGACAGCTGAACACTGGACAGACACATGAACACTGGACAGACACATGAACACTGGACAGACAGATGAGCACTGGACAGACAGAAGAACACTGGACAGACAGGTGAACACTGGACAGACAGATGAGACTGGACAGTCAGTTAAGCACTGGACAGAGAGAGAGGTGAGCTTCCATTCTGACCTCTAACCTCGCATCCTGGGTCACTAAGAAAATCAGAAGTTGAGGCTGGAGAGATGGCTCCATGGTTAAAGGTGCTTGCTTGCAAAGTCTGATGGCCAGGGTTCGATACCCAGGTATCCATGTAAAGCTCAATGCACAAAGTGGCACATGCATCTGGAGTTCGCTTGCAGTGGCAAGAGGACTTGGTGTGCCCGTTCTCTCATTCTCTCTCCAACCTTACAACTAGATTTTTAAAAGGTTAAAAAATAAAAATAGGCAGGACATGATGGCTCACACCTTTAATCCCAGCACTGGGGAGGCAGAGGTAGGAGAATCACCATGAGTTCAAGGCCACCCTGAGACTACATAGTGAATTCCAGGTCAGCCTAGGCTACAGTGAAACGCTACCTCAAAAAAAAAAAAAAAAAAAAAAAATGTTATTTTCATGGCTTCCACCCAACACACCACACTCCATGTCTGGACCCACACATGTTCTTGTTAATTCATGTCTAGTTAGTAAGACACACCTGACATAGTCACCTTATAAAAAGAAAGAAAGCCAGGCATGGTGGCGCACGCCTTTAATCCCAGCACTTGGGAGGCAGGGAGGATTGCCATGAGTTCGAGGCCACCCTGAGACTATAGTGTGAATTCCAGGTCAGCCTGAGCTAGAGTGAGACCTTACCTCAAAAGAAAGGAAAGGAAGGAAGGAAGGAGGAAGGAGGGGAGGGGGGAGGGAGGGGAGGAGGGAGGGAGGGAAGAAGGAAGAAGGAAGGAAGGAAGGAAGGAAGGAAGAAGGAAGGAAGAAAAGAAAGAAAGAGAAAAAGAGGTTATTTGTTCCCAGTTTTGGAGGTTTCAGCCCACGATCAATTGACCTTGTGGACCTGTAGAGCGACAAAACGTCACGGCAAGAACACGTGCAGACACACTGCTCAGCTCAGGGCCAGGGAAAACAGAGAGCTGCAGTCCTACAGTCCCCTCCAAGGCACAGCCCCTGTGACCTAATGACCTCCCTCTAGGACCCATCACCTATAATTCTACCACCTCCCAAAAGTGCCAGTCAAGGGAGTAAGACTTCCCCGTGTGGAACTTTGGAGAATAGTGAGGACAAAACCATAGCATCACCCCCACTTTCTGTCACCAACATCACTACACACTCAACCTTCTCAGCTATCACTACCACCACCCCACACACCACCTTCCCTCATCAATATCACCACACACTACCTTCCTACCTGTCACCATTGTCACCACACCTCATCTTCCCACCCGCCCATCACCATTACAACGCACACCTTTCCCCCATCACCGCCATCACACACACAGCCTTCCCACATGGTTTCCACGATTAACTACGCAGGCCTGCCATCTGTCCCAGTCCTTGCACCTTGGCCTCTTATCCTCTCACGACACTAATGCTCCCCGCAGCCTGTACACTTCGCCATCTCCTTGTCAGCTCATAAGCGGTTCACTGAGCAATTTTTTCACCCATCTTAACAACACGATCATCTGTGGCCCATTCCCTGACTTACAGCTCAATTCTCCCACCCTCCTTTAAGCCCACCCTTTCCAGGCTTCTCCTCCGCCTCTCCATAAAACATGTTCTCCCCAAGCTACACTGCTTGTCAGTCACTGAACCGATGGCACAGCAGTGCCAAGCACAGCCTGTTCTGTCCTTGTGCACGTGTCTTCAGTACACTCCATGACAACCAGTCCTGGCGTCTCTGCTTGTTCCACCTTCGTCTTAAGCGGATCCTGCTCTCCCAAGTTCTTCCTCTTAGAGAGGTCGATCCCCAGCCTTCTCATCCCAGCAGCACGACTTCCTTGGTGATCTCCAGGCCAACAGCTATGAATGCCAACCTACACCTTCACTTCATAAATGCATCTCTTCAACCCAGACCTCTCCAGAGCCAGGTCCAAAATCTCCTGACATCTCACCCTGCCGCTCTCACCCTGCCAGCTACCTCCTGCATCTCATCTCTTTCCTCAGCTCAATGAAATGTGCCCAAGGCTGTTTTGGCTCTCCACAACCCCCCCCCCCCCAAGCTGATCCACCAGCTTCTGTGTCTCCCACCACGGCAGCATCATCCTTAACCCTCTCCTTCCCCGCTCATTATCCAACCCAACAGTAAATTTTTGGGCTCGCTCTTGAGAACAGCTCGCATGCTGACCGCTTCCTATGGTCCAGATCTGGTCCACCATCACCTCTGACCGAGGCCACTAACACCACCTTTTAGCTGCTTCTGCCCTTCTGGCCACACTACGATCATACCTGTCCTGTACCCACAGCCCTGGCATGGCTCCCACTTCTCTCATGGTAAAAGCTGAGTGTTTCCAGAAGCACATGAGCCCTTCCTGGGCTGCTCATCAGTCTCTAACCCCCCCCCCATGCTCTCCCAGGCGCTGTCACTCGGGCTGCATGGGCTCTGTTAATGCTTCTCAATTCCCAAGCTCAGAGGCTGGGCCGGGCTCTTCCCAGACAGCTACTTGGCAAGTCCCTCACCCACCTAAGGATCGGCCAAAATCTCCCTTCTCAAGCCGGGCGTGGTGGCACACGCCTTTAATCCCAGCACTCGGGAGGCAGAGGTAGGAGGATCGCTGAGAGTTCAAGGCCACCCTGAGACTACATAGTTAATTCCAGGTCAGCCTGGGCCAGAGTGAGACCCTACCTCGCAAAACCACAAAAAAAAAAAAAAAAAATCTCCCTTCTCAGTCATCTCCTCTTTAGTACCCACCCCGGCTCCACGTCCCTGACCCTGCTCCTCTGTCTACAGGACTAATCACGTACCCGTGCACCAAACTCATGCCCAAGCTTGACGGAGAACAGCAATGGATACAGTGAATATTTTTCTAGTGTTTTCTAATAAAAAGAAAATGACAAATCTCAAGATGACTTATCAAAGAGAAAGATCCTTCTGGACTCGGACAACTGAAAAATCCAAAAATAACTAGCTGCAGGTAAGGCTGCATCCAGACAGGCAGATGCTGCTGACATGCCTTGATCTCTTTATTGCTAAGTGAGTCTCCAGAAGCTTCGGCCCAACTCCTTCCCCACTCCCACTCCACGAGGTGTTGTCTCCCTAGAGGAATTGGGTTTCCTGATAGTAGCTTAGAACCATTCCCTTCTGGCCTAAGTCCCGTTCCCTGGGAATGGAATGCAGTGACTCACTAGAATCACCGAGAGTCACTCTGGAGTCAGGGACTGTCAGGAGCCAAGGGTGTCTTGGGAGGCAAAGAAGTATCTGGAGTCAGGAATACCAGGGGGCAGAGTAGTAATGAGAGGTAGGGAGACACGTGGCAGCCTGACTACACGAGATCTGAGTGAAGGAGAAGTCCAACATACAATCACACACATGAGAAACGTGCACCCTGGTCACTCTGCCACAGGAGGAACAACCCCCAGGAGACCTGGCACATCACAGCCATGACAACCTGACCTGCTTCACTCAGAGAGCCCAAGCCAGGGCTGGAGAGATGGCTTAGCAGTTAAGGCACTTGCCTGTGAAGCCTAAGGACCCAGGTTCAACTCCCTACAGCCTAGCAAGGCAGATGCACAAGGTGGCTCAGGGGTTTAGAGTTCGATTGCAGTGGCTGGAGGCCCTGGCATACCAATTCTCTCTCTCTCTCTCTCTCTCTCTCTCTCTCTCGCTCATAAAAATAAATAAATAAAATAAATTTTTAAAAAACTGTACATGTGGTGGCGCACACCTTTAATCCCAGCACACGGGAGGCAGAGGTAGGAGGATCCCCGTGAGTTCGAGGCCACCTGAGACTACATAGTGGATTCAGGTCAGCCTGAGCTAGAATGAGACCCTACCTCAGAAAAAAAAAATTTTTTTTTAAAGCCTGAGCCACATCACATCAGAATACCATGCTAGAACCGAAAGGGAAATTGGATCCCTCCTGGTCAGCCCTCAGACTGCTGGAAAGCCCCGCGGGAGCCACTGGACAACAGCATGAACAAGCAGGGACCCTGCAGACTAAAACCAACCAGCCAGACAAGAAGCACACACTTGTGCAATAGTGGCACACAGCCTCTGTGGGTAACCAACTGTTCTCTGATTGGACATGAGGCCCAGTCAGTGGGAGAGAGCTCACATCTGGCACTGGAAACCAAGTCAGAATGCCATGGTCAGGAAACTCAGACTTCAGAGAGAAGCCCCCACTGCTCTCTGGAGAAGAAGAGTGGGCTTGCACACCAAAAAAATCTCTCAAATAACTTTGCATACCCCCTCTTAACCCAAGCTGCTCTCGTTCTTGATTGAAGAATCTGTCTTATTTTACAGAAGGCAGAGAAAACAAAAGAGAACCAAGATCCTTCGATAAGACGAGATGATAGCTGACTGACCACCACAAGATGTGCCACTACTCCCACACCCGCCAGGGCCCAGAAGAAGCCGCAGCAGAAGTGACGCCATGAACTCTGCTCTCACTGCTCGCCTGACATCCAGCTCTGGGGTGATGGTAGCAAACGGGGTGATCAATCAAAACCTATCAAAGCAAGAATCCAGAGGCTACGGAGATCTCAACACTAAACCAGACCTGCCATATCTCAGGAACATTGCAGAAGAGGGCAAAAAGACTAAGAACCACAGAGTGGGCAGGATACCCTGAGGCACGGTCCCCCGCTACCTCACAGGGACTGACTGAGGCCTCCATGACTCCACAGTGAAGACCATGACCCCACCGAGGAGGCCCTAGGGTAATGGGAGCAGGGGAGAAGGGATAGAAGAGTATAACTTGTTATAACATATTTTTAAATAAATAAAAGTGGGGGAATAAAAAAAACCTGAGCCATCCTTCTTCACCTCCACTTCCACACAGATGAGAAGTAATGGGAAAAACTTAAAACGTCAGATGATCCCCCTTAGTCAGAATCTGGCCTGAATTGCAACATGGCTTAATGTGTGACAGCTTCCTGCACACTCTCATGACCCCATGGCCACCGACAACCCAAACCAGACATCACTACGTCAGGACAAGGAGGGGCGGCCATCATCATGATCATCTGGTCAGGTTGCTATAAAAATGCCCTGGAAACCAGACATCATTGAAGCCTAAGGACCCGGTTCAGGACAAGGACCCAGGGCCAGATGCCATCATCATCTGAGTCATCTGGTCAGGTTTCTGTATCTCTCTCTCAAATAAATAAATAATAAAAATTAAAAAAAAAAAAAAAAAAAAAAAGAAAATGCAGGGCCATGAACATAAAATAATAAGTTTAAGTATTAAAAAGAGCTGGCAAGCGAGGCATGGTGGCGCACACCTTTAATCCCAGCACTTAGAAGGCAGAGGTAGGAGAGAACACCATGAGTTCGAGGCCACCCTGAGACTCCATAGTGAATTCAGGTCAGCCTGGGCTGGAGCGAGACCCTACCTTGGAAAAAAAGAAAGAAAGAAAAAGAAAAGAAAACAGTAAAAAGTAATTCAGTGAGTTGTATATATTCAAAATAAAATAATAATAGCTAGATTATGTAACAAAAGAAAGTATGTCATTCATAAAAACAAAAAAAATTAACTAGGAACTGCTACGAACCTAAAACTACTCTAAAAAATTCAATAATTAGTGTATGTGTGTGTGTGTGGCTGGGCAGGAGACCAGAGGCTCATACCAAGAGTCTTCCCCAACCACCCTCTACTGAATTTTGTAATTTTTTTATTTGACAGAGAGAAACAGAGAGAATGGGCACGCCAGGGCCTCCAGCCACCACAAACAAACTCCAGATGCATGCACCACCTTGTGCATCTGGCTTACATGGGTCCTAGGGAATCGAACCTGGATCCTTTGGCTTTACAAGCAAGCGCCTAACCACTAAGCCATCCCTCCAGCCCTCTACTGCAGTTTTGGAGACAGGATCTCTCTGACCTGTCACTCACTAATTGGACTAGACTAGCCAGCTAGCAAGCCCCAGAGAGCCTCCTGTCTCCACTCCCCCAGCTCTAACATTACAGGTGTGTGCCACCATGTTCTAGCTTTTATGTGTGTGCCGGGTATCCAAACTCAGGCACGGCAAGCACTTTAGGGACTGAGCCATCACCCCAGCCCTAGATGAAAACATTGGTTCACCTATAAGGTGATTTATAAAGTCACTTTGTGTGCAAACACCCCACCAAAAATAAACAAAGGACCCTGGTTCAGACAGAACATGAATTCTCTTCCCTTAGTCTTCTCCGTGGCTCAGTGCTTCCATGGCAAGGACTACACCTGCTGAGATGTACTCAGTGGGCCCTGCTGGCACTCGGCCACCTGCCCTGTGTCCTCTGAGTTGGTTCCAGAAGTTGTGATGGCTTTTCACTTATCACTTCCTCAGCCCCTCTCAGGCAGCCTGCAGCAGCACAGCCTGCAAAGGAACGCACTGGCCTTGGCTGCACAGCAGGAGACGGATTCTGGATGTTCTTGAGAAATGGGAAAACGACATGGAGGCCAGAGCCTGTCTCTGTGCAGCCTGCAGTGTTGCCAGTGACCGACCAGCTAACGATCACCTACAGCTGATTGCCATAAGGAACACAAATCCATATGCATTGTCCCCCTTTGGTATTAAAATTAAAGTCACAGGGAAGTCTCATTTTACACCCACAAAATTAGTGAATAGTAAGAAATTTCTGGTGAGAATAAACGACATTAGCCCAAGCATACACACAAGGACCCCGTCCAACCCCAGGAGGGAGAGGGACCCATGGGTCTCCCCAGTTCCCTCAGCTAAGTCAAGTCACCTTTCCTGAGAGTCCTGACTTAAACAAGGACCATAAGTGGAGATGCCTAGAGGAACTTTGCAAAATTAGAGACAGCCTCAGCTCACCACACAAGATTTACCTAGAAAAATTATGGCACACATTTACAACAGAATGGGATGTGCCTTTAAAATTATATAAAGAGGACTGGAGAGATGGCTCAACATTTAAGGCACTTGCCAGCAAAGCCAAAGGATCCAGGTTCGATTCCCCAGTACCCACGTAAAGTCAGATGCACAAGGTGGCACAAGCATCTGGAATTTGTTTGCAATGGCTAGAGGCCCTGACGTGTCTATTTTCTCTCTCTCTCTCTCTTTTTCTCTCTAAAAAAATAAACAAAGTTTTTTTTAATAAAATGATATAAAGACACAGACTAGGACATGACTCTGTGAGTAAAGTGCTTGTCATGCAAGCATGAAAACCTGAGTTCAGATCCCCGGAATTCCCATAAACTGGTGTGGTGACGTGCACCTGTGACTCACACTGAGTAGCCCTGACGGAGCGTGAATCTACTCTCTTCCCATGTTGTCCACCCACTCCTCCCTGTTCAGCCCTGCATTAGTCAGGTTCACATTACTAAGACGAAATACTTGAGACAACGACTTAGGAATGCAAAGGTTCACTGAGCTTAACCTTCCCAGACTAGATGGCTCAGTGCTGTGGCCACTGGTGAATGTGCCAAGCGGCGATGGCAGACGCGATGAAGCAAATCACTCACGTCACAGGAAGCAGAGAGGGCGTGGGGCATGGATCCCACGATGTCCTTTGAGAGGACCTCCCACTCCCTTTGAGTGTCCTGCATTCCCTAAGACTGGCACCCTGGGGACCTCTGGCAAACACTCAACAAGCCAATCACAACAGGCCTTGAGTTTAGCCTGGCTTCAAGCATGGCTCCATGCTGTCGTGAGACAATCTTTCTACAGGGCCAGTCTCTGCTTGCGTCTCTCCTGTCACGTTTGTCACAGGCTCCTCGTGGCTTTCAGAGCAGATCCAAACAGCACAGTCCTGTGATTTTAGCCAAGCCACTAGGTTTGCAATGGCACTCACTATGGCTGTGATCACATTTCTTTAATGGCTAATGACACTGAACACCTTCCACTCAAGTCTTGATGTTAGGTTTAATCAAGTCGTGTGTTTCCTCTTTGAGTTTGATAAGTTCTTTATATAGTCTGGATACAAGCTAGTTATCACCCATACCTTTGTCTTCTAATTGTGTTCTTTGTAACAAGAGTTTAAAAAAACTTTTTGTTGTTGTTTTTTCAAGACAGGGTAGGGTCTAGTTCAGTCCAGACTGACCTGGAATTCACTCTGTAGCCCCAGGCTGGCCTGATATGCACGGGGATCCTCCTGCCTCAACCTCCCCAGTGCTGGGATTAAAGGCGTGTAAAGGCAGCTCAGCTTTACAGTTTGATGGTCCTACAGGTCTACTTTTTCTTGCTGTTGCCTGTGCTGTGTCTGCACATACATGACACAGCCTGCGTGTGGACAATGGGACTGTTCTAGCTTTATGGAAGTACGTGACCTGTGCCTTGAGCCTCAGTCTGTTTCCATGCTACAGGTATATCCAATTTTGTATTTCTTCTTGAGTCAGTTCCAGTGGTTTGCCCCTTTAGTCTGAGCTCTCTAATTTGTGGGCAAACAGTTGTCTATCATCTCTGTGGTGGTTTGAATGTATGACCTCACTCAAGCATTTTTTATTAAGATTGAGCTTGCAACTTGAGTCTCCAGTGGGTGGAGCCCTGCTGGGGAAGAGTGATCTCACTGGGGACACACCTTGTCATGTAGCCCTACTGGGTGTGTAAAAGGCAGTTTGAGCTCTGGCTGTTTGCGGTTACTGGCTCTCTCTCTCTGTGTCTCTCTCCCTCCCCTCCCCTTCTCCTATGCTGTTGTCTGATGGAGTGAGCCCGCTTCGTTGGCCATTGATGGAGCTTCCCCTGGACTCTGTCAGCCTGAAACAAACCCCTTCCTCCCATGAGCTGCTTCTGGTCGGGTGTGTGTCCAGCAGTGTGAAGGTGACCACACCAATATCCCTTTACAATCGTCTCTTGCTTCTTTTTTGTATTTTTTGTATTGTTTTTCATTTTTAAAAAATTTATTTATTTGAGGGGGAGAAAGGGGCAGATAGAGAGAGAATTGGTATGCCAGGGCCTCTAGCCACTGAAAACAAATTTCAGATGTACACACCACTGTGCATCTGGCTTGCGTGGGTACTGGAGAATTGAACCTGTGTCTTTAGGCTTCCCAGGCAGGCTCCTTAATGGCTAAGCCATCTCTCTAGCCCTTATTTTTGTTTTTTTGAGATAGGGTCTCACTCTAGCCCAGGTTGACCCAAATTTACTATGTATTCTCAGGGTGGTCTTGAACTCATGGCAAGCCTCCCAAATGCTGGGATTAAAGGTATGTGCCACCACATCTAGCCTTTCTTTTGCTTCTTAAAGGTCAATAGCAATGTCTCCTCTTTTGCCAAGGCAGTTCTTTTTGGGTTTTTAAATTTTGTATTTTGCAGGAGATGAAACCTTGACATGCCAGGCAAACAATCTACCACTGAGCCACTTCCCCAGCTCCTCACCCAGGCAGTCCTTACCCACCTTCGAAAATCCAGCTGAGCGCAGCCTCACCACCTTCCCCACTGAGCTCCACCCCCCTGCCTGCCCACTCAGCCTGTGGCTGAGGCACCTGGCCACTCTGCCCTTAGCCTGCTTTCATGTCAGGGGGCTGCGAGCTCGTCAAAGGCCAGGGCTTCACTTCTCCTCTCTGGCTGGTTAGACCATAGGAGAATTTGACAAGTTCTAAGTGACATCAGAAAAGAAAGGGTGCCCTTGGCTTTCTCCAACAGAGGCTCAAAGAAAAAAAGAAAAGAAAAAGAAATGAGACTGGGGAGAATAGGCATGAGAGAACCTGAGGTGAGAACTGTAACCTGTAACCGGGGACCTTTCCAAACAGCCCTTCCTCTATGGGGCAGTAAATTCCTTCCAGACCTCATAAATGACCTGCGGAGGAAGCATGGAGCCACACTCCACTCTTAGCTCCTCATAAAGTGCCTTTATGTGGCCTTCTTTCTTTCTCCAGAAGTATTTGGCTTGAGCAACTTAATAGATAAGGTTTGAAAGTTAAAACCAGTTCCCACTCACACAGCCCCCAAGTCCTTTGGACACTATCTCCAGCATCTGAGTCTGTAACACACACCCAAGGCTGAACAAAGCCTGTGGGGTGCTCCCTCAGGACCAGGGAGGTTTTATGGGATCGCTTTGCTAATTAAAATTCACTCTTCCAGACAGCTGTGATCTTTGGTGTCTTGTGCACCTGAAAAATATATCTTGACATTTAAGCCACGCTCACTGCAACGGTGCCAGTCGCAGTAATAAGCCACAAATCCCGATCGGAATGAAAATGCTAAATTCTATGTTTGGGGCTTGATTTGAAGGGCAAGGACGTTCAAATTCCTAAGGTTTGTCATTAATCCACCAACACCCAGAGGGACCTTCTATTCCCTGGCCTTGGGCAGCCACGGCCAGCCTCCCAAGGCTGCTGCCTGACCCTGAAGTTGGAAGCTCCATAACAACAAATCGCGTCTTTGCTCTGGACATTTGGGATGCTGTTATTGGCCAGTTGGTATCTGTTGAGCCCATGACTTAGGAATGTACCCACCCACACAAGGTCAGCTGATTGAGCAAGCTGCCTCCAGCCCCAGAGCAGCACCCAGCCACTACCTCCACCCAGGGGCCCCCGGGTTCCAAAGGAGATCCAAGAACTTACATGAGACAGGAACACTGGCTTGCTGCTGGGACCCTTCCTGGCCCTGGGCTTTGAGCTGCCCACCCACAAGGGAGTGTGCTCCCTCCATTCCTTCCTCTGGCACCCATGGTAGGGGGCTCGATAGTTGGTGGGGGCCCAGGCCATGCATTCCTCACCAATCAAGGGCTATGTGAGGTATGCGCCCCAGCCTTTTTCTCTGCACACATCCACACTTCTATTAGGCAGGAAAGCCCCTCCCCAACACTTGGAGCTTGAATGTGGTTTATATCCACCAAAATTTAGGCAGAGGGTTCACTTTTAACTGGCTGTGGGAAGGTGGGGCCTAGAGGAAGGAAAGGATTCGTAGGAGGTGGGGCTCAGTGGGAAGTTTGGGACTGTGGGGGTGGAGTCTGTTGCGTGGCTATTACCACATGGCATCCGGTTGGCCCTCACATGAGTTTGGCTTCCTTTTCCCTTGTGCACGCATTCATTGATCCTCCCACCTTCCATCAGAGTTGAAAGCACACTTAGCCTTCCCCTGAAGCCAAGCAGATGTTGGTCCCTTCCCAGCCTCCTGAACTTTGAGCCAAAATAAACCTCTGTTTTTGTCATGTGTGATCCTGATGGTGGAGTCCTGTGACTGTCTGGCCCAGGCGGCCGGCACTCCTCAGGGCGCTTCCTTGCACTCATCAACCAAGGAAGACCAACCACTCCCTTTCCAGGTCCCAGTGCAGACAGCCCACATGGCCTCGCCTGTCCTCGCCAGTGGTACAGAAGAAGGCTGCATCCCCTTACGGAAGTGAGGCCCAGAGACAGAACTGCCCCCAAGGTCAGCAAGACCACCCTGGGCCTCTTAATCACATCGGGCCAAGGAGCCGGGATCATGATCTGGGAGTGAGAGGCTTTTCAAGTTCAAGCTACCTGGTTCTTTGGTCTTCTCTTGGGAATGATCAGACCTCAGAGATTTTGCAGAGGTCAAAGGGCAGAGCAAGCTCTGGCCTCACTGCCAGTCAGGAGGCTGAGATACTCTGACAGGGGTCCTGAGGTGGCAGCTAGGCTTGTCCAACTCAAGCCACTTCCTACCGTGTTCTCAAAGTTCTCTGTGTCGCCTGCCAAGATCTAGAAGCTTAGCAATGGGGATGTATCATGACCTGTCTTAGCTGCACTAACAGAACCATAAACAGGATGGTGATGAACCACAGATCGTGATTTCTCACAGCTCTGGAGACGGGCAAGTCCAAGGTGAAGACGTCTTTCCGTTTTTCAGTCAGCGAGCCTCAGCTCTTCTCCCGTCTCTCCCTCATAGGGCTGAAGTTACAGACATGCATGGACACATGCCGATGTTTGCTTGGGCGCTAGGGAATCAAACTTAAGCAGTCTTGGGCCTTCTCAGACTTTTAAACTTTTTGCTTTTAAACACTGAGCCATTTCTCCAGCCCCCAATGTTAAGTCTCACCTTGCCTAATTTTTTTTTTTTTTTTTTTTTTTAGGGGTTTTGCGAGGTAGGGTCTCACTCTGGTCCAGGCTGCCCTGGAATTAACTATGTAGTCTCAGGGTGGCCGCAAACTCTCGGCAATCCTCCTACCTCTGCCTCCCGAGTGCTGGGATTAAAGGCGTGCGCCACCACGCCCGGCGTCACCTTGCCTAATTTATAAGTTAAACTTAATCACAGGTGTGCACACATATGGAGGACAGAATGGTTAAGGTTCAGTATTACCAGTATTTTGAGATATCCACCGGGGTCTTGAAACATGTCCCCTCAGATAAGGAAGGCAAACCGCAATATTTCTATCTAATCAAGAAATTCTGACTAGCTGCAGCTCTATAGCAGGAGCTGTGGGGTAAGTCTGCAACATAAGCCCCAGGTTGCCAATTTATACTCTGGTTGTTGTATTTGAGTTGGGGCCAAGGTCAATGGAACTGAGACCTCTAGAAGTCCCTTGCAAAACATTTTCTAGTTTAATTCATAGGAACCTCTTATTTATTGTTGTTGTTGTTTTAGTAAATTGATTTTTTTTCATTGTTTTCTGAAGCCAAAAAAGCGATTGATTTTTGTTTATTGATCATATATCAAGCAACTTGCTAAACTACCTTATTAATTCTAGCCATCTCTGTAACTTTGAGAATGTTCTGTTTATACAATCAGGTCACCACACCACAATTACAGCTTGGTTTCTTTTTTCTAGTCCTTATACACTGAATTACTTTTCCTTCTTGCACTGCCTGGGACCTCCAGAACAACAAACAGATGAAAACAGCCTCTGGGAATCTGACGTCATTCCTCATCGGCTAAGAACCACTGCTGGACTTCCCCGTCAGCTGTAATGTTTGAGTTGATCATTAGTATGATCTGAATTTACTAAGAGTTGGTTGTTTTCTTTTTTTATTGCTTTATTTTTATTTATTTATTTATTTATTTGAGAGAGAGATAAAGAGGCAGAGAGAGAGAGAGAGAGAATGGGCATGCCAAGGCCTCTAGCCACTGCAAAAGAACTCCAGACACATGTGCCTCCTTGTGCATCTATCTTATGGGTTCTGAGGAATCAAACCTTGGCTTTGCACACAAGCACCTTAACTGCTAAGCCATCTCTCCAGCCTGGTTGGTTCTTTTTAATCATGAGTGGCTTTTGAATTTTATTATTTTTTCTGCATCTATTGAGAAAATCATCTGCTATTTTCTCACATTTTCTGTTGCCATAATAAAATCCCTGAGACCAAATGAGGTTTAATTTGACTCACAGTTCTGGAAGGCCAAGGACGTGGCGCTAGCATATGCTAGGCTTCTAGTAAAGGCCTCAGAGTGGGAAATAGAAGAGCAAGTGGCCATGGGGAAAAGAAAAAAGGAAGAGGAAAAAAATGGACGTTCATCTCGCTTTGTAATGGTCCACTCACAAGACACCTAACTCCAGGCTCTCCGAGTGCAAACTCCCTCACTCCCTGGAAGATCATATCAATCTCTGTGTGAGGCTCTGCTCCATGACACAACACTCTTCAAAGCCTTCCACTCTCAATAATAATAGTCTGTGACTCAGACACCAACAACATCCAAACTACAGCACTGAGTTGAGTTCACTGCAAGATGGTGAGGGTTTTTTCTCTTTTTTACTAGCATCTTTATCATACATAATCATGGGTTCACCATGATGTTGTCACACGTATAGATTATGTGCTTTAACCAAATTTACTACCCCCATTACCCTCTTTTGTCCCCCTTCCCCCTCCCACTGGACCCTTTCTTTTTCCAAAGTCTCCACTGCAGACTTTCTAGTGCTAAGTTTCCCTTGAGCTCCTGGAATGTAGCAACAATGCTGACTATTTTATTTTTGTGTTCTCTGGATTTCAGGTCATCAATATCTTAGAAGGTTTTCCATCCACGCTCGTGAGTAGAATGGCCTGGAATTCACATTTCTGGACTTCGCATCTGGATTATTTGGTATTGTAAGATGAGTCACAGAGTGTGTGCTTGTTCTTTATCACAAGACTTTGTATAAGAGTGAGGTCATTTTCTCCTTTAATTTTTCTTTTTCTTTTTTTTCCTTTTTTTAAAATATAGTTCTATTTATTTATTTGAGAGAAAGAGCAGAGAGAGAGAGAGAATGGACACACCAGGGCCTCCAGCCACTGCAAATGAACTCCAGATGCATGCTCCTCCTTGTGCATCTGGCCTACATGGGTTCTGGGGAATCAAACCGAGGTCCTTTGACTTTGCAGGCAAGTGCCTTAACCATTAAGCCATCTCTCCAGCCCCAAATTTTTCTTTTTCTTTTGTGGGGCTGGAGAGGGAAGTCAGAGCCTTTGCATGTGCTAAGTGTGCACGCTGCCCCCAGCTCTCTCCACTCCTCAACTTTACTAAATTTACCTCATTATGTTGTTTCTTCCATGAACAATTTTGTTCTCACTCGTCATTTCATGTTTTTAGTTCCAGACCATTCAGTTTATATTTCTCCTGGGGCCAATTTTGTTTAAATATTTTCTAGATGTTTGAAGTAAGTTTTGAATTGCTGGGCATCAAGTAGGTTATATTACTTCTCCTATCATTTGAACATATACTACAGAGCAGTTTTGTTTTTTTTTTTTTTTTTTTTTTTTTTTTTTGGTTTTTCAAGGTAGGGTTTCACTCTAGTCCAGGCTGACCAGGGTGGCCTGGAACTCTCGGGGATCCTCCTACCTCTGCCTCCCGAGTGCTGGGATTAAAGGTGTGCGCCACCACGCCCGGCTTACACAGAGCAGTTTTCAGGTCTGAAAGTTCTGGGATGTGTGAGCTTTGTTTCTTTGTTTCTTTTTTCTTTTTTTCTTTTTTTTTTTTTTTTTTTTTTTTGCATCTTTACTGAGACATTCCACATGCCATTTAAATTCACCCATTTGAAGCATACAGCTCAGTGGTTTCCGGTATATTGACAGAGTGGTGCACCCATCTAATTTTAGACCCCTTTCCTTACAAGAAACCTCATCTACCAAGAGTCATCCCCATTCCCATTTCTACCCCAGTCACAGTGGAGACTGGTTTTAATATGTTGTGTTTTTACATGGTTCAAAAGTGAAAATGACTCCTAGAGCTAGAAAATAGGTAGCAAAAAATACACAGAGGATTCTAACTCCCACCCCTCCCCGCTTCCACCCCCACAGGTAGCCATTTGTTTCCTGCATTTCTTTATGCAAATACAAGAGAGTGCAAGTATGTTTATTCCAACTTTCTACCCTCCCTTGCAAAAAGGAAGCATAATTTATATGGCATTCCGCACCTCTCTCATTGACTTAATAGATCCTACAACACGCCCTCTTGCTTTCTTACAGCCACACTTCATGTTTATTTAATCATTTCCCTATCGACAGACCCTTGGCATGTTTCCAAGCTTTTGCAATTACAAACGATGCCACAGTGTACAACCTCAATCACAAGTCACTTAGCACTTGAGAATGTCTATCTGTAGAATAGATTCCCAGAGGTGGGATTGCTGGGTCAAAGGATAAATACGTGTGTTGCAGATCTATATAAGCAATGCCAAAGTGCTTCCATCAAGACAACCCAATCTGGCATTCTCCACCACCAAACCTGTTCCCTCACCGCCATACCTAATACACGTCTTCAAATTTTGGATTTTTGCCAAGCTGACTTGCAAGAAATGGTGTCTGAGGGTAGTTTCATTTGCATTTGAGCCTCTGTCTGTTGCTGTTTAAGGACCATTTGCATCTCTTTCTCTATGAGTGATCTTCTTCTTTCCTTCATTCAGTTTTCTAATTGAGTTTTTAGTGTCTTTCTGACAACAGCCTTTTAAAGTATCTATGGTTGTATGGTAAGCTACCCCAAAACTGAATGACTTGAAGCAACCATGGCTTATGATTCCTTGGGGTTCTGAGGAGTAAGTGCTGTGGTGGTTTGAATGTATGTCCCTCCTAGACTCGGTTGTTATGTTAGAGCTTATAACTGGGGTCTCCAGCTGCCTGGCTGGAGGAGGTGTCACTGGGGCTGGATCCTGGGGTCCAGCCCTAAGGTGTATTTGGGCGAAGATCTGAATTCCAGCCCAAAGGTGTGCAGAGAGGTCTAAGCTGTGGGGCCCTGCTGCCGCTGGCTTTGTGTTTTCTGCTTTCTCTCTCTGCTTGGATTTATGAATGGGAGCCAGCTTCTCCCACCATTGATGGAATTCCCCTGGATCTATAAGCCTGAAATAAATCCCTCCCTCCCATAAAGCTGTGTTCGGTCCGAAGTTCAACCCAGCAACATGGAGCTGTCTACAGCAGATGGGTTCAGCTGGGAGGCTCTTCTGACCCACCTGCCACCTGCTGTGCTTATTCCCGAGACCCAGACTGTCTTCCGCAGGCAGCTGAGCTGAGCTGGACGGTCTACACACGTGCTTTGTGCTCCTCCACACGGGCTCTTTGAGTGGCTATTGTGAGCTTTTCACAGCGTGGTGGTCTCAGGGATGTCCTCCACCTCCATGAAGCTGGGTTTCTCTTTTTCTTTGGAGACTGCATCTCTCATATCCCAGACTAGCCTCCGACTCACTAGGTAGCTGAGGATGACCTTGAACTTGTGATCTTCCTGCCTCGACCTTGTGCGTGCTGGGATGACAGGCATGCAAGCCCACACGTGTGTGCATGCAGTGCTGGGGATCAAACCCGAGGCCTCATACAAGCTAGGCAAGCACTGTAACAGCTAAGCCAAATCCCCAACTCCCGAAGCTGGTTTTCAAGAGAGAAGGGACGTGTAAGTGGTCTTCGAGACGAGGTCCTCCTCAGTTGAGGTGAGCCTTGGGTTAAATAATGTGCACGATTCTAAGGGCAAGATGGAGGGACATTTGAGACACAGAGGAAGTGAAAGCTGCCTTTCTCATAATGCCTGCGTTCTGGTGCTGTAGGTCATCTCTGCAACGCATCAGCTTACGTCAGCATGTTGCTTGCCAGCCTGTCATTTGTCAGCAATATTAGCTGAGCTTGTGTGTGTGTGTGTGTGTGTGTCCCTGCATGAACATGCATACCACGTAAGGTTATTTAAACAGTTCATTTTGAAATAATCAAAGATTCACAGACATTCTAAGGATATAAAGAAAGTTCCCTATGTATCCACCACACAGTTTTCCTAATAACAGCATCTCACATAATGGTAGTGTAACATTAAAACCAGCAATCACGTAGCCACCACCACAGTCAAAACACAAAGCTATGGCTGAGGAGAGGACTCAGTGGTACCTCGCTGTGTGTCATGGTTTAATATCGAACCAGAAGAAGAGAATTGAGTACTGTTCTGTCACCCGGAGATCTCCCCCCGGAGCCACCCCTTATAGTCACAACAGCCAGCCCCCCCTCCACCCCAACCCTGGAAACCACTAGTCGGTTTCCCATCTCGAGAAGATATTCAATAATAACCTCCAAGAAGACATGTCCAACTGACTCCAGTCAGCAAACACGATCTTACTTAGGGCCTAAGTCCACTTTGTGTTTCTAGAACAAATTACCTGGGACTGGAAAACATTTATAGAACAGAAGTTTATGTTGGTTCACAGTTCTAGAGGGTCAGCAGTCCAAGATTGGCCTGGATTTTGTCCCAACCATCTCATAAAGCTTTTATGCTGCTCAACTGGTACAGAAAGCAGAAGGGTGAGCAAGGGTGCATAGGTGAGGCCCAGCACAAGGGTGTGCAGGTGAGGCCTAGCTGGGCTAGCAGCCTCACCTGCTGACAGCCTGTCCTAGCTGGATATCTCGTCTCCTGAGAAGGCATGGAGCCCTCTTAAAAGCCAGCCACCCGGGGGCAGAGGAAATGGCTTAGCGATTAAGGCATTTACCTGCAAAGCCTAAGGACCCTGGTTTGATTCCCCATGACCCACGTAAGCCAGATGCACAAGAGGGCGCATGAATCTGGAGTTCGTTTGCAGTGGCTGGAGGTCCTGGCACACCCTTTCTGTCTACCACTTTCTCTCTCTCTCTCTCTCTCTCTCTCTCTCTCTAAAATAAATAAATAAAATATTTTTTTAAAAAAACCAGCCACCTAATACCACCAAAATGGCAAATTTCAATATGCATTTCAAAAGGGACAAATCACAGTATTTGGTCTTTGAGACAAGGTCACTGTAGCAGACAGCTTCAGGATCGCTGAGATGAACGTCCAGACCAGGCACAGTTATGGAGGAAGGGATTTATTGAGGCTTACAGATCCAGGGGAAGTTCCATAGTGGCAGAAGAAGCTGGCCTGCCTTCACAGGCCCAAGCAGAGAGAAAAGCCACAAGCCAAAAACCAAAAGCCACACAGCACAGCACACTTTAGGAACTCCAGCTAGGCACACTTTGCATATCTTTAGATTGGAATCTCAAATTCACCCCCACACCTTAGGGCTGGACCCTAAAATCCACCCAACCCAGTGACACTGCCTCCAGCCAGGTGGATGCAGATCCAAACTACAAGCAAATAAATCACTGAATATATTGGGGTCCATATATTCAAACGACCACAGTCATCCTGGAGTTCAGATGAGCCCTGAATGAAATGATATATGAGAGAAGGACAGAAGGACACTTGAGACCCAGAAGCACAGAGAAGGCCGCGTAAAGATTGAGGCAGCGGGGCGTGGTGGCGCACGCCTTTAATCCCAGCACTTTAGAAGCAGAGGTAGGAGGATCATCATGAGTTCAAGCACAGAGGCTGGAGCAGGGTACTTAAAGCCTAACCTGCAAGTGATGGCCAGCAGCCACCAGAAGCTTAGAGAGGGAGGCATGGAGCAGATGTGCTCAGAGCCTCTGAAAGCAGCCAGCCCATTCGTGCTTGATTTCAGACCCTGGCGCCCAGAACTGTGAAAGAAGAAATGTCTCATGCTTGAAGTCATTAGGTTTGTGATCATTTATCACAGCAGCCTGAGGAAACCAATACAATGTCTATAATTTTGACCTTTTGAGGATGTTATATAAATGAAATCATACAGCATATGACCTTTGGAGGTTCACTCATTCACTGAGCATAATTCCTTGGAGAGCTACCCAAGGTGTTATGTGTAAAACAGTCCCTTTCGCTGTATGGGATACCACTGTTGATTTAACCATTAACCTACTGAAGAACAATCCCCCCTCCAATATTTGGCTATAAATCTGGTGAGAACAAAGGCATACAGGCTTCTGTGTGGATCTGAGTCTCCATTTTTCTGAGATAAATGACCAAGAGTGGAAGTTCTAGGTGGTATGTAAGTGTATACCAATATTTACTGGTTTTAGTGCCCAAAAGTGACCAAGTTTTTCTGCATCTTTGCCAGCATTTGGCATTTTCATGATTTTTTTTTTTTTTTTTTTTTTTTTTTTTTTAGGTCTCACTCTGGCCCAGGCTGACCTGGAATTCACTATGTAGTCTCAGGGTGGCCTTGAACTCTCAGCGATCCTCCTACCTCTGCCTCCCGAGTGCTGGGATTAAAGGCGTGCGCCACCACGCCCGGCTCATTTTCATGATTTTTATGCTAGCTTATTAAAGTAGTCATATCTCATTGTGACCTTTCATTGCATCTTTCCAGTGTGTGTTAATCTGCTTTCTGCTACTGTAAGAAAAAACACCTGATGAAGTCTACTGGGCTCACAGTTTCAGAAGTTTCAATTCATGGTCAGTTGGCCTTGTTGCTCTGGGACTTTGGCTGCACAGGACATCACCGAAGGAATGTGTGGCAGAGGAAGTCTCTTACCTCATGAAGGCCTAGAAACAAGAGGAGAGCAAGAGGCTGCTATCCCGACATCCCCATCAACAGGGTGCCCAAGTCCCCCACAAGGCTCCATCTCATACTTGTCAGAAGTGCCATGGGCTAACACAGGAGCTTCCGGAACATTCCACATCCAGACCTCAGCAGCGTAGCATTGTCTTCCATGCTTGTGGACAGTCTGCTTATCGGAACTAGACAAATCTCTCTTTGGGTCTAACCCATTTTGTTGTTGAATTTTTCACTGTTGGGTTTTGAGAGCACTTTGCATTTTCTAGATAAGAATCCTTGGGAGAGGGCTGGAAAGATGGCTTAGTGGTTAAGACATTTTCCTGCAAAGCCAAAGGACCCAGGTTCGATTCCCCAGGACCCATGTTAGCCAGATGCACAAGGGGGCGCATGTGTCTGGAGTTCATTTGCAGTGGCTGGATGCCCTGGCACACCCCTCTCTTTCCCTCTCTCTGCCTCTTTCTCTCTCTCTCTCTCTCTCTCTCTCAAATAAATAAATAAAATAAAATATTTTTTTTAAAAATCCTTGGGCTGGGCGTGGTGGCGCATGCCTTTAATCCCAGCACTCGGGAGGCAGAGGTAGGAGGATTGCTGTGAGTTCAAGGCCACCCTGAGACTACATAGTGAATTCCAGGCCAGCCAGAGCTAGAGCAAGACCCTACCTGGAAAAAACAAAAAACAAAAGAAAAAAAAAAAAGAATCCTTGGGAGGGGAATGTTGTAACCATTCTTAAAATGATCAGTAAAATTCTTTTCACTTGCAAGATCTTAGTAGTAAACTGTACAATGAAATTTTCCTCAAAAATCAGTAAGTTAAGGGGAGGGCATAGTATATAAGGTGGAATTATCTAAGTGGGGTCAGGAGAGGGAGATGGAGGAAAGGAGGGAGTGGAAGAAGGGTTAATCAAAACTAAATGTAGGGAAACCTAATTCTTCGTTAGCCAGTTAAAAATATAGCCAGGCATGGTGGCATACCCCTTTAATCCCAGTACTCAGGGGGCAGAGGTAGGAGAATTGCTGTGAGTTTAAGACTACATAGTAAATTCCAGGTCAGCCTGGGCTAGAGTGAGACCCTACGTCAAAAAAAAATGTGTGTGTGTGTGTGTGTGTGTAACTTTTTTAAAAAGAGAAAGTTCAGGCAGAAGCGACCTGTGGGGATGGATAAGGCTGTGCCCAGAAGCCATAGGTTGCTGCAGGAAATCTTAGTGCCAGGGGTGGGCCGTCTAGTGAGTTGTTTGTCAGGGAGGCATCTGAGGCCCCCAAAACAATACAGGCTATTGCCAGTACTCCTGGTTGCCCACCAGACCTAGATAGCAAAAGTGAAGGCACAACATGTTTTGGTTGCAGACATCGAGAAATCAAACTAAAACTAACGCAGTAAGCCTCTTCGATGGCCAGGTGTCATAGCACTAGAAAGTGCTATGCAGACTGCTGGGGGAAACGTCATTAACAATCTTAATCAGCAGTGAACCCTGCAAGCTACACAACTGGCCAGCCAGGCAAGATGTGCCCACTGGTGTAATACTGGCATGTCTGTTATGGGGTAACCAATGACTCTCTGGCTTTGAGACGTGCTCCATGGGAGGGAATTCTTGCCTGGTTCTAAAAACCTAATCAAAAGCCTACAGCATGCCCATTCTCTCCCCACCTCTCTCTTTCAAATAAATAAAATTTAAAGGAGGCTGGAGAGATGGCTCAGTTAAGGTGCTTGCCTACAACCAGAGTTTGATTCCCCAGTGCCCACATAAAGCCAGATGCACAAGATGGTACATCCATCTAAAGTTTGTTTGCAGAGGCTGGAGGCCCTGTCATGCCTATTCTCTCTCTCTCTTTCTCTCTCTCTCTCGCTCTCGCTCTCGCTCTCCTCTATCTCTACTTACAAATAAATAATTTTAAAAATATTTATTTTTATTTATTTATTTATTTGACAGGGAGAGAGAGAATGGGTTCACCAGGGCCTCCAGCCACTGCAATATGATCTCCTCATCTTCCTTCCCCTCTTCAGCCCTTTCCCTGTGATATCTGAATAAAGTGTGGTGTTTAAAAAATAAATTTTAGCCGGGCGTGGTGGCACACGCCTTTAATCCCAGCACTTGGGAGGCAGAGGTAGGAGGATCGCCATGAGTTCAAGGCCACCCTGAGACTACATAGTTAATTCCAGGTCAGCCTGGGCCAGAGTGAGACCCTACCTCGAAAAAACCAATAAATAAATAAATAAATAAATTTTAAAAGGTGGCTTGCCAAACATGGTGGCACAAGCCTTTAATCCCAGCACTGAGGAGGCAGAGGTAGGAGGAATGCGCTGAGTTCAGAGCTAACCTGGAACTACAGAGTAAGTACCAGGTCATCCTGGGCTAGAGTGAAACCCTACCTCAAAAAAGCAAAAACGAAAAGTTGTGGCATGTGACTCTATGAAGTACTTACGTTATATCTATCCACGCAAGGAATATACACATTGATTTGCAAAGTTGGTGTTTGTTTGCAGTGCTCTGGGTTTGGGCAGCACAGTAATATAATTCATCAAGTGAGTTGACAGGTGTTTCTCCAGTTTTCTGGAAGTAGCTTTGTAAAACGTGTGAATTCTTCATTAGTGTTTGGTGAAACTCACCAATGAAATCAACTGGCTCTAGAGATTTCTCCAGATGGAGTTGTTTAAATTATGAATTCAATTACCAAAATAGTGGCATGGCTATTTAAATTAGCTATTGCATGGTCTAAGTAGGGTCAGAGGAAGGATGAAAGAGGGGACCAGAGGAGAGTTAATCAAAATTTAAGATGTGAGCTGGGCATAGTGGCGCACGTCTTTAATCCCAGTACTCGGGAGGCAGCGGTAGAAGGATCACCATGAGTTTGAGGCCACCCTGAGACTACCTAGTGAATTCCAGGTCAGCCTGAGCTAGGGTGAGACCCTACCTGAAAAACGAAAAAAAAAAAAAAAAAAAGATGTTATGTTATGATTACAGCACATGGAAACATACTTGTCCACTAGCTAATAATATATGTGTTAACAGAGACAGAGCTTGGGCAAAAGTACCCTGTGGAGGTGAATAATGATTTTCTCAGAAGTCCTAGATTGTTATTAGAAAAATTTCAGTGCCACGGATGGATGATACCGTTCAGTGAGTTGTTGGCCAAGGAGTCCCCTTGATGCCCTCAAAACATTCCAGGCCATTGCCAAGACGCATTGCCCACAAGAAGTAGAAGATAAAACCCTGTTGCTGAAGATCCCACACTTGGGCTGCAGGTCACTGAGAAGTCAAGCTGGAAGCCTACCCTGTTGACTAGCTTGAGGATGCTGGAAAGAGCTGTGCGGCCTGTTGCAGGGAGAAAAGTCATCAACAATCTTAACCAGCAGTGGACTCTGCAAGCTTTACGGCTGGCCAATCAGGCCAAATACGCCAGTTGGTACAGTGGTGGCATGTCTGTTGCGGAGACATGCTCTCTGACTGGACTTGAGGCCTGCTCCACACGAGGAGATTGCTGCCTGGTACTGAAAACCTAATCAAAAGCCTGTGACGGAGCCAGGCGTGGTGGCACACACCTTTAATCCCAGCACTTGGGAGGCAGAGGTAGGGGGATCGCTGTGAGTTCGAGACCACCCTGAGACTACATAGTTAATTCCAGGTCAGCCTGGACCAGAGTGAGACCCTACCTCTAAAAACCAAAAAAAAAAAAAAAAAAAAAAAAAGCCTGTGACAGGGAGGTCACAACCCTGGGAGACTACAACTGCTGTCTGCCCTCCAAACTGCCTTTTATACTCATGTTAATGCACGTATATTCATGCTATTCCCACACTTAGTGAAGCTTCTCTTTTCATATAGTGGTTACCACTGGGGTGACTCAAAACTCACCACAGTGCTGAGAAGAAATGACAGTGGCATGTTTGGCACTAAGTGAGACATCTCTATCACATCTCTATCACGCCTTCCAAGGCTCAGGAACCATTGCAGAAGAGGCGGCAGAAAGAACGTAAGAGCCAAAGGAAGGGGAGGAGTGCTTTCAATGCTGTCATCCAGACACAAAGTGACCTTGACACTCACAACCTCACAGTGACTGAGGCTACCTACACAAGACCTGCATAATAGGAGAAAAAAATGATGACATCAAAATATAAGAGAGACTGGTTGGAAAGAAGGGATTCAGCAGAGGAAGGATTTGGGAGGGTAAAATGGATGGTGGGAGGGAATTATGATCATGTTATGTTGTCTATACGTATGGAAGTTGTCAATAAAAAGTTTCTAAAAATAAATCAATCAGGGATGGAAAGGTGGCTCAGTGGTTAAGGTGCTTGTCAGCAAAGCCTAACAACCTGGGTATGATTCCCCAGGACCCACATAAAGCCAGATGCACAGTGGCACACACATCTGGAGTTCATTTGCAGTGGCTGGAGGTCCTGGCAACCCCATTTTCTCTCTCTCTCTCTCTCTCTCTCTCTCTCTCTTTCTTCAAGCTACAGGGATCTTCTTGTCTCTTCCTCCCCTAGGGTTACAGGCACTTGTTACTACCCCCAGCACTTCACGATGGTTCTGAGGAATTCAGGTCCTCATGCTGGCCAGAGAAGAACTTTACTACCAACTGAGCCAGATCTATTATTTCATTTCATTTATTCGTATGTGTGTGCATGCGTGTGCTTGCTGGTATCTCTTGCCATTGCAAACAAATGCTAGATTCTTGACCAGAAGTCCAAAACCTTTTTTTTTGCTTTTTTTTTTTTTTTTTTTTTTTTTTTTTTTGGTTTTTCGAGGTAGGGTCTCACTCTACCCCAGGCTGACCTGGAACTCACTATGTAGTCTCAGGGTGGCCTTGAACTCACAGTGATCCTCCTATCTCTGCTTCCCAAGTGTTGGGATTAAAGGCATGTGCCACCACGTCTGGCTTTTTTTCTGCTTTTTTAATTTTGAGTAATACAAAGGATGTCCTAATTTCAGGGTAAAGAAATTTGCCATATTTTCTTCTAGTGGTTTTATGATTTAATTTTCTTCATTTAATATACTTTGATATACTGATTTAAAACCCAACTATATTTTCCAAATGACTGCCCAGTTATTTCAACATACTGCCATTTAATACATAAATTTTCATAACTATAATACCTTTGTTGTGAATAAAGTGCCATCTTTCATTCATTTAATGCTTTTATCTAAATTCTATCTTTTCTAATAGTAAGACCACGTGTTTTTTGTTGTTGTTTTTTGTTTTTCGAGGTTGGATTTCACTCTAGCTCAGGCTGACCTGGAATTCACTATGTAGTCTCAAGGGGTCTCAAATTCATGGAGTTCCTCCTACCTCTGCCTCCTGAGTACTGGGATTAAAGGTGTTCACCACCACGCCCCACTATCTTGTCTTTTGTATCCAATGTATTTCACTGGACATTCTGTCCTCCAGTTCTGCCCTTTTCTGCAGATGACAGATTTCATTCCTTCATTCCTTCAGTTCATTCCTCTGGATGAAGAAGTCTCCACGTGTATGTGTGCACATTTCACTTCTGCCTTCATGTTGGTGGACACTAACTTGCTGCTCACTTTATTATTGCTCTGAATGTAGAAGCATCTGGTTACTAAAACAATGCATTAACTTATGTTAAATCTTACCAGCATACTGATAGTATCCTTATGTAATTTGTCTCCTCACTTACTATGTCTAACCTCTTCCTTTCCATGTCTTTCCTTTTCCCTTACATCCCAGTTTTGACATCAGTCTTATCTTTTATTTACCTTCATTTGCTTCTGCTTTATCATTACTGCCCAAAGATAAATATACCCAAAATCCTGCACTCAATTTGTTGGTTGTAAAAATATCCTCTTACTCTTCTGCTTCATTGAACAATCAGAGACTTACTGTATTTTCTATTTTCTTTTCCTCCAGTCCTGCCTTTGTTTCGTAAGTCGATTGGCTCTTCAGTGTCAGGACATGGACATTTATCTGTGGTCCCTTATGCCTACCAGTGTCAGAGCTGTAGCTTCTCATACCTGATGTTCACCATCATGTCTGCCACTGCGGAGCCTGGGCCATGTCCTCTTTAGCTCAGTCCTTATCCCAAAACAGTCCTGAGCAAGGGCTTGTGGGAACAATATTGTTGATGTCTTGAATATGTAAACCTCGTCTTCATCCTCCATGCTTGCAGAATAGTCGATCGGGATAAGCCTTGGCTCACATCCCCTTTTATTGAATTGTGGATGCTGTTCCTCTGTCTGCTGAATGTTAATGTGAAGAAGTGTGATGCCAACCTGATTTTATATCCTCAAGGAGTATTTTTGTCTGGCTGTGGAAAGGGTTCTTCATCTTATCAGCCCAATCATCTGATAGGATACGTGTCAGCTTTGACATCTGTGCTGATTCTCTCTGGAATACTGTGTTTTCTCCATATGCAGATTAAAGCCTTTGTTTTAGGAAAGCTTCCTTAGATTATATTTTAAAATATTCATTCGTTTGGTTAGCTTTCTCATAGAACCCAATTGTGCATGTTTTTGGGTCTCCCATACTTTTTCTTAACCTATCACTTTGAATCTGCTAAGGTATAATTAATTGTTTTATTGTGGTTAATATATATGCTTTATATAATGCAGCATTTACCGTTTTTTATGTGCATGTGTACATGCACATGTGTGCATTGGCTGGCCAGGATCTCTTTGTCACTGCAAATGAGTGTCAGACACTTGCTTGTGTCACCTTTTGCATCCAGGCTTACATAGGTGGCTGGGGAATTGAATCTGGGCTGGTAGGCTTTGCAGGCAAGAGCCTCCTCCTACTGAGCCATCTCCCCAGCCTTGCAGTTACCATTTTAATCATTTAAATGTACAGTTGAGTGGCATGTGATGAATTTATGATGTTATGCAACCATAACAATTGCTGGATCAAATGGTAGTTGTATGTTTCTTTTGAAGAAGCTCTGTTTTCCTGGGTATTTTATATTTCCATACTGTTTTACGTGCCCAACATTCCCACCAGCAATGCACAAGGGTTCCAATTTCTCCACATCCACACCACTGGTTTTCCAGTGTTTTAATATCAGCCATTCTATTGTTAGCAGGAAACACGAGGTCCCTTCTGTAGGTTCTTAGCTTTATAAATAAAAGAATTTTAAAATTCAAAAGGAAACTTTTTAATTTTAAAAAGTGGGCTAGAGAGATGGCTTAGCAGTTACAGCACTTGCCTGAGACGCCTAAGGACCCAAATTCAATTCTCCAGGTCCCACATAAGCCAGATGCACAAGGTGGCACATGCGTTGGGAGTTTGTTTGCAGTGCCTGGTGGCCTTGGTGTGCCCATTTTCCCTCTCTCTCTCTCTCTCTCTCTCTCTCTCCTCTCTCTCCCTTTCTCTCTGTCTCAAATAAAAATAAATTTAAAAAAATTTTTTAAAAAGAAGAGAGAGCCGGGAGTGATGGTGCACGCCTTTAATCCCAGCACTTGGGAGGCAGAGGTAGGAGGATTGCCACAAGTTCAAGGCCACCCTGAGACTACATAGTGAATTCCAGGTCAGCCTGAGCTAGAGTGAAACCCTACCTTGAAAAACCAAAAGAAGAAGGAGGAGAAGGAGGAGAAGAAGGGATTCAGTGGAGGGGGAATTCGGGAGAGGGAAGGAAGGGGTAGGAAGGAATTATGATCATGGTATATCATCTATATGAATGAAAACTGTCTTGAAAACTTAACATTATCACATAATTTAATATACGTTCTTTAAGGATTCTGCTTGGAAATAAATCTAATAGAATCAATTTTGTATAGAAAAGAAAAAAAAAAAGAAAAGAAAAGAAAAGAAAAGAAAAGAAAAGAAAAGAAAAGAAAAGAAAGAAAAGAAAAGAAAATTGTCAACAAAACATTTTCTTAGGGGCTGGAGAAATGGCTTAGCAGTTAAGCGCTTACCTGTGAAGCCTAAGGACCCTGATTTGAGGCTCAATTCCCCAGTATCCCGGTTAGCCAGATGCACAAGGTGGGACATACATCTGGAGTTCATTTGCAGTGGCTGGAGGCCCTGGTGTACCCATTCTCTCCTCTCTCTCTCTCTCTCTCCCTCTTTCTCTGTCTGTTGCTCTCAAATAAATAAAAATAAACAAAAATTTTTAAAAATGTTTTCTTAAAAAGCTCACAGCAGAGGCTGGAGAGATGGCTTGGTGGTTAAGGTATTTGCCTGCAAAGCCAAAGGACCTTGGTTCAATCCCCCAGGACCCACGTAAGCCAGTTGCACAAGGTGGTGCATGCATCTGTAGTTTGTTTGCAGTGGCTGGAGGCCCTGGTGAGCCCATTCTCTCTCTCTCAAATAAATAAATAAATATTTTTAAAAAAATTAATAATAAATAAATAAATAAAAAGCTCGCAGCAGAGTGTGGTGGCCCACACCTTTCAATCCCAGCATTCGGGTGACAGAGGTAGGAGGATTGTTCACTATAAGGTCAAGGCCAGCCTGGGCTACAGCATGAATTTCAAGTCAGCCAAAGTGAGAATGAAACCCTGCTCTCCCCTCACAAAAAAAAAAAATAGGGCAGAAGGAAAGAACAAATACTGCAGGTTGGAGGTTGTCCTCTGATCTAGCATTCATGTCACACACACACACACACACACACACACACACACACATGCACGCACATGCACACACAAGAATTAAAGGGCTGGAGGGATGGCTTAGCAGTTAAGGCATTTGCCTGTGAAGTCAAAGGACCCAGGTTTGATTCCCCAGGACCACGTAAGCCAGCTGCACAAGGTTGCTCATGCATCTGGAGTTCATTTGCAGTAGCTGAAGGCCCTGACACACCCATTCTCTCTATCTGCCTCTTTCTCTCCCCCTCAAATAAATAAAATAAAATAAATTTTTAAAAAAATAATAAAATAAATTTATAAATGAGCTAAGCTTTACCAAGAGGAAATGGCCTTCCCTTGATGGGCCTCAACAAAGCCCTGCTACTTCCATCCTTTCACATAGCAGCTCGAAGACTAAGGAAGAATAATTGTGATACCTTTTTCTAAATTTTATTTATTTATTTTATGAGAAACAGAGAGAGAGGCAGAAAGAGAGAGAGAGAAAAAATGGCAGCCAGGGCTTCTAGCCACTGCAGATGAACTCCAAACCCATGCACCATCTTGTGTGTATGGCTTTACGTAAGTACTGGGGAACGGAACCTGGGTCCTTAGGCTTCTTTTACATGGATTCTGGGGATCAAACTCAGGTCCTCATCCTTGTAAGGTAAGCACTTTACAAACTGAGCTCTCTCCCCCGAGATTAGGACATAGCAATCTTTGGAGGCCTGCCTGCCACAATAGAACTGTGGTGATTTGAATGCAGAATGTCCCTCATAGATGTGTTTGAATATTTAATCCCCAGTTGGTGGCACTGTTGAAGAAGTTGTGAAACCTGTAGGAGGTAGAGCCTTGCTGGAGGAGGTGTGACACTGGTATTGGGCCTTGAGATGTCACAGCCTGGCCCCCCTGCTGTCCTTTTGTTCTTTCTATTAAAAAATAAAAGGGCTGGAGAGATGGCTTAGAGGTTAAGATGTTTGCCTGAAAAGCAAAAGGACCCAGGTTGAGTTCTCCAGGTCCCACGTGGTGCATGCATTTCAAGTTCGTTCGCAGTGGCTAGAGGCCCTGGCATGCCCATTCTCACTCTCTCTCTCTTTCCCTCTCTCTCTCCTTCCCTCTCTCTCTCCCTCTCTCTGTCTCAAAGGAAGGAAGGAGAGAGGGATGGAGGGAGGGAGGGAGGGAGGGAGGGAGGGCGGGTGGGCTGGGTATAGTGGCTCACGCCTTTAATCGCAGCATTTGGGAGGCAGAGGTAGGAGGATCACCATGAGATCGAGGCCACCCTGAGAATACAGAGTGAATTCCAGGTCAGCCTGGGCTAGAGTGAGACCCCACCTTGAAAAAACAAAACCAAAGAAAGAAAGAGAAAAAGAGAGAGAAGGAAGGGAGGGAGAGAGGCTGGGAGGGAGGGAGGGAGGAAATTTATTTACTTGAGAGAGAGGAGGAGAATGAGAATTAGAGGGTCCATTGCGATTGCAAATGAATTCCAGACACATGCAACACTTTGTGCAACTGACTACATGTGGATACTAGGGAATTGAACCCCAGGAGATTAGGCTTTGCAGGCACACGCCTTTAACTGTTGAGCCATGTCACCAGCCCTTAAGCAGACATTTGTCCAAAAAAGTGATATAAATGTCAAAATGGAGACAATAGGAAAGATGCTCTAAGGGCAAGACTTAATCCATTGAAGGCTCAAGCTAATGTAAATGTAAATTCCTTTGAAAAGAAAGGCCTCAGATGGAGGCAGAGGTAGGAGGATCACCGTGAGTTCAAGGTCACCCTGACACTAGATAGTGAATTCCAGGTCAGCCTGGGCTAGAGTGAGACCCTACCTTGAAAAAAAGAAAGGAGGAGAAGGAGGAGAAAAGAAAGAAAGAAGAAAGAAAGAAAGAAAGAAAGAAAGAAAGAAAGAAAGAAAGAGGAGGATGAGGGAGGGAGGGAGAGAGGGAGGGAGGGAGAGAGGAAGGGAGGGAGGGAGAGAGGGAGGGAGGGAGGGAGAGAGGGAGGGAGGGAGGGAGGGAGGAAGGCCGGCCTCATGCTGAAAGAGGCATCTTCTACCCAAGGTTCAGCATACTGAGGTTGCCACAGCTGTGGTCCATGGGCATCTGGCTTCATCTCCATCTGACAGCAGAACTTGTCAGCATTGCCCACAGGGTACTGGTTTTAGAAGAATGAAAAATTCAAGATGTGGAGGGTGGGGGTGTCACAGAGTATTTCACTCCTCTTCTAGAGAGCTTCTGGGGCTAAGCAATATGAGGCAGGGTGGAGTTCCTGCAAGGAGGCCTTGTGAGGCCACTGCAAGAAGCTGTGCAGGTGAACCCTGTTTCATCACTCTTCCTCTCTCTCTGCCCGCTCCCATCGCACTCACCCAAGGACCCTCCCAGTGTTTCATACCCAGTGCCCCATGTGACCTGCCTTACCAACGGGCTCAAGCCAGGATTCTTGCCTGCCTCCTTCCTCTCACCCCTCCTCTACCCAGTCACCAGGCCCCACCGCAGGTCTAATAAGTCTGTACACACCTGTGCCCCCACCTGTTCGCTCTGTTGCCTTGTCCCCATGGCAACCTAGCCCACCCTTTTCCAGCTACCAGCCAGACTGGCTCTGAGAAATCCATCTTCCTGTTTAAAGGCCAAAGTGGAAGCTGTGGGTCCTCTTCCGCAGCCCCTGGCCCTACCCTGAGCACAGGCCCCCATCTATTGTTTACAGATTGTTAGCTTCCTTGAAACTCAGAAACTTGGCCTCTTGGTGAAACTCACTTCTCCTTAGCAGGTGTTAAGCACTGTTAAAAACCTATTATAGGGGGCTGGAGAGGTGGCTTAGCGGTTAAGGCGCCTGCCTGCTAAGCCTAAGAATGCTGGTTCCAATGTCCAGTGGTTCCAATCTCCAGGTCCCACGTTTAGCCAGATGCAAAGTGAGGCAAGGGCGCAATGTCGCACTTGCCCACAAGGGGGCGCACACATCTGGATTACGTTCACAGCAGCTGAGAGACTGCTGGCGCGCCCATTTTTGTCTCCCTCTCCCTCTCTGTCTATCTCTCTCTGTCTCTCTCTCCAAAAATAAATTAAAAAATAATCAAAAAATTAAAAAAAAAAAACCTATTATAGGGCCTGGAGATGGCTTAGCAGTGAAACGCTTGCTTGCGAAGCCTAAGGACCCCAGTTTGAGGCTCAATTCCCCAGGACCCACGTAAGCCAGATACACAAGGTGGTGCATGCATCTGGAGTTCGTTTTCAGTGGCTGGAGGCCCTGGCATGCCCATTCTCTATCTATCTGCCTCTTTCTCTGTCTGTTGGTCTCACATAAATAAATAATAAGCAAAAAAAATTTTTAAAAACCTATTACAATCACTGTTGGTGATAATGAGAAGTTCTTCAAGTTTTTATTTGTAAGCACTCTTTCTCATGTTCATTTTCCTGTAAGCAAGCAAAGATGTTAAGAATGGGACCACCTGACTCTCTAATTAGCAACTATTGAACTCTCTTTCTGCCAGAGCTTCCTTGAGAAAACCGGATTACCTATCTATGCCAGTCCAGCCGTCTAGAGCCTTCGATGGACCCTCGACAAAACTGCACAAAGACCATCCTGGTTGTCCTGCCTACCGAAGACAGCCCCAGCCAGGCTGTTGAAAGCAGTTTTACCACTGCCAAGATGGAAATGGCCTGAGGGGTGCATTTCCCAGATGGAAGAGCTACTTACGATGCTAAAAGACAAGACCATGACTGGTCCAAAACACAAGCTTTGATGCTGGAGACTGGGCTGTGACTTCTAGCGCTCTGTAAAGCAGCCTGCTTGGCTTTACCTGGAAATCGGGGTTTCAGCATTGGACCCGATGAAGGCTCTTTCATGAGGTCTTAACTCACAAAGCCTCAGTCGTGGGTTTGAGCTGGGTGGGGCTTGGCAGGTTTTAAAACACTCACCATCCTAGTTCCCAGAGCCTGGATGCTCCTGAGCAGCCCAGCTTTCTTTTCTGCCCCTGCTTCCTAGCACAAGGCATCGCAGCTCCACGACCAAAGCGGTCCCAGCAACCAGCCCCCCTCTCCTGGGCTCTACTTACAACCGGTTCCCAGCCCTGACTGCCCAGCACCGGGCATCCACGAAGGGTTACTTGACTGTTGAAGAAGCAGAGGAGGAGGAGGCCTTAGACTCAGCCATAGGCGGCCCTGGCAGGGAGGTGCCTGCGGCCACAACCACAGACCACCCACCTAAGATATCCCGCTGCCAGGTATGCCAGGTCCTGATTAGCCTGCTAGGTGCCCCAGCTTGCACTCCAACTCCTTAATACAATCCCTGCAGTTAGGCACCCCAAGGGAGTCGTGGCAGCGACCACTGAGGAGGATTCATCTGAACAACTGTAGGGTGTCCAGGGCGTGGAGAAGACCTGGGAGCTGATAAAAGATATATGAGGAGGGGCCTAAAAGGAGACATCAAGGCCCTCTTTGCTCGGATAATTCCAGAGACCTGTCAAGTCGTTAGCGTGGAGTGTCAGACCCAGCTGCTCTGACACTGGCCGCTGGCAAGGGCCAAGCATCCTGGCACTGGGGGGAAGTAACACAAGGGGGCACCGCCCTCCACAGCTTCCGCCCACCTGCTCCTGGCCAGTAACAAACAGACCAGCTCTCTTTGTTTGTTGGCTTGTGACACGGTCTCATGCAGCCCAGGCAGCCTCAAACTTGCTATGTTGCTGAGGGTTGTCTTGAACTTCTGATCCTCCGGCCGCTTTGGAGGCGTCTGCCACGACTATGGAGTTTCATATGTGGTGCTGGGGATCTAAGCTCAGGGCTTCCTGCATGCTAGGCAAGCACCCACCAACAGACCATGATTTCTGTCTAGGTAGAGCTGGTTGATGGAATGGGGGCAAGAGTTCCGTTTATACCCAAGCACAGCACATAGTCAAAAACATTTGCCCAAGGAATGACTGCGTGTCCTGACCTATCCACCCTTCTCCTTTAACTGTCCTGACCTACCCACCCTCTCCTTTAACTGTCCTGACCTACCCACCCTCTCCTTTAACTGTCCTGACCTACCCACCCTTCTTTAACTGTCCTGACCTACCCACCCTCTCCTTTAACTGTCCTGACCTACCCACCCTCTCCTTTAACTGTCCTGACCTACCCACTCTCTCCTTTAACTGTCCTGACCTACCCACCCTCTCCTTTAACTGTCCTGACCTACCCACCCTTCTCCTTTAACTGTCCTGACCTACCCACCCTTCTCCTTTAACTGTCCTGACCTACCCACTCTCTCCTTTAACTGTCCTGACTTACCCACCCTCTCCTTTAACTGTCCTGACCTACCCACCCTCTCCTTTAACTGTCCTGACCTACCCACTCTTCGCCTTTAACTAGTCCTGATGGAACCAAAGAAATGAGTTTAATTAGTTTGGGGAGGGAACACCAAACTTGATTGTGTCTGTCCAGGATATGATGGCAAATGACTAGGACAAAGAATATTTTTGTCCCTTAAGAAAATGGAATCGTCTTGTGATACCTGTGTGGTCTTGAGTATGGTTGTTTGTTCCCTGGGGGCATTGATATGTTTCCGCTCTGTTGTGTGCAGAACACGTGACCTTCGGGACACCTCTTCAAGATGGGGAGGGAGAGTTCTGCCCCCATGTTCCAGAAATCCTTGCCTGCCTTTATGACTATGTAGGATGGAATCTGCATGGAGCATCTGCATTTCCTGAGCAACAGTTAAGTCCCTGACCCTAAGCTTTGCTACCCAACACAATCATGGAATTCTTCCAGGCACGGCTGTGGCAGATGAGGCCTGTGGTCTGCCAGAACCTATCCAGAAGGCAGAGCCCCTGATGTTTCTCATACCACTAAGCTGCAAACAGGCAGCACCCTGCTGACTGAGAAAGAGAGCACTTGCTGGGGGGCGGGCTTTAGTGAGCTTGAACCTAACTTTGCCGACTTTATCTGTTTGAGACCCCCTGTGAGTTCTCCCCTCCCAAATTCCTAGTAATGCTGGGGTAACGTATCCTTAGTAGAAAATCATAGGCCAATGATTAAACTGACATTATTGGACCACCGCCGGAAACCAGCGGATCTTCATGAGCTCCTTAAACGAAGAGACTGGATCAAAGATGGTCAGACCCTGATCTCTAACCGCTGGGGTCAAGGGCACTGTGAAGGGAGTCCTGGAGTGCATTGTCGGAGAGAGCCATCTGCGACGGTCGGGGGCTAGCATCCCCCCCAAGCTCTGCCCCCCAGGCTCTGCTCCCCCAGGCTATGCACCCCCAAGCTCTGCACCTCCCGACTCTGCCCCCAAACTCTCACCCCCAGGCTCTGCACCCCCAGGCCCTGCACCCCCTGGTTCTGCTCCCCAGGTTCTGCATCCCCTGACTCTGCCCCACCCCCGGCTCTGCACTCCCCCCAGGCTCTGCACTCCCCCCAGGCTCTGCACCCCCCCAGGCTCAGCACTCCCCCCCCCCCCGGCTCTGCATCCTCAGGCTCAGCACTCCCCCCAGGCTCTGCACCCCTAGGCTCTGCACCACCACCCCCCTCCAGCGTCCCCGGTACTTTTCCACCGCTCCCAGACAGTCACACGGAACTTCAAAGTTCTCCCACAGATCACACTCATAAAGGGAGGAACCAGAGACCGTCTAAAAGCTCCAGGACTCAGGAGAAGCGGAAGGGGGCCTCCTGCCTCCTCGTTGCCTTGGCTGCCTACCGAGCCGAGCAGGTGAGCCTGGCGGACACCTGGCTGTGTCCCCGCGCCCCGCGGCCACTGCCATGGCAACCGCAGCATCGCGCCTCATCAGAGCCAGACCAGACGGCGGCGGGCGGGGGCAAGGCCACGAGGGGGTGGTTAAAAGCAGCTCAGCCTCGCAGTCGTGGACATGCCCCACTGATGACTGCCCCTGTTGTAAAGTGGGAGCCTCATGTCCAGCTGGAACCCACTGGAGAAGTCTCAGCTACAGCGCATCTGAGGAGCTGTAAGGACGGCTCTCGAGGAGCCAAGTGGAAAAGTGACCTCCCAACCCTTCCAGACTGAAAATGCGCCAGCGACATTGCACCCCCTGCCCTGCTAGGTCACAGTCTTACCTTAGCAAGCCACAGCGGGAAATCTAAGAATTAAAAGTTACAGCCTCTTCCATGCCCGCATGCCCGGCGCAGGCTGCTGGGATTAAAGTCTGCCTTAGGGCCTTGTAACCATCTTGCTCCTCTGTCGAGGGAATACAACAAAGCTGTCAACCGGGCATGGTGGCCCACTCTTGTTAACCCAGCACTGGGGAAGTAGAGGCTGGGATATGGCCTGTGAGTTTGAGGCTAACCTGGTTTACATAAGTGAGTCCTAGGCCAGACAGGACTGCATGGCCACACTTGTCTCAATCCTCACGCCCCTCTCAAAAAAAAAAAAAAAAAAAAAAAAAAAAAGAGCTCTTAGTACATGACAGCCTAAGTTCTCAACAGTCTCTGACCCTCCTCCCACTGCCCAGCAGTTTGAGCCTAGACCCCCATAAGCCTGCCTCCTCACCCATTTGAATTTCTTTCTTCTTTCTCTTTCTTTCTTTCTTTCTTTCTTTTCTTTCTTTCTTTCTCTCTCTCTCTTTCTCTCTCTTTCTTTCCTTCTTTCTTTCTTTCTTTCTTTTCCAAGATAAGGTCTCGCTCTAGCCCAGGCTGACTTGGAATTCACTTGGTAGTCTCAGGGTGGCCTTGAACTCAAGGCAATCCTCCTACCTCTGCTTTCCAAGTGCTGGGATTAAAGGCATGTATCACCACACCTGGTTCATTTGAATTTCTTTTTTTAAAATATTTTATTTCTATTTATTTATTTGAGAGAGAGATACAGAAATAGGCAGGGAGAGAGACAGAGAGAATGGGCACGCCAGGGCCTCCAGCCATTGCAAATGAACACCAGATGCGTGCATCCCCTTGTGCATCTGGCTTACGTGGGTCCTGGGGAATTGAACCTGGGTCCTTTGGCTTTGCAGGCAAACACCTTAACCGCTAAGCCTTCTCTCCAGCCCTCATTTGAATTTCTTAATCCTAGTGGAACATCATGATCAAACCTGTAATCACACTCCTGCAGTGGAGGCAGGAGGATCAGGAATGCAAGGCCAGCTTCCAATACACAATGAATTTATGGCCACCTAGGTTATGTAAGTTGCTAGCTTAATACATACATACATACATACATACATACATACATACATATATATTGTGAGATTTATCACCTAAAAACCATTCCTTAGAAAAAATTTTTAATTTTTATTTATTACAGAGAGGGAGAGAAAGACAGACAATGGGTGTTCCAGGGCCTCTAGCCGCTACAAAAGTACTCCAGGCACATGTGCCATCTTGTGCATCTGGCTTATGTGGGTTCTAGGGAAGCAAACCTGGGTTCTTAGGCTTCACAGACAAGCACCTTAACCACTAAGCTATCTGTCCAGCCCTCCCCCAGGAAGAATTTTTATATGCTAATGGAAAATTTGATAGTACCCCGAAACAAAGATAGTGCTGTAAGGGAAAGTTGCATTTGGTAACTAGCAAACAAAAAAGAATTAGAAAGATTCTCACCAGGAGAAAGATCCTCAGATCTGCTGAGAGAAGGTAGGATGATGTATAACTCTTACAAAGTGATAGGCCAAATCCAAAAGAAAAAAGAAAAAGAAAAGATATATGTATGTGCCCTTTGAGCCAACAATCCCACTCCTGCCAATCAATCCTGCAAACCCCTCTGCACATACACCAACAGCACATGGACAAGATCATTCCTGGGGCCTGCCCTTGGGTGGCAAATGACTGGAAACCTCACAAATGGTTAACAATTAAGGTCTGTTTGATGTACAATGACCCATCCATACAGTGGGACATTCAGAGCCTCAGACAGCAAAGGAGAGCTCGGGATGGTATTGGTCAATACAGAGCACTACCTTTCTACGGAAGGGAAAGAAAAAACACTCGCTTTCTTATTTAATTTCATAAGGAAACACTAGAAGTAGAAACAAGTATGCAATCAAAATTATGACCGGGGCTGGAGAGATGGCTTAGCGGTTAAGCACTTGCCTGTGAAGCCTAAGGACCCCGGTTCGAGGTTCAACTCCCCAGTACCCACCTAAGCCAGATGCACAAGGTGGCGCATGCATCTGGAGTTAGTTTGCAGTGGCTGGAGGCCCTGGTGCACCATTCTCTCTCTTTCTCTCTCTCTCTCTCTCTCTGTTGCTCTCAAATAAATAAATAAACAAAATTTTTTTAAAAATTACCAAGAAGGTTAGGCATGTAGCTCAGTGCTGCAGTCCTCTCTGGGGATGTGCAAGGCCTGCATTCCTAAACAAGGGAAAACCTCAATAACCAATGATCACTGGGGGGCAGAGAGTGGGGGGACGATCTGCTTTACATATCATTTTGATTGTTAAATCATGTACTTGTCTCCCATTGGAAAGGTAAGCATAATTTTTACAAGGATTATACTTATGTAAGCATAAAACATTGTCAGTCACTGCACAAAACCATGTAAAGCTGGAATCCTCTTGCTAGTAATCCATAGAATGTACATATTTTGTCTCTTGTTCCCTCTAGAAAACTTTCTTTGGGGGCAGCATTCTGTTCTGTTCATCTTGTTGTCAACAAATATTTATTGACTAGATAGGTGTTATTTTGTGGAAGCTGGCAGACACGGGTGAAAATACCAAAGAAGGCACCAGAGCACATGACGGGGACTGCTCACTTTCTTTAACAAGAATCACCATAGTGATGAGAGACAAGTGAGAGAAATGACACTGTGGCTGCTAACAGCAGCAGCCTGGACCTGACGGGCCCCAGAGGCAAAGCCTGTACCATATCTGAACAAGGGGCTCATCAGTAGTTGGAATTTGGGGGGATTTTTTGTAAAGTTTTATTCATTTTAACAGCAAATGTTGAAATTTTTAAATATGCATCACCCCTTAAAATGTGTGGCTGTAATATAGGAGACTTGATTTTCTTGCCATTTTTTCCTTTTGCTGATTAAAAGAAAAAAAGAGAAAAAACAGGAAATGAAATCTGGTTTATATATAATTTGTCACACATGTAATATATCCAACTTTGTAAGCACTCCAAGTTTTCATTAACTCTGCTGAAATGTATTTACATTGAGAACTCTCTCAGCCCTAATGTCGTTAGTTTCAAACTTCCAAACTTAGTTGTTTTGCTAAAAATGCAGATCAGAGCCAGATGGAGGACCAAGCACCCCCATTTGACCTCCCTGGTAATTAAATCCCAACAACTGACCAAAAAAAAGTCTAATCAGAAGAAGACCAGAGGGGAGGAAGACCACCCGTGCTGGGCCACAGCGCTTGCTCAGTCCAGATCTGAGGGTGTGTGAATGCTGGGTCCACACAGCAGGACCATGCTCCAGTGGTGATTGGTGCCTATTCTTGAGGTATCTAGCCTGCCCCTCCCCCGCAATCATCAAAGTCAGGTATGAAATGTAGAATAAGATTAATGGGAATTCTTCGGCATAAAGATGGGCAAATGGCCAAGAATCTCCAAGCATTTTAAAAAATATTTTATTTTTATTTATTTGAGAGAGAGAGAGAGAGAAAGAGGAAGACACAGAGAGTGACTATGGGCATGCCAGGGCTTCTGCTACTGCAAAAATCTCCAGATGCATGTGCTACTTTGTTTATCTGGCTTTACATGAGTAGTGGGGACTCAAACCTGGCTGTCAGGTTTTGCTAGCAAGCACCTTTAACTGCTGAGCCATCTCTCCAGTCCTCCAAGTATTTTTTTTTAAACAATGATAAAGATATAAAATACAGCATCTAAGAATTACAATCAAAAGAAATTAACAGAGAAAATAAAATATTATGATAGATAATTTCTACTTTCTGAGATATAATACAATAGAGGATAGTTCATCCATTTAAAAAATTATAAAAGGGCTGGAGAGATGGCTTAATGGTTAAACGCTTGCCTGTGAAGCCTAAGGACCCTGGTTCGAGGCTTGATTCCCCAGTATCCATGTAAGCTAGATGCACAAGGTGGCGCATGCATCTGGAGTTTATTTGCAGTGGCTGGAGGCCCTGGTGCGCCCTTTCTCTCCCTCTCTCTCTCTCTCTTCCTCCCTCTCTCTCTCTCTCTCTCTCTGCCTCTTTCTCTGTCAGTCTCAAATAAATAAAAATAAAATAAACAAAAAAAATTTTTAATTATAAATAGAGCTAGGAATGATGGCATATGCCTATAATCCCAGCATTCCAGAGGTTCAGGTAGAAGGATCTTGAGCTTAAGGCCAACCTGGGCTACATCATGAGACCCTAACAAAAATATATATTTATAGGAGCTAGTCTCAGTGGTTAAAGGCACTAGCCTGCAAAGCCAATCGAACCCAGGTTCGATTCCCCAATACCCACAAAAAGCCAGATGCACAAAGTGGCACATGTGTCTGGAGTTTGTTTTCAGTGACATGAGGTCCTGGCACGACCATACTCACTCTCTCTGTCTTTCTGTATCTATCTGTCTTTCTCTCTCTCTCTCTCAAATAAATAAAAATATTTAAATATATACATATATGCACAGTAGGAACTGAAGATTAGCTTTAAAAACTCAGTAGATGGGGTAGATAGTGAAATAAGTATAGCTAGGGGAAATTAGTGACACAAAACATGAAAAATATGAAACCAAGGTAGGAATTCTAAAGCTAAATGTGAAAAGACAAAGAAATAAACAATATGTGTTCAAAGTCACCACACAAAAGCTCGGAATGGTGGCATAGAATCACACATAAGCACTCAGGAGACAGGAGGATTGGGAGCTCAAGGTCATTATCAGCTCCATAAGTCCCTGTCTCAACAAAAGTCACCAGACAAGGAGGACAGACCTAGAAATTATAATGTCAGTACAATAGGAGTCCCAGAAGGAAAGAGCAGAAAAGAAGGGGATAAAGAAATACTAAAGGAGCTAATGGAGGAGGCATCCTGAACAAAACATCACTCACCAGGTTGACAAGGTCTATACAATTCCAAACAGATCAAAGAAAAAGTAATAGGAAGAGATGGCTAAGCAGTTCAAGTGCTTGCTATAAAGTCTGACAGGCTGGGTTCAATTCCCCAGGACCCATGTAAAGCCAGATGAACAAAGTGGCACATGCGTCTGGAGTTTGTCTGCAGTAGCAGAAGGCCCTGGTGCCCCCTTTCTCTCTTTCTCTCTGTCTTTTTCTCTCTCCCTCTCCTGCTCACTCTCCTTGCAAATAATTTTTTTTTGATTTTTTTAAAGTAACAAGGAATTTTCAAAATCTAGGCACTAAGGCTGGGGAGACGGCTCAGTGGGTAAAGTGTTTGCCATGCCAGCACGAAGTCCTGAGTTCAGATCCCAGCATCCATGTAAAAAGCATGGCCATACATATATCCTGCAACTCCAGTGCTGAGAGGCAATGACAGGAAAATCTCTGGGGCTTGTTGGTCAGCCAATCTAATTGAAAAATGGTGCAAGCTCCAAGTCAACTGAGAAATAAGGCCAAAAGCGTAAGATCTCCTTTGGCCTCTGCATATATGCACACAGGGCACATCCAACATGAATCCAACACACATAGACACACACACACCCCACTCATACTACAGAAACACAGTGTGTGCATTGAATGTAAATGCCTCCTATAGACTCATATGCTTGAATTCTCAAGCTCCAGCTGGTGATGCTATTCCAGAGTGGTCTAACCTTTAGGAAGTGGCATTGCTGGAGGAAGTGTGTCACTGGGAGTGAACTTGAGGTTTTATAGTCCATCCCTACTGCAGATCTCTCTCTTTTCCTCCCTCTGATGTGAGGACATGATGCTGGCTTCCTGCTCCTGCCAAGCTTTCCCCATGGTGGACTCTACCCTCTGGAACTATAAATGAAAATAAACACTTCTCCTTTCATAAGGCGCTTCTGGTCAAGTATATTCTCCCAACAATGAGAAAGTAACTGATAAGGAAAAAAAGAATCTAGACACATTACAGAAAATAGCTAGAATACCAAAAATAAGATGAAATCCTAATAGCTTTCAGAGAGACAATAGGTTGTCACAATAGTATAAAATCACCTTACCATTTGACATATCATCAAATCTGAATGCTGGGAGATAGAAGAGCAATTTTGCTAACACGATGGAATATTTATTTTAATCTAGGTTTCAGTACCCAGCCAAACTAGCACTCATACACTGATACAAAGATTCTAAGAAAGTAAAAGATATAGTCGGGCATGGTGGCTCATACCTTTAATCCCAGCACTCAGGAGGCTGAGATAGGATGATTGCCGTGAGTATGAGGCCACCCTGAGACTACATAGTGAATTTCAGGTTAGCCTGAGCTAGCGCAAGACCCTACCTCAAAAAAAAAAATAAAAATAAAAATAAATAAATAAATAAATAGGGGGCTGGAGAGATGGCTTAGCAGTTAAGCACTTGCCTGTGAAGCCTGAGGACCCCCGTTTGAGGCTCGATTCCCCAGGACCCACGTTAGCCAGATGCACAAGGGGGGGGCACATGCATCTGGAATTCGTTTGCAGTGCTGGAAGCCCTAGCATACCCGTTCTCTATCTGCCTCTTTCTCTGTCTGCCTGTCTCTCGCAAATAAATAAATTTTTAAAAAGCTTTTAAAAATAAAATAAATAAATAAAGTAACAGATATAGACTAAAAAAATAGGAAGCTGGGCGTGGTGGCACACACCTTTAATCCCAGCACTTGGGAGGCAGAGGTAGGAGGATTACCATGAGTTAGAGGCCACCCTGAGACTACATAGTGAACTCCAGGTCAGCTTGGGCTACAGTAAGACCCTACCTCAAAAAGACCAAAAAAAAAAAAATATATATATATATATATATATATATATATATATATATATATATATATATATACACACACACATATATACATACATAGTGACTGTTAAATGTTTCCAGGACAGCTTTTTACTCTTAAAAAAATATTGCATGGAAAAATAAATAAAAATCTAAAATTAAATTTAAAATACATATATATTTGCTTGCAAATCCTGATGGCCCAGGTTTGATTCTCCATTATCCACTCAAAGCCAGATGAACAAAGTGGCACATGTATCTGGAGTTGGATTGCAAAAGCAAGGAGCCCCGGCATGCTCTCTCTCTTTCTCTCCCTCTCTCTCTTTCTCTCTCTCTGCTAGCAAACAAATAAATAAAAATATATTGTGGACCCTAAAGAACTTATTATTTATTTATTTTTTTTCAGGTTTTTTTTTTTTTTTTTTTTTTTTTTTTTTTTTTTTTTTGGTTTTGTGAGGTAGGGTCTCACTCTGGTCCAGACTGACCTGGAATTCACTATGTAGTCTCAGGGTGGCCTCGAACTCTCAGCGATCCTCCTACCTCTGCCTCCCGAGTGCTGGGATTAAAGGCGTGCGCCACCACGCCCGGCTTTTTTCAGGTTTTTTGAGGCAGGGTCTCACCTTTTAGTTTTATTTTCTGGTTTTTCCTAAAGAACTTTTGTGTAGGTTTTATCTATAAATTTTGCTTTAGTAGACATGAAAATTGAGGAAATTTTGAAGTTTTCATTTATTTTAAAATAATAATAAGGAAGAATAATAATAAGGGCTGGAGAGGTGGCTTAGCAGTTAAGGCACTTGCCTGCAAAGCCTTACGACTCAGGTTCAGTTCCCCAGGGATCATGTAAAGTCAGCTGCACCAAGTACTGCATCTGGAGTACATTTGCAACAACTGGAGGCCCTGGCACACCCATTTTCTCTCTCTCTCCTTGCAAATAAAGAAATTAAAAATTAAATAAGATTATTACTACTACTCATTTAAAATAATAATTAGCCGGGCGTGGTGGCGCATGCCTTTAATCCCAGCACTTGGAAGGCAGAGGTAGGAGGATCACTGTGAGTTCGAGGCCCCCTGAGATTACATAGTGAATTCCAGGTCAGCCTGAGCTAGCGTGAGATCCTACCTCGAAAAACAAAAAAATAAAATAAAATAATAATTAAAATTGCTGAGTAGACTTATATGTTCTCATCACACACAAAAATATGTGAGACAAATATCTAAGCTAATTAGTTTGATTTAGCCATCCCACAATAACTGACTGCACATTTCAAAATATCATGTTGGGCTGGAGAGATGGCGCAGCAGTTAAGGCACTTGCCGGCAAAACCTAATGACCCAGGTTTGATTCCCCAGTATCCACATAAAGACAGATACATAAAGTGGCACATATGTTTGGAGTTCATCTGCAGTGGCTAAAGGCCCTGGCAGGCCTGTTCTCTCTCCCTCTCTCTGTCTCTCTCTCTTTCTCTTTCTCTCTCCCCATGCAAATAAATAAAACAATTTTTTGAAATCATATGGGCTGGCGAGATGGCTTAGTGGTTATGGAGCTTGCCCGCAAAGCCAAAGGACCCAGGTTCGATTCCCCAGGACCCATGTAGGTTAGATGCACAAGGTGATGCATGCGTCTGGAGTTCATTTGCAGCAGCTGGAGGCCCTGGCATGCCCATTCTCTCTATCTGCCTCTATCTCTCAAATAAATAAATGAATGAATAGTTTTTTAAAACATCATGTTATATACAACAAATATATATATAACTTCTTGTTTGTTTGTTTGTTTGGTTTTCAAGGTAGGCTCTCACTCTAGCTCAGGCTGACCTGGAATTCACTATGTAGTCTCAGGGTGGCCTCGAAATCACGGTGATCCTCCTACCTCTGCCTCCTGAGTGCTGGGATTAAAGGTGTGCACCACCATGCCCGGCTCAAATATAGATATAACTTTTATTTGTCACCAAAATAAATTTTTAAAAATTAAATTGCTCAAAACATTTAAAAATGTTTAAATTAATGTAATAAATGCATTACATATAGACATAATAAGATTTCAATAAAATAACTATATATTGTAAACAATGTAATGAGGCTAGTTGCATGGTTACATTTACAAATCTCTAAACACATGTCTGCTGTAGTGGGTGACAGCTGGATTCTCATATCTGCTTCAGCCTTCCATCTATTGAATGTCTTTCTGAAAAATTCCGCTGCATACTCAGGAGAAAATGAGAGGGTTTTTAGAAGGAATAAAATCCTAATATTATTATGAAATTATTTGGGGCTGTACTTTTTTTTTTTTTTTTTTTGAGGTAGGGTTTCACTCTAGCTCAGGCTGACCAGGAATTCACTACATAGTCTCAAGGTGGCCTCAAACTCTCGGTGATCCTCCTACCTCTGCCTCCTGAGTGCTGGGATTAAAGGCATGCACCACCACGCCCGGCCTGGGGCTGTACTTTTTAAACCACTAATATACAGTATAATCACAACTATATAAAAATGGGCAAATATAGATCTTTGAATAAATGACATAGTGTCACCTAGTGGTGCTTTTAATTATTGCAATTCCCAGCTAAAACTTACTGCATTAGGTTACATGGAGCATATGGAGTGTGTATGTGTGCATGCGCCATGTGTGTATAGGCTGTGTGTATGCAAACATGGATAGTGTGTGTGTGAACATTGTGTGCACATATGTAACAGTGAATATTGAAACATGCATACAGCACATGCATACGGTTTGTATGTTGTAAGATAGCTATGTGCATCCAGTGTATGGAGCATGTGTGTTTGCCTGTTGTGCATGTGTATTCATATATTGTAATGCATAGCATTCGTGGGTGTGTATGTGGCATATGTATGTGTACATATGATTTGTGTATGTTATGTCTGGATATATTGCACTACATAGTGTGGTGTGTGATGCATGTGACATGTGTTCATGCAGTGTATATTAGCCTTGTGCATATGTAAATTCATATGTGAGGTGTGTATACATATGTGTGGTAGGAGTTTAGGACCTACCTGTGCATGGAAGAACCAGGCCCACCTTCACCAGCCCCTTCCCCAGCTTCTTTAGTTCCCTGTGCACAGCATCCCATGGTCCTTCCTCTCAGCAGGTGCCCCTGACCTGCCCAAAGGGCTACCCCATTGCCACTCTCCTCTCTCCAGGACCATCAGTTTCACACAACTGGACCTTCAACAGCACATAATGCTTCACCTGACCCAACTGAAAAGAACAAACTGCCTTTTTTGTGGACCAACTTTCTCTGATAGCTCCTTATCTCTAATTCCTCCCCACATCCCACCGTCTCTCTTAAACCCATTCCAAACAGGCCTGTGTGTGTTTGATTTAACACATGGCTTTGAAAAATTGCTCTTCTCAAGACCATTTCTACCTGCTGGTCTTCAGACAACTTATTGCTTTTTTTGTTTGTTTGTTTTGTTTTGTTTTGTTTTTTGGTTTTCGAGGTAGGGTCTCACTCTGGCCCAGGCTGACCTGGAATTCATTCTGTAGTCTCAGGGTGGTCTTGAACTCACGGCGATCCTCCTACCTCTGCCTCCCAAGTGCTGAGATTAAAGGCGTGCGCCACCATGCCCGGCTTTATTTTCTTTTTTAAACTTTCATTGACAACCTCCAAACATATTGAAAATGTATCATGATCATAATTCTATCCCATCACCCTCCTTTGTCCTTCCTCCTATAGACCCCTTCAATGAATCCCTTCTTTCCAACTATTCCCTCTTCTATTTTGATGTCATCATTTTCCCTCCTATTAGGCAGGTCTTATGACCCCTTTGTGTCTGGAAGACAGTATCATAAACACTCCTCCCCTTCCTTTGGCTCTCCGGCTTTATCCACTACATCTTCTGCAATGATCCCTGAACCTTACAGGGTGTGACAAAGATGTCTCTCTTAGTGCTTAGTTCCCTCCTGTGGAGTAGGCCTCAGGTCCAGTCAGAGAGCAGTTGGTCTCCCCCAACAGACATGCCAGCATTGCACCATTTGGCACATTTGACCTGGCTGGCCAACTGTAAAACTTGCAGCTTCCACCACTGGTTAAGACCATTGGTTACTTTTCTCCCCAAATCAGCTGCATAACCCTTTCTAGCATCATGAGAGTTGGTCAATGGGAAGAAGTTTCCAGCTCAGCTCCAGCTTGATTTCCCAGTGACCTGCAACCCAAGCAGGTTTTCCATCTACCTAGGTGTCCCCCATAAACTCCTGTGTTCTGGATGCTGGATCCCCAGCTGACGGCAACTTGGGAGGCGGGGCCTTGTTGAGGAGGTGTGTTGTTGGGGACCAACTTAGGGGTGTTATAGCAAGCGCCCCTTTGCTAGAGATCAGCTCAGTCTCCTGCTGCTTTTTCCACCTGCTGTGGCCAAGGTGATGCCCAACTTCTTCCCAAGCCGTCCTTTCCTGCCATCAGGTAGCTTCCCCTCAAGTCTGTAAGCCAAAATAAAAACTTTCCTCTCATCAGCTGCTTTTGGTCAGGTGTTTCATCCCAGCAACAAGACAGTAACTGCTACAACAACCAAGAGCCTTGCAATGGCCTGTAATGCTTTGGGGCCGCAGGGGTCACCCTGACCAACTCACTGGAAGGTATTCCACCCCGATACTGAAATTTGCTTGTAACAATGTTTGGCTTCTGGGCATGGCATTATCCACCCCCTCAGGGTACTTCTGCCCAAACTCTCTCTTTTTTTATTTTTTTTTTTAATTTGAGAGAGAACAGGCACACCAGGGCTTCTCAGCCTCTGTGAAGGAACTCCAGATGCATGTGCCTCCTTGTGCGCATGTGCTCCCTTGTGCGCATGTGCGACACTGCGTGCTTGCGTCACTTTTGCATCTGGCTAAATGTGGGACCTGGACATTCCAACAGTCGTTCTTAGGCTTCGCAGGCAGGTGCCTAAACCACTAAGCCATCTCTCCAGCCCCCCAAGGTCTTTCTTAACACTTTTAGTATTTTAACTCTTTTTTTAGCTAGCTGTGGTGGTTTGATTCAGGTGCCCGCCATAAACGTAGGTTCTCTGAATGCTAGGCTCCCAGCTGGTGGAGATTTGGGAATTAACACCTCCTGGAGGCAGTGTATTTTTGGGAGCGGACTTATGGGTGTTATAGCCAGCTTCCTCTTGCTGTTGTCCACCTGATGTTGGCCAGGAGGTGATGTCCACCGTCTGCTTATGCCGTCGTTTTCCCTGCCATCATGGAGCTTCCCCTCGAGTCTATAAGCCAAAATAAACCCTTTTCCCCCTTCAAGCTGCTCTGGGTCAAGTGTTTTCTGCCAGCAATGAGAACCTGACTGCAACACCAGCAAAGAAGTAGGTTTTCATGGCTTATTCTTAATATCTTAAATTTTGACTAACCTTCCTCTTACCCTTTTTCTCCTCCATTGCCTCCTCTGACTCCATTTAGACCACTCCCTCCAGTACCCTCCCCTGTACTCACCTACCTACTGTACCCTCCCCTTAAGCCCTCCCCTCTTCTTCCCTCACAGCCCCTTTCCAGCTTACTGGCCTCTACCATGGGCTTTTACTCTGTCCCACATACAAATCTAAACATTTGAAGCTATGCTCCACATATAACAGCATTTTCTTTGTTTTTTTTTTTTTTTTTTTTTTTTTTTTTGAGAGTGACAGAGAGAGAGAAAGAGAAAGAGAGAGAGGCAGATAGAGAGAGAGACCGGGCACACCAGGGCCTCCAGCCACTGCAAACAAACTCCAGATGCATGCACCACCTCGCGTATCTGGCTTACATGGGTACTGGGGAATTGAGCCTCAAACCGGGGTTGTTAGGCTTCACAGGCAAGTGCTTAACCACTAAGCCATCTCTCCAGGCCCTTTCTTTGTTTTTTTAACTAGGGTTTCACTGCATAGCCCAGACTGGCCTCAATCTCCCCAGTCTCCTGCATCAGCCTCTGGAGTGCTGGGATTATAGATCTGGGCCACTATGCCTGGCCTGTGTCACTTCTCTCACTGCTGCAACTTAACACCTGACAAAAGCAAATGAAGGCAGGACAGGTTTATTTGGACTCCCGGTTTGATGTGATACAGTCCTTCCATGCTTGGGGATCGCATGGTGTCAGGCAGTGGGTCACATTGCATCTCAGTCAGGAAGTGGAGAGAGAGAAATGCTGGTGTTCAGCTGGCCTCCTTTTTATTCAGTCTAAGGCCTCAGTCCACAGGATGGAGTCACCCACAGTTACACTAGTTCTTCCCATTTCAGCTATCCTAATCTGAAAATTCCCTCACAGACAAGCCCAGAGGTTTGTTTCCATCATGATTCTAAATCCATTCAAGGTGACAATATTAACTATCACACGGCCCTCATGACCGCTCTTTCCACCTTGGGTTGCACGGTATCATCGTCTGCCCCCTCGGCCTCCCTCAATATTCACTTTGTCCCATTTGCTAGCTCTATCTGTGTGTGACCTTTTCTCTTCTGTCTACTCACCCTTTCTTGGTTCCTTGATTCATCTATAACTCCTCCCCTCTCTTCCCAGCAAGGGGAAGATCATCTGAAACTACTTCTGACCAACAGACTGTGAGCAGAGGAGACAGGTCATTTCCCAGAAAAGCCTGACACACACACTCTCCAAAAATAAAACAAAACAAAAAAATTAAACACTAACATTTCTGCTGGTTGGATATGGCCCATATGCCTCAGTTTGCAAAATGTTATGTTCTAGTGACAAGCTAAATTCCCTTGTTTTCCAGGTGAGAAAACAGACTGAACACCACATGTATGTGTAGTGACTTGCCCAGCTACACAGCTGGAAATCAGAAACAATAATCACAACCACTAACATCTCCTATGTAGTCCTTTCTGCAAAATATTATGCAGTATTGAGGTCAGTTCTATTCTTATCCCACTTATTTAATGAATAGCAGCATCTAGATCTTTCAATTGCCAATCCACCACCCCGGGCCCTACCTGCCAAGCTGTCCTTCATGTTCATTTGATTCAATAGAGATGGCTTTTTGTGTTTTTTGATTGTTTTTTCTGCTATGACTCACCTGGCCCAGTTTCCTCGGCAGCCCTTTTAGGGCTTTTCAGAAGATTCTGCAGAAAAAATGACACCAGCAAATATTTCGACACAACCCAGATATGAAGCAGGTCTACCATCCCAGCATTTAGGAAGCAGCGGTAGAAGGATTGATGTGAGTTCGAGACCAACCTGGGATCAGCCTGGGCTACAGTGAAACCATACCTCGAAGAAGAAAAAAAAAAAAAAAAAAAGAGAGAGAGAGGAACAGGAGGAGGAGGGGGAAGGAAGAGGAGGGAGAAGAAGAAGTGTCACACATACACACGCGCGCGCACGCGCGCAAAATGGGAGTCTCCTGCTAGATGCAGGTGCGAGGCGAGGTGCGTCCCAAGCAGTGGGGGCAGAAAGTTCTCGAGTGCTTTCCACGCAATCGAGTACTCCTGGCTGGGGGAACACGGGCGTCTCGGAGGATTCTAACCTTCCCGGCATGACTTAAAGAAAGAAAAGCACGAGGCGCAGAAGAGAAACCGTAGCGAAGATAACAAACCGCCCCCGGCGCGAGAGCGCGCCCGCGCCGCCGCCCCCCCGCCCCGAGCGCGCGCCCGCGCCGCCCCGCAGGCACGTGACGCGGCCAACATGGCCGAGCGAGACGACCGCGGCTCGGCGGGGCCGGGGCACGGGCCGGACCCGGGCGAAGAGTTTGAGATCGTGGACCGGAGCCAGCTGCCAAGCGCGGGCGAGCTGCGGGACGCGGCGAGGCCCCGCGCGACGGCCGAGGGCTGGTCGGCGCCCATCCTCACCCTGGCGCGCAGGGCCACCGGGAACCTGTCGGCCAGCTGCGGGAGCGCGCTGCGCGCGGCCGCGGCGTTGGGCGACGGCGGCGGCGGGGAGCGCGCGGCGCGCGCAGGTAGGCGGGGGTCCGGCTGGGGGGCGCGGGGGCGCGGGCGGGGCCTGTGCTGCCAGTGGGACGCGTGGTCCGACCACCTGTTGCCCGCAGCACCCTGTGCTGTGCGCGCCAGGGATGGGGGAGGCGCCGCCGCCGCGCAGGTGGGTTTTGTTTTGTTTTTAAATTCATTTATTAGAGAGAAAGAGAGAGAAAGTGGCAGATAGAGAACGAACTCCGGACACTGGCGCCACCATGTGCCCTGGCTTACGTGGGTCCTGGGGAGTTGAACCGGGATCCTTTTTTGGCTTTGCAGGCAAACGCCTTAACCGCTAAGCCCTCTCTCCAGCCCTGGTTTTGTTGTTTAAGGCAGGGTCTCACTGTAGCCCAGGAACTCACTGTTAACGGGTTTCGCCATGCAACTTTTATTTGTAATTGCCCTCCTCAGATCATTGGCAGGGTCCTTGTAGGTTGGCTTTTTAAATTATTGTCGTTAGCATGTATATGAGGGGCGGATGCAAACGAACACCACATGCATGTACCCCTGGTTCTGAATACTTAAGAAGTGAATCCAGTGTTGTTTGGTGTTAAAAATACCAGTGTGCTGGGCGTGGTGGTGCACGCCTTTGATCCCAGCACTTGGGAGGCAGAGGTAGGACGATCACCATGAGTTCGAGGCCACCCTGAGACTACATAGTGAATTCCAGGTCAGCCTAGGCCGGAGCGAGACTCTACCTATATTTTATATATATATAATCAGAGTGATTTGGGAATGGGAAACTGGAGGGTGGTGGGAGGGATTATGGTCATGGTATATTGTTTACATTTATGGAAGTTGTCAATGAAAAAGTTAAAAAAATATAAATGGAGCCGGGCGTGGTGGCGCATGCCTTTAATCCCAGCACTCGGGAGGCAGAGGTAGGAGGATCGCCGAGAGTTCGAGGCCACCCTGAGACTACATAGTTAATTCCAGGTCAGCCTGGACCAGAGTGAGACCCTACCTTGCAAAATCAAAATATATATATATATATATAAATGTTTTCCACCAAAAAAATAAAAAATAAAAAATCCTGTGAGCTGGGCATGGTAGCACGTGTCTTTAGTCCCTGCACTGAGGAGGCAGAGGTAGGAGAATCGACATGAGGTTTAGGCCAGCCTGGGCTACAGAGAGACTTACAGGTCAGACTGGGCCAGAGTGAGATACTGCTTTAAAAACAAAATATCTGGGCTGGAGAGATGGCTTAGTGGTTAAGTGCTTGCCTGTGAAGCCTAAGGACCCCAGTTCGAGGCTTGATTCCCCAGGAATCATGTAAGCCTGATGCACAAGGAGGCGCATGCATCTGGCTTTCTTTTGCAGTGTCTGGAGCTTCGGGCGTGCCCATTTTCTATCTCTCTCTCTCTCACTCTCTTTCTCTCTGCCTATTTCTGTATTTCTCTCTCAAATAGATAAATAAAAAGAAAATATATTTTTTAAAAAATCTCGGGCTGGAGAGATGGCTTAGTGGTTAAACACGTGCCTGTGAAGCCTAAGGATCGTGGTTTGAGGCTTGATTCTCCAGAACCCACGTAAGCCAGATGAACAAGAAAATGTTTTTTTTAAATCTCAGTGTCAGGGCGTGGCACAGGTCTGCAGGTGCTGACAGCTGTCTGAGTAAGAGCACCAGTCGGGAGTGAGGAGGTTTTGGTTCCTCTTGCATTCAGTCATGAGCTTGTCCCAGCCTGTAAAGTGGAGAGTTTTACAAACCAGCTCTTGTAATGCAGACTTTTAGTATACTGTGAGAGGAATGGAAATACTGATTACATGGCTATACTAAGACTTTGATCACTAAGCATGGTGGCACAGGTTTGTCACTCCAGCACTGGAGAAGCAGAGACTGGGGCACCCTGTGTTGGAGGCCAGTCTAAACTACAGAGTAAGACCTTGTCTCAAAAAGGGGGGGCCTAAGCCGGGCGTGGTGGCGCACGCCTTTAATCGCAGCACTCAGGAGGCAGAGGTAGGAGAATCGCCGAGAGTTCGAGGCCACCCTGAGACTACATAGTTAATTCCAGGTCAGCCTGGACCAGAGTGAGACCCTACCTTGCAAAACCAAAAAAAAAAAAAAAAAAAAAAAAAAAAAAAAGGGGGGGCCTGGCACGCCCATTCTCTCTCATTCATACTGTCATTGTGCCTCTCTCTCAAATAAAATTAAAAAAAAAAGTTTTTAAGCTGAGGAAAAGGGCTGGCAATATGGCTTAGTTGTTAAAGGTGCTTGCAAGGCCTGAGGGCCTGGGTTCAGTTCCCCAGTACCCATATCAAGCCAGATACACCAAGTGGCCAATGCATCTGGATTTCCTTTGCAACAGCAGGAGGCTTCTCCTCTCTCTCTCTCTCTCTCTCTCTCTCTCTCTCTCTCTCTCTCTTACACACACACACACACACACACACACATTTTTAAAAGGAGGAGGGGATTTAATTTAGCCACCTGAGCCAAATGTTTAGAGTTTTATTATCCAATACAGTAACCACTAGGTATGTAATGTTTAATTGTAAAACTAAAATTCATTAAAATTGAATTCCTATGCCAGGTGTGGTGGTGCACACCTTTAATCCCAGCACTGGAGAGGCATAGGTAGGAGGATCACTGTGTGTTGAGGCCAGCCTGGAACTACAGAGTGAGTTCCAGGTCAGCTGGGATAGAGTGAGACCCTACTTGACCAAAAAAAAAAGTAAAATTGAATACAATCAGTCTTTCATAATCAGGTGTTCAGCATCCAGAGGTAAGAGGATCACCGTGAGTTCAAGGCCACCCTGAGACTATGTAGTGAATTCCAGGTCAGTCTGGGCTGGGCTACAGCAAAAAAAACAAAAACAAAAAAATATATATGAAAATTGTGTTTGTGCTGAAATACAGTCTTTCTTGTCTTTCCCTAAGCAATATAGTATAGCCAGTATATGCATAGCATTTACATTTTATTATTAAGTATTATGAGTAATCTGGAGATGATTTAAAGTTTACAGGCAGATGTACATTAATTATATGCAAATAGGACATCGTTTTGTAGAAGAGACTTGAACCTCAGTGAATTTGGATATCTGTGAGAACCCTAGAACAAGAACCTCCTGAACCCAGGAAAATTGTAATTTTTTTTTTTTTTTTTTGAGACAGGGTCTCTTGTAGGCCAGACTGATTTCAAGTTTACTGTGTGGCTGAGGATGACCTTGAACTCCTGATCCTCCTGCCTCCACCTCCCAAGTGCTGGGATCACAGGTATACACCACCACGCCTTGTTTATCCTGCTGAGATCAAACCTAGGGCTTCATGCATGCTAGAGAAGCACCCTTATCAGCTAACCTACATCCCCAGCCCTGGTTTTTTGTGTTTTTTTTTTTTTTTTTTTTTTTAGTTGCAGTTTTGTTACTGTATATTATAGCATTATCTTAACCTCCCTTAATTTTTGTTTTTTGTTTTTCGAGGTAGAGTCTCACTCTAGTCCAGGCTGACCTATAATTCACTATATAATCTCAGGGTGGCCTTGAACTCATGGTAGTCCTCCTACCTCTGCGTCCTGATTAAAGGCGTGCACCACCACACCCAGCTAACTGCCCTTAATTTAATAACATCTCTATTTGCCTCTCTCTCTCTCTCAAATAAATAAATAAATAAATAAATATTGTTTTTAAAGTGGACTAAAGGATAAAGAGGAGACTGCACAACTAGCTTGACAGCATTCTGGAGACGGTCCACCAGTCGGTGGATGTTGTATGCTCACTGACCGGTAGTCCTGAGTCTCAGCACTGGGTATTCTGAGTGCCTCTTAGGTTAGTTCCTAGAATGTAGTAAATAGATACAGTCATATGGCACTTAAAATGGATTTTGATGTCATGTGACCTCCGTACAATGTATTTAGCCAAACCTGGGTGGGCTGGGCTGTATGATACAGACTACTAGTCAGGGAGGAGAGAGTGATGAGTGCTGGTGCTCACCTCTTCTCTTCATTCAGGAATGGGACCATCCACATTAACATGGACTAGAGTGAGATCCTGCCTCAAAAATCATAATAGTAAACCTATACCAGTAACAATCATTTATTATCCCTACCAAATACTCCTATTGTGCTGCTTCCCATATAACAGCTTCTCTATAGACATGTGAGGAAAACATTGCTTTATAGCTTGGCAGTAGCTTAAGGTCTCAAGGCAGTGGATCCTTGGGTCCCCTGTGGCTCTGAGGTCTCAAGGTAGTGGATCCTTGGGTCCCCTGTGGCTCTGAGGTCTCAAGGCAGTGGATCCTTGGGTCCCCTGTGGCTCTGAGGTCTCAAGGCAGTGGATCCTTGGGTCCCCTGTGACTCTGAGGCTTCAAGGCAGTGGATCCTTGGGTCCCCTGTAGCTCTGAGGTCTCAAGGCAGTGGATCCTTGGGTCCCTTGTGGCTCTGAGGTCTCAAGGCAGTGGATCCTTGGGTCCCCTGTAGCTCTGAGGTCTCAAGGCAGTGGATCCTTGGGTCCCTTGTGGCTCTGAGGTCTCAAGGCAGTGGATCCTTGGGTCCCCTGTAGCTCTGAGGTCACAAGGCAGTGGACCCTTGGCACTGCTATACCTCTGAGGTCACAAGCAGTGAGTGGAGCCTTGGCTCTGATTAGTCTTGCAGCTAGATCTTCCTTAACAGAAGTATCGTTACACAGCCTATGCTGTTCACTTGGGATAATAAGATGTGCCAGGGCCTAGCAGAATAATAGAGAATAAAGACTAGATAAAAGTGTACATATTTGTACATTTATGTAGTGTCATAAATGATAGCCAGGCAGTCTTAGATCTATGCATGTGTTCATCTGTTTAATCTTCACTGTAAGCCTGGGTGGTAGCAGGGCAGGTTCTGTGGGTATGCAATCAATGCAGCATTTGATCAGAGCACGTCAAAGGACAGGCATGCAGAAGTGCCTCGTGCTTGGAATTTGTCATTTTTTTCAGGCAGACATGGTGGCTCACACCTTTAGTCCCAGCACTCTGGAGGCTGTGAGGCCTCCAGGCTGAGGAAGAAGCCAGCCTGTGCTACATAACTCCAGGGCAGCCGAGGCTACAGAGTGAGACTCTGTCTTATCAAATTAAAATGATAGGATCAATGTTTTTGTGATTTTTGTGTTTTGTAAAGGAAGTATGATGAAACTAAGGATCGTGTGGGGTTCCCCTGTGCCATCTTGGCCCACTCAGAAAGCCCTGGGCATTCTCCCTACTTTGATCCCACTAGCCATCCGTGGCTGGGAAGAGTGGGGTTAAACCTTTTAAATATCAGGGCAGGGTGGAGCTATAACACACTAGGCAAACAGGTAGTCAGGGGACTGTCATATGCCCATCTCTGCTCTCCAGATGCAGTCATTAGCACTATGGAAAGGGGAGACTGACTTCTACACTTTGATCCAGGCCCTGGTCTTTGAAAATGGTGTAGCAGGTCCTGGGTGAAAGTTACTATTCTCCCATCTTATAAACAGGGTAAATTTGGGCTGGAAAAATGGCTTAGTGGTTAAAGATGCTTGCTTGCAAATCCTGACTGCCTGGGTTAAATTCCCCAGTACCCACATAAAGACAGATCCACAGAGTGGTGCATGCATCTGGAGTTTGTTTGCAGTGGCAAGAGACCCTGGTTATGCCCATTCCTCCCTTCGCCCCCATCCTTGTCAATAAATAATAAAATTTTTGTTTGTTTTTCAAGATAGGGTCTTACTCTAGCCCAGGCTGACCTGGAATTCACTGCATTCTCAGGGTGGCCTTGAACTCACAGCGATCCTCCTACCTCTTCCTCCCAAGTGCTGGATTAAAGGTGTGCGCCACCACGCTCAGCTCAATAATTTTTTCAAGGTTGCATCTCACTCTATCCCAGGCTGATCTTCAATTCACTATGTAGTCTCAGGGTGGCCTCGAACTCATGGTGATCCTCCTACCTCTGCCTCCCGAGTGCTGGGATTAAAGGCATGCACCACCACACCCGGCTCAATAAAAAATTTAATTCCAGCACTCAAGAAGCAGAGATAGAAGGATCACTGTGAGTTTGAAACCTGAGACTACAGAGTGAATTCCAGGTCAGCCTGGGCTAGAGCAAGACCCTACCTTGAAAAACCAAAAATAAATAAATAAATAAATAATGAAAATAAAGTGCTACATAGTTAATTGCCACTTGATGTGGCAAAAATTATAAACATGGCTTCCAAAAGGCTGGAATTCAGGAACCCACTATTCCCCAGAGGTCTCCAGCATTTGAAGACATTTGAAGTGCTGCTCCAGCATTTGAGCAGTACACACTGCTGAAGCCTCAGCAACAGAAAAGCCAAGTGGTGGTGGCACACGCCTTTAATCCCAGCACTCGGGAGGCAGAGGTAGGAGGATTGCCATGAGTTCAAGGCCACCCTGAGAATAGAGTGAATTCCAGGTCAGCCTGAGCTAGATCAAGATCTTATCTTTAAAAAAAAAAAAAGAAAAACTCTGGTCAGCACTTCAGCTGGGGCCAAGACCCGCACAGTCTGATCCCTGTCACCATGAACCTGCTAACATGAATGTGGTGGAGGAAAGGAGCGAAGTGGGAGGGAGCAGCTCTGCTCTCATGAGCGCTGATGGGCCGGATCCTGCATGTAATGGGATTTATGGAAATCAGAATCACAGCAATGACAGAGAGAGTGGGCAGGCTTAGTTATTTTATTTATTTGTCGAGAGAAAAGAGGCACATAGAGAGAATGGGCACGCCAGGGCCTCCAGCCACTGCAAATGAAGTCCAGACACATGGGCCACCTTGTGCATCTGGCTTATGTGGGTGCTGGGGGATTGAACCTGGGTCCTTAGTCTTCACAGGCAAGTGCCTTAATCACTAACCATTTGTTAATTTTTTGTTTTTTTCAAAGTAGGGTCTCTAGCACAGGTTGTCCTGGAACTCATTCTGTAATTCCAGGCTGACCTCAAACTCATGATGATCCTCCTACCTCTGCCTCCCAAGGGCTAGGATCAAAGGTGTGTGTGCCACCACACCTGCCTGATTTGGTTTTTTGTTGTTGTTATTGTTGTTGTTGTTTTATATTTTATTTATTCACCTGCAAGGAGAGAGAAAGAGAATGGGCATGCCAGGTCCTCCAGCCACTGCAAAAACTCCAGATGTATGCACCACTTTGTATATCTGGCTTTACATGGGTACTGGGCAATCAAACCCTGGTCCTTAGGCTTTGCTGGCAAGTGCCTTAACCACTGACCCATCTCTCCAGCCCCTTGGGATGGACATATATATATATATATATAATTTTTTTTTTCCAAGCAAAGAGAGATAGACAAGCAGAGAGAATGAGCATGCCAGGGCCTCCAACTGCTCCAAACAGACTCCAGATGCATGTGCCACTTTGTGTATCTGGCTTACATGGGCCCTGGGGATGTGAACCTGAGTCGTTAGGCTTTGTAGGCAAGCACCTTAACAAATGAGCCATCTTTCCAGCCCCTGGTTTATTTTCAATATTTATTTACAAACACAGAGAGAAAGATAGGGAGAGAGACAGAGAAAGTGGGTGGGCCAGGCCTCTAGCCATACAAATGAATTGCAGACTCATGTGCACTTTGTGCAACTGGCTTATGTGGGTCCTGGGGAACCAGGTCATCAGGCATTGCCAAGAAGCCCCTTAATTGCTGAGCTGTCTCTCCAGCACCTCCCCCCCCCCTTTTTTAGTTTTAATAGTCCACCATGCCTGGCTTGATTCTTTTTGTTTGTTTGTTTGTTTGTTTGTTTTGTTTGTTTTGGTTTTTCAAGGTAGGGTTTCACTCTAGCTCAGGCTGACCTGGAATTCACTCTGTCTTCTCAGGGTGGCCTTGAACTCACGGTGATCCTCCTACCTCTGCCTCCCGAGTGCTGGGATTAAAGGCGTGCGCCACCACGCCTGGCATTCTTTTTTGTTTTTTTGAGGCAGGGTCTCACTCTAGTCCAGGCTGACCTGGAATTCACTATGTAGTCTCAGGCTGGTCTTGACCTCACAGCATTCCTCCTCTTTTTTAATGAGAGAGGGAGAGAGAATTGGCACACCAGGGCCTCCAGCAACTGCAGTCAAACTCCAGATGCATGCATCACCTTGTGCATCTGGCTTACGTGGGAACTGTGGAGTCGAGCATGTGTCCTTGGGCTTTGCAGGCAAGCACCTTCACCACTAAGCCATCTCTCTAGCCCAGATTCTTTTTTTTAAGTAAGAAATGTACATGTCTGTAATTTTAGTATGTGGGATGCTGAGGCAGGAGGATAGCCACAAGTTCAAGACCAACCACAGCCATATAACAAGACTCTATCTCAAAAAAAAAAAAAAAAAAAAAAAAAAGGCTAGAGAGATGGCTTAGCAGTTAAGCCATTTGCCTGCGAAGCCTAAGGACCCATGTTTGATTCCCCAGGACCCATGTAAGCCAGATGCACAAGGTGGCACATGCATCTGGAGTTTGTTGGCAGTGGCTAGATGCCCTAGTGTGCCCATTATCTCTTTGTATCTGCTTCTCTATCACTCAAATAAATTAATTAAATATTTTTTTAAATAGAGATGTACACAGTTAAAATCCACCTAGCATATAGTTGTTAAGTCCTCCTTCCCAAAAACAGTCCCCAGGACTGTTATACCTTTGAAAGTGTCTTTATATATAACCCATAAGGTTCCTCTGTCAACATGCGTATATACACACGGGCACATCTTGCTTTTTGGAGAGGCCTCCTGCATGATGAGTGACCATACATGCATGTTCATGAGAATGCTCACTGAAGAAGGCTTTCTATAATTGTGGGTTTTTTTTTTTTTTTTTTTTTTTGGTTTTTCGAGGTAGGGTCTCACTCTGGTCCAGGCTGACCTGGAATTAACTATAGTCTCAGGGTGGCCTCAAACTCTCGGCGATCCTCCTACCTCTGCCTCCTAAATGCTGGGATTAAAGGTGTGCACCACCACACCCAGCTTTATAATTGTAAACTGTTTAAGTAGACCTATAATTTCAGCTCCTCCTAAAGTTGAGGCAGGATAGATGGAGCCCAGGAATGCTAGGATAGCCTAAGTAACAGGGAGAAACCATCTCAAAAATGTTATTTTACCAGGCATGGTGACACATGCTTTTAATCCTGGAGGCACAGGTAGGAGGATCACTGTGAGTCCAAGGCCAGCCTAAAACTGCATAGTGAATTCCAAGTCAGCCTGGTCTAAAGTGAAAACGTACTTTAAAAAAAAAAAAAGCTGGGCATGGTGGTACACACCTTTAATCCCAGCACTTGGAATGCAGAGGTAGAGGATTGCTGTGAGTTCAAGGCCACCCTGAGACTACATAGTGAGTTCAAGGTCAGCCTGAGCTAAAGCAAGACCCTACCTCGAAAAATAAAAAATAAAATAAAAGGTAGATGGTACCTGAGGAACCATACCTGAAGTTATTCGTTGTCCTCTGCCCACATGTACATAAATATATGCACATTAAAAATTAAAAAGATCTGGGTGTGGTTGTGCACGCCTTTAATCACAGCCCTCGGGAGGCAGAGGTAGAAGGATCGCCGTGAGTTCAAGGCCACCCTGAGACGACATAGTGAATTCCAGGTCAGCCTGGGCCAGAGTGAGACCCTACCTTGAAGGGAAAAAAAATTAAAAAGAACATGTAGTCAGGAATACAGCCCAGTGGTAGTGCAGCTATCCAGCGTGTACCAGCCCCTGGGTTCCCCATACCACAAGAAAAGAAAACGAATTGTGCAAGACACAGTATAGGACTACTGTGAACTCAGAGTCACCGTGAGAAAGCTCAGCCATTCCTCTTTAACTTGGAATCCAACAAACAGGGTTTCCAGGCCCCCTTGAGCTTGGACGTGTCCTCTCAAGTTCATCCTCTCAGCAGCTTTACTCATTTAAGTTACAGCCCCTCTCCTGGAAGATAGTCATGGACAGCGTCTCTGATCAACCATTCACATAGCAATTCAGTGAGTGTAGGACTTGAGGGTGCTCTGTGAGTTAAGCCAAACTATTGCTGAGATGTGAAAAGATCAGCCAAGGCCACAAAGCTAGTAAAATTGACAGTCAGAATAGCTAAAAAATTGGCCCAACTCTTATTTTCCTGAGTCCGAATCTAGGATGAATAGATGAGAAGGTGAGCTGCAGGTACAAGAGATGGCTGACAACACTCCCTCCTCCCAAAAGTGGCACGTGCCAGCTGGGGATGGTGTCTTAACATTTCTTCACACGGCCCCTGAAGAACTCCAACTTTATGGCTGTTCATTAGTCCCCAGTAATACCCTCTACACACACACACATACACACAGCCTCCAGCTTTTAAAGTTGGAATATCAAATTCTTAGTTCTGGGCTGGAGAGATGGTTTAATGGTTAAGTGCTTGCCTGCAAAGCCTTAGGACCCATGTTTGAATCTCCACGTACCATGTAAGCCAGACACACAAGGTGGCGCATGTGTCTGGAGTTTGAGCGCAGTGGCTGGAGGCCCTGGCACGCCAATTCTCTCTCTCAAAACAAAATATATATATTTAGCTGGGTGTGGTGGCTAACATCTTTAATCCCAGGACTGGGAGGCAGAGGTAGGAAGATCACCATGAGTTCAAGGTCACCCTGAGACTACAGAGTGAATTCCAGGTCAGCCTGAACTAGAGTGAAACCCTACCTTGAAAAACCAAAATATATATATATAATTTTTTAAAAGAAAAAAATACAATTCTATAAATATGCATAAATTTTTCTTGAATTACATCTCTTAGTGAGCGGAATAGTTAGCTTTCATCAGCATGTATCTGTAGATGAGTCCATATGACTGACTGTGAAAGCTTGATAGAATTCAGCATCAATTTTAGTCTGAATTTTGCTTTTCATGACTGTGATCCCTGTGAAACCTGCCTCACATAAATAATAGAATTGGACAGGTTTTTTTGTTTTGTTTTGTTTTTGTTGTTGTTTCTTTGGTTTTTCAAGGTAGGATCTCACTGTAGCCCAGGCTGACCTGGAATTAACTATGTAGTCTCAGGGTGGCCTCAAACTTATGGCGATCCTCCTATCTCTGCCTCCTGAGTGCTGGGATTAAGGCGTGCGCCACCAACACCCAGCTTTGGACAGTTTTTTTAAGACAATGTTGCTGTCTTTGAACTCCTTCCAAATTACATATCACAAAGCACATTGCTCTAATGTCCCACTTTTTTTGTTGTTCCTTTGTTTTTGAACAATACCTGGCTTGCAGAAGTGTGCAGCCTAGGCATTTTCCAGAAAGATCTCCACTGGGGGAATACACCAAAACAGTGCTTTAGCAAGACTTACCAAAGGACAGTTGAATGTTGTTTATTTTGTTGCTGTTTGCTAATACAGTATTTTAAAAATACTTTTACTAATTTATTTGCAAGCAGAGAGAGATAGAAGAGAGACAGAGAGAATTTGTGTGCCAGGGCCTCCAGCCACTGCAGATAAACTCCAGATGCATGTGCCATTTTGTGCATCTGTCTTACATGGGTCCTGAGGAATTGAACTCAGGCTTTGCAAACAAGCACCTTAACTGCTGAGTCATCTCTCCAGCCCAAATACAAAATTTTTTGATCAAAAGACTTTTGCAACTGAGGTTACTATGTTAAGATATGAAATCGGAAATTACCCTATAAAGTAAGAAAAGTTTAGTTCCTTAAAAACACGTGGGCATACCCAGCCCATGGCAAGACTCAACCTTCTATGTACTGTCTCACTTGAAGACCTCTGGTGTGGTGTCTTATTCATGGGCAAATCTTTTTTTGGGGGGAGAGAGTTTCGAGGTAGGGTCTCACTCTAGCCCAGGCTGACCTGGAATTCACTATGTAGTCTCAGGGTGGGGTTGAACTCACTGTAATCCTCCTACCTCTGCCTCTTGAGTGCTGGGATTAAAGGCGTGCGCCACCATGCCCAGCCATGGATAAATCTTTACAAACTATTTCTATGGTTATAGCATATTCAGTGGTTTTTCCTTCTTGAAAAAGTTTCACAATTTATTTTGTTCCCTTTTTCCTTGCTTCCCTAGTCCCCCGCCCCAGTTTTATTTCCTTTTCCAATGTATTTTTTTATAATGTAGAATTTTTTTTTGTTGTTTTTTGAGGTAGGGTCTCACTCTAGCCCAGGCTGGAATTCACTATGTAGTCTCAGGGTGGCCTTGAACTCATGGCAATCCTCACCTTTGCCTCCTGAGTGCTGGGATTAAAGGCGTGCACCACCATGCCTGGCTATAATGTAGAAATTTAATTCATGAGATTTTCTCAGAATTTAAAAATGATTTTGCCATTCCTATCTAAATGCTTTGCTTAACCCACTTCCCTCTTCACAACTAACATGAAATATTGACTTTCCCAACAGCTCTCCCACTTTGCAAGTTTTGCTAAGAGAATTTTTAGCTTCAGAGTGTTGCAGTGTTACAAAGTCAGAGTTATATTATCCCCCTTTTAGACTTAACTATAATTTAATTTCTATATATTTATCCAAAGGTATGTGTATATAGTGTATGTACATACATATATTCATTTAATTATATGTCATATCAATGTACATATCCAGAATATACAGACCAGTAAAAGGCAAATAACTAGATACAGAAACTAAAAGATTAAACAAGTAGTTCTCACGAAATACTAGGAGGCAATAAACATGAAATGTTGCGTGGCCTCCATACAAGCCAGACAGCTGCGAACAGGAACTGGTCACCTCCCACTGAAATAGCAAGGTTGAAGGATGGCATGGGTGCAGAGTCAGGGGCATCAGCCCTAGTCCTAACCCTACCACTAGCTCTGACCCCAAGCCTAACACTAGCCCTAGCCCTAGCCCTGGTCCTAACCCTGACTCTAATCCTACATTAATGCTAACCATAACACACTAACAAACACTAACCCTAACCCTACCCTTAAGCCATAGCCCCAGCACTTCCTCTAACCACAAACCTAATCCTAACACTAGCCCTAACTCTATCCACAGATCTGGTCCAACCCTAATTCTAACCCTGACCGTAGCCCTACCTGTAGCCCTAACCCTTACTCTAATACTAGCCCTCGCCATAACCCTAACCCTATAGCTCTAGCTCAAACCCTAGTCCTAGATCAAGCCCTAGTCCAAATCCTAACTCTAACCCTTGCCCTAGTACTAAACATAGACAAAGCCCAGCCCTAGCCTTAATCCTTACCCTAAGCCTATCTCTTGTAGTACCGGTAGCCCTAATCCTAGCACTTGCTTTAACCCCAAACCTAACATTAACCTAACTCTAGCCCTAGCCCTACTCCTTTCCCTAGACTCAGACCTAACTAATCCTTGCCCTAACACTAATGCTAACCTAGACCTAGACCTCACACTAGCAGTAATTCCAATCCCTAACACTAATGCAAACCCTAACCCTAGACTTTACCCTAACACTGCTGGCCCTTGCCCTAACCCTAACTATAAACCTAGGCCGGGCCGGGCGCAGTGGTGCACACCTTTAATCTCAGCACTCAGGAGGCAGAGGTAGGTGGATCACCATGAGTTTGAGGCCACCCTGAGACTACATAGTGAATTCCAGGTCAGCCTGAACTAGAGTGAGACCCTACCTCAAAAAAAAAAAAAAAAAAAAAAAAAAAAAAACCTAGGCTGGGGCTTTTAGTTTATGGTCTCAATTTTTTTTTTTTTTTGAGAGAGACAGAGAGAGAGGAAGACAGATAGAGATGGGCGCGCCAGCAGCCTCTCAGCTGCTGCGAATGAAATCCAGATGTGTGCACCCCCTTGTGGTCAAGTGCAGCATTGCACCCTTGCATCACTTTGCATCTGGCTAAACATGGGACCTGGAGATTGGAACCACTGGAAATTGGAACCAGCGTTCTTAGGCTTAGGAGGCAGGCGCCTTAACCCCTAAGCCATCTCTCCAGCCCTGTGGTCTCAACTTTTAATGTCTAGGATGTCAGTTTCCTGGGCTTGAGAAGATATTTGGTAAGCATTTGTCACAGGTGCCCCATACTAACTGTGGACACTCATTTACTCTCAAAGTGACAAGATTAATGGAGTGGAAATGGAGATACAGCTAAATCACTCTGGCTAATTTTTTTTCTAAAATTATTGTATTCCATGGTTCAGAAGGGAATACAGACATTATTTAAATTTGCCACACAAAATTTTGCTGTTTGTCTAAGTACTTATATTTTTTCCCTACCTGAGTCTTCACATGTTCTCAATGGCCACAGTAGTACAATCTAATCACTTCTAGAGCTGAATAGCTACATGCATCTTTACAGTGAGAAGGCATATAAGTACTTATTACACATATACATACATGCCCAGTACATCTAGTTGATAGTAAAAACAAAACAAAGCGACAACAACAACAAGGCTGAGGAGATGGCCTAGTGGCTAAGGTGCCTGCCTGCAAAGCCAAAGGACCCAGGTTTGATTCCCCAGGACCAAGGTGAGCCAGATACACAAGGTGGCATATGCATCTTGAGTCCCGTTGCAATGGCTGTAGGCCCTGGCATGCTCATTCTCCCTCTTTCTCTTGCTCTCAAATAAAGAAATAAAATCGCTCTCTCCCCAGCACTTTCTCTTGCTCTCAAATAAATTCCAGGTCAGCCTGGACCAGAGTGAGAAAAAAAAAATAATAATAAATAAATAAATAAAAAATAAAAAATAAATAAATAAATAAAATATTTGAAAACACAAAAATGATAAATAGCCAAAGAAGGTGATGAGTAAAAGAGTCTGCATTTTGAAAAAAAAATTAACAATGGGAAAAACTTTAAATATTGAAAAAAAAAGTTCAAAGAGCAATAGATTCACACAAGAACAGGAAGTGGACCAAGAATGAAAGCATACCAAAAACTATTCCTTTAAGAAGTGGCCTTGCCGGGCGGTGGCACATGCCTTTAATCCCAGCACAGTGAATTCCAGGTCAGCCTTGTGGGAGAATAAACTTTTGGCTGATTTTTTTTTAAGTGTTCCAAACATGAAATTGCGCACGTCGTGGGTGAAAGGTCGGCCGCAAGCAGAGCTTGAGTCTGCGCAGAGGAGGATCCCCTCCCGCGGGCACAGCGACCGGGCGGCCCGCACGGGACGCAAAATGGCGTCTTCCGTCTTGGGGCGGGGCTTCCTGGAGCTCGCTCCCTCTCATTGGTCGGAAATGAAGTACGGTCGTGGGAGGGGCCCGTCGCCCTAGCAACGCGCAGAGCGGCCGGGAGGGACCGGCGGGGTGTCCCAGTCACCTGCCCGCCCGCCCAACTAACCCTCGGCTACTGCTTGTGCCCTCAGCCGCCCCGAGCCAGATGATGGAGGAGCGCGCCAACCTGATGCACATGATGAAGCTCAGCGTCAAGGTCCTGCTGCAGTCGGCCCTGAGCCTGGGCCGCAGCCTGGACGCCGACCATGCCCCCTTGCAGCAGTTCTTCGTGGTGATGGAGCACTGCCTGCGACACGGGCTGAAAGGTGAGCCTGGGCCTCCGGCGGGGCCGGGCGCGCGGCGCTGACCGCTGCGGCCCTCCCCTTTGATCCCAGCACCCGGTGGCTGAGTTCGAGGTCAGCATGGGCTAGAGTGAAACCCTGCCTCGGAAAAACAAAAAAGGAGAAAAAGAAATGTTGCTGCAGGCCACAGAGGTGATTTTCTGGTGAACCCGTGAACGGAGCCTGGCGTGGTGGCAGAGGTAGGATCGCCTTGAGTGCGAGGCCACCCTGAGACTACATAGTGAATTCCAGGGCAGCCTCAGCAAGAGCGAGACCCTAACTCGGAGAGGAAAAAAACAGTGAACGGAAACAAATTAATAATACATTTTATGGAGTTCAGCGTATCCAAAATACTACCATTTTTCATACAACATCAACTTGAAGTCTTATGCCATATTTTACATTCTTGTTTATAATAGGGTTTAAACCCCACAGTGCTTTACACTTAAGGTACAACTCAGTTCAGCTCATCAGTTGCACTGGGCACATTGCAAGCCCTCAGTGGGGAACATGTGGCCAGCGCCCATCTTGCACCGCACAGCTCCAGAGGACAAGACAGTGGGTACAGAAACAAGCATTAGCAAAAAATGCTGGGGGTGTACTCACGCCTTTAATCCCAGCATTAACAAAAATTGCTGAGTTCGAGCCACCCTGAGACATAGTGAATTCAGATCAGCCTGAACTAGAGTGAGACCCTTTAATCCCAATCCCAGCACTCGGGAGGCAGAGGTAGAAGGATTGTCTTGAGTTCAAGGCCACCCTGAGACTACAGAGTGAATTCCAGGTCAGCCTGAGCTAGAGCGAGACCCTACCTGGAAAAAACAAACAAACAAAAAAAAGCTAAAAATTGAAGGAAGGAAGGACTTAAGGGAGAAGAGGGAGAGCTGCAGAGATTTAGGATCACAGCAGTCCTAACATGGGGAGAAGAAAAGATACAGAGGTCCTGAGTGGAAACGCCCTTGGTTTGAGGAAGACTGTTAACTGAGGAGGCATGTGGAGCAGGAGAATGGGAGATGAGATCTGAGAGGGAGGAGGGGTTGGACATGCAGGAACTTGGAGGTCACCATGAGGAGCTGGATTTTCTTCTAAGTGAATTTGGAGTTGTGGATTTTTTTTGTTGTTTTGTTTTTGTTTTTGGTTTTTAGAGGTAGGGTTTCACTCTAGCTCAGGCTGACCTGGAATTCACTATGTAGTCTCAGGGTGGCCTCAAAATCATGGCGGTTCTCCTACCTCTGCCACCCAAGTGCTGGGATTAAAGGTATGCACCACCACGCCCAGCTGAATTTGGAGAATTTTAAACAAGGCAGAATGGTGTTCTAACTTGCTTTTTTTTCTAAAGAGCTTTCAGCTATGTCAAAGCAGATAGTGAGGAGGAAAGGATATTAGGAACAGAGGAACCCGTTAGGTTGTTACAGCAGTTCAGGTGAGAGACAGCAGCGAAAATATGAAGAATCATTCATAGGTATTGCTATTAATTGGGCAAAGGCGGAAAGATTTCACAGGTGCCTTTTTTATTTGAGAGAGCGGGAGGGAGGGGAAAAAATGGGTGCACCATGGCCTCCAGCCACTGCAAACAAACTTCAGACACATGCACCTCCTTGTGCATCTGGCTTACGTGGGTCCTGGGGAATCAAACCTCGGTCCTTAGTTTTTGCAGGCAAGTGCCTTCACTGCTGAGCCATCTCTCCAGCCTACAGGTGCCTTCTTTAAAGCTCAGCTCATGGGCAATAACTTTTTGGAGAAAGAATACAGGTGGGCTGGCAAGTAAACCCTGCTGCCAGAGGTGGGGAGAGCTCGTGTTACCTGTCCTCTCAAGTCCCAAGACTGAGTAGAATTCCATAGCTTTGCTTGGGCTTTCCAGAAACTTGGGGCTCCAGAGGAAACTGCACCCTGTCCTTATGAACAATAACACTTCTGTTTTCCCTTTTAGTTAAGAAGAGTTTCATTGGCCAAAACAAATCTTTCTTTGGTCCTTTGGAGCTGGTGGAGAAACTCTGTCCAGAAGCATCGGATACCACTACTAGTGTGAGAAATCTGCCAGAATTAAAGTGAGTGAAGTAGAAGTGACTCTGATGTGATGCTTGTTTTCAACTCCCTCATGTTGACCTCTTCTCAATTCCTTGCTGGATGGAAAATGTTTCTTTTATTTATTTATTTTTCTTTGATGTAGGATATTGCTCTAGCCCAGTCTTACCTGGAATTCACTCTGTAGTCTCAGGGTGGCCTCAAACTCATGGCAATCCTCCTACCCCTGTCTCCTGAATGCCTGGCTGGCTAGAAAATGTTTATTTTCTAATTGGAAACAAATTGTGGTGTGGACCATACTCTACTTATACTTACTCTGGTGCACATTATCACATGATCTTGAGATTTATGCCACTCTGAGCCTCAGTTCTTTTTTCTTTAATGTGGAGACAGTGCTTGCTGCTTGTCACACAGTTCAGATAAGTTCAAAAGACATTGTTACCAAAGGAGCCATCACAGCTGGAGAAGTGATTGTTACTCCTAGAATCTGCTTGGGTGATATCTGGGCAGCTTGGATACTAGTGCTGGGTTCCAAGACAAGGGGCATTGGTGAGGAGGCTAGAACCAGCACAGTATTTACGATGTCTTCATTTCCCCCTAAGACCACCAAATACAGGCTGACAGAAACTGGGCAGGACACAAATAAGCATTATTATGGACTTGGAACCTGATATTTGGGAAGGACCTTACTTACACTGATTTAAAAGAACCCTCTGCAGTTACCCACAAGGGACTTGACTGGTCAGCCATGGACCCTGCTGTGGAGCCAGCACATTCCATTTGTAGATAATAGAGACTGCCTCCACTCTAAGAATCTGCTGCCTGCCTGATACTATGCTGAGGATTTTTCATTATGCCATCTTTCACAATGGCTCTGCAGGGTACCTGTTGCCATCCTGAGTGCATGGAATCTGAGACTGAAAGTAGTGAATACATAGCCCAAGGTCACTGGCATGTTGGACTCTAAAACCCTTTGAATCTTAGTAAGATCCAGTGTTGCTAAGCCTGTGCTGCCTTTTTATTATTATTATTATTTTGGTTTTTTTGAGGTAGGGTCTCGCTCTAGCCCACACTGACCTAGAATTCATTATGTCTCAGACTGACCTTGAACTCACCTCACTCATCCTCCTACCTCAGCTCAGCTTTTTAAATATATATATTTGCCTTTGCAAGGAGAGAATATGAATGGGCACTAGGGCCTCTAGCTACTGCAAGTGAACTCCAGATGAATGCGCCACTTGGTGCATCTAGCTTTACATGGGTGCTGGAGAATTGAACTCAGGTTATTAGGCTTTGCAGGCAAGCACATTAACCGCCTAGCCGTCTTCCCAGCACCTTAAAAAAAATGGGCCAGTCCTGGTGGCGCACGCCTTTAATCCCAGCATTTGAAAGGCCAAGGTAGGAGCATCACCAGGAATTAGAGGCCACCCTGAAACTACAAAGTGAATTCCAGGTCAGCCTGCGCTAAAGCAAGACCTTACCTCAAAAAAAAGAAAGAAAGAAAGAAAAAAACAGATTTAAAAAATAAACTTTAGCCAAGCGTGGTGGCTCACGCCTTTAATCCCAGCACTTGGGAGGCAGAGGTAGGAGGATCGCCATGAGTTCAAGGCCACCCTGAGAATACAGAGTGAATTCCAGGTCAGCCTGGGCTAGAGTGAGACCCTACCTCGAAAAACCAAAAAATAAATAAATAAATAAACTTTATTGACAGCTTCCATAATTATAGACAATAAACCATAATTCTCTCCCCACACCCAGTTTCCCCCTCACAAATCCTCACTCCCACTCTCAGTCTCTCTTCTATTTTGTTGCCATCCTCTTTTCCTCCTATTATGAGGGTTCTTGTGTAGGTAGTGTCAGACACTGCAAGTCATGGATATCCCAGCCATTTTATGTCTGGAATATTGCATTGTAAGCAGTCCTACCCTTCCTTTGACTCTTACATTCTTTCAGCCACTTCTGCAATGGACCCTGAGCCTTGGATGGTGTGATAGTGATGTCTCAGTGCTAAACACTTCACTGTCACTTCTCAGCACTATAGTGACTTCTTTTTTTTTTTTTTTTTTTTTTTTTTTTTTTGGTTTTTTGAGGTAGGGTTTCACTCTAGCCCAGGCTGACCTGGAATTCACTATGTAGTCTCAGGGCAGCCTTGAACTCACTGCGATCCTCCCATCTATGCCTCCCAAGTACTAGGATTAAAGGCATGCACCACCACGCCTGGCTTGACTTTTTTTTTTTAATAATATTTTATTTATTTATTTATTTATTTATTTATTTATTTGAGAGAGAGAAAGAAAGAGTGGGGGGAGCTCCAGGGCCTCCAGTCACTGCAAACAAACCCCAGATGCATGCATCCCCGTGTGCATCTGGCTTATGTGGGTCCTGGGGAATCAAACCAGGATCCTTAGACTTCACAGGCATACGCCTTAACCGCTAAGCCATTTCCCCAGCCCTCTAGTGACTTTTGAGTCATCCCAGTGGTCACCACCCTCTGAAAAGGGAAGCTTCTCTAACCAAAAGTGAGAGTAGCATTAATTTATGGATATAAACATCAAGAAAAGTGCTTACAGGACAGTTTGGTGGGTGTGGTATATGGATTTAGCCAGACACCAGGAAGAGTTACTCTCCTAGGGCTCATGACCTCCCCTGCCATAGGCTTTTGACATACCAGGCATGTATTCCCTCCTGTGGAGCAGGTCTCCAGTCCAATTAGAGAGTGGTTGGTTTCCTTTATAACAGTCATGCCTCTGTTGTGATAGTTGGCACATTTGCCCTGGCTGGCCATTCTTAAAGCTTCCAGGACCCACTGCTGTTTACCACCATTGATGACTTCGGTCTCCAGTAGAGCTGAATGCAGCATAGCTCTTTCCAGCTTTCTGTCAGCTGGTCTATAGAGAGGATGTTTTCAGCTCAGCTCCAGCTTGATTTCTCAGTGACCTGCAGCCCAAGCATATGGAGTTTTTAACAGTAGGGTACCATCTTACCATTTCTGGTGGGAAACCAAGAGCCTTGGCAATGGTCTGTAATATTTTTGAGGGCATCAGGGACCTCCCTGGCCAACACCTCACTGGAAGGTATTCCATCACTGGCACTAAAATTTTTCTAATATAAATCTATTGCTTCTGAGTGTATCTTTATCCAAAGAAGTAAGTTTCCATATGGCTTATTCATAAAATCTTAAAATTTTGATTACCCCTCTTCCCACCCTTCCTTTATTCAGTCTCTTCCCCTGACCTCAATGCCATTCTGCCCCAGTAATCTGTTCATCTACTTATATATACACAGTACCAACCCCTTAAGTCCTTTCCTCTTCTCCCTCCCTTGTAGCCCCTTTCTAGCTTGCTGGCCTCTGCCACTGATTTTTGGTTCCAACTCATACACAAGTCTATACAGTTGTAGCTAGGACCCACATATGAGAGAGAACATGCAGCATTTGGCTTTCTGGACCTGGGTTACCTCACTTAGTATAATCCTTTCCAGATTCATCCATTTCTCTGCAAATTTCATAATTTAACTTTTCTTTACCACTGAATAGAACTCCATTGTGTAAATGTACCACACCTTTATTATCCATTCATCTGTGGAGGGACATCTAAGCTGGTTCCATTTCCTAGCTATTGTGAATAGAGCAGCAATAAACATGGTTGAGCAAGTATCTCTAAGGTAGTGAGAATAGTCCTTAGGATATATGCCTAGGAGTGCTATAGCTGGGTCAAATGGTAAATCTATTTTTAGCTGTCTCAAGAACCTCCACACTGATTTCCACAATGGTTGTACCAGTTTACATTCCCACCAACAGTGTAGAAGTGTTCCTGTTTTAACGCACGCTCACCAACATTTATTGTCATTTGTTTTTTTAAAAAATATTTTATTTTTATTTATTTGACAGAGAAAGAGGGAGAGAAAGAATGGGCATGCCAGGACCTCCAACCATTGCAAATGAACTCCATATGCGTGTGCCCCCTTGTGCAATTGGCTAACATGGGTCCTGGGGAATCGAACCTAGGTCCTTTGGCTTTGTAGGCAAATGCCTTAACTGCTAAGCCATCCCTCCAGCCCTATCATTTGTTTTCTTGATAGCCATTCTGACAGAAGTGAGATGGAATCTCAAAGTAGTTTTAATTTGTATTTCCTTGATAGCTAAGGAAGTAGAACATGTTTTTAGATGGTTATAGGCCATCTGTATTTTTTCTTTTGAGAATTCTCTATTTAGTTCCACAGCCCATTTTTTTAATTGGATTGTTTGATTTTTTTTTGTTGTTTGGTTTTGGTTTTTTTTTTTTTTTTTTTTTTTTTTTTTGGTTTTTCGAGGTAGGGTCTCACTCTGGTCCAGGCTGACCTGGAATTAACTATGTAGTCTCAGGGTGGCCTCGAACTCTCGGCGATCCTCCTACCTCTGCCTCCCAAGTGCTGGGATTAAAGGCGTGCACCACCACGCCCGGCTCTGGTTTTCTTTTTTTAAAAAAAATTATTTATTTATTGGAGAGCGAGGCAAACCAACTCCAGATGCACATGCCCCCTTGTCCATCTGGCTTATGTGGAGAATCAAACTGTGGTCCTTTGGCTTTGCAAGCAAGAAGAGACAAAAAATTAATAAAATCAGAGATGAAAAAGGCACCATTACAACAGATACCAAAGAAATCCAGAAAATCATAAGGACATACTTTAAGAATATATATGCTTTTTCCACTTAATTCAGGAACAAGACAAGGGTGTCCGCTGTCCCCACTTTTATTTAATACAGTACTGGAAGTCTTAGCTATAGCAATAAGGCAAGAGACACTCATAAAAGGGATACAAATTGGAAGAGATCAAATTATCATTATTTGCAGATGATATGATTCTATACATAAAGGACCCTAAAGACTACCAGCAAACTGTTAGAGCTGATAAACAATTTTAGCAACATAGCAGAATACAAAATAAACACACTAAAATCAGTAGCTTTCCTATACTAACAACAAACATGTGGAGGATGAAATCAGAGAATCTCTACCATTCAAAATTGCCTCAAAAACAACAACAACAACAACAAAACAAATAAAGTGAGCTGGGCATGGTGACACACGCCTTTAGTTCCAGCACTCAGGAGGCAGAGGTAGGAGGATTGCCATGAGTTTGAGGCCACCCTGAGAATACAGAATGAATTCCATAACCGATTTTAAGTTATATTACAAAGCCATAGTAACAAAAACAGCATGGTACTGGCACAAGGACAGACATGTAGATCAATGGAACAGAACTGAGGACCCGGATATGTCTTTGGATTTTTTTTGTTTCTACTTCATTAATTTCTGCCCTAATATTTTTTTAAAATATATTTTATTTATTTATTTATTTGAGAAAGAGACAGAGAGAAAGAGATAGATAATGGACATGCCAGGACATCCAGCCACTGCAAACCAACTCCAGATGCACATGCCCCCTTGTGCATCATTAATATATGGATATAAACATCAAGAAAAGTGCTTACAGGACAGTTTGGTGGGTGTGGTATATGGATTTAGCCAGACACCAGGAAGAGTTACTCTCCTAGGGCTCATGACCTCCCCTGCCATAGGCTTTTGACATACCAGGCATGTATTCCCTCCTGTGGAGCAGGTCTCCAGTCAATTAGAGAGTGGTTGGTTTCCTTTATAACAGTCATGCCTCTGTTGTGATAGTTGGCACATTTGCCCTGGCTGGCCATTCTTAAAGCTTCAGGACCCACTGCTGTTTACCACCATTGATGACTTGGTCTCAGTAGAGCTGAATGCAGCATAGCTCTTTCCAGCTTTCTGTCAGCTGGTCTATAGAGAGGATGTTTTCAGCTCAGCTCCAGCTTTATTTCTCAGTGACCTGCAGCCCAAGCATATGGAGTTTTTAACAGTAGGGTACCATCTTACCATTTCTGGTGGGAAACCAAGAGCCTTGGCAATGGTCTGTAATATTTTTGAGGGCATCAGGGACCTCCCTGGCCAACACCTCACTGGAAGGTATTCCATCACTGGCACTAAAATTTTTCTAATATAAATCTATTGCTTCTGAGTGTATCTTTATCCAAAGAAGTAAGTTTCCATATGGCTTATTCATAAAATCTTAAAATTTTGATTACCCCTCTTCCCACCCTTCCTTTATTCAGTCTCTTCCCCTGACCTCAATGCCATTCTGCCCCCAGTAATCTGTTCATCTACTTATATATACACAGTACCAACCCCTTAAGTCCTTTCCTCTTCTCCCTCCCTTGTAGCCCCTTTCTAGCTTGCTGGCCTCTGCCACTGATTTTTGGTTCCAACTCATACACAAGTCTATACAGTTGTAGCTAGGATCCACATATGAGAGAGAACATGCAGCATTTGGCTTTCTGGACCTGGGTTACCTCACTTAGTATAATCCTTTCCAGATTCATCCATTTCTCTGCAAATTTCATAATTTAACTTTTCTTTACCACTGAATAGAACTCCATTGTGTAAATGTACCACACCTTTATTATCCATTCATCTGTGGAGGGACATCTAAGCTGGTTCCATTTCCTAGCTATTGTGAATAGAGCAGCAATAAACATGGTTGAGCAAGTATCTCTAAGGTAGTGAGAATAGTCCTTAGGATATATGCCTAGGAGTGCTATAGCTGGGTCAAATGGTAAATCTATTTTTAGCTGTCTCAAGAACCTCCACACTGATTTCCCACAATGGTTGTACCAGTTTACATTCCCACCAACAGTGTAGAAGTGTTCCTGTTTTAACACATCGCTCACCAACATTTATTGTCATTTGTTTTTTTAAAAAATATTTTATTTTTATTTATTTGACAGAGAAAGAGGAGAGAAAGAATGGGCATGCCAGGACCTCCAGCCATTGCAAATGAACTCCATATCATGTGTGCCCCCTTGTGCAATTGGCTAACATGGGTCCTGGGGAATCGAACCTAGGTCCTTTGGCTTTGTAGGCAAATGCCTTAACTGCTAAGCCATCCCTCCAGCCCTGTCATTTGTTTTCTTGATAGCCATTCTGACAGAAGTGAGATGGAATCTCAAAGTAGTTTTAATTTGTATTTCCTTGATAGCTAAGGAAGTAAAACATGTTTTTAGATGGTTATAGGCCATCTGTATTTTTTTTTTGAGAATTCTCTATTTAGTTCCACAGCCCATTTTTTTAATTGGATTGTTTGATTTTTTTGTTGTTTTGTTTTTGGTTTTTTTTTTTTTTTTTTTTTTTTTTTATTTATTTGAGAGGGTCTCACTCTGGTCCAGGCTGACCTGGAAAGTGGGTTCAGGAGAGAATGGACATACCAGAGCCTTCTGCCTCCCAAAATGGGACTATGGACACCACCACGGCTTGTGCTTTTTTAAAAAAATTATTTATTTTTGCAGGCATGCACTTTAACTCCAGATGCACATGCCCCCTTGTCCAGCTTTTTTTTTTGTGGTCCTTTGGCTTTTTTGAGGAAGAGACAAAAAATTAATAAAATCAGAGATGAAAAAGGCACCATTACAACAGATACCAAAGAAATCCAGAAAATCATAAGGACATACTTTAAGAATATATATGCCTTTTTCCACTTAATTCAGGGAACAAGACAAGGGTGTCCCACTGTCCCCACTTTTATTTAATACAGTACTGAAGTCTTAGCTATAGCAATAAGGCAAGAGACACTCATAAAAAGGGATACAAATTGGAAGAGATCAAATTATCATTATTTGCAGATGATATGATTCTATACATGGGCAAAACCCTAAAGACTACCAGCAAACTGTTAGAATGGCTGATAAACAATTTTAGCAACATAGCAGAATACAAAATAAACACACTAAAATCATTAGCTTTCCTATACTAACAACAAACATGTGGAGGATGAAATCATGAATCTCTACCATTCAAAATTGCCTCAAAAAACAACAACAACAACAACAAAACAAATAAAGTGAGCTGGGCATGGTTTCTTTCCGCCTCTAGTTCCAGCACTCTCTCTCTCTAGGTAGGAGGATTGCCATGAGTTTGAAATAACCCTGAGAATACAGAATGAATTTAAAAACCGATTTTAAGTTATATTACAAAGCCATAGTAAATAAAAACAGCATGGAATGGATGGCACAAGGACAGACATGTAGATCAATGGAACAGAACTGAGGACATTTATATGTCTTTTATTTTTTTGTTTCTACTTCATTAATTTCTGACAATATTTTTTAAAATATATTTTATTTATTTATTTATTTGAGAAAGAGACAGAGAGAAAGAGATAGATAATGGACATGCCAGGACATCCAGCCACTGCAAACAAACTCCAGATGCATGCGTGCCCCCTTGTGCATCTGGCTTAGTGGGGAGAGTCAAACAAACTGGGTCCTTTGGCTTTGCAGGCAAATGCCTTAACTGCTAAACCATCTCTCCAGCCCCAATTTCTTCCCTAATCTTTATTATTTCTTCCCATCTACTGAATTTTGGTTTGTTTGATGTTTTAAGGCCTTAAGGTGAAGCATTAAATTGTTTACTTTGAACTCTCTAATTTCTTTTTTGTTTGTTTGTTTGTTTTTGTTTTATGAATCTCACTTAGCTCTGGCTGACCTGGAATTCACTATGTAGTCTCAGGGTTTTCTCCCAACTTGTGCCTCCTACTCACAAGTGCTGATATTAAAGGCGTGCACCACCACACCTGGCTTCTAATTTCTTTTTCTCTTTTTTTGGTTTTTGGAGGTAGAGTTTCACTCTGGCCCAGGCTGACCTGGAATTCACTATGTAGTCTCAGGGTGGCCTCGAACTCACGGCGATCCTCCTATCTCTGCCTCCCGAGTGCTGGGATTAAAGGCATGGGCCACCATGCCCGGCTAGCATTTTTTTGTTAATGCTTGTTTCTGTATCCACTGAGCCACCACGCCCAGCACACCTGGCTTCTAATTTCTTAATATAGGCACTTAGAGCTATAAATTTCCCTCTTAGAACTGCCTTCATTGTGTCCCAAAGGTTTTGGTATGTTGTATTCTCATCATCATTTGATTCTATGAAATTATTGACTTCCCTTTTGATTTCTTCAATGACCCATTCATCATTCAGTAGTGTACTGTTTAATCTCCATGAATTTCTGTATGCTCTGGAGTTTTTCTTGTTGCTGATTTGCAGTTTAATCCCACTGTGGTCAGACAGAGTACAAGGGATTATTTCCATTTTCCTGTATTTGTTAAGATTTGCTTTGTGTCCTAATATATGATCTATTTTAGAGAATATTCCATGTGCTGCTGAGAAAAATGTATGTTCTGCAGCATCTGGATGAAATGTAGATCTGTTAGGTCCATTTATTCCATGACATCATTTAATCCAGATGTCTCTGCTTATTTTTTGCCCGGATGACCTGTCAGTTGATGAGAGTGGGGTATTGAAGTCACCCACTACAAGTGTTTGTTGTTATCTGTGACCTTAAGTCTAATAGTGTTTGATGAAATTGGGAGCTCCCATGTTAGGTGCATATATGCTTAGGATTGTAATGTCCTCCTGTTGCAGTGTTCCTTTAATCAGTGTAAAATGACCTTCTTTATATTGTCTACAATTAAAGGAGTTGTCAATAAAACAAAATAAAAAATTGGCCAGGCGTGGTGGCGCACGCCTTTAATCCCAGCACTCGGGAGGCAGAGGTAGGAGGATCGCCGAGAGTTCGAGGCCACCCTGAGACTACATAGTTAATTCCAGGTCAGCCTGGACCAGAGTGAGACCCTACCTCGCAAAACCAAAACAAATAAATAAATAAATAAATAAATAATAATAAAATAAAATAAAATAAATGACCTTCTTTATCTTTCCTCACTAATGTTGGTTTGAATTTTATCCTGTCAGATATTAGGATAGCAACCCCTCCTTGTTTCCTATGCCCATTTGCTTGAAATACCATTTTCCATCCTTTCACCCTAAGACAGTGTCTATCTTTTATTGAGAGATGAGTTTTCTGGAGGCAACAAATGGCAGGATCCTGCCTTTTAATGCAGTCTGCAAGCCTGTGTCTTTTGGTTGGGGTATTAAGGGCATTTATGTTAAGGATTATTATTGAAAGGTATGTATGTATTCTTGCCATTCTTGTTTTGTAGTGCTTCCTGTATTCCCTTTACTCGCTTGTTTTAACTGTTATTTGAATATGGTTTATTGTTTCCTATTTCCTCCTGTGTGTGTTTTGCTTTCTCTTCAGTGTGAAGGATCCCTTCAAGTATTTTCTGTGGAGCTGGCCTATATGTATTCCTTTAGTCTGTTTTTGTTATGGAAAGTCATTATCCTTCAATTGCAATGGATAGCTTCTCTGGGTATAGTAATCTTGGTCAACAGTTATTATCTTTCAGAATTTGGAATACTTCATTCCAAGCCCTTCTGGCTTTTTTTTTTTTTTTTTTTTTTTTTTTTTTTTTGTTTTTTTTGTTTTGTTTTGCAAGGTAGGGTCTCACTCTGGTCCAGGCTGACCTGGAATTAACTATGTAGTCTCAGGGTGGCCTCGAACTCTCGGCGATCCTCCTACCTCTGCCTCCCGAGTGCTGGGATTAAAGGCGTGCGCCACCACGCCTGGCTCCTTCTGGCTTTTTAAAATTTTTTTTATGAGAGATAGAATGAATTGGTTCAACAGGGCCTCTAGCCACTGCAATCAAACTCCAGACGAGTGCACTACATTGTGCACATACATAACTTTGTGTGCATGTGTGACCTTGTGCATTGAGTTATATGGATTCTGGGGAGTCAAACCTGGGTCCTTGGGTTTTGCAGTGAATCACCTTAATTACTAAGGCTTTTTAAGTTTGTACTGAATAATCTGCTGTTATCCTGATGGGCTTGCTTTTATGACTTGATACTTCTCTCTCTGCTTCATTTTTGGTAGAAGAGCATATTATGCTGTTTTTCTGCCTCCCTCCCCCTTTTTTAAAAAATATTTATTTCCTTGAGGGAGTAGGGAGGAGGAGGAAGAAGAAAATGGGCACCCCGGGACCTTCTGTCACTGCAAATGAACTACAAACCCTTGCACTACTTTGTGCATCTGGTCTACATGGGTACTGGCAAATCAAACCCAGGCCATTAAGCTTTGCAAGCAAGCACCTTTAATCACTAAACCACCTCTCCCCAGCCCTGTGCATTCTTAAGAGTAGGCTTATCCCCATTCTCTGTCTCTAGTTCATCCTTAAGCTTAAAGGTTGGCATGTGCCAGCTTTTGTTTCCCCTGCATTGGGGTTCACCCTAAGGGCCTCACACATGCCAAGCAAGCACTCTACCACTGAGCTATACTCCAGCCCTGAGGCATTTTGGAGTACAGTGTAGCATTTCTGTGTGTAACAGGTAATGGTCACATGGAAGAATTAACGTATCTATTCCTTCTAACACATCTCTTTTTTTTTTTTTTTTTTTTTTTGAGGTAGGGTCTCTCTCTGGTCCAGGCTGACCTGGAATTAACTACGTAGTCTCAGGGTAGCCTTGAACTCTTGGCAATCCTCCTACCTCTGCCTCCGAGTGCTGGGATTAAAGGCGTGCGCCACCACGCCCGGCTCACATCTCATTTTTTTTTGTGCATGGCATCTATCACTACCTTTTTTTTTTTTTTTTTTTTTTTTTCTAAGTAGGATCTCATTTTGGCCCAAGATGACCTAGACCTCACTTTGTAGTCCCAGGCTGGCCTCAAACTCACAGTGATCCTCCTATCTCTGCCTCCCAAATACTAAGATTAAATGTGTGAGCTATCACACCAGGCCTTATACATCAATTGTGCTGTTTGGTTTTTTTGAGGTAGAGTCTAACTCTAGCCCATGTTGTCCTGGAATTTATTTACATAGTCTCAGGCTGGCCTTGAACTCAGTTATCCTCCTATTTTGGCCTCCCAAGTGCTGGATTAAAGGCATGTGCCGCTGTGCCGGGCTCATCACATGTTTTAAGTAACTGTAGTATTCTGTAGTATGATTACTTTCTTGTTTAGTTTGGTTTTTTAAGTAAATAAACTATTTTATTCAACTCTTACATATTTATTTATTTATTTGACACAGAGAGAGAATGGGCACACCAGGGCCTCCAGCCACTGCAAATTAACTTCAGACACATGTGCCCCTTTGTGCACCTGGCTAATGTGGGTCCTAGGGAATCGAAACTGGGTACTTTGGCTTTGCAGGCAAACGCCTTAACCACTAAGCCATCCCTCCAGCCCTAGTTTGTTTTTTTTTTTTTTGGGGGCGGGGGGTTTGCAAGGTAGGGTCTCACTCTGGTCCAGGCTGACCTGGAATTAACTATGTAGTCTCAGGGTGGCCTCGAACTCTCAGTGATCCTCCTACCTCTGCCTCCCGAGTGCTGGGATTAAAGGCGTGCGCCACCACGCCCGGCCTCCTAGTTTGGTTTTTTGAGGGTCTTGTTCTAGCCCAGGCTGACCTGGAATTCACTATGTAGTCTCTGGGTGGCCCTAACTCAAGGAGATCCTCCTACTTTTCCTCCCAAGTGCTGGTATTAAAGGAGTGCACCACCACACCCAGCTAAAGCAGGTCCTTTTTTTTTTTTTTTCCTTTTGAGGTAGAGTCTCACTCTTAAACCAGGCTGACCTGGAATTAACTATGTAGCGCACCACCACACCCAGCTCGTTTTGTTTCGAGACAGGATCTTTATATATAGCACTGGATAGCCTGGTGCTTGCTATGTAGCACGTGTCAACCTCAGACTCGGTGCTGTCTTCCTGCATTGGCTTCCCAAGTGCTGGGTTTACAAGGTATGCACCACCATACCCAGTTTGTATGGTTAATTTTTAAAACCCCTACTTGCTTGAGCTTTTTGGTTGTCTAAATGTTCTCATGCTTACAAGCAGTGCTGCACAAACCATCCCCACACATACATCTTGTGTTCATCTGAACTTTTGCCTTAGAATACTAGGGGTAGAATTTTGACCACTGCTGTCCTTCAGTCCCCAGCTAGAACAGCTGAACCACCTTCCATTCCTGCTGAGCAGCACAGATCTGCTTCACCTACCCTTTCCACATGTGGGGCTTTGAACCAGATGTCCCCCATGAACTCATGTTGTTGGCTGATGCCAATTTGGGAGGTGGAGCCCTGCTGAAGGAGGTGTCTTGGGGCAAGCATAGGGGTGTTATAGGCAGCTCCCCCTTGTTAGAGTTCAGCTCCCTCTCCTGCTGCTGTTTTCTACCTGATGTTGGGAAGGAGGTGATGCCCACCCTCTGCTCATGTCATGCTGTCTCTGCCGTCGTGGAGCTTCCCCTCGATATGTAAGCCAGAATAAAAACTTCCCTCCATCAGCTGCTTTTGGTCAGGTGCTTTGTCCCTGTAACAAGAAGGTAACTGCAACACCATATTAAATATCTTCTGTTCCTACTTTATTTTCTCTCCTCTTTACTCTAGTTTTACATCTTTTATTCAGGTTGCAGAACCTTTTTTATTGATGATAGTAGTTTAATCCTTCTAATCCTGGCTCCTGGAGTCATCTAGGGCACCTGACCTGTAAGCCAGTTCTGTGACACCGAGATCTCCTTGGGTGCAGACTGTTGATTGTGGCATTGCCTTCAGTGTTCTCAGATGTGACAAATGCATTTACTCTGCTTACAACAGACCATTTTCCCTTAGTTTTAGATCTACAGTGAAGCTTTTTGTTTTTTCATTCCTTTTAATGTTTATGTTTTATTGCTTTAATGTTTGTGTGCTAAGAATGGTTAGGTTAGCCAGGTGTGTTTGCGTACACCTTTGATCCCAGCACTTGCAAGTTGGGAGGCAGAGGTAGGAGGATCGCTGTGAGTTTGAGTGAATTCCAGGTCAACCTGGGCCAGAGTAAGATCCTACCTAAGGAAAAAAGAATAGGTTAAAACTGGGAGGTGGAGGCAAGATGATCATTCTTGGCTACATAGTGAATTTGAGACCAACCTGGGGCAACATGAAACCCTGTCTCAAAATAAATTAAAACAATAGCTGGGCATGGTGGCTCATGCCTTTAATCCCAGCACTTGGGAGACAGAGGTAGGAGGATCACTGTGAGTTCAAAGGGGTGGCCTAGAACTAAACTACAGAGTGAGTTCCAGGTCAGCCTGGAGTAGAGTGAGACCTTGCCTTGAAAAAAAAGTAAAATGAAGGGCTGGAGAGATGGCTTAGTGGTTAAGGCGCATGCCTGCGAAGCCTAAGGTCTCACTCTGGCCCAGGCTGACCTGGAATTAACAACGTAGTCTCAGGGTGGCCTTGAACTCACGGTGATCCTTCTAACTCTGCCTCCCAAGTGCTGGGATTAAAGGCGTGCATCACCACGCCCGGCTTTGCATCTAGTTTTATATGGGTGATGGGGAATTGAACCCAGGTCAGCAGGTTTTGTAAGCAAGTACTTTTAGCTGCTGAACCATCTCTCCAGCCCCTTATGTTTCATTTTGATTGCGATAAACTACATCATGCAACATAAAATTTACCACCTTAAACTTTTATTTTGTTTTAATCTATTTTCATGTTATTTTACTTTTTTTTTAAAGGAGAGTTTTTAAAATTTTTTTATTTTATTTAGTTATTAGAGACAAAGATAGGGAGAGGGGGTGGGGAGAATGGGTATACCAGGGCCTCCAGCCACTGCAAATGAACTCCAGATGCATGCGCCCCCTTGTGCATCTGGCTTATGTGGGACCTGGAGAATCTAACCAGGGTCCTTAGGCTTCACAGACAAACGACTTAACCCCTAAGCCATCTCTCCAGCCCATGTTTTTTTTTGTTTGTTTGTTTGTTTTGTTATTTTGAGGTTGCGTCTCACTGTAGCCCAGGCTGAGCTGGAATTCACTATGTAGCTCAGGATGGCCTTGAATTCCTGACCATGCTACCTCTGCCTCCCAAGTGCTAAGATTAAAGGTGTGCGCCACCATGCCAGCTAAAACATGTTTATTGTACAAAATTCCAGGAGCACTCAGAGGTGAGCAGCAAGCCATTTCCTGTGCCAGTCCAAACATCACCTACTGTTACTCCTAAACACTTCTAGTGTTCTCTGAATTAGTGTGCTGCGCGCGCGTGTACATACATGTGGATTCTACTGTTACTCCTAAACACTTCTAGTGTTCTCTGAAGTAGTGTGCACGCGCGCGTGTACATACATGTGGATTCTACTGTTACTCCTAAACACTTCTAGTGTTCTCTGAAGTAGTGTGCGTGCGCGCGTGTACATGCATGTGGATTCTACTGTTACTCCTAAACACTTGTAGTGTTCTCTGAATCAGTGTGCGTGCGCGCGTGTGTACATACATGTGGATTCTACTGTTACTCCTAAACACTTCTAGTGTCCTCTGAATCAGTGTGCGTGCGCGCGTGTACATGCATGTGGATTCTACTGTTACTCCTAAACACTTGTAGTGTTCTCTGAATCAGTGTGCGTGCGCGCGTGTGTACATACATGTGGATTCTACTGTTACTCCTAAACACTTCTAGTGTCCTCTGAATCAGTGTGCGTGCGCGCGCGTGTACATGCATGTGGATTCTACTGTTACTCCTAAACACTTCTAGTGTTCTCTGAAGTAGTGTGCGTGCGCGCGTGTACATGCATGTGGATTCTACTGTTACTCCTAAACACTTCTAGTGTTCTCTGAAGTAGTGTGCGTGTGCGCGCGTGTGTACATACATGTGGATTCTACTGTTACTCCTAAACACTTCTAGTGTCCTCTGAATCAGTGTGCGTGCGCGCGCGTGTACATGCATGTGGATTCTACTGTTACTCCTAAACACTTCTAGTGTTCTCTGAAGTAGTGTGCGTGCGCGTGTGTACATACATGTGGATTCTACTGTTACTCCTAAACACTTCTAGTGTTCTCTGAAGTAGTGAATCAGTGTGTACATGCATGTGGATTCTACTGTTACTCCTAAACACTTCTAGTGTTCTCTGATAGTGTGCATGTGTGTTACATACATGTGGATTCTGTTACTCCTAAACACTTCTAGTGTTCTCTGAAGTAGTGTGCGTGTGCGCGTGTGTACATACATGTGGATTCTACTGTTACTCCTAAACACTTCTAGTGTTCTCTGAAGTAGTGTGTGTACATGCATGTGGATTCTACTGTTACTCCTAAACACTTCTAGTGTTCTCTGAATCAGTGCGTCTTGTGCGTGTACATGCATGTGGATTCTACTGTTACTCCTAAACACTTCTAGTGTTCTCTGAAGTAGTGTGCGTCTTGTGGCGTGTACATGCATGTGGATTCTACTGTTACTCCTAAACACTTCTAGTGTTCTCTGAAGTAATGTGCGTCTTGTGGCGTGTACATGCATGTGGATTCTACTGTTACTCCTAAACACTTCTAGTGTTCTCTGAAGTAGTGTGTGTGTGTGGATTACATACATGTGGATTCTACTGTTACTCCTAAACACTTCTAGTGTCCTCTGAATCAGTGTGCGTCTTGTGGCGTGTACATGCATGTGGATTCTACTGTTACTCCTAAACACTTCTAGTGTTCTCTGAAGTAGTGTGTGTCTGCGGCTGTACATGCATGTGGATTCTACTGTTACTCCTAAACACTTCTAGTGTTCTCTGAATCATGTGGATGTGGATTCTACTGTTACTCCTAAACACTTCTAGTGTTCTCTGAAGTAGTGTGCGTGCGCGCGTGTGTACATGCATGTGGATTCTACTGTTACTCCTAAACACTTCTAGTGTTCTCTGAAGTAGTGTGCGTCTGTATACATGTGGATTCTACTGTTACTCCTAAACACTTCTAGTGTTCTCTGAAGTAGTGTGCACGCACATACATGTGGATTCTACTGTTACTCCTAAACACTTCTAGTGTTCTCTGAAGTAGTGTGCGTGCGCGCGTGTACATGCATGTGGATTCTACTGTTACTCCTAAACACTTCTAGTGTTCTCTGAAGTAGTGTGCGTCTTGTGGCGTGTGTACATGCATGTGGATTCTACTGTTACTCCTAAACACTTCTAGTGTTCTCTGAATCAGTGTTCTGTGGCGTGTGTACATGCATGTGGATTCTACTGTTACTCCTAAACACTTCTAGTGTTCTCTGAAGTAGTGTGCGTGCTTGTAGCGTGTGTACATGCATGTGGATTCTACTGTTACTCCTAAACACTTCTAGTGTTCTCTGAAGTAGTGTGCGTGCGCGCGTGTGTACATACATGTGGATTCTACTGTTACTCCTAAACACTTCTAGTGTTCTCTGAAGTAGTGTGCACGCGCGCGTGTGTACATACATGTGGATTCTACTGTTACTCCTAAACACTTCTAGTGTTCTCTGAAGTAGTGTGCGTCTTGCGCGTGTACATGCATGTGGATTCTACTGTTACTCCTAAACACTTCTAGTGTTCTCTGAAGTAGTGTGCGTCTTGTAGCGTGTACATGCATGTGGATTCTACTGTTACTCCTAAACACTTCTAGTGTTCTCTGAAGTAGTGTCAGTGTGCGTGCATACATGTGGATTCTACTGTTACTCCTAAACACTTCTAGTGTTCTCTGAAGTAGTGTGCGTCTTGCGTGCGTGTACATACATGTGGATTCTACTGTTACTCCTAAACACTTCTAGTGTTCTCTGAAGTAGTGTCTCTGACATACATGTGGATTCTACTGTTACTCCTAAACACTTCTAGTGTTCTCTGAAGTAGTGTGCGTCTTGCGCGTGTACATGCATGTGGATTCTACTGTTACTCCTAAACACTTCTAGTGTTCTCTGATAGTGGATTCTGTGTACATGCATGTGGATTCTACTGTTACTCCTAAACACTTCTAGTGTTCTCTGAAGTAGTGTGCGTGCGCGCGCGTGTACATGCATGTGGATTCTACTGTTACTCCTAAACACTTCTAGTGTTCTCTGAAGTAGTGTGCGTGCGCGCGCGTGTACATGCATGTGGATTCTACTGTTACTCCTAAACACTTCTAGTGTTCTCTGAAGTAGTGTGCGTCTGCGGCGGCGTGTACATGCATGTGGATTCTACTGTTACTCCTAAACACTTCTAGTGTTCTCTGAAGTAGTGTGCGTGCGCGCGCGTGTACATGCATGTGGATTCTACTGTTACTCCTAAACACTTCTAGTGTTCTCTGAATTAGTGTGCGTGCGCGCGCGTGTACATGCATGTGGATTCCATGGCTAAATTGAGGGAGTTTCTCTGGTTTTTTGTTATTATTATGCCACAATAGTTTGAGTCTCTGTTTGAATTCTAGGACTGGTGTGGGAAGAGGCCGAGCTTGGCTTTATCTTGCTCTCATGCAGAAGAAACTGGCAGATTATCTGAAAGTTCTTGTAGATAACAAACATCTCTTAAGGTATTTCATCATCTTTGTTTATCTTTTACTTTGTAAGTAGACTAGAGTAGACCATTGTGACTTCAAATGAGGATATAATGTTCACAGGTTTTTTTTTTTGGGGGGGGGGGGTTGGTCTCTAGCCCAGGCTAGCCTTGAACTCACAGTGATCCTCCTACCTTGGCCTTCCGAGTGCTGGGATTAAAGGCATGTGCCACCACACCCTTCATTCACAGCTTTACTTGAAATTATAATCTTAAAAATGTTTTTTGCCTATAGCAAGGAAGCAGTTGGTGAAATAAAAACTGATAACTTCCTGGCCAGAAAGTGAAAGAGAGGAAAGGCAAAGTACCCTCTATTCCCTCTGAGAAACACACCCGCAGTGACCCAAAGACCTTCCACTAAGCCACATTTCTTTTTTTTTTTTTTTTTTTTGGTTTTGCGAGGTAGGGTCTCACTCTGGTTCAGGCTGACCTGGAATTAACTATGTAGTCTCAGGTTGGCCTCGAACTCTCGGCAATCCTCCTACCTCTACTTCCTGAGTGCTGGGATTAAAGGCGTGCGCCACCACGCCCGGCCCAAGCCACATTTCCTAAAGATTCCAGGAGCATCAAACTGGGGACCCCTGAGACACAAACTATAGCAGAGAAGGAAGTCAAAGTTCTTGACACAGTGGAGGAAGGGGTCCCTAACAAGCAGCTCTGCTCTAAAGAGAGTGATAGCCAGGTATCAGCCAAGGGCTGGAAAGACAAGATAAGTTTGAATACAGGGATGAAGAGTAGAGATATATATGTATCTTTTTTAAGAGTATTCTGCCATGTCACTGTCTTTCAGTGAGTTCTATGAGCCTGAGGCATTGATGATGGAGGAAGAAGGGATGGTGATTGTTGGTCTGCTTGTAGGACTCAATGTTCTTGACGCCAATATCTGCCTGAAAGGAGAAGACTTAGATTCTCAGGTAAAATGGAATCTGGGCTCTAGATGGAATAGATTTGTTTGTTTGTTTGTTTGTTTTGTTTTTTCAAGGTAGGGTCTCACTCTAGCCCAGACTGACCTGGAGTTCACTCGGTATTCTCATGGTGGCCTGGAACTCAAGGCAATCCTCCTACCTCTGCCTCCCGAGTGCTGGGATTAAAGGCGTGCGCCACCACACACAGATAAATGGAATAGATTAGACTAGAATTTTTTTTTTCTTTTTTTGGTTTTTTGAGGTAGGGTCTCACTTTAGCCAAGGCTGACCTGGAATTCACTATGTAGTCTCAGGGTGGCCTTGAACTCACGGTGATCCTCCTACCTCTGCCTCCCAAGTGCTGGGATTAAAGGCGTTCACCACCATGCCATTTTTAATGTTTGTTTTGTTTTGTGTTTTGTTTTGTTTTGTTTTGTTTTGAGGTAGGGTCTCACTCTAGCTCAGGCTGATCTGGAATTCACTATGTAGTCTCAGGGTGGCCTTGAACTCACAGCAATCCTCCTACCTCTGCCTCCCGAGTTCTGGGATTAAAGGTGTGCACCACCATGCCCAGATTTTAATGTGTTTTTTTTTTTTATTTAAATTTATTTTTGGAGAGAGAGACAGAGAGAGATAGACTGAGAGGGAAAGGGAGACAGAGATGGGCGCGCCAGCAGTCTCTCAGCTGCTGTGAACGAAATCCAGATGTGTGCGCCCCCTTGTGGGCAAGTGCAGCATTGCACCCTTGCCTCACTTTGCATCTGGCTAAACGTGGGACCTGGAGATTGGAACCGCTGGACATTGGAACCAGCATTCTTAGGCTTAGCAGGCAGGCACCTTAGCCGCTAAGCCATCTCTCCAGCCCATGTGTTTTTTTTTAGAGAGAGTGTCAGGACCTTTAGCCACTGCAAATGAACTTAAAATGCTTGTGCCACCTTGGGTTTCTGACTTTATGTGGGCACTGGGGAATCAAACCTAGGTCATTTGGCTTTGCAGGCAAGCACCTTAACTACTAAGCCATTTCTCAGCCCTAGGCTAGAAATTTTTTACAGAAGGCCTACAGACATGATCTTAACCTACAGAAGTATCAAAAGGACAAAGCCCACTGGTACAGGGACTAGGTTGCTGTGCTGCGGAGGTGGAAAGCAGCTAGAAAAGTCTCAGGGAAGGGTAAAGAAATAACATGGGAGCCGGGCGTGGTGGCGCACGCCTTTAATCCCAGCACTCGGGAGGCAGAGGTGGGAGGATCACCATGAGTTCAAGGCCACCCTGAGAACACATAGTGAATTCCAGGTCAGCCTGAACTAGAGTGAGACCCTACCTCAAAAAACCAATAATAATAATAATAATAATAAACAGGCAGAGGTACATAGTGAGCAAATCATGTTTGGGAATGGCAAAAAGCTCTCTGAAACTGGCATGGGGTGGGGTGGGGTGGCATGGGGTGGGGACGAGCCTGGTGATTAGGCCACCAGTTCCGTGCTGAAGCTGTAGCTCTCATTGCTTGAGCTGTGGGAAACCTCCCTGCCCCCCCAAAAAGAAGAAAAACAATACTGTGCTTCTCTGTGGCTACAGCGCAGTAGTAGCAGTGCAGACCTTGACTTTCCAGGGTGTCGCTTTGTGGAAAACGAAGAATGCTGTCTTTGGTTAAGCCTGTGCCTTTTACTTCAACCAGGTTGGAGTGATCGATTTCTCCCTCTACCTGAAAGATGTGCAGGAAGTCAACAGTGGGAAAGAGTAAGTGCCACAGCACAGCTCATCTTGGTTACATTGCTCATGGTTTTGCTTTGAGTTTTAGCTTTTGTTATTTTAACTACAGAGGTCAGTTTTTGAGCATTCTCACTGTTGAGGATGTAAGCTGTGCAGCAGAACTGAGCATGCTCACGAAGCTCTCCTTTCATGTGCACTGTGCCCTCATCTCAATCAGATCTCACGGCACCCCTCAGAGGAAGCTCCTCTTCACTTCCTTCCAAGCCCTTTTTAGTGCCTTGCAGGCATGTTTGTGGGTCACATAAGTCACTGATGGACTGACACTGTGTAAGCTGATTGTGGATTTGTCACTCTCCCTCATCCCTGTTAACAACATTCTTTTTAAATATATTTTATTTATTTATTTGATAGAAAGAGGCGGGGGGGGGATGGGCATGCCAGGGCCTCCAGCCACTGCAAATGAACTCCAGATGCATGCATCCCCTTGCGCATCTGGCTTACGTGGGTCCTGGAGAACTGAACTGGCTTTGCAGGCAAACGCCTTAACCACTAAGCCATCTCTCCAGCCCAAGAACATTCTTTTTAAAAGAAGTTATCTAAGCCAGGCATGGTGTTGCATACCTTTAATCCCAGCACTTGGGAGACAGAGGTAGGAGGATCACCATGAGTTCAAGGCTACCCTGACACTACATAGTGAATTCCAGGTCAGCCTAGACTAGAGCAAGACCCTACTTTGAAACCCCCTCCCCCCCCCAAAAAAAAAAGAAGAAAAAGAAGTGTCTAGGAAAGAAAAGAAAGAGGGAGAGCAAACTGTGTATAACATGCTATACTAAAAAGGATAGGGCACATACTTACATTGTTACACTCTCGTTGCAGGGACCATCCTAGAGTGATAGTTGGATCTGATGAGAGTCCTGTCCTTTGAGGCAGCCACTGTAAGGGAATGTCCCTTGTGAATTCTCACCACGTGCATTATATTACTTGCCTGTCGCACACCTTCCTGATCTGTGCTCACAGGTCTCAGAGCCTGGGAGTGTACCTAACCAAGGAGGGGCCAGCAGGAGCCTGTGGATGCTTCATGAACCCTAAGCACAAGTGCTCAACCACTTGAAACTTAAATCGTATTTTTTTTTTTTTGGAGAGAGAGAGACAGAGAGGGAGACAGATAAAGATGGGTGCGCCAGCAGCCTCTCAGCCGCTAGAAACGAAACCCAGATGCATGCGCCCCCCTTGTGGGCAAGTGCGGCATTGCACCCTGTGTCACTTTGCATCTGGCTAAACGTGGGGCCTGGAGATTGGAACTGCTGGAGATTGGAACCAGCGTTCTTAGGCTTAGGAGGCAGGAGCCTTAACCACTAAGCCATCTCTCCAGCCCATCGTATTCTTTTTTTAAAAATATTTATTTGCAACAGAGAAAGAGAGATTGGAAATGCCAGAGCCTTTTGCCACCGCAAATGAGCTCCAGACACATGCACCACTTTGTGCATCTGGCTTTATGTGGGTGCTGGCAAATCAAACTCAGACTGTTAGGCTTTGCAAGCAAGCATCTTACCTGCTGACCATCTCTCCAGCCCTTAAATTGTATTCTTTTTAAATGTATGTATTTTTTATCTGGTTTTTTTGAGAGAGAATGGGCACTGCAAACAAACTCCAGACACATGTGCCACCTGGTGTATCTGGCTTTATGTGGGTCCTGGAGAATTGAACCTCAATCTTTAGGCTTTGCAGGCAAGTGCCTTAACCGCTGAGCCACCTCTCCAGCCCTTAAATTGTATTCTTTATTTTGGTGGGGGGGAGTGATTTCAAGGTAGGGTCTCACTCTAGCCCAGGCTGACCTGGAATTCACTATGTAGTCTCAGGGTGGCCTCGAACTCATGGCAATACCCCTACCTCTGCCTCCCGAGTGCTGGGATTAAAGGCGTGTGCCACCACACCGGGCAAAATGTTATTAATATTTACTTTACTGTTTGTTTTTCAAAGTTTTTTGAGGTAGGGTCTCACTGTAGCTCAGGCTGACCTGGAATTCACTGTGTAGTCTCATTTTTTAATATATTTTTTATTATTTTTATTTATTTATTTGAGAGAGAGAAACAGAAATAGGCAGGCAGAGAGAGAGAGACAGAATGGGCATGCTAGGGCCTCTAGCCGTTGCAAACAAACTCCAAATGCATGCACACCCTTGTGCATCTGGTTTACATGGGTCCTGAAGAATTGAACCTAGGTCCTTTGGCTTTGCAGGCAAGTACCTTAACCACTAAGCCATCTCTCCAGCCCCCAATTTTTTTTCTTAATATTTGATTTATTTATTTCAGAGAGAGAGGGAAAGAGGCAGATAGAGAGAAATAATGGGCATGCCAGGCCTCTAGCCACTGCAAACAAACTCCAGACACATGTGCCACTTTGTGCAGCTGGCTTTTACATGGGTACTGGGGAATTGAACCTGGGTCCTTTGGCTTTGCCAGCAAGTACCTTATCTGCTAAGCCATCTCTCTAACCCTTAATTTTTTTTTTTGTTTTTGTTTTTGGGTTTTTTTTGTTTGTTTGTTTGTTTTTTCAAAACAAAACAGTAGGATCCCACTCTACCCAGAACACTGGGATTCACTTTGTCATCTCAGAGTGGCCTCAAACTCACAGCAATCCTCCTACCTCTGCCTCCCAAGTGGCTGCGATTAAAGGCATGTGCCACCACTACTAAATTGTATTCTTTTTTTTCTTTTTTTTTTTTTTTTTTTTTTTTTTTTTTTTGAGGTAGGGTCTCACTTTTAGTCCAGGCTGACCTGGAATTCACTGTGTACTCTCAGGCTGGCCCTGAACTCACAATGATCCTCCTACCTCTGCCTCCCAAGTGCTGGGATTAAGGTGTGTGCTACCACACCCAGCTAAATTGTATTCTTTTTTTGTTTGTTTGTTTGTTTTGTTTTGTTTTTGTTTTTTTTGGTTTTTAAGGTAGGGTTTCACTCTAGTCCAGACTGACCTGGAATTCACTATGTAATCTCAGGATCTCAGGGTGGCCTCGAACTCATGGTGATCCTCATACCTCTGCCTCCCAAGTACTGGGATTAAAGGCGTGAGCCACCACGCCCGGCTTAAATTGTATTCTTAATATCAAAAAATCTTAAAATAAACTGATTCTCTATCAGAGAGGAAATAATTGAAGGAATTATGACACATCCATCACACCATGACATGTTACACAGGAGACAATAAAATAACTTAGGGCGGGGAGGTGCTCAGTGGACAGAGTGCTTGCCTCACAAGCATGAGGACCTGAGTTTGGATCCTCAGATCCCACATAAGCCAGATACTGTAGTGATGATCTGTAATTCCAGTGTACCTGTGGCAAGATGGGAGGTAGAGACAGAAGCTTGTGGGCTGTCTAGTCTAGCAGGCACCCTACTTCAAACGGTAAAACTGAGAACTGATACCTAAGTTATCTTCTGACGTCCACATGTGTGCTGTGGCACCCACGCACCTACACACATACATAAACATCATACACCAGCAAAGATAATCGACTGGTGTTGCAGTTACCTTCTTGTTGCTGGACAAACGTCCAACCAGAAGCATTTATGGAAGGTAAGTGCTTATTTCAGGCTTACTGATTATAGTCAAGTCATGGCAGAAGAAGCTGGCTGACTTCTACACATCCATAGCAGAGAGAAAAAACAAACAGCCAGAACTTAAACTGGCTCTCTACATACCTAGTAGGGCTGTACTAAAGATTCATCCCAAATGGCAAGCCCCCTCCAGCAGGAAACTTAATCAAAAATATAACTGAGTCTATTGCTGGGGACATGCATTTGCATTCAGACCACCACAAGTAAATATTTCATATCTTCTTTGTATATACCACATGTATATTAGCTGGATATTATGTGCATCAAGAAGAATATTTCAAGCCAGGTGTGGTGGCGCACGCCTTTAATCCCAGCACTCGGGAGGCAGAGGTAGGAGGATCACCATGAGTTGGAGGCCACCCTGAGATTACATAGTGAATTCCAGGTCAGCCTGGGCTAGAGGAAGACCCTACCTTGAAAAACCGGGGGAAGGGGGGAATGATAGGGAGAATCTGTGAAATGTTGAAGACTTTTTAAACCCAAATTCCATTAGCTGTTAGATTACTCAGCTTTGTACTTTGAAGCATCTGTCAGTTTCCATTCCTGAATGAACCCTTTCTTCATTATAGTAAGGCCTGGGTCACCTGCCACTTACGTAACTATTCACCATGGTAGATTGGAATTTCCACAGTACATGCAGGCCGGCGGCTTTCTCTCTTCGTTCCAGAGGCCTGGCCAGTCAGTAGAAGGCAAGGACTCTGCAGGACAAATAGGTGAATGCAGCCTGTCCCATAAGCCTCACTACCGTATCCCTGGCCAGCTTTGTTCTGTTTACTCCATAAGTAACTCTGACTGTCTTTTGTTTCCTGAAGACATTGGTAGTCAGAAGGTTGGAGGACAGATACAAAGTGCTGGCATGAATTTAATTTTTTTGTCTTTCTGTCTCTTTTCATAAGGCATGAAAGCATTACCGATGTCCTTGATCAAAAAAATTATGTGGAAGAACTCAACCGGCACTTAAGGTAGGACCTGCTCTTTTCGTCACTGTTTCTAGAACTTTTTTGGGGTTTCCACTATTTATGACTACCTTTTTTTTTCCAAACCAAGAAACAAACCACATTCCTGTGTCCAAACTAGGGAAGGAAGGGAAGGGGGGATTTCTCCTTGATAAGCAGATTTAGAGAACTCTTTGGTTCCATGTTTTGTGCTGCTGTAAGCTGGGCGTGGTGGCACACACCTTTAATCCCAGCACTTGGGAGGCAGAGTGTTGAGATTAAAGGCCAGCCTGAGAGTACATAATGAATTTCGGGTCAGCCTGGGCTAGAGTGAGACCTCAAAAATCCAAAAAAAAAAAAAAAAAAAGCCGGGCGAGGTGGCACACGCCTTTAATCCCAGCACTTGGGAGGCAGAGATAGGAGGATCGCTGTGAGTTCGAGACCACCCTGAGAATACAGAGTGAATTCCAGGTCAGCCGGGCCTAGAGTGAGACCCTACCTCGGGAAAAAAATCCCCCCCTCCAAGAAAAGGGGGAAGAGAGACCCCAAGTTTATTTTGGGAGATGAACACCAGCTTCAAATTTGAAAATTTAGGGGGCTGGAGAGATGGTTTAGTGGTTAAAACTCTTTCCTGCAAAATCAAAGGACCCAGGTTTAATTCCCAAGGACCCATATAAGCCAGATGCACAGGGTGGTACATGCAGCTGGAGTTCATTTGCAGCGGCTGGAGGCTCTGGCATGCCCATTCTCTTTCTCTTTGCCTCTTTCACACTCTCACTCACTCACTCTCTCTCAACTCTATAAATAAAAAACATTTTTTAGCTGGGCGTGGTGGCACACACCTTTATTCTCAGCACTCAGGAGGCAGAGGTAGGAGGATTGCCATGAGTTCGAGACCACCCTGAGACTACAGGTCAGCCTGGACTAGAGTGAGACCCTGCTTCAAAAAAATTTAAGCTGGAGCCGGGCGTGGTGGCGCACGCCTTTAATCCCAGCACTCGGGAGGCAGAGGTAGGAGGATCGCCGAGAGTTCGAGGCCACCCTGAGACTACAGAGTGAATTCCAGGTCAGCCTGGACCAGAGTGAAACCCTACCTTGCAAAACCGAAAAAAAAAAAAAAAATTTAAGCTGGCATGGTGGCACACACCTTTAATCCCAACACTTGGGAGGCAGAGTGTTGCAGTCAGGTTTACATTGCTGGTAGAAATCACCCAACCAAGAGCAGCTTGTGGGAAAAAAAGAGGTTTATTTTGGCTTACAGGCTCGAGGGGGAAGCTCCATGATGGCAGGGGAAAACAATGGCATGAGCAGAGGGCAGACATCACCCCCTGGCCAACTTAAAGTGGACAACAGGAGCAGGAGAGAGTGCCAAACACTAGCAAGGGGGATCTGGCTTTAACCACCCATAAGCCCACCCCCAGCAATACCCTGCCTCCAGGAAGCTTTAATTTCCAATTGCTATTAGCTGGGAACATAGCATTGAGAACACCTAAGTTTATGGAGAACACCTGAATCAAACCACCACACAGGTAGGAGGATCGCCCTGAGTTCAAGGCCACCCCGGACTAATTCTAGGTCAGCCTAAGCCAGAGCAAAACCCTACCTCAGGGGGAAAAAAAATTTTTTTAAAGAAAATACTGGGGAGGCTCTCTACTCATATTGACCTTTAGGCCTTGGAGAGCAATCAAAAGTGACCCACATAGATGGAGTTAGTCTGTTATAGGACCCTCTGAGGTGGATTGATAGAACTATACAGGTACAGGTGATTATTTATATCAACATTGTAGTTTGACTTCTATGTCACACTTAGATAAAGCTTAAACAAATAGACAAAAGTAGTTAAACAATGTCTTGATTTTGCTAATGACTCAATTTTTCCAGTAGTCAAAGTTTAGCATAGTAGGAAACCTGTGCATACCTGAATTTTCATCTTGATATATGACAGAACATAATATATAGATAAATTTACCGACTTACTATAAAGAGTTAAGTTTGAATTATATAAACAATTAAGGCGAGAGAAAATACAGAGAAACAACTTTTTATGTTAATCCATTTTTTAAAAAATAGTTTCTCTCCCTCTCCTCTCTCTCTCTCTCTCTCTCTCTCTCTCTCTTTTTTTTTTTTTTTTGGTTTTGCAAGGTAGGGTCTCACTCTGGTCCAGGCTGACCTGGAATTAACTACGTAGTCTCAGGGTGGCCTCGAACTCTCAGCGATCCTCCTACCTCTGCCTCCCGAGTGCTGGGATTAAAGGCGTGAACCACCACACCCGGCTCTTGTTAATCCATTTTATCACAGGCAACTTAAGCCCTTTTCAGTTTAAATGTCACAACCTTTTTACACCAACTCTCATCTTTTTACATATTACCTGAAAACACACTTTATAATTGTAATTTTGATGGTCCCATTGTGTTTTTGTTTTTTTGTTTGTTTTGTTTTGTTTGTTGTTTTTTTTTGGTTTTACAAGGTAGGGTCTCAATGTAGCCCACGTAAGCCCAACAGACTGGCCTTTTCTTTTTTATGCAAGAGAGAAAAAGAGAGAGAATTGGCATACCAGGACCTCCAGCCACTGAAATCGGACTCCAGAACACATGCGCCTCCTTGTACACATGTGTGACCTTGCACAGCGCCCTTGCGTCATCTTGTGCATCTGCCTTACATGAGACCTAGAGAGTCCAACATGGGTCCTCAGGCTTTGCAGGCAAGCACCTTAACCACTGAGCCATCTCTCCATCCCAGAAATAACCTCTTTAAGCTGACTAAAACAGAAGGAGTAGCATCTTTGGGGGATAAAATTCATTAGCCAGTATATTTATTTATTTGTATTTTGGTTTTTGAGTTTTTTGTTTTGTTTGATTTTTTTGAGGCAGGGTCTCACTCTAGCCCAGGCTGACCTGGAGCTCACTCTATAGACCAGGTTGGACTCACAGTCATGGCAACTCAGCTTCCTTAGCTGCTGAGTACTGGGATTGAAGTTGTGCACCACCACACCTGGCCTGTCCAGTGTGTTTAAAAAGATATATATGTTCAGAGTTATGAGCAACCCTCTGCCTTTCTTTACCCATACAGGAAATCTAGGAATCTGTCTCCTTCTCACTGCTCACCAGCTGAGAAAACAGCTGTTATAAGCACATAGTTACCTAATATTTTTACTTTCTACAGCTGCACAGTTGGGGATCTTCAGACCAAGATAGATGGCTTGGAAAAGACTAATTCAAAGCTTCAAGAAGAGGTTTGTAATTTAGCCATAAACAAAACAGAGTGACCTAAAGTTAAGAGAAATGGTATAAAACAGTCCTGGTGGTGCAGGCCTTCAATCCCAGGTGCCTGGGAGTCTGCGCCAGGAGGATCTCAAGTTCAAAGCCTACATTAGAGTAAGCTCAAGGCCAGCCTGAGCAATTTAGCAAGATCCTACCTACAAATAAAAAGTGAAAAGAGGGCTAAAGATACAGCTCAGTGGTAGGGTACTTGCCAGGCATGCACATGGCCCTAGGTTCAGTTCTCAATACAGAAAAACTCGGGAGAGAAAGAAGTGCTATAATCAATACTGACCAGAGCCTCTCGCCAGTGGGAAGGGGAATTGCTAGCCTCCGGCTGAGCCTCACGAGACAAGAGAATATGCGTGTTCTGCCTTGTATAGAGCTCCCAGCTACACACTGTCATAAAGCAGTGCTCAGCAACTTGGGTTTTATCACCTCAGTGTCACTCATTGGAACAGCACAGACCTACTGTGAGAGTGCAGGTTCTTCCTCTTTCCACCTTTCCTGTGATGCTATGTGCACCCTGCTGCCCCAGAATGCATAGACTGTTACTGAGGCCCCCAGCCCACTAACCCCACAGCATGGTCTTTCTCTGCTTTCTCACTAGGAAGAGAGAGAATGAAAGGACAGGAAGAAGGAGGGCTGAGGCCGAGAAGAAGGCTTGCTGCCCGCTGCCCAGCAGTCTCCTTGGTGGACACATCTTGTCTTCTGTTAGCAGGCGGGGGGTTGCTCGGCCTTTGAGACTTTCCACAGGTAGTGGGAAGAAGTAGAGCTTTGAGAAGGGTTTAAAAAGGAGCACCCCATGGCACGGCAGGGTGCAGCGGGAAGGAGTCTGTAACGAAGGACCTTTGGAAGGGTCACTGCAGACTGACTGCTTTCCCCAAGGCCTTTCAGGGAGGGGCTCAGGTTTTTGTGAGTAGAAGGCAACTCAAAGACCGTCTTCCCAGGAGGCCTCGCAGGAGTAACTGCAGCACTTAGCATTGAGGACTTGCACCCACTCAGTAGGAAGTTCTCTGCGTCTCCATTTAGGTAGGAAGGGCTCTGAGCCACAAGTTAGGTAACAATACATACTTTATAATTTATTTATTTTTTTTGGGGGGGGGGTTTTCAAGGGAGGGTCTCACTCTAGCTCAGGCTGACCTGGAATTCACTATGTAGTTTCAGGGTAGCCTCAAACTCATGGCGATCCTCTTACCTCTTCCTCCTGAGTGCTGGAATTAAAGGTGTGCGCCACCATGCCCGGCTACAATATTTTCTAAAGATGAAGTCATATTACTAACATGTAAATATGACTGACAGAACACTTGGGGAGGGCCTTAAGAGTCATCCACGCTTTGTTCTCCAGCCAGGTAGTCTTCTGTGACTGAAGCTGTAGTGTTGCTTCTGATCTAAACAGCTGGGTTTATTTTCTTTAAAGGCAGATGATTATAAAAAGTTGCTTAGCCAGCCGTGGTAGTGCACGCCTTTAATCCTGTCACTGGGGAGGCGGAGGTAGGAGGATCTCCATGAGTTCAAGGCCATCCTGAGACTACATAGTAAATTCCAGGTCAGCCTGGGCTAGAGTGAGACCCTACCTCAGGGGGAAAAAAAAGATGTACTTAGAGACATGTTTCTGTCTTCAGGGTATATTTCTTTTTTCTATATCTAACTAATCGCTTTTGCCTGTTTGCTCCATTTTGATATCACGTCCTTTAAAGCCTTAAAGAGTCTTATGTAGGCACAGCAGGTGCTTAGAAACTTAAGTCTGGGTTCAAGCCCAAGTTCTGAAGAGCTGAGATTGTTGGAGTTCAGTGTCTCAAAGTCCCTCTACTAGGGAAGGGTGCCAGGCTCAGGATCGTGCTTCTTGCTCCTCTCCATCCTCCCTTCTCTGTGAGCTGGGGCCCTGGGCTGCAATAAGGAGGCCTGGCTGCTGGGCTTCCCCATCTTCCTTGCCTCATGACACCCTTCTTCTCCATGTCCATGAAGCATCTGGCTTAATCATGATAATGCACTCAGTGAGAGGAGGCTTAAAGTGCCTGTCTCTGATGTTTTAAGTTGATCTTCCTTCTCCAAATCTTTAATTCTTCAGCTACAATAAAATATACTTTTGTCTCAGCAGTTAAGGCATTTGCCTGCAAAGCCTAAGGACCTAGGTTCTACTCCCTAAAGCCCACATAAGCCAGATGCATATAATGGCACATGCATCTGGAGTTCATTTACAGTGGCTAGAGGCCCTGGGATATCCACTGTCTCCCTCTCTAATTAATAAATAATAAAATATTTTTGAAGGTTTAAAAAAAGAATTATGAATCAAAAGAGCTCATGATCCCTTTGCAAAGTGTGCTAAGTGATCTTTTTTTTTTTTTTGTTTTTTCAAGTTAGGGTCTCGCCCTAGCCCAGGCAAGACTGTCCTTGAACTACCTCAGCCTCCCAAGTGCTGGGATCAAAGGTGTGCACCACCACCAGCCAGTTTTTTAAAACATTTTATTTATTTGTTTGTTTGTCTTTTTTAAAATTAAGATGAAAGCATACCCTATTTTGTATTTTATTGGTATTGTATTGTAAGTATATTCTCAAGTTACTAAAAGATTTCGTAGGGCTGGTGAGATGGCTCAGTGGGTTAAGTGCTTGCTATGCAAGCATGAGGACCCAAGTTCAGATCCCAGCACCTACATGGTACACATCAGTACTCGGAAGGGGGAAAAGGGAGAATCCTGGGCTTTACTGGACAGATAGTCTTATCACAATTGGTGAGCTCTAGGTCCAGAGTCTCAAAACAAATAAATAAACGTAAGCTGGGCATAGTGGTGCACACCTTTAATCCCAGCTCTCGGGAGGCAGAGGTAGGAGGATCACCATGAGTTTGAGGCCATCCTGAGACTACAGAGTGAATTCTAGGTCAGCCTGAGATAGAGTGAGACCCTACCTCGAAAAAAATAAAATAAAATAAAATAAAATAAAATAAAATTTTAAAAATTAAAATACAGAGTGAGAAAGACACATGAAGTCTGCTGGCCCCAACAAGTACACTCACACACATATGAACACACGCACGTGAAAAACAAAAATAGACCGGGTATGGTGGCACACACCTTTAATCCCAGCACTCAGGAGGCCATGGTAGGAAGATCGCTGAGTTCAAGGCCAACCTGAGACTACATAGTGAATTCCAAGTCAGCCTGTACTAAAGCCGACCTACCTTGAAAAACCAAAGGAGCCAGGCATGGTGGTGCACACCTTTAATCCCAGCATTTGAGAGGCAGAGGTAGGAGGATTGCCGTGAGTTTGAGGCCCCCTGAGACTACATAGTGAATTCCAGATCAGCCTGAGCTAGAGTGAAACCCTACCTCGAAAAACCAAAGAGGGGGAAAAACCACCAGCTGGGCGTTGTGGCATACGCCTTTAATCCCAGCACTGGGAAGTCAGAGGTAGGAGGTTCTCCATGAGTTCAAGGTCACCCTGAGATTACATAGTAAATTCCAGGTCAGCCAGGACCCTACCTCGAAAAACCAAACAAACAAAACAAAAAGGGGGGGGATGAAAAACAAAAATTATAAAAGCCTATGTAACTACTTGGGTAATTACATATTTCTGTTTTGTTCTTGCCCTGTGATATATTTAACCATTGGACATTCAGGTCATTTCTAATGTTTGTCAGTATACATCATTGCTCACATAGACAAGTATGTTACCATCTTTTTAACATGAGAACAGTCTGGTGAGGGAAAAGCTGGCAGGAGCTGGGGATGGATGGGAGAAGGTTACATTATGCATATCTTGTGTCTGCAATTTTGAACCGTACAGTCCCTATTCAAAGCAAGGAGATAATATTAATCAGAAAGATCTTCTGTAAATGAAGGTAAATGTTAGTTTTTAATTTGCCTATGAAGATTAATTTTGATGTTGAGAAATGTAAGAAATCTTTTTAATCAGCTTTCAGCTGCAACAGACCGAATTTGTTCACTTCAAGAAGAACAGCAGCAGTTAAGAGAACAAAACGAATTAATTCGTGAAAGAAGTGAAAAGAGTGTGGAGGTGAGAAATTGGCCTTCCTGTTAGTGTGTTTCTCAAGCACATGTACCATTGACAGTCTCAAATCATCCCTGACCCTTGGCACCATGGAGGATTGGTTTCAGGGTCCCTACTGTATAAAATACTCACAGATGCTCAAGTCTGTTTTGTAAAAAGACATCACGTGTGCTGGGCGTGGTGGCGCACACCTTTAATCCCAGCACTTGGGAGGCGGAGGTAGGAGGATCGCTGTGAGTTCAAGGCCACCCTGAGACTACATAGTAAATTCCAGATCAGTCTGAGCTAGAGTGAGATCCTACCTTGAAAAACCAAATTGAAGAAGTTGTTAATAAAAAAAAGTTAATAAATAATCAAAAATAAAATAAAATAAAAACGTATCAATAAATACTGAGTAGTCGTTGAATGAAGCCTTTACCTAAGTGATGGTTAATCTTGATTGACAAATCCATGGGTATATCTGGTAGAGCATTTCCAGAGAGGTTTAACTGAGGAAGGAAAACCCACTCTGAATGTAGGTGGCACCATTGTATGGGCTGAAATCCCAAACTGAATAAAAAGGAAAAAGTGGGATTGGAGAGATGGCTTAGTGGTTAAGTGCTTGCCTGTGAAGCCTAAGGACCCTGGTTCGAGGCTCAATTCCCCAGGACCCACATAAGACAGATGCACAAAGTGACGCAGTGGCTGGAAGCCCTGGTACATGTGTGCATGCGCAGTCTCTCTCTCTCTCTCTCTCTCTCTGTCACTCTCAAATAAATAAATAGCTGGGGGTGGTGGTGCACGCCTTTCATCCCAGCACTTGGGAGGCAGAGGTAGGATTGCTGTGAGTTCGAGGCCACCCTGAGACTACATAGTTAATTATAGGTCAGCCTGGACCAGAGTGAGACCCTACCTCAAAAAAACAAAAATAAATGAATGAATGAATAAATAAATAAATAAGGTGGAGAGGGCTGGAGAGATGGCTTAGTAGTTAAGGTACTTGCCTGTGAAGCCCAAGGCCTGAGGTTCCATTCCCCGGTACCCACATAAGCCAGATGCACAAGGTGGCACATGTGCCTAGAGTTTGTTTGTAGTGGCTGGAGGACCTAGTAGTCATTCTTTCTCTATCTGCCTCTCTTTCTCTCCCTATCACTCTCTCTCTCTCAAATAAAATAAATAAAAAGAAATAAGGTGGAGGGACTGGGGAGATGGCTCAGTGGGTAAGAGCACTTGTTTGATGGCCCAGCGTTGATCCCAAGCATCCATGTATACAAAGCTGTACAAGGCCATGCACTCTGGACTCCAGTCATATGGAGAAGCCAGAAGAATCATTGGAGCTTGCTAGTCAGCCAGTAGCCAAAAATTACCAGCTTAGTGAGACTCATATATATGAATATATATGAGACTCATTTTTTTCTTTTATTCATCCATTTTGAGAAAGTGAGAGAGAGAGAGAGAGGCACATAGAGAGAATGGGCATACCAGGGCATCCAGCTACTGCGAATGAACTCAAGACGCATTACCCCACTTATGCATCTGGCTTACATGAGTAACTGAGGAATTGAACCTGGGTCCTCAAGCTTTGTAGGCAAGCTTCTTAACCTCTAAGCCCTCTAAGCCATCTCTCCAGCCCTTAGTGAGACTCTAAAGGAAATAAGGTGGTAGAATGATAGAGGACCCCCAAATTTTCCTCTGGCCTCCACACACATGTGCACAGGGCATGTTCATCTGGACATGAACATGCATGCATTGTACACACACACACCACATGTCTTTAATCCCAGCACTTAGGAGGCAGAGATAGAATAGTTATGAGTTTGAGGCCACCCTGAGACTACCTAGTGAATTCCAGGTCAGCCTATGCTAGGTAGAGACCCTACCTTGAAAATAAAAAGAAGAAATAAGATGGAGAGAACCTGAGGAAGGTACCTAGCATACCAGCGGCCATGCACACAAGCGTACACACACATGCATGTGAACACATGTACATGCATGCAAATCACACACAAGCCAAAAAAGTAGAAAGTTTTTTTTTAAGTTATGGCATATATCTAGTTTGCTTTTTATAAACAGCCATTCTTACAGTTCTTGTTTGATACAGATAACAAAACAGGACACCAAAGTTGAACTGGAGACTTATAAGCAGACCCGGCAAGGACTAGATGAAATGTACAGTGATGTGTGGAAGCAGCTGAAAGAGGAAAAGAAAGTCCGGCTGGTGAGTGTGGCACTGTGCCTCCTCAAAAAGAGTCCCTCTAGGTCAAATCCCTCTGCACTTTGCACAGACCTCCTGAAACCTGGCGCTACCCACCAGAAATCAGAAATTGTCCTTTTATTTTCTTTTATTTCTATTTTTTGGTTTTCCAAGGTAGGGGTCTCACTCTAGTTCAGGGTGACCTCGAACTCATGGTAATCCTCCTACCTCTACCTCCGGAGTGCTGGGATTAAAGGCGTGTACCACCACAGCTGGTAGAAGTTGTCCTTTAAAAAAAAAAAAAACACATAGTTGGGCATGGTGGCACATGTCTTTAATCCCAGCACTTGTGAGGCAGAGGTAGGAGGATCGCTGTGAGTTCGAGGTCACCCTGAGACTACATAGTGAATTCTAGGTCAGCCTGAGCTAGAGTGAAACCCTACTTCGAAAAACTAAAAAAAAAATAAAAATTGAAAAAAAAAAAATTTAAAGCCCAGTGTGGTGGCACACACCTTTAATCCCAGTACTCGGGAGGCAGAGGTAGGATCACCCTAAGTTCCAGGCAGCCTGAGAATACAGAGTGAATTACAGGTCAGTCTGGGCTAGAGTGAGACCCTACCTTGAAAACCCCCCCCCAAAAATTTAATTTAATAAAAGCACATGAGGGACTGGAGAGATGGCTTAGTGGTTAAGGTGCTTGCCTGCAAAGCCAAAGGACCCAGATTTGATTGTCCAGTACCCACATAAGCCATATTCACAAGGTGGCGAATGCGTCTGGAGTTCATTTGCAATGGCTAGAGGCCATGGCACACCCATTTTTTGAGGTAGGGTCTCACTCTGGACCATGGCTGACCTGGAATTAACTATGTAGTCTCAGGGTGGCATCAAACTCATGGCAATCCTCCTACCTCTGCCTCCTGAGTGCTGGGATTAAAGGAATGTGCCACCACATCAACTCAATAAAATAATTTTTAAAAAATTTAAAAAGCGGGCTGGAGAGATGGCTTAGCGGTTAAGGTGCCTGCCTCCTAAGCCTAAGAACGCTGGTTCCAATCTCCAGTGGTTCCAATCTCCAGGTCCCACGTTTAGCCAGATGCAAAGTGACACAAGGGCGCAATGCTGCACTTGACCACAAGGGAGCGCACACATCTGGATTTCATTTGCACCAGCTGAGAGGCTGTTGGAGCACCCATCTCTGTCTTCCTCTCCCCTCTCTGTCTGTCTCTATCTGTGTCTCTCTCCAAAAAAAAAAAAACTTAAAAAGCGCATGAGCTAGCTGGATGTGGTGGCACACACCTTTAATCCTAACACTTGAGAGGCAGAGGTAAGAGAATTGCTGTTCGCTGCAGGTCAGCCTGGGCTAGAGTGAAACAAACAGAAAAGTACATGTTTATAATGCAATTTGGGATTGTCATATTTTGTTCCCATTTTATCAACCTGTTTTAGAGAGGGGCTGTTAGACCAGACTCATGGTTTCTCTGACAAACTACTCTCTCAGTCATAGTTCTGGCCTGTTTGTTTCCATTCAGTCTGTGTGTGTGTCAGTTCTTGTGTGTGTTTTCATGTATCTTCACTTCTTGAAAATGTAGGCAGTGTGCACTGATTTACTCAGGACCAAGAGAGCCTTTTCAAAATGGTCAATCCTGATTTGCCATAAACTGGGAAAACATTCCAGAAGTTGTAACCCTGCCCCATCTGATCCAGCAGACACCAGGCAGAAACCAGGCATGCTTTCAGCTCATGACCTCGTCTCTGGGTTTGGGGTACTTGGTCACTAGAGTTTTAGGTTCATATTGCCAGGTCAGCTTTGTGTTGACTTAATGCTGAGCCAGTTTTCGTTGTATGAGAGAAGCAGAGAAGCTGGATGTTGTGGTCCACACCTGCTATTCCAGCTACTCACAAGCTGAGACAGGAGAATCACATGTTTGAAGCCAGCCTGAACTACATAGCAAGACAGAAATAAAAGAAAAAAGCTGGGTATGGTGGCACGCACCTTTAGCAATCAGGAGGCTGAGGTTAAGAAGATCACTGTACGTTCGAGACCAGCCTGGAGCTACAGAGTGAGTTCCAGGTCAGCCTTGGCTAGATTGAAACCCTGCCTCAGGAAAAAGAGAGAGAGAAAATGTAGTTTGGTTCCAGACAGACCTTTCTCCACCTGCAAAGCCTGTCTGACCTGCAGTTTCTTTTAGTCAATGCCTCAGACAAATAGCCACAGTTAAATATTTTTCTCTGGGTGGGAGTTGTAGCTTAGCTGGTAGAGTGCTTGCCTAGTATGCATGAGGTCCTGGGTTCAATCCCCAAATCTGCTTAAATTAGGCACATTGGTACACACCTACACTCAGGATGTGGAGGCAGCAGGATCAGAAGATTGAGGTCAGCCTCAAAGACACTATCTCCAAAAAAAAAGTGTGTGTGAGCCAGGCATGGTGGTGCATGCCTTTAATCCCAGCACTCAGGAGACAGAGATAGGAAGGATTGCTGTGAGTTCGAGGCCACTCTGAGACTACATAGTGAATTCCAGGTCAGCCTGAGCTACAGTGAGAACCTACCTCAAAAACCAAAAAGAAAAGAAAAGAAAATGTGTGTGTGTGTGTTTTCTGTGATGTACTTGTACTTTAATAGCATTCATTCTCCTTCTAAATATCCTTTAAGGAACTAGAAAAAGAATTGGAGTTACAAATTGGAATGAAAACTGAAATGGAAATTGCCATGAAGTTACTGGAGAAGGACACCCATGAGAAACAGGACACACTCATCGCTCTCCGCCAGCAACTGGAAGAAGTCAAAGCAATCAATTTGCAGATGTTCCACAAAGTTCAGGTGGGAACTGGCCTCACATCATCATGTTGTCTCTCAGACCTACATCACCCTCTTTACACAGTGAGCAGGCAGACACACCTGACCCTCAGCCATCTTACGTTATTGCATTTGCTGTTTGTTTAATTTTTTGGGAGGGTTGGGGGGGTATAGGGAGATTCAAGGTAGGGTCTCACTCTAGCCCAGGGTGACCTGAAATTCACTATGTAGTCTCAAGGTGGCCTTGAACTCATGGCGATCCTCCTACTTCTGCCTCCCAAGTGCTGAGATTAAAGGTGTGCGCCATGTTTAATAATTTTAATTTATTTATTTGCGAAAGAGAGTATGGGCATACCAGAGCCTCTTGTCACTGTAAATGAACTCCAGACACCTGCACCTCTTAGTGCATCTGGCTTTATGTGGGTGCTGGGGAATCGAACCTAAGCTATCAGGCTTTGCAAGCAAGCGCCTTTAACCACTGAACCATCTTTCCTTCCCTTGTAGTTATTTTTTAAAAAATATTTTTAGGTATTATTTATCTGCATGCAGAGAGAGAAGAGAGTCAGAGAGAATGGGTGCACCAGGATCTCCAGCCACAGCAAATGGACTCCAGACACATGAATGAACCACTCTGTGCATCTGGCTTTATGGGGTACTAAGAAATCGAGCCAGGGTTGTTAGGCTTTGCAAGTGCCTTAATCACTGAGCAATCTCTCCAGCCCCTGAATTTTTTTAAAATTTATTTATTTTATGTTATTTTTTGTTTGTTTGTTTGTTTGTTTGTTTTTGAGATAGTGTCTCACTCTAGCTCAGACTGGCCTCAAACTCACTGTGATCCTCCTACCTCAGCCTCTTGAGACCTGGGATTAAAGCATGTGTCACCACACTCAGCTTGTATTTTTTTATTTTGAGACATTATGTCACTGTATAACCTAGGCTGGCACCAAACCTGTGATTCTCCTGTCTCAGCCTTCCAAATGCTGAGATTATAGATGTGTGTCATCAAACCCAGCTTTATTATATTTATTTATTTGATTCTCATAACACTTGCTGAGAAGTGGGGAAATAGGAGTAATAAGGAAAAACCAAATTACTAAACCACATGCTTTTATTTATTTATTTTTTTTTATTTTTTTTTTTGGTTTTGTGAGGTAGGGTCTCACTCTGGTCCAGGCTGACCTGGAATTAACTATGTAGTCTCAGGAAGGCCTCGAACTCTCGGCGATCCTCCTACCTCTGCCTCCCTAGTGCTGGGATTAAAGGCGTGCGCCACCATGCCCGGCTAAACCACATGCTTTTAATGATACAGCAAAGTAGAGCCAAAACAGAACTATAGTGCCTTATTTATTTATTTGTTTATTTATTTATTTATTTAAGAGTGAACCTCTGGCCGGGGCCTTTAGCCACTGCAAACGAATGCCAGACACATGTGCCACCTCATGCACCTGGCTTATGTGGGTACTGAAGAATCAAAAACCTGGGTCCTGAGCCAAGTGTGGTGGCACATGCCTTTAAATCCCAGCACTTGGGAGGCAGAGGTAGGAGGATTGCCATGAGTTCAAGGCCACCCTGAGACTGCATAATGAATTCCAGGTCAGTCTGGGCCTCAAAAAAACAAAGAAAGGAAAAGAAAAAAAAGAGAAGAGAAGAAAAGAAAAAAGAAAAGAAAAGAAAAGAAAAGAAAAGAAAAGAAAAGAAAAGAAAAGAAAAGAACCTGGGTCCTTAGGTTTCACAGGCAAGGGCCATTAAGCCATTTCTTCAGCCCACTTTTTTTTAAAAGTTAATTTTTTATTTTATTTTATTTATTTATTTATTTGCAAGAGGGAGGGAGAGAGAGAGAGAGGCAAACAGAGAGAGTATGGACATGCCCAGACTTCCTGCCACTACAAACAAACTCCAAATACATGTGCCACTTTGTACATTTGGCTTTATGTGGGTACTGGGGAATCAATCAAACTCAGGTTGTTAGGCTTTGCAGGCAAGTGCCGTAACCCCTGAGCCATCTCTCTTCAATTCCCTATTGTGTCTTTTAGTCTCTGTTGTTCTCTACCTCAGAAACTAATGTGGGCCAAGAGATGGAGAAGGGGATTAAGAGTAACATTTAGAGAGAAACAAAAAAAAGAAACATTTAGGCCAGGCGTGGTGGCACACACCTTTAATCTCAGCACTCGGGAGGCAGAGGTAGGAGGATCACCATGAGTTCAAGGCCAGCCTATAACTAAAGAGTTCCAGATCAGCCTGGGCTAGAGCGAGACCCTACCTCAAAAAAATAAATAACTAAAAGTAGACAGTGGTCTTGCTCTCCACAGTCACTCAGGACCAGACTAATGCACTCCAGCTTTCTAGGCCCCTGAGTTGTCACCATTCTTGGCATTGGAAGTGAAGAGAAAAGCAGAAGCCCTCAGCCAAGGACTTCTTGTTTAACAGTGCGACAGAAGTTGCACACATCACTTCTGGTCAGTTCTTTGGGAAAGAGCTAGTCACCATAGACATGCTTGGCTTTAAGGGAGTCCTGAGAATGTCATCTGTTTTGGGTTGCAGGCCAAGAAAGGGAGAACATGTGAGTAGTCATACAATTGTCTCTACTCCATTAGTCCCACAGAAGCTGCTGGGAAGTCCCTGCATCCTGTCTAAAGGCCACAGCCCCTGGCTGATGGCCATTACACTCTAGCAGCCCACGTGACCTACGAGCTAGAAAACAGCTGTCCTCACAGGAGCCCAGCATAGCCAGTATAGGATAGAGCAGAAGCAAAGCAAGCTCAAGAGAAACGCCTATGGGGGACTGGAGAGATGGTTTAGCACTTAAGGCCTTTGCCTGAAAAGCCAAATAACCCTGGTTTGATTCTCCAGGACCCACATAAGCCAGATGTACAAGGAGGCACATGCATCTAGAGTTCGTCTGCAGTGGCTGGAGGCCCTGGTGTGCCCATTCTTTCTCCCTCTCTCCCTCTCTCTTCTCTCTCAAATAAATAAATAAAATATATTTTTTAAAAACTAAAAAAGGGGGGGCTGGAGGGATGACTTAGCAGTTGAGGCGTTTGCCTGCAAAGTCAAAAGACTCCAGTTTGACTCCCCCAGGACCCACATTAGCCAGTTGCACAAGGGGTCTCACACGTCTAGAGTTCATTTGCAGTGGCTGGAGGCCCTGGCGTGCCCATTCTGTCCCTCTCTCCTTCCCTCCCTCCCTTTCTCTCTCTCTCCCTCTTTCTCTGTCAAATAAATAAAAATAAAATATTAAGCCAGGCATGGTGACGCATGCTTTTAATCCCAGCACTTGGGAGGCAGAGGTGGTAGGATTGTCATGAGTTTGAGGCCACCCTTAGACTACATAGTGAATTCCAGGTCAGCCTGAGCTAGAGTGATACCCTATCTCGGAAAAAAAAAAAAAAAATTAATTAAAGAAAGAAATGCCTATGGAAAAGGGAAACACGGGGCTGGGAAGATGGTTCAGCGGTTAAGGCAGTTGCCTGCAAAGCCAAAGGATCCAGGTTAGATTCCCCAGTGCCCATGTAAAGCCAGATGCATAAAGTGGTGCATATACCTAGAGTTTGTAATGGCTGGAGGCCCTGGCATGCCCATTCTTTCTGTCTGTCTTTTCTCTCTCTCTCTCTGCTTGCAAATAAATCAATTTAATTTTAAAAAAAAAGGGGGGTGGGGGAACACAGCCAGCCACTGGTGCCTCGCAGTCCTCACACCCTCTGGGCAGGAACCATGAAGGCCATAGCTCTGTTTCTGCCTTCTCAAGAAATGTCCACATCTGCTGAGGTCCTCAGCCAGAGACAGGGAATGTGTCTTTCTCAGAGATGAGCAACTTTGATGGGCGCTGCTTGCTGGTATTGTTGACCAGCCTGCCTCTGGTCTGTTTATTTCCTTGTCATGTATGACCTGAGTTGAGCACAGTTCTCTCACCTGCCTTATTACTGTCTTCTCGACTGTCAGGGTTGTATCTGCACATGTGTCCACCATTATGTCAGGTCAGTGGCAGATGGTCCATGTCTCTGTCATATTAATGACAGATCATCTAAAACAGTTTGATATTTTGCTGCAAGGAATATGTTGGGGGGGGTGTTGAACCTTGAGCTGCATACAGTCTAGGCAAGAGTTCTATTACTGAGCCACACTGCCAGCATGCATGGGGTAACTAATGTGATTCCACTTTGGTCTTGTCTCTCATACTGCATACTCCAGAGCAATTGGCTTCTCGAGCCCCTTCCTCTGGTCTCTTCCTGTGCATCTCTCTTTGCAAGCTAGCTAGCTCTAGCCTGAGCTCTTCCCTTCTTCCAGAGCCTTCTATTTTGTGGGTGTCCATTGTGAATACACAGCATGCTCCCTCTGGTTACTTGGTCCCTGCCCTGGTTAAAAGCCTGGACTGAGGGCTGGAGAGATGGCTCAGGGGTTAAGGCACATGCCTGTGAAGCCCAAGGACCCACGTTCGATTCTTCAGGTCCCACGTAAGCCAGATACACATGGTATCACGTGCATCTGGAGTTCATTTGCAGTGATTAGAGGCCCTGGCATGCCCATTCTCTCTCTCTCTCTAAATAAATAAACAAATAAAAATAAATAAATAAATCTTGGGCTGGAGAGATGCCTTAGCGGTTAAGGTGTTTGCCTAAAAAGCCAAAGGACCTAGGTTCGATTCTCCAGGTCCCATGTATGCCAGCTACACATGGTGGCACATGCATCTGGAGTTTGTTTGCAGTGGCTAGAGGCCCTGGCATGCCCATTCTCTCTCTCACTCTCTGTCTCTCTCTTTCTCCCTCTGTCTCTAATAAATAAATAAAAATAAATAAAATAAATAAAATCTTTAAAAAATAAATAAATAAGCCGGGCGTGGTGGCGCACACCTTTAATCCCAGCACTCAGGAGGCAGAGGTAGGAGGATCGCCGTGAGTTCGAGGCTACCGTGAGACTACATAGTGAATTCCAGGTCAGCCTGGGCTAAAGTGAGACCCTACCTTGAAAAACCAAAAATAAATAAATAAATCTTTTTTTAAAAAAAGCCTGGACTGAGAAAGCTGCACATAGTGGAAGTGGACCCAGCCTTGCCCATCACTGGCTCTCAACCCTCACTTGGTTTTTCTGCCTGAGCCTCCCTCTCTTGATAGGAAAATGGAGCTAACAATACCTCCTTTGAAAACCTTGCAGGAGAGCCTGGTGTGGTGGCGCACGCCTTTAATCCCAGCACTTGGGAGGCAGGGATAGGAGGATCACCATGAGTTCTAGAGCACCCTGAAACTACATGGTGAATTCCAGGTCATCCTGGACTAGAGTGAAACCCTACCTCAGTGGGGGGTGGGGGGGAAGAACCTGCAGGAGTCCAGGCAGGACCTGGTAGACGAGCTCAGGGAACAATAACTGCTCTGACTGAAGAAGGTGACTCCTACCACCTCTGTATGCCTCTCCTCTTGACGGAGCTGGGACCTTGACCCAGTTTGTCTTCCAGAGCTCTAGGGAAGAGCAGCACTTAATTAAATCCTCGCATGCTAGCAGTGAGACCACTTACCAGCAGAGCAGGCATGAAGGAGGGAGGCATCTTCTGAGCCCTTTCCTTGCTTTCACAGAGTGCAGAGAGCAGCTTACAGCAGAAGAACGAAGCCATCACGTCTCTTGAAGGCAAAACCAACCAAGCAACGTCCAGCATGAAACAAATGGAAGAAAGGTAATCACCCCTCATGTAGTCCTGCTCTGGGCCTAGAGACTTCCTCACAAGACCTCAGTTGAGGTGACTGTCCTTCCTGGAGCTGGAGCAGCAGTGTTCAGTGAGTCAACCTTTGAGCAATTGCATCAGATTGTCTCCTCAGAGTTTGGAACTATATTCTGGTAGTGGCTTGTCACTGTCATATTTATGTCAACTCAGTGGTAGATCAGAATAGAATCTAAAAGAGTCCTATACAAATACAACCAGCTGTTTTTATTTAAGATAGGGTCTCATATATTTTAGGCTGACCTCAAACTTCCTGTGTAGCCAAAGATGACTGAACTTCTGACCTTCCTGCTGCCCTGTGTCCCTTCCTGAGTGGTAAGATGGCGGGCATGCACACCACGCCGGGTTTCACCTGGCACTAGGATTCAAACCCAGGGCTTCCGCAGCCCTTCCTTTGCTCTCTTCCTGTGCATTTCTCTTTGCAGACTAGGTAGTTCTGGGGCTGGAGAGAAGGCTTAGCAGTTGAGCACTTACCTATGAAGCCTAAGGACCCTGGTTCGAGGTTCAATTCCCCAGTACCCATGTAAGCCAGATGCACAAGGTGGCACATGCAAATCTGGAGACGTTTGCAGTGGCTGGAGGCCTGGTGCACCCGTTCTCTCTATCTACCTCTTTCTGTCTCTCTCAAATAAATAAAAAGAAAAGAAAATAGCCGGGCGTGGTGGCGCACGCCTTTAATCCCAGCACTCGGGAGGCAGAGGTAGGAGGATCGCTGAGAGTTCGAGGCCACCCTGAGACTACATAGTTAATTCCAGGTCAGCCTGGGCCAGAGTGAGACCCTACCTTGCAAAACCAAAAAAAAAAAAAAAAAAAAAGAAAGAAAATATTAAAAAATAAAAAAAGGTAGGTAGTTCTGGCCTGAATCTTCCCTTCTTCCCAGCTATAGCCTTAGCTGGTTTGTACAAAGGTACCAGTGCAGTTCAGTGGAGAATAATGGTTGGTTTTTGTTGTTGTTTTGTTTTCTTTTAATATTTGGGAGCATGGGCCTGGAGAGATGGCTTAGTGGTTAAGCGCTTGCCTGTGAAGTGTAAGGACCCCAGTTCGAGGCCCAATTCCCCAGGACCCATGTAAGCCAGATGCACAAGGTGGCGCATGCATCTGGAGTTTGTTTGCAGTGGCTGGAGGCCCTGGCGTGTCCATTCTCTATCTACCTGCCTCTTTCTCTCTCTGTCTGTTGCTCTCAAATAAATAAATAAATAGTAAACAAAAAAATTAAAAAACAAAAAAATATATTTGGGAGCAGAGAAAGGGTGAGTGTGGGCACACCGGGGTCTCTTGCTGCTGCTGCAAACTAACTACAGATGCATGGGCCACACTGCATCCGGCTTTCTATGGACACTAGGGGAGTGAATCTGGGCCACCAAGCTTTGCAAACAAGCACCTTTCACCACTCCAGCCTAAGAACAGTGTTTCTAAATAAATGTTGGACCAACTAACCACCCTTATGCAAAAAAAAAAATGAAGCTAGGTGTGGTGGCATACACCTTTAAGCCCAGCCCTCTGGAGGCAGAGGTAGGAGGATTGCTGAGAGTTCAAGGCCACCCTGAGACTACAGAGTGAATTCCAGGTCAGCCTGGGCTAGAGTGAGGCCCTACCTCGAAAAACCAAAAAAAATCTTGGCAGTTGCTCACAAGTCTAACTTTAATGCCAGCACTCATACACTCATTCACTACATAGTGAATTCCAGGTCAGCCTGGGCTACAGCAATACTCTACCTCAAAAAAACAAATAAACAAAAAAAAAGCCGAGCATGGTAGTGCACTCCTTTAATCCCAGCACTCAGGAGGTAGGAGGATTGCTGTGAGTTCAAGGCCACCCTGAGAATACAGAGTGAATTCCAGGTCAGCCTGAGCTAGAGTGAGACCCTACCTCGAAAACTGGAAAAAAAAAAAATCCAAAAAAATCCAAAGCTGGGCGTGGTGGTGCATGCCTTTAATCCCAGCACTTGGGAGGCAAAGGTAGGAGGATTGCCATGAGTTCAAGGCCACCCTGAGAATACGTAGTGAATTGAGGTCACCCTGGGCTTGAGAGAAACCCTACCTTGAAAAAAAATCCAGCAAAAATAACAGCACAGCTGGAAACAGTCCATACTAAGGACAGGCCATCTAAGGTAAAAGCAAGAAAGATGACACAAGGAGAGGCTAAAACAGCCAGGGTCAGGGCTGGAGACCTGCTCTGAATGGGTTTCTTTCTTTCTTTCTTTTTTTTTTTTTTTTTTTTTTTTTTTTTTTTTTTTTTTTAGAGAGGGAAAGAGGCAGACAGAGAGAATGGGCATGCCAGGGTCTCCAGCCACTGCAAACAAACTCCAGATGCATGTGCTACCTTGTGCATCTGACTTTCGTGGGTCCTGGGGAATTGAACTGAGGTCCTTTCACATTGCAGGCAAATGCCTTAACCACTAAGCCACCTCTCCAACTCTCTGTTTTTTTTTTTTTTTTTTTTTTTTTTTTTTTCGAGGTAGGGCCTCACTCTGGCCCAGGCTGACCTGGAATTAACTATGTAGTCTCAGGGTGGCCTTGAACTCACAGCGATCCTCCTACCTCTGCCTCCTGAGTGCTGGGATTAAAGGCGTGCGCCACCACGCCCGGCTCAACTCTCTGTTTTTTGTATGAGAGAGAGAGAATTGGCGCTGCAATCAAACTCCAGACACATGCATCACCTTGTGCATCTGTGGTTCTGGGGAGTTGAACATAGGTACTTAGGCTTAACAGGCAAGTGCCTTAACCACTAAGCCATCTCTCCAGCCTTGAGTAGGTTTCTTGAAGGTACTTCAAAGCTGTGGGGCTGTCCAGACCTCTGCAGCATGTGTGTTTAAAGGGCTCTGGAAGTTGAGTTCTCCTAGCAGGGTCTAGGTGGAGAGCAGGAGCTGCTGATGTCATACAGGGCCACTTATGCTTGCGGATGTCCACGCTGGGGTGGAGCAGGGTGTGAGGAACTTTGCTGTGGGTGCGTGTAAGAGTAGCCACTAGGGGACTCTGGGAAGCGTTCTGCTCAGATCATGCATTGAGTTTTGACTGCTCCATGGAACGTCCTTCCTCACTTGAAAAGATTGATGCAGGGAAGGCAGAGTCCTTTGTCACCAGACATCCTGGGGGCCATCAGCTCCTGCTGTCGCCTCTTGCCTGTCTGCAGGCTCAGGCAGCACCCCTACTGAGTCATGGTTCAGGGAGGCCATCTCAGTGGTGCTGGCAGGGAGACAGGAGCTCGAACAACACTGCACTACGGGCTATAGCAAGTTCAAGAATGAGTTACATAGCAAAACATTGTCCCAGAAACAATAGAGGAGGGAAGGAAGACTGGAAAAATTAGGCACTGCTTTCCTTACAAAGACAGGATCCACACGTGTGCTTGGTGTTGCCTCTAGGTTACAGCACTCGGAAAAAGCCAGGCAAGGTGCAGAAGAACGGGGCCACAGGCTCCAGCAGGAGCTCGGAGGGAGGGTCAGCACCTTGCAGCTACAGTTGTCCCAGCTGCACGAGCAATGGTAAGCAGCCCGGGCAGGTGTCGAGGACTGGGAGGCGGGTTCCCACCGTTATTCTTGTCTCTAAGGAAAGTGAGGGACAACTACTATGCTACGTGAATTCGCTTATGCCAAACTATGCTAACATGATAGCATGTATGTTAAGTAAAACAGCTAACCCTGAGTCACAAATGAGAGAAAAACAGCCTCTGGGGTCCAGCTGTTTCCCAGGCTCCATAGCTAGTGAGAGGAGACAGAATTCCAGCTAACGTTCAGCTCTGACCTCGGTCACTCTTTCTCCACCTCACTAGTGTCCTCCAGTCTGGTGGGGTGGCAAGCTGTAAAGCTAGGTGGATACGGAACTTCCTTGCTGCTCAGGTGCTAGTTGTCCTCAGTGTCCCCTCTCCACTGACAGAAGTGCCCAGTGTGAGCCTAACAGCTCCTCCTCCGTCTCACGGAACGGAGCGCGGGAAAGGGAAAGGGAGACCTGGTTTCATTCCTGCCTGAAGGGTTTTGGTGTCCGTGTAGCAGTTCACATGGCTCCCTGTTTCCTGGGTGGTGGATTGTCGATTTTCTGTGGAAATGTCCCACTGAAACTAACTCCAGTTCGTTGCGGAAAAACAGCGCAGGTCTAGAGAAAGAGTTGAAATCAGAAAAAGAACAAAGACAAGCTCTCCAGCGAGAGTTACAGCGCGAGAAAGATACCTCCTCTCTTCTCCGAACAGAGCTGCAACAAGTTGAAGGATTGAAGAAGGTAAGGTGCACTGAGCATGCTCCAGAAACTCCTGTGAAGGAGCCTCCCCTATGGGGTCCTCTCCCTGTTCCTCATGGGAGCCAGGCCCCACTTTAGTGTTCAGAGGACTCCTCCCACCCTCTTGCAGCACCTAAAAAGAGAAGACAGGGGCAATTCATAAGCCATGAAGCCGACCAGATACACTGAGACAGTGAGAAATTCTGTGAAAGAGCGAGGTGGGGCCAGGCCCAGCCAAGAATGCCACAAGACAGAGTCTTGAGTGATAGCAATGCCAGCCACGCTGAGGCCTAGGCAAAGCTCCTTGCAGCTGAACAGTCTTCTTCCTTTGATCATGTCTTAATACTGACTACAGCACAGAGAGCCATGCAGGTCATCCCTGGGAAGCAGACTGAACCAGACCCTGTAATCACCCCAGGCTGCATTTCTTTCTGGTTTCCTCAAGTCCTCTGGAGAACCCATCTCTCTCTCCAGCATGGCTTGGATTCTGTGGACTTCAGATAGATAGCAAGAGAAGTGGGATGCTAGCCAGGTACCACGGTCTAGTAACACAACCAGACCTTCGAGGATACTCAGAGGCAGCCTGAAATTTGTCCCCAGCCATCTTGCCAAAAAACCAGAAGGCTCCACCACTCATGGACTGTGACTTCCTGGGTTCCTTGTGGGTGATGATGCACTCTGACCCACTGACCCCATCAGTCAACATGACAGAGCAAAAGTGTACTGCCCTCAGCATGCCCTCTGTGGAGAAGGTCTGTCTGGGACTGGGGCAGCTGTCAGATTTGGGTTTGGTTGCCATGGCCACCTGGGAAGGAAAGGATTCTTCAAGAGCAAAGCCTTAGGAAGTTCTTCTCACTCACTGCACATGTCCTATCTACCAAAAAACACTTTATTCTGTATTCGAAGTATACACACACCCCTTCCACACACTTCTCGTGCAACCGCACAACCAGAAGGCTTGCCATTCAGGGACTGGAGTGACAGACCTGAGTCTTGAACAGCCACCTTCCAAAAAAAGCAGCATTTTCAAGGAACAAAAAGCCACCTATGTTATTGTCAAAGCAAGATCTCACTCTAGCTGAGGCTGACCTGAACTTACTCTGAAGCTCTGGGCTGGCCTTGAATCCCAAGTGCTGAGATTAAAGGCGTGTGCCAACATGCCCAGCCTAGACAAAGAGCCAACTGGTTTTTTTGTTGTTGTTGTTATTGTTGTTGTTGTTGTTTGTTTGTTTGTTTTTGTCTTTTAATTTTTTTATTTTTTTGGTCTGGTTTTCAAGATAGGGTCTCACTCTAGCTCAGGCTGACCTGGAATTCACTATGTATTCTCAGGTGGCCTCAAAATTACGGCGATCCTCCTACTCTGTCTCCCGAGTGCTGGGATTAAAGGTGTGCACCACCACACCCGGCCCATCTGTTTTTATTTTTATTTTAATTAATTTTTTATTTTGTTTTTGTTTTTCTGAGGCAGGATCTCACTCTAGCCCAGACTAACCTGGAACTCACTCTGTAGTCGCAGGCTGGCCTCAAACTCACAGCAGTCCTACTACCCCTGCCTCCTAAGTGCTAGGATTAAAAGCATGTGCCACCATACCCTGCATTTTTGTTTGTATTTTTTTCAAAATAGGGTCTTACTCTAGCCCAGGCTGACCTGGAATTCACAACTATCTTTCTACCTCTGCCTCCTGATTTTTTGGGAGGTGTGTGTGGGGGGGTGGTTCTTTTGGTTTTTTGAGGTAGGGTCTCACTCTACCCTAGCCTGACCTGGAATTCACTAGGTAGTCTCAGGATGGCCTTGAACTCACAGCTACCTCTGCCTCCCAAGTGCTGGGATTAAAGGCATGCACCACTACACCCAGCACCACCTGTTGTTAAAACACATCTTTGGAGGCTCAAAGTAGGCAAAGCCTTCCTTGCTTGTCCTTTGGGGTTATTGAGTGTAGCCTGAACAAGTGCACTCCTCTACTGCTCACCTCTAGCTGCCCATTCTTAATAAGTAAGCTGGAAGCCGGGCGTGGTGATGCACGCCTTTAATCCCAGCACTCAGGAGGCAGAGGTGGGAGGATCACCGTGAGTTCGAGGCCACCCAAGACTACATAGTGAATTCCAGATCAGCCTGGACTAGAGTGAGACCCTACCTCAAAAAAACAAAAAATAAATAAATAAATAAATAAGTAAGCTGGAGGAGGTTATCCCCAATAGAGGTTGGATGACAATGCAACAAAACTGCTTCTTGACCTACAAAACACTCCGATCTGATCTGCTTGTTGCCCTTGTTACAAAGCCTTAAAACCAGTGGAGGCTGGAGAGATGGCTCAGCAGTTAAGGTGCTTGCCTGCAAAGCCTAAGGACCTGGGTTTAATTTCCCAGCACTCACATAAGCCAGATGCACAAGGTGGTGCATGCTTCTGGAGTTCATTTGCAGTGGCTGGAGGCCCTGATGTACCCATTCTATCTGCATCTTCCTCTCCTCTCTCTCAAATATTTTTTTTAATATTTTATTATTTATTTATTTGAGAGAGAGATACAGAAATAGACAGGTAGAGAGAGAAAGAGAGAACGGGCACACCAGGGCCTCCAGCCACTGCAAATGAACTCCAGATGCATGTGCCCCCTTGTGCTTCTGGCTAACGTGGGTCCTGGAGAATCGAGCCTTGAACCGGGGTCCTTAGGCTTCACAGGCAAGCGCTTAACCGCTAAGCCATCTCTCCAGCCCCCTCTCTCAAATATTTTTAAAAAAGAAAAGAAACAAACAAACAAACACCTTTTTTTTGTGAGAGATAGTGGGCTGGAGAGATGGCTCAACAGTTAAAGGCACTTGCTTGCAAAGCCTGACGGCTTGGGTTTAATTCCTTAGTACCTACATAAAGCCGGATGCACAAAGTAGCACATTGTTGAGTTCATTTGCAATGGCACTAGGCCCTGGCATGTCCATTCTCTCTCTGTCTCTCTTTACAAATAGATAAAATATGCCAGGTGTGGTGGCACATGCCTTTAATCCCAGCACTGGGAGGCAGAGGTAGGAGGATCACTGTGAGTTTGAGGCCACCCTGAGACTACAGAGTGAATACATATGAGACTACATAGTGAATAGTCCAGGTCAGCCTGGACTAGATTGACACCCTACCTCGAAAAACCAGAAAGAAAGAAAATACTAGAGATTGTGTCCAACGTCTGGCTTGTCCATTTTAGGAGCTGCGGGAGCTCCAGGACGAGAAGGCAGATTTAAAGAAGGTGTGTGAGGAGCAGGAGCAAGCCCTCCAGGAAATGGGACTGCACCTCAGCCAGTAAGAGACAGCTCTTCTCCCCTCCCTTTTTCTTCTTCCCCTCCCGTCCCCTCCGGCCTGCCATCATAGGAGTATCATGCCAGCCCAGTCTGCTCACCTCATTGCTAGGAAGCAAGGCCATTGGAAGGCATACATGCTATTCAGAGTGACCTCCAGGAAGTTAGGCTCAAGGGAATAACTACATTGGTCTATTAATCAGCTGCATAGTAATTACCTCTTTTAGAATCCTTTTCAAAGGAACCAGATGCTCGTGTTTAGTAGCTAGAGTCTGAGTCAGCCTAGAGTCAGGCTAGAGGGAGCAGAGGTGGCTCGAGAAAGTAAGCTGCCAGTGCGAGGTCATGAACCAGCCCCATCTGCCTGCCTTATGGATTCCCCAGAGGCCATCTCCCAGGCGCTGGTGCTGAGAAAACACAGAAAGTCCGTTCCCCTTGGCAGCTGCCTAACCCCATCCCCGCTGTTCCAGTCTTGACAGGCCTCTCAGAACTTGGCTTTAGGAGTAGGTCACACGGTGGCATTGTGGGTTTCTGTGATGATTGCACTTGTAAACACAGCAGGTAGGCAGATTTTTTCCCTACCTTGGTTGTAAGTGACAGAAATCCAACTCAAACTGCCTTAACAGCCATAAGGACTCAGTCTCTGCCTCCTACTCTGCCACTCTGCTTGTCATGTACCACACAGGTGGCTCTAGCACCTAGTGGAGATCACAGAGGGAAGTTTGTATTGGCATAAAGCAGTGGGGGACTCATGCTCAGTGCAGCCTGTATAATAGGGTCCGAAAAGGCAGACATAGGAACCAGAATGAGAGCAAGCTAAGAACACACTTAGGTCGCAGGTAGATATTTACTGCCTTGTTTTGTTTCTTAGTCTGGGAAATTAGAAGGTCTTCTATTTCTCTCTCTCAATCTGTGTGTGTGTGTGTTACTGGGGACCAAATCCAAGGCTTTGCATATACTGAGTAAGAGTTCTAGGGCTGGAGAGATGGCTTAGCAGTTAAGGCGTTTGCCTGCAAAGCCAAAGGACCCTGGTTCGATTCTTCAGGACCCACGTAAGCTAGATACACAAGGGGGCACATGTGTCTGGAGTTTGTTTGCAGCGGTTAAAGGTCCTGGTGCGCCCATTCTCTCTCCCTCTCTCTTCCTCTTTCTCTCTCTCTCAAATAAGTAAAAAAATTAAAAGAGTTCTACCACTGAGCTTTATATCCCCAACCGTGTTTTATGAGCTAGAGTCTAAGTAGCCCGACCTGCCTTGAACACAGTCCTCCTACTTCAAGCATGTTCCACTATTAAGAAATAAGTGAAAATTGCTGGGCGTGGTGGCGCACGCCTTTAATCCCAGCACTCGGGAGGCAAAGGTAGGAGGATCGCTGAGAGTTCAAGGCCACCCTGACACTACATAGTGAATTCCAGGTCAGCCTGAGCCAGAGTGAGACCCTACCTCAAAAAACCAAAAAAAAAAAAAAAAAAAAGTAAAATATAATGGATCCGTGGGATTGACTTTGCTCATGCAAATGAAAGTACTACCCATTTACTGTCCTTACAGAGCTCAGGGTTTCTGCTCAGTTGCCTCTGGCACCACCTTCTCTACATGCCTCATGCTTAGCCTGATACCTGCCATGCTCTGGCTCACCCTTCCCTGACAAATTTACTGAGCAAGCATAAGGCCAAGTGTCTTTCTCCATGCTAATAACCAAAGCCAGCTCCTCAGGCATCCCAGGTGCACTTGCCAAAAGCAGATGGGAACTTTTTTTTTTTTCATTTATTTATTTATTTGCAAGCAGAGAGAGAATGGGCACACTAGGGCCACTAGCCTCTGCAAATGAAACTCCAGACACATGCACCACCTTGTGCATCTGGCTTATGTGGGTCCGGGGGAATCGAACCGAGGTCCTCTGGCTTTGCAGGCAAGTGCCTTAACCACTAAGCCATCTCCCCAGCCCTAATAACAATTTAATCTCAATGTCAAAATAAAATTTACAAGGTTTCCCCCAAATTGCAAATGCAAGTCAGGCATGGTGGCTCCACCTATAACCCTAACATTTTGGATAGCTGAACTATGAGAATTGCTGTGAGTTCAAGGCCAGCCTAGGCTACAGAATGAGTCAGCTTGGGCTAGGGTGAGACCGTGCCTCAAAATAAAAGCAGAAGCTCAGCCAGTCATGATGGTGTATGCCTTTAATCCCAGCACATGGGAGACAGAGGTAGGAGGATCACTGTGAGTTCGAGGCCATCCTGAGACTACATAGTGAATTCCAGGTCAGCCTGGGCTAGAGTGAGACCCTACTTTGAAACACCAAAAAAAAAAAAAAAAAAAAAATAGTAGAAGCTCTTCTTGGCTGTTCATCCCTCCTGACACCTGAACCTCCAGGTCCTGCTCAGGTCATCTTCCTCTGTCCCAGCCTGGCTGGGCTGGGGAGAAGGGACCCTTATTCCCACATGGGCTTTCTAACCTCTCCTGCCTTCCACATGGCAGGAGCTCTCTGTATTTCCTTTTCTTAAAGTCAGTCTCTCTAACCACCCCCCTTTTTTTTTTTAAATATATTTGAGACAGAGAGAGAGAGACAGGCAGACAGAGGATGGGCATGCCAGCAGCTTCTCAGCCACTGTAACAAATGCCAGACGTGTGCGCCCCCATGTGAGCAAGTGCGACATTGAGCCCTTGCGTCACTTTTTGCATCTGACTAAACATGGCACCTGGAGAATGGAACAGGTGTTCGTAGGCTTCACAGGCAGGTGCTTTAAAGTAGAAGAAAAATTACAAATTGCAATTTTTTTTCATTTATTTTTATTTATTTATTTATTTATTTGAGAGAAAGAGGCAGAGAGAGGGAGAAAAGGAGAACATGATTGCACCAGGGCCTCTAGCCACTGCAAATAAACTCCAGATGCATGCATCTGTTTTATGTGGGACTTGGAGAATCGAACCAGGGTCCTTAGGTTTTGCATGCATGTGCCTTAACCGCTAAGCCATCTCTCCAGCCCTTGCTCACAATATTTAAGTGACTGTATTTAAAACCAGTTGAAGCCAGGCATAGTGGTGCATCCCTTTAATCCCAGCACTTGGGGGACAGAGGTAGGAGGATCACTGTGAGTTTGAGGTCAGCCTGGGCTAGAGGAAGACCCCACCTGGAGGAAAAAAACAAAACAATAAAATCATTTGAAACCCTTGCAGGCAAAACAGTCTGCTGCCAGATTCTGCCCTAGGCATGGCCTTAAATTTAAGCAGACTTGGGAGCTAGGGTAAAGTGACGGGAGGGGGAGTAAACAAAGGTGGAAAACATTTAATTTTGCCTGTGAGGCAGGTAGATCACCATGGGTGCTCATATCCAGCTAGGCTATAGCCTAGGCATGGTGCACACCTTTAATCCTAGCACTCAGGAGGAAGAGGTAGGAGGATCGCCAAGAGTTAGAGGTCACCCTGAGACTATACAGGTAATTCCAGGTCAGCCTGGACCAGAGTGAAACCCTACCTTGAAAAACCAAAATAAAAAATAAATAAATAAATAAATAAAAATTCCAAAATAAGGGGCTGAAGAGATGGCTCAGCCATTAAAGGTCCTTGTTAGCAAATCCTGCTAGCCTGGGCCCAGCATCCATGTCAAGTTTGAACTAACTAGAGACCCTGGCTTGCCCATCCCTACTTTGGATTCTTTTTCCCCCCGAGGTAAAGTCTTGCTGTAGCCCAGGCTGACCTCGAATTCACGTGAGCCTTTGACTCTGTCTCCCAAGTGCTGGGATTAAAGGCATGCACTACCATGCTCGGCTCCTAGGTTGGATTTTGAGATTAGGTCTCCCTCTGTAGCCCAGGCTAGATGTGATCACCCATGGTGATCTTCTTGCCTCAGCCTCTAGAAAGAACTTTAGAACTGCCCCAGTTCTGTCACTCCCCAAAATCAGTCACTGTATTTTATTACAATCTCTCCCTCCTACAAAATAATCTTTTTTTTAATCTTCCAGGTCCAAACTGAAGATGGAAGACATAAAAGAAGTAAACAAGGCACTGAAGGTTAGGGTTAGTGATGTTACTCGGCGATGTGAGCTTGTGTGCACACCCATTATCATGTGCTCCCAAGTTCAGAATCAGCGCTTGACTTAGTGATGCTGCCAAGTGGAGGTGTGACCTCTGCTGTCTGCTGTAATGTGAGGCCTAGATAGAACCCAAGAGGAAGAAAGGAAACAGAGGTCTAAGGATGTTTGTTCCAAGTTGGCACTCTTGTTAGTGGCATTGACCATTGGCCACCTCTGACCTGTTGTGTCCTTGGAAAGTTGACAGCAGGGTCTCTGCTCTGGACAAGTGTGCCAGGTGGAGGCCTGCCTTTGTAGAGTTCTCACAGCAGGCCAGGGCAGAAAGAGGCTTCTTCAAAGAGGGCCATCCTGCCTTGAATGGCCTGTGCTGGAAGCCAGGTGGCAGCTGAAGATGTCTGCCACCTTTCACTGTCCAGCTTAGCAGGTATAAGATTCTCTACCCGTTCCTGCTGTTCAAAGTGAACTTCCCTTGTAGACTGAAAGTCCTTGAATGAGCTGCCTGTCTGTCTGCTTCCCCCACCCCAGCCTGCAGTGTTTGCATAAAACAATGACAGGGAAATAGCTCCAGAGGGAAGATCAGAAATGCCACATCTTTGACCCCTATGATCCCCCACCAGTCAGTCCCGAAGAGTGAATGACTCTCATCAGCTTCTCCTGATGAAATGTCATCTTTCAGAACCTGTTTCCCAAGGTCGAGGGCTGGAAGGTTGTGGTGGGAAGAGCTTCCCTCTCCCTGCATCTTGCAAGTGTCACAGGTCTCTATCACCGCTTGTTCTGGATTCCTTCAGACTTAGCCCCTCCCACTCCAGCAAGTCAGTGGGCAGTGCTTGCAAGCATCACAATTGTAACTCTGGTAATCTCAGCCAAAGGGGACTTACTGAACTGCTAGACAGTAAGTCATGAGACCCCAAGGGCACCCTGCTACAGACAGGAAGCTGAGGACAAGTACTGTCTGTCTGGAGGACGAGTCACTGTGGGGGAGAGGGCCTTCATTAGTCCTGAGGCCTCAGATGGAAACGAGGTACAGTGATAGGACAGGATGATACAGCCTGAACACATTTTGGGGGCTCACAGAAAATGGAGTCTTAGGGTATTCTTCTCTCCTCAGGGCCATACGTGGCTAAAGGATGATGAAGCAACACATTGTAAGCAGTGTGAAAAGGAGTTCTCTATTTCCCGGAGAAAGGTATGTGGGATCACTGCACAGTCCACTAGGATTCCCTTTGTCTAGTTACAAGGAAAAATTCCAGACGCACGACACTGCAGCCAGGCAGCCCCACTCCTGCCTATCTACACAGGTGATAAGCCCAGCCTCCCAGACCACTTACAAGCGTCTTGCCCCTGCATCCTTTAATGTTGGCACACTTCTTTGGGCAATGGGCTGTTTGTATGTAGAGCTGTTCTAGGTAAATAAACCACTGAAAATTCTTCATATGCAACAGGACCCAAATTTGCCAAATAAAAGTAGAGCACGAGGGGCCTTTGCAGTAGCAGGTCACCAAAACTTGTGAAAGTGACCTTGTGAGTTTATCTCCCTGCAGCCTAAGGTCCTTGGAACAGTAAGTCCTGGGTACCCCACATCCACTACCCGTGGCAGGTCCTTGATGAATGCCCTTACCAAGAAAGCAGTAGGGCAAAGGATGGGCTAAGAGCTGGGAGCTGCAGTTTCACAAGGAAGGCCTGCCAACTACCACCACATGCTCACCTGCTCCAAAGCCCAAGTTCAGAGCTGGAAGCCCTCCCAAGGCCTGCTGTATATGGGTAACCTGGCTGGCTGTCCCCACAGAAGCAGCCCAGTTCAAGGCAATTGAGCCTTGACTAAGAGTGAGCAGCTGTCCAGGCTTGGCTTGGTTTCCATTACATACCAGGTTCATGACAACCCTGTTTATAAAGAACAGCCTGGCTAAAAACAGTTGGGTCACCACCCTGGGTTGAGGCCATCAGAGAATGAGCCTGGAGGGACATGAAGGTGTCTATGGCTATGTGGGTCACCCCTGCCCAGGTACTCGACTGCTTTCTCTGTCCTCTAGCACCACTGCCGCAACTGTGGCCACATCTTCTGCAACAACTGCTCCAGCAATGAGCTGGCCCTGCCCTCCTACCCGAAGCCAGTTCGCGTGTGTGACAACTGCCACACCCTTCTTCTACAGCGCTGCTCCTCCACAGCCTCCTGAGCTGTAGGGTGGAGGGCAGCCTCAGGTACAGTGCCAAACTCTGGGTCTTCAGGGAACCAAGAAAATGAAAGGAACAAATGAATGGAATCCTAGCCACATTGTCAGCCTCTGATGACAACACGCCCAGGTGGCAGCTAAGTACTTCTCCATGATTTGTATGGACTGAAACTCATCGGTGAACGTGGGTCTCGGTGACATTGGCTCAGATACTGACTTCATGATTTTGCTACTGTCATTTTTACTTCTCAAAGGGTCAGCCTACTTTGTAGCAGTCACACTAGTATGCAATCACTTTTTCTCTTTCCTGCCCTCCACCCCATGAAAACCTTGACATAATGCAGTGCTTGAAACCATGTAGGCTGGTTGGTATGCCTTGTCTGCTTCAGCAGCAAGACTTGCCATCATGCCCTTGTAAACGCCTGTTGTTGGCCCTGCAATAAAATCCTTTGTTTTTCAGTCTGTTGTACACAAAGTGCTATGTGAACAGCAGAAGGTTGTATGGCCTGGGCTGTCTGCTCCACCAGAGCAAGGCAAGGACAGAATGGAAGGTAAAGAACCACTGGCCTGTCACCAAAGCTCAAGGCAGTCACTTACACAGATGTCTTAAAATTGGGTTATATCCTGACAAGCCCCGCATAAGGTGTTATATACCATATACATTATGCAATCTGGTCCCACCACAGCTTAGCCTGCAAATGAGCAAAAACCCCTAACTCAAACTCACTAGGTAGCCAAGTCTGACCTTAAGTCTGATTCTCCTACACCTACCTCCCAAATGCTGGGCTTACCTACTCCACTGTGCCAACACACTGCCCATTTTATAAAGTAGTATTGGATTATCAAGTAATTTATTGAAAACTATGCTGAAAAACCTGGCTATTATATGGATACTTTAATGCCATTGTGAAATCGGACCATCGTGAATCCAAAATATTTTGAAGGACTTTACAGATCTAAGCACCTGCCTGGCAGAGACACCATTTGTGAGGTATGAAGACTGGCTTCCTCATTTGTGGTCCCAGAGTCTACTCTCACTCCTAACTAGTGGAGCAATGACTTGAGACCTACAGTAAAATCAGTATTCCAACAGACAACATACACAAGTCAGTCTTCCAGCCCTCTTTTCCAACTTGACAACTTGCACCAGATGTGGTGGCACACGCCTTTAATCCCAGCATTTGGGAGGCAGAGGTAGGATTGCTATGAGTTCAAGGCCACCCTGAGACTACATAGTTAATTCCAGGTCATCCTGGGCCAGAATGAAAAACAACTTGACAACATGCTCACAGCCCACTTTCATTTCTTCTGTTTTTCAAAGTAGGGTCTCACTCACTCTGGCCTAGGCTGGCCTGGAATTAACTCTAGTCTCAAAAAGGAAAAAAAAAAAAATAAAGAAAAAACAAAAATGCTTCTCTATTAACCCAGATCTGTCACCCCTTGCCTTGGGTGCTTCTCAGACATACCTTAAGGCCTCCTGGACATGCAGGCATGTGTTGTGGGCACTGCACCTCTCCCCTGTGCACGTGCATTACATTACAGGCAAATCAGACCAGGCTCTTTGTGCAGCCAGGCCAAAGCAGGGCCCCATAGACAGCTTTACCTGTGCAGCACTGGAAGGAGAGAGATGGCATCTACACAACAGCCTCTCTGCCACAGCCAGACAAGGACCTGGGCCCCAGGCAAGGAGAGCACCAACAAAGTCCACAAGACCACTGAAGCACAGACAAGACAAAGTGCAGCTTTTAAAAGGAAGATTTATTTGACAAGTTTCACTTTGCGCAATACACCTGAAAGGAAATCACAATACAATGAAAAGATTTAAATCAAGGCCTTAGAATTTCATACAAACACCAAGACCAAAATCCTAAAGTATTGGTGTTGCGTCTCAAAATTCCATTAACTTAAAAAAAAAAAAAGCTTAAACTCACGTGCCGTACAGGTTATCAAAAGAAACTAGAATTAACAAACATGCCAAATGTTTCACTTTTAATTGTAGACAGAGCTCCTATATTGAGTTTTACAAAAAAAAAGCATGTCTTTCAACATGCATCCAAACAGTGTTCAATGTGATGTATGTAAGAGCAACATTAAACATAATTCAACTGCTTTAACCTAAACACACTTACTGCTTAAGCACATCCTACAGTGTAACTAACTTGAGAAGAGCTGGAAATCGTTTTAACAGTTACAGTTCACTCAGCCTTGCTGTTATGCCCTAGATGACTGCTGTGGTCAAAAATACTGAACCTTAAGTCCTTAAAACGACCCCAAATCCACTTATAGAGTAAGCATAAATCACAACGCTAAAGGTTTGCTTTTTCTTTAAAAAAGAAAAAAAAAAAAAAAGGTTTGCCAGGAGTCAGTGATCAGGAAGATTACATTCCCCATCCACCACTCATACTGGACATGCTAGACATCCCTCCCATTCCGTTCACGCCCACAGATGCACGGCTTCCACTACTGTAGTAGCTGCTGTTCACTGTTCCTTGGCTACCTGCAAAGAGATCCAGTTTACAAGTTAGAAATGTAGTCGGGTATCAGACAAATAAAAACAGCATTTCCAAGGAAAAGTTTAAATGTGGCATACGAGTACAAATGGCTGCTGTCCAAGTGGCGAGAAACATGTTTGGAAAAAGGGAATCCTGACTCCAAACAAGTTTCAAGCCCTTTCTCTGCAGTACCAACTTGCCAGACTCTTGTGCTACCATTTAAATGGCTTCTTCAGGATCAACGTAGAAAATTAAGTTTAAAGGAAAACTAGTGTTTTTCAAAAATTGCAAAATTAAGTTTTTAAGCTAAACAAGGCCATTAAAAAGATTTACCACCAACATTCACAATACACCATCAAATGGCATATATGATGAATAGGGAGCACAGGGGAAGTCTTGCTTTTCCTATTCATGGTTGGCAGGAGAGGACGAAAGTTGGACTAAAGGCAAGTCACTGTGCCCCCAAAAAATGGCAGCCTCCATTCAGTTAAGTCAGAGCCATTGACTGTTATAGAAAGTGTTATTACAACATATCAATATTTGCTGTTGGGAATTTAAGTTATATTTTTTGAGAAAATATTTACCTATGCAATGTTTGATTGAAAATCACTGGAGTTTTCCTGTAAAACTTGGTCTGCAAAAGGATTTTGTAGGGTAAGACTATAATACCAAAAATCACCATTCTAAAGACCAATTGAAAAAAAAAATAAACAATCCCTAATATTAACTGACTAGGTAATAAATACAGTCCTCAACCCAACCACCATTCTAATATTTAAAAATCACTCCATGCTAACAACCAAGACAAAAATGTGAACCATTGTAATGTTTTAATAAAGGCATATGTTATCTGGCTCGACAGTATTTCAAGTTGCAATGACTAATTTTTAATTCATTAAACACTCCCCCCTCCCGATGATCATGTCTGCAAATTAAACTGAGAACAATTAGGATCAAAAACATTCATTTAATAACCCAGTCTCACCAAACAGGCCTGCATCTTCCTCCCCTCCTCCCCCCCCCCCCCCAACTAGAGTAACCCACCTATAACTCCTATCAGGCATATAAGAAAACATGCTTACCATATCCACTCATGCTGCTCTGGCCACCATAGCCACCTCCATAACCACCACTCAGCTGCTGGCTGGCTGGGCCACCGTAACTGGACTGGTTTGCTGTTAAGTTTTAAGAGAACATTAGCTTTCCATTCCTTATGTGATGTGGTACCTGGTGGTACCCGGCTTGTAAACTATCTACAATTTTCACTCTTGATCTTAGTATTACTGTCTCCTTCTGCCTATTGTCTATAACCAGACTAACCCTTACATTCACCATTTGAGCTAGTGAGCTATTAGAAACCAAATGGTTAACAATTTGCACATCAGCAGGACTAAATCCACAATTCCTTAAGTAGAGGCATTTTTGTGAAGATCTTATGAAACTTTTTGACTGGATTTAGTGGGGTTTCCCCCTTAGCTTGAGATGCAGTACAATTTCAATACACAGGTTATCATTAAACACCTAATTATACACCCAATTAATTATGCCCCCCAAAATTAAAAATCTTTTAATTGTGAATTATACTAAGTATTTTAGTTTCAATTTTATACTCAGATAATTTAACAAATTTCATTTAGCTGTCCCCTCCCCCAAAATTATTTACATTTGAGTTATTTACCACCCTAAGCTTATGTAATTCACAAGATTTCAATAATTAACAATACAACTTCATCCAAATTGCAAATTATTTGTCTGTTTAGTTGTTATGCTAACTTAGATTATTACTCTAACTTAAAAGTTGTTATGCTATCGAATCCTTATGCTAAACTAATTATAGATTAACCTATCTTATTGACTTCATAAATGTTTTGGTTTTTAAAAAAACTAACGATATTTACACAAGCCCATGCCTCCCATCATTTGGCTACCATAAGCACCACCGCTTGCTCCTGCTGTAGAATTCAAGAAGAGTTCTACATATCTGTGTTCTGAAATGAGAGAAAAGGCATACAAGGTTAGCTTTAAAAAAAGACACTAAAGTGATATTTACACAAACCCATGCCTCCTAGCATTTGGCTACCGTAAGCACCACCGCTTGCTCCTGCTGTAGAATTCAAGAAGAGTTCTACATATCTGTGTTCTGAAATGAGAAAAAAAATTTGAAAATGTTTGTTGGTGGACGAAAACATCATATGCACTTTAAAGTTCTTAAATAAGTAGATCTGTGAAACTCAAATACTTTTGGTAAAAAAAAAAAAAATTCTTATGTTAGTTAAAATCTACCTTTTAAGCACTCATGTAAATTATCAATTGAGAACAAACTTCAAGATAAATTCTTATCACAAATCCCCTTCGGTCCTAATATTAAAAAGCCCCATTGTTTTCAACACATCCACACTAACCCACTACAGGAGACCTCAAATCTCATACATCCTTACTATTCTACCCCCCATCCTAAAGAGCTGTCAGCCAACTGCCGAAGGGACCCCAACTTTTTTTTAGCATACTTACGCATATTTGCTTTGTCTTTTGACATAGCTGCCACAGCATCTTCATGAGTTGCAAACTCAACATCTGCTTCACCAGTTACTCTGCCATCAGGACCAATCTCAATATGTACTCTCACAGGATTGAGTGGTGAAAAAAACTAAAACACAAGTTATTTCAAAGAATCAAGTCAATTTTATAATATTACAGAAAAACATTTTATTACATGGTATCACTTAAATATAATCAGACCCAAGAGTTGTACTGCTGTACTGAAATGCCACCTTATACTTACATTGTAAATATCATTCTCAGTGGCTCTGTAAGGTAACCCCCGCATATGTACACAGTGTCCTGTTGTGCTCTGGAAAGTAGAACCTCCATCTCCATATCTGTGATCAGACATTCCTGAAAAACAATAATTGAGGTCTAAATTGACAAGAGTGTAAATATCCTTCAGCTGAAAAATTTAATTCTTACCTTACCTCTTCCAAATCTATCTGACCCAAATCCATAGCCATCATTATAGCCATTGTAATCATCATAGCCTCCATAGCCTGAAAGACAAAAAAAAAAAGTATACAAGTAATCCAACAAAAAATACCTAGTGTACAGGAACCAGCGGGCCCCAACTTATATATGACATACCTCCACCATATGCACCACGCCTCATCCTCTCAAAGCCAGCTCCTCTGCCAATGCTGTTATATCCTCTGCCAGCTCCAGGTCTATCATAGGGACCCGGCCGCTGCATAGCCATAAGCTTTCGAGGTGGATCATAATGAGTTCTAACTTCAGCTCGACTGCTCTTAAAGATTTCAATATACCTAAAGCATTGTCCAAGAGGGAAGGGAATGGGGAGGGGAGAGAAACATTAGTTCATTTCATACAGGTATTTACTTACACACACAAAAAAAAAACAAAAACAAATCTAGTCATAGCCATAAAACTGACTAATATTTAAAGCCAGATTTTTTTATATTTGCATAGGCAATGACCAGAAATTCACTCAAGACAATTTAAACTTTAAAGAACAAAAAAATACTCCTCTGAGGCAGAGCCCATCCTTAGGGGTAGAGGAGTATTATGAATAAATGATGTAGGAGGGAATGAATTCCACTCAACTTTCAACATTTCAACTCTTAAATCCATTGGCAGCATGTATAGCAAGAGGGCTAAAAAGCCAGCCTCCACCAACAGTCTAGCCCACACTACACATTTCCTTTCGCCAATACCCCAGCCTATGCTTTTAGTAGGAATCAGCATAGGTAAAGCGCATGCTTCAATGAAAAATAGTCACAAGCAAAGAGGAAAAAAACCTTTTGTGACAATTTCTTGAAAGCTATGCTTATTAATATGTATGCAGAATATTTATACAGCAAGAAAAAGTTTGTTGCATTTCAACTTTAAAAACAAGATCAGAAATTATCACATTTTCTTATGGTAATATTAATTTACTAGATGGGTGTTATTACAGCTAAAGCCAGGTTTTAATTTTTTAAAGCCATAGTCTCTCAACTCCACTGGTTGGGGTTAACAGAATCCTATGAAATTGTGAAGATGAAGATGATCCAAATAAACTGGGGTCAATTTTAAAGCCAAATTTAGTTTGAATGAAATGGGGCCTTAACATAGGAAGAGTTTAAAAATTGTGGCAACTCATCAATTAAATGGGACTAAGAAATGGGTTAATTTCTTCTAAGCAGAGAGAGTATGGATTTAATTGTTTACCATAAGAAAAGTGACATATCCAACCAACCATCCATCCCCACCTGTGCCCTATTCTTTCCTTGTGTTTCTTTAGAGCCTTTTCAGCTATTTCCTGTGAAGCAAACTGCACGAAGGCCTCCCCCGTACTCCTCCCCTGGAAGTCCACCGGCAATGTTATCCCATTTGGCACGATTTCCAACCCTTCAACCCAAGGACAAATAACCCCAGTAGGGGGGCAATATTAACATCACAAGCCCAGAAATGATTCTTCTTATAGCTTTAAATAAACCAGAATTTTAACTTTAGATGAACGGTATGCTTTCAATAAGTACTTTTAAATATGCATTGCAATAATAATTAGCTGCAATATTAAGAAGTTCTACTAATAACATAGTAATTCTTAACACATCCCATGGCACATTACAAACAAAGAGGAAAAAACTTGATACTCCCACAGGGTGCACTAAGAATTCAATAATTAAAACTACTCATCTATGCAATTTAATACTGAAAATTATACAAGAAATTCATAGTTTCAAGAATCAAAAATAACAGTTTTAACTAAAATCAAGACCTTTTATCTTACTTATATTTCAATTTACGTTACTTGAACTTCAGGTTTAAAAAATGAACACATTTAATAAAACATTTCATATGAAAACTGAAACATTACTTAAATCATGATTGACAAACAACTATCTACACAGCAGTCATGCACTCTTATATGCTCTAACAGTAGTCTGATTCACTTCTGGAAAGTCCGTCTATGAAAAATCCTTTCCGTGGATACATCCCCAAGCTTACAAAAAGGCCTTAAAGCACTTTCCTAGAAGATATGAAATTATGTTCATATTTAACGTTGACAGATAGCATTCAATTCTCACCAATTTAGATAAAACAAAACACTTTTCAAACTGACAAAATGTTAGGATTGATACATATCTAAGTTCTAATACATTCTACACTAAACCATGCAAGGATTTCTTGCTAATTCCAGTTACATCAAGAATATTAATAGTACTTAAAAAATATATGATCTAACATTCTGCTAAACATGCAATCTTATCAGCTCTTCAACATAAAAACATTCAAATACTTTAGGCCCAGAAGAACTTCAAATACTTTCTGAACTGTTTTTTAGTTACTGAGACTATAGACATTAAATCTACACTGGCTAACTACAATTTTACTTTTGGTAACAACTTTTAAATTGCTTCCATAATGGTTTTTGGAATATAGAGAATTAAACCGTTAGAAATATTTCTGGTTCCATGACCCCAGGTGTCTTACAACAAACACCATAAGCTACAACAATCTTAAAACTCAAACTAATCAATCTAATGTGAAAGGATCTTACCTTTAACTTGAAGGACTCTGCTAAGAGCAATGTGAGGAAGATAGTTAAGCTTCTGAGGACAATCCTCAAAGGTCTACTCTGAACTACAATACTAAATACAGGCAAAATTAACATTTGGGAAGTAGTATTTCCACCTTTAAGATGGGCTCCAGGAAGAAAAATTCATCAGCATGTATCTCACAGCCTATTTAAATATCTAGACAAATCAGATTCTACTACTAAATCATGTCACCGAAGCTGTCAAACCTCACTGCTCAGCAACAAACATGACTACATACCTGAGAAGAACTGAACAATTTCTTCCTTGCTACATCCAAAGGGGAGTCCTCTAAGCCGTACAAAGCCATCATTGGCCGTGTCAGGACTATTTGGACCAGTATGCTTCAACACCCAATCCATTTCAACGTTGTTTGACTTGAATACTGAAAGAGGTGCTTAGAATTAGTCAATTTTGGAAAGCTTAGAGAACAAAGTTCAGATTTCCTGGGTCTTTAGATAAGCTAGGAAGAAATGCCATAAACTCCCTTAGATGACCCTTTCCATGTGGTCTAACACCTAATATCCAAAGGGGATAAGACCACTATGTATTTAATGTTTACTGTTACTAAGGCAATGTAAATCAAACCTTCAACATATCTGTGTCCCATAGTTTCTCTGTCTTTTTTCAGGGCCAATTTGACTTCATCTTCTGATTCAAGCTCAACAAAAGCCTCGCCACTCGGTCTGCCTTCTCTGGTGTAGATGAAACGAATACCTTGAGCCCCATTTTGAATTTTGCAGTCTGAAAAGAAAATAACCATTAATACAAAATTTAAAACCAAAAGCCACCTCTCTGGGTGATATAGATGAAGTGCCTATTCATGATACCACTTAAAGGCACTTAATGAAGCCTAAACTGACCAAAATTACCAGCTCCTTGCATCTCTCTAGCAGTTAAGCAATCATCCTTACCCCAACCATGATACATTCCCCAACCAGTAAGAAGCTCCAGCACCCACTGCTTTCTGCTTTGGACTGCCAGCTGAATGTAGCCAGCTGCTTCAGCATCTGCCACTGTGCCCTCCCTGCCATTATTATAGACTGTGAGATAATCTTCCCTTTAAAAAAAGGTTAAATACTCAAAGCAGAGTCTCATTTTAGCCCAGGCTGCCCTCAAACTCAAAGCAATCCTCCTACCTCTCCCTCTGGAGTGCTAGGATTAAAGGGCATGTGCCAGGACACCCAGCTCCAAAGCAGTTTCTTAATAAAGTTACCTTTAAGTCCTTGCTACTTAAATCTCTATTAACCATCTTATTCCCTTTTTTTCCCCCTGAGGTACAGTTTCACTCTAGCCCAGGCTGACCTGACACACACTCTGGAGTCCCATGCTGGCCTTGAACTCAGTGATCCTACCTCTGCTGGGATTAAAGATGTGCACTACCACTAATCATCTTTTGTGTGTGTGTGCCATCTGTTCAGTAAAATACCTGATTACTAGTCAGTTTTACCTTACTAGCATCCTCAAAACAATTTTCTCATTCCAATCCAAAATGTAAACCCAACACTCACCTGAAAAGGCAGCAGTATTATCAAGCTAAAAATGCTCCGAGTTGTACAGCTGAAACCAAACCCATCCTTGCCCCTGCAAAAAGTTGCTTCCATTGTACTTGATTCTTGTTTTACATCTTGTTTTCCGTTACTACAGCCAATTCAGACAGTAACTCTACATTACAAATACCTTTATCCAAAACCTTTCAATTTCTGCCAAATAAAACTTTCATTAGTCTACTCTTGCAAAAGCGGGAATGAGATTCTGGTAGAAATTATACAGGAAGCCTGCTACAATTTTTTTAAAGGCTACATATCTAGAAGACGGTCCTCCACTGTAAAGTAAGCCAGTGGAAAACTAGATAAAAATTACGGCAGGCATGGTGGCGCACGCCTGTAATCCCAGCACTCCGGAGGCAAAGGTAAGAGAATCCCAGTGAGTTGAAGACCAGTCTGAGACTGGTCCAGTGCTAGCACCAGACCTGCCTCAAAAATACCAAAAAAAAGAGCCGGGCGTGGTGGCGCACGCCTTTAATCCCAGCACTTGGGAGGCAGAGGTAGGAGGATCACCGAGAGTTCGAGGCCACCCTGAGACTACATAGTGAATTCCAGGTCAGCCTGGACCAGAGTGAGACCCTACCTCGCAAAACCAAAAAAAAAAAAAACCAAAAAAAGAAAAAGAACAAAGAAGTCCACAATAGAAGGGGTGACATTTATAGAAAAATAATCCACACGGGCGGCGACAGCCCCCAAAGAGGACAGGAAGGCTTGTTCAATTTCCATTGCGTAACCGCGGCCAGCAGGGCGCGAGCAGCCCGGAGAACGGCTGGAGCCCGCTAGAGGGCGCCCCGCCCGCCCGCCCGCCCGCCCGCCCCGCCCCGCCCCACTCACCCGAGAAAAAACGCTGCACCTCGTCGGCCGAGCACGACCAGGGCAAGCCGCGCACCTTCACCACGAAGCCCTCTCCGCCTTCGGTGCCCAGCATCATGGTGTCCACGGGTCGTGGCGTCGAAGCCCTGCAGGACGGGGCGGAGGAGCGGGGCTGAGGACCTGCGTGCCGGGGGCCGCACGCGACCCCACCCGGGCACAAGCCCCACCACCCCCTCGGCTAACGAGTCGGCCTCCGAAGGCGCCTGGGGCAGGGACGGGCCGACGAGGCGAGGGGACCCGCCCCGAGCCACCGCGGAGGACGGCGAGGAAATGGCGGCGCCGCTTCCGCCCCGCCTCCCCCGACCGCGCACACAATAGAGGCGGCGCGGCCTGCGGGCCCGGGCGGCGCAGCGCCCTTCCGCAGCCCCCGGCTGCAGCCGCAGCTCGCCGCAGCCTCACGGACGCGGCCGGGGCCTGAAGGCAAGCGATCGCCACGAAAACGGCCACGCTGGGCGCCGCAGGCTAGCGCGCCGGAGCGCCAGCACTCACCTCCACACAAAGCTTCGGCGTGCCGAGAAGAAATGGCTAGCGGGCGCCTGCGCAACCTAATAAACCCTTGAGCAGGCTCTGCGCACGCGCGTCCCGGGGCCTCTACCGCCCACTTGCGTCACACAGAGTTAACACGCATGCGTGGCATCAAAACTCCAGGCCGCCGAGTGCCGTCAGATTACTATGCGCATGCGTATAGGCTCAGCCCTCCACCTTCATAAAAGCGGCCCAAGTATTTTGTTGCGCCTGCGCCTTTTTTTTTTTTTTTTTTTGTTGCTGGTGGTGGTGTCTTTTTGCTCTTTTGCTTTTGGAGGCAGGGTTTCACTCTAGATCTGGCTCACCTGTAGGTCACTCTGTAGTCTCAGGGTGGCCTTGAACTCCCGGCGATCCTCCTACCTCTGCCACCCGAGTGCTGGGGCTGAAGGCGTGCGCCACCACGCCCGGCTCCCTGCGCCTTTTTGCAGATATGGAACTGGGATGTTTAGCGGGTTAGCGTTTAATTGTGTGCGCATGCGTCTCGTCTTACCCGCCTGCGTCCCGGAGGAAATGGCGGCCGAGGAGCCCTGCAGGGACTTGGTTGTCGGCGCCGCTCACCCCTGGGGAGGTCCTCGTCCTACTTTAACCCCCAGCTCCTGCCGACCGCAGCAAGCGCGGCCTGGCTTTTCTCCGCTCGGCTCTTCCCAGATCCCGCCAGAGCGGGCCGGGGCTGCGTCCCCTTACCTGCCGCCTTAGCCTTCGGGCTGGGGCTGGGGCGCGCCCGCCGGGATCCCCGAGCCTAACGGATCCGCGCCGGGCGAGGGGCGTGGGCCGTGGACGCCCGCTCGAGATGCGCCGGGCCGCGCGGGCGCGCTGCGGGCCGCAGATGCATGGCCGATTCGCTCCCGGACACACCCAGGGTCCGGGAGGTCCCGGGCACGCATACGGGAGTGCATGGGGCAAGTTCGTGAACCCCAGCAGCACTGCAGAGTAGAAATGATGCCCCACGCCTCCCGGGATCTGACAGTCCCACCCGGTCAACACGGCCAGCCATCAACTGTTAAGAAGGTTGGGCAGTGCCACCGCGATACCACAGTCGTGAGTTTCTGAATGCCATCACAGGAAGATGGAGGCTCAGCCTTCCAAGTGCAGTAGTGAGGTCAATTCCATTCTAGCTACTCCAGTTTCTGTAAATTGTCCAGCATTTAAACTTTTCTTACATAAAAGGCTCAACTTCTGGGCTGGAGAGTGATTAAAGCGCTTGCCTGCAAAACCTAACTACCCAAGTTCGATCCCCCAGTACCCACGTAATGCACAAAGGGGCGTATGCAACTGGAATTCCTTTGCAGTGGCTGGAGGCCCTGGCGTGCCTTGTCTGTCTTCTCTCTCTGCTTGCAAATAAAAACGCAGTTTTTTTTTTTTTTTTTTGGTTTTGCGAGGTAGGGTCTCACTCTGGTCCAGGCTGACCTGGAATTAACTATGTAGTCTCAGGGTGGCCTTGAACTCTCGGCGATCCTCCTACCTCTGCCTCCCGAGTGCTGGGATTAAAGGCGTGCGCCACCACGCCCGGCTATTTTTGTTTTTTGCTCTTTACTTTTTTTTTCTTACTTATTCGCAAGCAGAGAGAGAGAGAGAGAAGACAGACAAGGCACGCCAGGGCCTTTAGCCATTGCAAACGAACTCCAGATGCATGTGCCCCCTCGTGCATCTTTTTGTTGTTGTTGTTGTTATAACATCTTTTTCATCTGTGGTCTTTTTTTTTAATGACAACTTCCATAATTGTAGAAAATAACCCATGGTAATTCCCTCCCCCCTGCACTTTCCCCTTTGAAACTCCACTTTCCATCATATCCCCTCCATCTCTCAATCAGTCTTTTATTTTGATATCATGATCTTTTCCTCCTAAAAATGTGTTTGTCTGCTTGTTTAATTTAAATAAATACTTGCCAGGCATGGTGCACGCCTTTAATCCCAGCACTCGGGAGGCAGAGGCAGGAGAATTGCTGAGAGTTCCAGGCCACCCTGAGACTACATAATGAATTCCAGGTCAGCCTGAGCTAGAGTGCAATCCTACCTTGGAAAACCAAAATATATATACCAATGCCTTTAATCCCAAGCACTTCAGAGGCAGAGGTAGGAGGATGACAGTGAGTTCAAGATCACCCTGATCAACATATTGGCATAGGCAACAACTTTATGAATATAACCCCAGTTGCCCAGGAAATAAAACCACTAATCAAGCCAGGCGTGGTGACACACGCCTTTAATCCCAGCACTCCGGAGGCAGAAGTAGGAGAATCCCCACTGTAAGGTTCGGGAATGACCGTGACCATGCAAACCGCTCTGAGGCAGATTATAACGTTAGTGACAATCATCCTGCAAAGCCCAGTATGAACAGGACAAGAACCATCTTAAAATTAAAGAGCTTTAGTCAGGCATGGTGATGTATGCTTATAGATAGCCAAAACATCATGTACTTGGGGGCTGGAGAAATGGCTTAGCGGTTGGGGTGTTTGCCTGCAAAGCCAAAGGATCCCAGTTCAATTTTCCAGGACTCACGTAAGCCAGATGCACAAGGGATGCACACATCTGGAGTTCGTTTGCAATGGCTGGAGGTCCTGGTAAGCGCATTCTCTCCCTCTCTCTTTCTGTCTCTCTGCCTCTTTTTCTCTCTCAAATAAGTTAATTAATTTAATTAAATTAAAACATCATGTACTTTGTATAAACCAAATTAAAATATTCTGATAACTGAAAAGTCTAATATTAACAAAAAGTAGAGTCACATATTTAAGGCATATGAGGCTACAGAGAATAAACTGAACAAAAGATCTTCTAACAATTTAAAATAAACAAAGAAATCTACATTATATAGTAACATTTTTTTGGCTTAAATATGAAGGCATGAAAATTTTCACAATTTTTAAAGTTAAAACTTTTCTGAAACATATTTTTAAATATGAAAACAGACTCAAACATTATTAGAAGTTTTCTTACAAATTCAGTATCAAGCACATCTAAATTTAAACACAAATCTTGAGACTGTTTCTGTTAGTAGTCCACAGAAGCATAGAGAGATAAAGTAAACTTAAAACAGTTGCAAGTTCTTATTTTTCAAGTAAGGGTTTTCACCCAAGAGAAGACAGACAAGGCACGCCAGGGCCTTTAGCCATTGCAAACGAACTCCAGATGCATGTGCCCCCTCGTGCATCTTTTTGTTGTTGTTGTTGTTATAACATCTTTTTCATCTGTGGTCTTTTTTTTTAATGACAACTTCCATAATTGTAGAAAATAACCCATGGTAATTCCCTCCCCCCTGCACTTTCCCCTTTGAAACTCCACTTTCCATCATATCCCCTCCATCTCTCAATCAGTCTTTTATTTTGATATCATGATCTTTTCCTCCTAAAAATGTGTTTGTCTGCTTGTTTAATTTAAATAAATACTTGCCAGGCATGGTGCACGCCTTTAATCCCAGCACTCGGGAGGCAGAGGCAGGAGAATTGCTGAGAGTTCCAGGCCACCCTGAGACTACATAATGAATTCCAGGTCAGCCTGAGCTAGAGTGCAATCCTACCTTGGAAAACCAAAATATATATACCGAATGCCTTTAATCCCAAGCACTTCAGAGGCAGAGGTAGGAGGATGACAGTGAGTTCAAGATCACCCTGATCAACATATTGGCATAGGCAACAACTTTATGAATATAACCCCAGTTGCCCAGGAAATAAAACCACTAATCAAGCCAGGCGTGGTGACACACGCCTTTAATCCCAGCACTCCGGAGGCAGAAGTAGGAGAATCCCCACTGTAAGGTTCGGGAATGACCGTGACCATGCAAACCGCTCTGAGGCAGATTATAACGTTAGTGACAATCATCCTGCAAAGCCCAGTATGAACAGGACAAGAACCATCTTAAAATTAAAGAGCTTTAGTCAGGCATGGTGATGTATGCTTATAGATAGCCAAAACATCATGTACTTGGGGGCTGGAGAAATGGCTTAGCGGTTGGGGTGTTTGCCTGCAAAGCCAAAGGATCCCAGTTCAATTTTCCAGGACTCACGTAAGCCAGATGCACAAGGGATGCACACATCTGGAGTTCGTTTGCAATGGCTGGAGGTCCTGGTAAGCGCATTCTCTCCCTCTCTCTTTCTGTCTCTCTGCCTCTTTTTCTCTCTCAAATAAGTTAATTAATTTAATTAAATTAAAACATCATGTACTTTGTATAAACCAAATTAAAATATTCTGATAACTGGAAAAGTCTAATATTAACAAAAAGTAGAGTCACATATTTAAGGCATATGAGGCTACAGAGAATAAACTGAACAAAAGATCTTCTAACAATTTAAAATAAACAAGAAATCTACATTATATAGTAACATTTTTTTGGCTTAAATATGAAGGCATGAAAATTTTCACAATTTTTAAAGTTAAAACTTTTCTGAAACATATTTTTTAAATATGAAAACAGACTCAAACATTATTAGAAGTTTTCTTACAAATTCAGTATCAAGCACATCTAAATTTAAACACAAATCTTGAGACTGTTTCTGTTAGTAGTCCCACAGAAGCATAGAGAGATAAAGTAAACTTAAAACAGTTGCAAGTTCTTATAAGAAGCCCCATCTAGCCCGGTGTGGTGGTGCACGCCTTTAATCCCAGCACTCGGGAGGCAGAGGTAGGAGGATCACTGTGAGTTCGAGGCCACCCTGAGACTACATAGTGAATTCCAGGTCAGTCTGGACTAGAGTGAAACCCTACCTCGAAAAAAAAAAAACAAAAACAAAAAAACTACTTTGCGATTCCATCTCATGCTTGTCAGAATGGCTATTTTTTTTAATATGTGGTTTTTTTTTTTTTCTTTAATATATGTGGTTTTTTTAAGTAGGGTCTCACTTGAGCCCATGCTGACCTGGAATTCACTATGTAGTCTCAGGCTGGCTTGAACTACAGTGATCCTCCTACCTCTGCCTCCCGAGTGCTGGAATTAAAGGCGTGAACTATCACACCAAGCAAGTTGACTTCCAAGACTCTTGAAGGTCATCCCTCATAGCAGATGCTTTACTGTGTCTGTCTCATGGGGCCTCCCTGTCCACATCAACTGTCTAAGAAACAGAGCTTCGGGGGTGGGGGCTAAGTGGAAGTGGGCTTCCAAGTTCAGTGCTGCTTCCATCACTCCAGCCTGTCTGAAAGCCAAGGCCAAGAGGAAGAGCCTAGAGTTGCTATCTCTAGCCAAGAAGCTGCGCACCACATTCCCACGCCGGATATAAGAGTGAGGCCTTGGGCTCTTCGCCTGGAGACCTACAAAGAGGAAGCATTGCCCTAGCTCTCAGGAGCTCTAACAAGCAAAAAATTGGAACTGGAAACTGGCGCCTTAGCCTAGGACCAGCAGGGGGCGCGTGATCCCCATACTCACGCCTGGGAGCATCATTCAGCCTGGGGAAATATTAGAAAAGTATTGTCGCTGCATCTCTCTCTCCCCACCCCTCTCCTTTTTCGGAGTAGGGTCTCACTCTAGCCCAGACTGACCTGGACCAGATTCATTATGTAGTATCGGAGCCGGGTGTGGTGGCACACGCCTTTAATCCCAGCACTTGGGAGGCAGAGGTAGGAGGATCGCTATTAGTTCGAGGCCACCCAGTAAATACAGAATGAATTCCAGGTCAGCCTGGGCTAGAGTGAGACCCTATCTTGGAAAAACAAACAAACAAACAAGAAAATGATATCATTATGGGGCTGGAGAGACGGCTTAGCGGTTAAGGTGCATGCCTGTGAAGCCTAAGGACCCATGTTTAACTCTCCACGTCCCACATAAGCCAGATGCACATGGTGGCATGTGCATCTGGAGTTCGTTTGCAGTGGCTAGAGGCCCTGGCATGTCCATTCTCTCTCTCTCTCTCTCTCTCTCCAATAAATAAAATCTTTTTTTAAAAAAAGATATGGGCTGGAGAGAGGGCTTAGCGGTTAAGGCGCCTGCCTGCGAAGCCTAAGAACCAAGTTCCAATCTCCAGGTCCCAATTTAGCCGGATGCAAAGTGACCCAAGGGTGCAATGCCGCACTTGACCACAAGGGGGCGCACACATCTGGATTTCGTTCACAGCAGCTGAGAGACTGCTGGCACGCCCATTCTCTATCTGTCTTCCTCTCCCTCTCTGTCTGACCCTCTCTGTATCTCTCTCCAAAAATAAACAAAATAAAATAAATATTTTAAAAAGATATCATTAGCGGGCGTGGTGGCGCACGCCTTTAATCCCAGCACTCGGGAGGCAGAGGTAGGAGGATTGCCGTGAGTTCGAGGCCACCCTGAGACTACATAGTTAATTCCAGGTCAGCCTGGACCAGAGTGAGACCCTACCTCGAAAAACCAAAAAAAAAAAAAAAAAAAAGATATCATTATGTAGTATCGGACTGGCCTTGAACTCACTGTGATCCTCCTACCTCTGTCTCCTGAACTGGGATTAAAGGTGGGTGCCACCACACCTGGCCACTATAGCTGGTTCTCTTTGTGACACTGCGTCAGGACATGATTGGGGACTGGGCCTTTCATTTGAAACCTTGCTCTTTAAATATGTGTGTTTATTTGAGAGAAAAAGATAAAGGGAGAAAGAAAGAGAATGAGCGCATCAGGGCCTCTTGCCACTGCAGTGAATAATGAACTCCAGATTCATGTACCACCTTGTGCATCTGGCTTTACATGGATACTGGGGAAAGCTTTTTTTTTTTTTTTTTTTAGGTTCTCACTATCACTCCAGGCTGAAACTTGCTCTTTAAATCCTAAACATAGCTGGGCATGGTGGCATGGCCTTAATCCCAGAATCTGGGAGGCAGAGGGAGGAGGATCACTGTGAGTTCAACACCAGTCTGAGTCTACAGAGTGAGTTCCAGGTCAGTTATGACTAGAGTGGATCCTACCTCAAAAATATAAAAACAGAGCCGGACGTAGTGGCGCACGCCTTTAATCCCAGCACTCGGGAGGCAGAGGTAGGAGGATTGCTGTGAGTTCGAGGCCATCCTGAAACTACATAGTTAATTCCAGGTCAGCCTGGACCAGAGTGAGACCCTACCTTGAAAAACATATATATATATATATAAAATAATGATAAATGGATAAATTTTAAGCATAACGCAAGGTTGTATTATACTGGCCAAGTGCACATTGTGTATCTTTTTTTTTTTTTGGTTCTCAGAGTAGGGTTTCACTCTAGTACAGGCTGACCTGAAATTCACTATGTAGTCTCAGGGCGGCCTGGAACTCACGGCGATCCTCCTACCTCTTCTGCCTCCCGAGTGCTGGGATTAAAGGTGTGTGCCACCATGCCTGGCTGTGTGTCCTTTTATTTATTTATTTAAAAGACTTATTCTTGGGCTAGAGCGAGATCCTACCTCCAAAAACAAAAAACCAAAACAAAACAAAATACTTACTCACTTATTGGAGAGACATACATAGAATGGGCACACCAGGGCCTTTAGCCACTGCAAATAACTCCAGACATATGTGCCACCTTGTGCATCTGGTTTACGTAGGAACTGGTGAATTGAACCTGGGTAGTTGGCTTTGCAGGCAAACACCTTAACCACTAAGCCATCTCTTCTGCCCCCCCATTGCTATCCTATACCTGACTTAACCTGGCTTGTTCTGGAAGCAAAACCCATATGGAACAGATTAAGATTGGAAAGGCCGGACGTGGTGGCACATGCCTTTAATCCCAGCACTGGGGAGGCAGAGGTAGGAGGATCACCATGAGTTCAAGGCCACCCTAAGAATACAGAGTGAATTCCAGCCTGGGCTAGAGTGAGACCCTACCTCGAAAAACAAAAAACAAAACAAAAGATTGGAAAGGAAGCCAGGCTTGCTAGCACATGCCTTTAATCTCAGCACTCTGGGAGGCAGAGGTAGGAGGATTCCCGTGAATTCGAGGCTAGCCTGAGACTACATAGTGAATTCCAGGTTATCATGGACTAGAGTGAGACCCTACCAAGAAAAACCAAAAAAAAAAAAAAAAAAAAAGAATTGGACAGTAATATTGCTCACTGACTAGGAGAGGAGAGAGCTAATACAAGTCCACCTTTACCAAGGTGGTCTTCTCAGTTTCAAGGGCTGCTTGGGCCTAAGGACATTTGGGGGCACCAAGGAAAAAGTTAAGTACTGATTGATTGCAGTACTGAGACTTCACTTCAGGGCCTCCCATATTCTAGACACGTACTTTACCACTGAGCTATACTCCCCAGCCACATCCAAGTTTTCAGCTTTACAATAGTGTAAACATAAAAATAACATGTATTTAACTGAAACTACTTGGAATTCTGAATTTACATTTTTTATATTTATTTATTTATTTATTTATTTATTTATTTATGAGAGAGAGAGAGAGAGAGAGAGAGAGACAAAGACAGAGAATGGGCATACCAGGGGGCCTCTAGCTGTTGCAAACAAACTCCAGACACATGTGCCACCTTGTGCACCTGGCTTATGTGGGTACTGGGAAATCGAACCTGGGTCCTTAGACTTTGCTGGCATGGGGAGGAGAGAAGAGAATGGGCACACCAAGGCCTCTAGTCTCAGAAAACGAACTTCACACATGTGCCACCGTGTGCATATGGCTTTCCGTGGATACTGGGGAATGGAACCTGGATCCTTAAGCCTTCGCGGGCAAATGTCTTAACTGCTGAGCCATCCCTCCAGTCCTGAGAAAACTACATACACATATAATTTCGGGGAGGGGTTTTGAGGTAGGATCTCAGTATAGCTCGGTCTTTGAGAAAACTAAGAGATGGAAGAGATACTTAATGCTCAGACCCGTGGGCTCTAACCCAGTGGAGCAGAGAGGTCCAGACGACTAAATGCAAAGTGCAACCCGCTGCCCAGCCCACCTGGGCCTCCGTTCCAAGAGTGCTGCTGTTGCTCGACTTCCCTGACTTCGCCCTCGGGCCTGGAAAGCATTACCTGCCATCCGCCCGGCCCCCAAGACTGCCAGCCAGGCTGGGCACACGGGGGCGGGGCGCACAGCCCCTCCCACCCGGCCAGCATCACCTGCGGGACACCGTGCGCCAGGTGTCTGCGCGGGAGAGCAGGCAGCCCCCCACCCACGCGCACGGCCCCGCCGACGACTCGGGCGGCGGGGGTCGGAGGTCGGGGGGCTCGAGCGCCGCCCCGGGCTTTATTGCGTCACCGCGACTCCAGCGCGCGCGACTGGATCATGAGCATGCAGCTGGCGCCGTCGCGCTTGCGCAGCTTCCTCTGCCAGACGCGCGCGGCGCCCGCGGGGACGGCCTCGGGCTCCACCTTCTTCTCCATCAGGTGCATGCGCGCGGTGGTCTCGGTCAGCATGTCCATGAGCAGTTCTTGCTGCAGCTTCAGGTAGTTGTTCTCCTCCAGCAGCAGCCCGGGACTCTTGCCCCGCTGCCCCTGCGGCTTCCAGCCCGGGATGGTCGCGGAGGGCAGCGGGGCCCGCGCCAGCTGGCCCTCCGCCTCCCACCGGCCGCCGCGGAACACGAAGGCCTTGTCGCTGAGGCGCGTGCGCGGCGCGCCGTAGCTCAGGCCCAGCTCGGCCTGGCGCGTGCGGTGGTCCAGCAGGTAGAAGGTGGACATGGACGAGATGCGGCGCAGCGGCGGCCTCCGCGGCGAGAAGCGTCGCGACACGCGCTCGGCCCAGAGCTGCCGCAGCTGCTCCCACAGGCGGCCGGCGAGGCCCGCAGCCAGGCACTGGACGTCCTCCAGGGTGAGGGGGGCGCGGGGCTCGTCCGGTGGGCCGGTGGCGAGAGGGGGTGCGCCAGGTCTTTGGCGACAGCGACTGCGCCCTTGCTGGGGAGTCCTGGCGTCCAGAATGATGAAGAGCGAGGGCACTGCTGAAGAACAAATGCCCGGGTGAGCAGTCTGCTCCGTACCAGCTGCCTCTCGCCCAGCCCGAGGCTGGTCAACAATGGCTCTGCCTTGTGGCTGATACTCTGGGCTAACTATGGCAGGCCACCTGAAGGGCACAGTCACAACCAACTTCTTTGTCCAAAACCTCCTTCCAGCCAAGAGTATTCTTTTAGGTCTTAAGTCCTGGGTAAGAGATATGTACAGCCAAGATGGGTTCTGAGTCTGGCGAGATGGCTTCGCGGTTAAGGCACGTGCCAGTTAAAGGATCCACGCTCAGTTCCCCAGTACCCACTTAAAGCAAGATGCACAAGGGGAGTGCGTGCGTCTGGAGTTCGTTAGCAGTGGCTGGAGGCCCTGGCCACCCATTCTCTATCTGCCTCTTTCTCAAATAAATAAAACATATTTTTTAAAAGATGGGTTCTGTTCCCTGAGCTGCAGCTAGAAAGGGACCACGGGTGAAGGAAAGACAGGCAAGGAGTACTTTGCCAGATGGAATACGACTGGGTAACGGCGGGCTACTCGGCTGATGAGAAGTGGGGTGAGGCGTCACGTTCCAGATGTGTGGAATGGTTGATTCTGGAAACTGCAGGAAAGGAATCTAGAAAGGTAGACCAGCATGTCTTGAGGAGCTGTGCAGGCAGTTTAGACGTCATTATGTAAAAGGGAACTGTTGAAGGCTTACAAAGCCAGGATGAAGCACTGAAAAGCAACTGTTTAGACATCCAGCATAATCCACACCATTACTGCCCATATGGTCCAGCTGTTGACAGGCGTGTACTGGCGCCTGCTGCATGCCAGACCCTGGTGTGAGAAAGATTCATCACCAGCACACCCTGTCTGCCCTCAAGAATCCTGGTCCACCTGGGAAGATGTGTATGTTAATCACAGTCTAACTTGATCATTACTTACATCCTGGGTTTATGCAGATTAGACTTCTGTTCCAAGCAGACTGCACCCTCAAGAATTCTAAGGTCCAGGTAATTAAAAGACAAGTCTCATGCTACCTGCTTCTACCTCCCCCACCCCCCAAAGTATCCCAGACCCTAGTAAGTACAGATTCTGTTGTGTGAGAAAGGCAGTTGTGTGTTACATTGTTTTAAATTCCTCTTCTGCCAATGGAGGGAAAACGTAGAAATAACAGGCTGGGTTTCCTCTGTCATACTTTCATTAATTCAACACACACACACACACACACACACACACACACACACACACACACATATCTCACATACAGCTGGGCAGAGGCTGGTTGGTACCCTCTCCCTCTAGCTCATAGCTCACTATCTCTGGCATCCTGCACACAAGGCCCACCTTTGAGGATGCAATTCTCTGGGAAGATCCTTCCCCGACAGTCCTTGGAGCGTGTTGTGCCTACCTGGATGATGAGGTGGAGGTGCCAAGTTGCTCTTTCAGGCCTGGCCCAATTTCTGGACCGCTCATCCCCATCAGTTATGACTCACAATGCCTCTGGCAGGCTGTCCTAGGGGAGAAGAGATGCTGGCAGTGGTGCAGTGAGACAGATCTTGGGCTCTCGCCTGCTTTCTTCTAGTAAAATGATTTGAGCACTTGTGTTGCAGGCAGTGTTCTAGTTAAGATGTTCCCTTACTAAATTGTCATTTGTTTTGTTGTCTGTGTTACATATATTGTGTGTGTGTGTGTGTGTGTGTGTGTGTGTGTGTGTGGGTGTGTGGTTTTTCGAGGTAGGGTTTCACTCTAGCTTCAGGCTGACCTGAAATTGACTATGTAGTCTCAAGGTGGCCTGGAATGCATGGTGATCCTCCCTCCTGAGTGCTGGGATTAAAGGCGTGTGCCACCACACCTGGTTTACAATTTTATTTTCAGACAGGGTCTCACTCTGTAGTTCAGGCTTGCCTGGAATTATGTAGTCCAGACTGGCTTCACACTCATATCAGCCTTCCTGTTTAGCCTCCCAAGTGCTGAATTACAGACATGATCTGCTTTGCCCAGCAGGTTTGTGTTTGTTTTGAGAGAGTCTCACTTTGTACCCTTGGCTGGCAGGAATTCTTAGGCTAAAGTAATCCTGCTTCATCCTCCCATGTATCTGGGACTACAGGCTAGTGGCACTTGGTTGGCTTAAACTATCATTCTTTTTTTTTTTTTTTTTTTTTTTGGTTTTGCAAGGTAGGGTCTCGCTGTGGTCCGGGCTGACCTGGAATTTACTATGTAGTCTCAGGGTGGCCTCTAACTCTCAGCGATCCTCCTACCTCTGCCTCCTGAGGGCTGGGATGAAAGGCGTGCGCCACCACTTAAGCCAGGCATGGTGGCGCACGCCTTTCATCCCAGCCCTCAGGAGGGAGGCAGAGGTAGGAGGATCGCCTTGAGTTGGAGGCCACCCTGAGACTACAGAGTAAATTCCTGGTCAGCTTGGGCTACAGCGAGACCTTACCTCGAACCCCCCCCCCCAAAAAAAAAGGGCATGGTGGGGCACATACACATATATTCAACCAGGCATGGTGACACATGCCTTTAATCCCCACACTTGGCTGTGGGTTCAAGGCCACACTGAGACTACATAATGAATTCCAGGTCAGTCTTGGCTAGAGTGAGACCCTACCTCAAACACAAAATAATTTCAAAAAACAAAACAAAAAAAAAAAAAAAAAACAGAGGGTTGGAGGGAAGGCTTAGTGGTTAAGGCATTTGCCTGCAAAGCCAAAGGACCCAGGTACAACTCCCCAGGACCCACGTTAGCCAGATGCACAAGGGGGCATATGCATCTGAAATTCGTTTGCAGTGGCTGGAGGCCCTGGCATGCCCATTCTCCCTCTTTCTCCCTCTTTTCTCTGTCAAATAAATAAATAAATAAATATAAACTATTAAAAAAAACAGAATGGAACACAACAAAAGACCCTATGTAGGCTCTGGAAGTTGACTGGAATCATGGGAAATTGAAATGTGTTTATCTATCTATGAGAAACTGCTGAACACCATGACTGGGTGAGAACAATGTCATTCATGCTTGAGGCTGTTCACCTTGCCTCACCTTGTCAGCAGGGTACTTGTTTCAAGATAGATTGGCAGAGTGTTAATACAACTGCTCTACTGCCACCAGATTTCACAGTAAGATGCTCTCTTCACCCACTGGACTGGTTAATGAAAAGGCCAAACAAGAGCAAGTTTACAGGACAGAACAGGAAACCTATTACATAAGAATATAAAACCGTACAGCCAAGGTGAAAATCAATTTGGATGACAGGTGTGGTGACACACACCTTTAATCCTAGCATTCAGAAGACCTAGGTAGGTGGCTGTGATGGTGCACGCCTTTAATTCCATGTCAGCCTGAGCTACAGTGAAACCCTACCTTGAAAAAAACAAAACAAACAACAACAAAAAAAGGCAAAATCTTTTATTTATTTCTCTCTCTCTCTCTCTCTGTGTATGTGTGTGTGTAGTCCCAGGCAGGCCTCAAATTCAGGATCTTCTTACCCTGCCTCCCTTGTGCTGGGATTAAAAGCATGCACCACAACCCTCAGCTTTGTGTATATGTGTTTCAATATTTTTTGTTTATATTTATTTGTAAGGAGAAAGGATGAATGTGGATGGGCCAGGACCGCTTGTTCCTGAAAGTAATCTCCAAATGCCTATACCACTTTGTGCATCTGGCTTTACATGGGTACTGGGGAATCAATGCCAGGCTGCCAGGCTTTCAAGCAAGTACCTTTAACCACTGAGCCATCTCTCTAGCTCTGTGTGTGATTTTTTTGTTTGTTGTTTGGTTTTTTGGTTTTAGGTTTCACTCTAACCCAGGTTGACTTGAAACTCATTATGTAGTCTCAGGGTGGCCTAGAACTCACAGCAGTCCTTTTACTTCTGCCTTCCAAGTACTGGAATTAAAGGCACCACCAGTCCTGGCCTGTGTGTGATATTTTTTTATTTATTTGTTTGTTTGTTGCAAGGTAGGGTCTTGCTGTAGCCCAAGCTGACCTGAAATTCACTATGTAGTCTCAGGGTGGTCTCGAACTCAATGGCGATCCTCCTACCTCTGCCTGTCAAGTGCTGGGATTAAAGGCATGTGCTACCATGCCTAGCTCAATACTTTTTTTTTAAATGTATTATTTGCTGGGTGTGGTGGTGCATGCCTTTAATCCCAGCACTTGGGAGGTGAAGGTAGGAGGATCACCACGAATTTGAGGCCACCCTGAGTCTGCATAGTAAATTCCAGGTCAGCCTGGACTACATCGAGACGCTACCTCAAAACAAACAAACAAACAAACAAAAAACAAAAACACACATATATAATCATATATATATATATTAGATTTTTTAAAATATATTTTATTTTGTTTATTTATTTATTTGAGAGAGAGGGAGATACAGAAATAGGCAGGTAGAGAGAGAAAGAGAGAGAATGGGTGCGCCAGGGCCTCCAGCCACTGCAAAAGAACTCCAGATGCATACACCCCCTTGTGCATCTGGCTGACATGGGTCCTGGAGAATCGAGCCTCGAACCGGGGTCCTTAGGCTCCACAGGCAAGCGTTTAACCGCTAAGCCATCTCTCCAGCCCTCATTTATATATTTATTTATTTTGAGGTAGTGTTTCGCTCTAGTCCAGGCTATTTATTTTTTAACCTTTTTATTTTTTTATTTTTATTTTTTGTTTTTTTTTGAGGTAGGGTCTCACTCTGGTCCAGGCTGACCTGAAATTAACTATGTAGTCTCAGGATGGTCTGGAACTCGTGGCGATCCTCCTACCTCCACCTCATAGTGAATTCTAGCCCAGGCTGACCTGAAATTCACTGTGAAACTTCAGGGTGGCCTTGAAATCATGGCAATTCTTCTACTTCAGCCTCCTGAGTGCTGGGATTAAAGGCGTGCACCACCATACCCAGCTCAGAATACACATTTTAAAAAATATATTTTATGTGCTGGAGAGATGGCTTAGTGGTTAAGGCATTTGCCTGCAAAGTCTAAGGATCCTGGATCGATTCTCTAGGACCCATGTAAGTCAGATGCACAAGGGGACGCATGCGTCTGGAGTTTGTTTGCAGTGACTGGCGTGCCCATTCTCACTCTCCCTCTCTCTTTCCCTCTCTCTGTCTCTAATAAATAAAAATAAAATATTTTTAAAAATATTATAAAAATATTTATTTATTATTTGAGAGAGAGAGAGAGAGAGAAAAAGCAGCAAAGAATGGGCACACCAGGGCCTCCAGCTATTGCATGTGCCACATGTAAAGATGTGTGTGAGAGAGAGAGTGAGAGCAAGAGAGAGAAAAATAAGAATTGGTGCAACAAGGCCTCGTGTGGCTGCAAAGGAACTCCAGACACACACACTATGTGATCTGGCTTTATGTAGGTACTGATGAATTGAACCCAGGCCATCAGGTTTTGCAAGCAAGTGCCTTACACTGCTGAGCCATTTTTCCTGCCCCAGAATATAGAATTTTAGATGTGTGAGATTAAAAAAAATTGAAAAGCTAGGTGCTTTAATCCCAGCACTCGGGAGGCAGAGGTAGGAGGATCGCTGTGAGTTCGAGACCACCCTGAGACTACATAGCGAATTCCAGGTCAGCTTGAGCTAGAGTAAAACCCTACCTTGAAAAACAAAAACAAACAAAAAAAAATTGTACACTTTTACAAGAAGTGTCAGGTCTGTGTTTACTAATTTACACAGTAATACAGTAATCACAGAGAATACTGGGGTTATTTAGAGAAAAGGGGAAGGGAGGGAAATAACATGGGATATTGTCTACAATTAAAGAAGTTGTCAATTAAAAAAAAGAAGAAAAAAAAGAAAATTAAAACATGTCTAGCCAGGCCTGGTGGTGTACATCTTTAATACCAGCACTCACGTACAAGAATCACTGTGAGTATGAGGCCACCCTGAGATTACATAGTAAATTCCAGGTCAGCTGGGGCTAAAGCAAGACCCTACTTTGAAAACACAAACAAAAAAATCTATACAAAGAGTTGCACACATACATAGCAGTTTTTTTTGTTTTTTTTTTTTTATGTAGTCTCAGGGTGGCCTCAAACTCATGGCGATCCTCCTACCTCTGCCTCCTGAGTGCTGGGTTAAAAGGGGTGTGCCACCATGCCTGGCTACATAGCCGTTTTTTAAAGCTATTTTTTAAAACATTTTTTGATTTTATTTTCATTTATTTATTTGAGACAGAGAGAGGGAGAGAGAGAAAGAGAATGGGCACACCCAGGGCCTCTAGCCACCGCAAACAAACTCCAGATGCATGTGCCATCATGTGCATCTGGTTTATGTGGGACCTGGACTGGCCATGTGTGGTGGTGCACACCTTTAATCACAGCAATCAGGAGACAGAGTTAGGAGGATTGCTATGAGTTCAAGGCCAAGCTGAGACTACATAGTGAATTCCAGGTCAGCCTGGGCTAGAATTAGAACCTACCTCGAATCCCTCCCTGCCCCCCCCAAAAAAGATTATACTGTGAATGAGGATCCTAAAAAATGTTCTCTCCCTGTCTTTTTTTAATTTAAATTTTTTTATTTTTTGAGGTAAGGGTATTGCTCTAGCCCAGGCCGACCTGGAATTAACTATGTAGTCTCAGGGTGGCCTTTAACTCTCAGTGATCCTTCTACCTCTGCCTCCTAAGTGCTGGGATTAAAGGCGTCCTAAGTGCTGGGATTAAAGGCATGCCCAGGCCGACCTGGAATTAACTATGTACTCAGGGTGGCCTTTAACTCTCAGCTCCAGCAATTCTTTCTTTTTAAAGGCATGTTTTTTTTTTTTTTTTTTTTTTTTTTTGGTTTTGCAAGGTAGGGTTTCACTCTGGTCTGGTCCAGGCTGACCTGGAATTAACTATGTAGTCTCAGGGTGGCCTCGAACTCTCGGCGATCCTCCTACTTCTGCCTCCCGAGTGCTGGGATTAAAGGCGTGCGCCACCACACCCGGCTTTCTTTTTCTTTTTCTTTTTCTTTTTTTTTTTTGGTTTTGCAAGGTAGGGTCTCACTCTGGTCCAGGCTGACCTGGAATTAACTATGTAGTCTCAGGGTGGCCTCGAACTCTCAGCGATCCTCCTACCTCTGCCTCCCGAGTGCTGGGATTAATCTTTTTCTTTTTTTGAGGTAGGGTTTCACTCTGGTCCAGGCTGACCTGGAATTAACTATGTAGTCTCAGGGTGGCCTCGAACTCTCAGCGATCCTCCTACCTCTGCCTCCCAAGTGCTGGGATTAAAGGCATGCGCCACCACGCTCAGCATCCAGCAATTCTTTATAAAGTTACACTACAATCAGGTCATTAAGTATTTCCATCACCCAGAAATATTCCTTTGTGCCTACCTCTACCTCAGTCTAATGGGGCCCCAGTCAGCTTTCTGTCACCTTAGGTAGGTCATTTCTGTACTTTGGTATACACAGAATTAAACAGTATTATACAGCTAAAGAAAATATGTGTTGATTTAAAGAGGCCTGAATCCCAGCATTCATGAAGATTGCTGCAAATTCAAGATTAACCTGGGCTAGAGTGAAACCCTGCCTAAAAAAAAATAAAAATAAAAGAGATAGCTGAAAGCAGGCAGACATAAGCACTATATAGTAGCCCTGTCCATGTGGGATATGTTTCAAGATGTTTCTGAGGTGTCTAAAGCCCAAGATGGTAATCTCCCTGTATTTTTTTTTCTTTTTTTTTTTTTTTTTTTTTTTTTTTTATTTTCGAGGTAGGGTCTCACCCTAGCCCAGAGCTGACCTGGAACTCATACTGTAGTCTCAGGCTGGCCTGGAACCCACAGTGATCCTCTGCCTCCCAAGTACTGGGTGGGATTAATGGCGTGTGCTACCATGTATGGACCTATGTTTTTCTTTTTAAATATTTATTTATTTATTTGAAAGAGAGAGTGAGTGAAAGAGGCAGAGAGAGAATGGGTGTGTCAGGGCTTTCAGCCACTGCAAAGGAATTCCAGATACATGCACCACCCTGTGCATTGGGTTTATGTGTGTCCTGGGGGGTCAAACCTGGGTCCTTTGGCTTTTTAGACAAGTGCCTTAACTGCTAAGCCATCTGTCCAGCTCCCGCCCCCTTTTTTTTTCTTTTTGGTTTTTTTCGAGGTAGGGTCTCACTCTAGCTCAGGCTGACCTGGAATTTACTATGTAATCTCAGGGTGAGAGAGAGAGAATGGGCATGCCAGGGTCTCTAGCCACTGCAAAGAAACTCCAGATGCATGCACCACCTTGTGCATCTGGCTTACATGGGGCATAGAGAATTGAACCTGGATCCTTAGGCTTCATAGGCAAGTGCCTTAACTACTAAGCCATCTCTCCAGCCACCCCCCCCTTTTTTAACTGGGATTAAAGATATATACCACTATCCTGGCCTAACATATTTTAAAAAATATTTTATTTATTTGCAAGCAGAGAGAGAAAAGAGAGACAATTAATGAGCAAGCCAGAGCTTCCATGTGCTGCAAAGGAACTGCAGATGCATGCACCACTTTGTGCAGTTGGGTCTACATGGGTTCTGGGGAAGAATTAGACCCTGGCCATTAGGATTTGCAGGCAAGTGCTTCTCCTTTCTCTCTCTTTCTTTCTTTTCTTTAAATAATTTATTTATTAGAGAGAGAGAGAGGAGGTAGAGAATGGGTGTGCCAGGGCATCCAGCCAGTGCAAACGAACTCCAGATGCATGCGCTCCCTTGTGCATCTGGCTTACATGGGTCCTGGAGAATTGAGCCTTGAACCAGGGTCCTTAGGCTTCACAGGCAAGCGCTTAACCGCTAAGTCATCTCTTCAGTCTGTGTTTTTTCTTTTTTGTTTTTTCAAGGTAGGGTCTCACTCTAGCCCAGGCTAACCTGGGATTCACTATGTAGTCTCAGGGTGGCCTCAAACTCATGTGACCCTCCTACCTCTGCCTCCTGAGTACTTACTGGTATTAAAGGGGTGCGCCACCACGCAGGCTCTCTTTTTCTTCCTTCCTTCCTCCCTCTGTCTTTCTTTCAAATATTTTTATTTGTAAGGAGAGAGAATTGGAGAGAAAGAGAATGAGAGGAAATGGGGCTGCCAGGGCCTCTTGCCATTGCAAAGGATTTCCAGAGGCATATACCTCTTTGTGCATCTGGCTTGAAGTGGGTACTGGGGAATGGAATACCCACTTAAGCTAACAAGTGCCTGTAGCCATATCTCCAGCCCTCTGTTTTAGTTTTTATTTTTCAAGGCAGGGTCTGCCTCTAGCTCAGGCTGACCTGGAATTCACTATGTAATCTCAGGGTGGCCTCAAACTCATGGCGATCCTCCTACCTTTACCTCCTGAGTGCTGGGATTAAAGGTGTGCATCTCCATGCCCGGCAATTTTTATTTATTTATTTTCAAACAGAAAGAGAGATAAAAGAGAAGCAGACAGAGAATGGGCACGCCAGGGCCTCTAGCCACTGCAAACGAACTCCAGATGCATGTGCCCCTTTTGCATCTGGCTTACATGGGTCCTGGAGAATCAAACCAGGATCTTTTGGCTTCACAGACAGATGCCTTAACCGCTAAGCCATTTCTCCAGCCCCATTTTTTTTTTTTAATTTGAGAGAGAGAAAGAGGGAGGGAGGAGATGGAGAGAGAGAGAGAGAGAGAGAGAATGGGCACACTAGGGCCTCCAGCCACTGCAAATGAACTCCTGATGCATGTGTCACCTTGTGCATCTGGCTTACGTGGGTTCTGGTGAATGGAATCGGGGTCCTTTGGCTTTACAGGCAAACGCCTTAACTGCTAAACCATCTCTCCAGCCCCTCTTTTGCTTTTTTTTTTTTTGGTTTTCGAGGTAGGGTCTCACTCTGGTCCAGGCTGATCTGGAATTAACTATGTAGTCTCAGGGTATCTTTTGCTTTTTTTAAAGCCAGAAATTGAAGGCCAGCAAAGTGCATCTTCTTTTTTTAAATTAGAGACAGAAAGAGGGAAAGACAGAGACGTAGAGAGAGAATGGGCATCAGGGGCTCTAACCACTACAAACAAACTCCAGATGCATGTGCCATCTTGTGCATCTTGCTTACGTGGGTCCTGGAGAATTGAACTTGGGTCTGTAGGCTTCGTAGGCAAGTGCCTTAACCACTAAACCCTCTCTTCGGCCACCATCTATATTTATTTTGTTTTTTCAAGGAAGGGTCTCACTCTATCCCAGGCTGACCTGGAATTCACAGGGATCCTCCTACCTCTAGCTCTTGAGTGCTGCTATTAAAGGTGTGTGCCACCATGTTTGGCCCTATCCTTAAAGAAAAAGGAAGGAAGGAAGGAAGGAAGGAAGGAAGGAAGGAAGGAAGGAAGGAAGGAAGGAAGGAAGAAAGAAAGTCTGGAGAGATGGCTTAGTGGCTAAGGCATTTGCCTGCAAAGCCAAAGAACACCGGTTCAATTCTCCAGGACCCATGTAAGTCAGCTGCACAAGAGGGGCTCATGCATCTGGAGTTCGTTTGCAGTGGCTGGAGGCCCTGGCGCACCTATTCTTTCTTTTTCTCTCTGCCTCTTTCTCTCTCAAATAAATAAAAAAAAAGCTTTTGTTAAAAAAATTCCGAAGCTGGGCGTGGTGGCGCATGCCTTTAATCCCAGCACTCCGGGAGGCAGAGGTAGGAGGATCACCATGAGTTCGAGGCCACCCTGAGATTACATAGTGAATTCCAGGTCAGCCTGAGGTAGAGTGAGACCCTACCTCGAAAAACCAAAAAAAAAAAAAAAAAACGGATGCTAAAAGTTCCAAGCAATGAGTTTGAAACGTAGTTTAAGGGATCCTGCTGCCTTAACCTACGGAGTAGCTGGGGAGCCACACTTCCAAAAGTAAAGAAGGTAAAATTCAGCATCAAACTGTGATTCTTTTCTTCCCTTTGTGAGTAGTAGGAAGAAATAGAGCTGCTTTAATTTAATTATGTGATACTCCTTCTGGTTTGTTCTCCCCAAGAAGTCAAGCTTTTAGTCACCAAACAAAAAAGGAGATCAGGTCGCTTAAACATCTATTAAAATCCTCACTATTTCCATTTTATGGAGTCTTCAGCATAGTTGAAATGGGAAATGTGCTAACAGTACAAAAGTGGTGGACTATTTGAAACCTCCTTGCACATCCCTTTCTCTAATTCTGTCGTCAGGGTATGTCTAGTCTTAATTCAGGAAACTGCAGAAATGTGAAGTTGAAATAAACTCGGATTATACTATTCTAGACCGTTCTGTGTTAGGAACAGTGGAGGCCGCAGACGCCTGGGCTCAGCGCAGTGACTCTGCAGGAACGCCGGCGCCAGCTTACAAAGCACTGTGCAGCCCGACCTCCCCGCCGGCGGGGCCCGCGCTGGCCGCACGGGCCAAGGGCCCTTAAAGAGCCCGACCTCCACTCCTGCTGAGAGCCGCCACCAGCTCCAGCGGCAAACGGACACGGGTACTGAACTTTGAACCCATGGGGCGGGACAAGGATTTGTTCGAAACGCCGGGCGGCGCGCCCACTAAGGCACCAGGGCAACCCGACACAAGACGCCCGCCAAACCTGCCCCGCCTCGGGCCGCGCGAGCCCACTCAAGTGCGACCCGCCTTCTCGCCTCCTGCCCAATCAACAGCCACTTCCTGCCTCGCTCTCGGCCAGTCCGCACACTCCACGAAGAATAGCCCTAGGGGGCGTATGGGAAGGCGCGTGGAGCGATGGCCACGCCGACCAATCAAATGTCGAAGCTTCCGTGAGGGGGTGGGGCTTGGCGCCCGACGTAGCTACTCAGAAGCTAGAGGCGGACGCAGGGCTGGGCTTCGTGCGGAGCGCTCGCTCGTGTGGTAGCGGTAGCTGTGGCCGAGGCCTCTCGGTTGTGCGGCACGTGACGGTCGGGCCGCCACCACCGCCGTCTCCACTGCAGCGCGGGGCCGAGGTGTGCGGGTGGGAGAAGGAGCGGGCGCCGCCGCCGGTCCCTTGGGGCTCGAGGTGAGACGGGAGGCCTGCGCGGGCCTGCGGGGACGACGGGGAGCCGGGCGGCCCGGCGCCGCGGCCAGGGGTCGGGCGTGGCAGGGAGCGAAGGGTCGGGCTGGCTTTCGAGGCCCAGCCCCGAGGCCCGCGCGGACAGCGGCCGAAGCCGGGCTCAGGCCGCGCCGCCTGGGGTCGGGAGGCGTGGCCGTGTCCTAGGGCCTCCCCTGACCCCAGCCAGCTAACCTGTTCCTGTCGCTTTGCTTCCAGGGTGTTCTGAGGCCTCTCACTGGCGGCCGGGGCCACTTTCGAGGTGGCTGAGTGCCCGGTGAAGGTCTGGAGTTCGAATCGGGCCTGCTTGGCTCTCGTAGTGTAGTGAGAGGCGATCGCCTGCTCTGGAGGATCCGCGGGGTTAGTCTTACGGGTTCTGCCTGGATCCGAAATCAGGCCTCCAAGTGGAGGCTTGACCGTAGGTCCATGGCGAGTAAGGAGAAGGTACTGGAAACGGAGTGTTGGGCAAACTTCAGTTTTAACCAGTACAGCACCTACCTACTCGGTGGGGCAGAGTAATTCAGTCCGACCTTAAAAGCAAGAAAACAATCGAAAGTTCTCCTAGCACTTTCACTTACAGTGGAGGAAACTGAGGCGTAGGGGTATGAAGTGACTGGCCCAAGGTCATGCGGCCAGTGTAATGGTCGTGTTGGAATTACAATCGAGGACTAGATAGTTTTAGTGTAGTAGTGAAGGTTTAGGTCCTAATTCTAGCTCTTCATCGGCCATTTGCTGTGTGAGCTTGAGGGAAGACTTTCCTATCTTTTGTGCTCCAGTCCCCAGTAATAAATACAATGCCTAGTGGCGTTGTAAGGCTGAAATTAAGAAGGGTATAAAATGGGGTATGGAAGTCGTATAGTAAATGCTTAGTAAATAGCGCAGTGATTTATAGTCTGAGTGCCTTGGCCCACCACACTGACATCCTCATCTTCAAGTTGGTCAAGTCCTGTTCCCCAGGCCCTAAAGTCATATTTATGGCGCTGGGAAGCAATTGCACCTTGTGGATTAACTACTGGGCTTGTCATAAGTGATTGCTGGTTGTTGGAAGTTAAACAGAGCTGAAAATTAAAAGTTTGGGAGGACAAAGGTGAACCATTTTCTTTAACCATAGGAGATAGAAGGCTCCCCATATTTTTAATTTTTTTTTTTAGATTAGGGTTATTTTTTAAAGGAAGAATTAGTTTGCCCTTTAAAATCCTTCTATATCTAGTGGCTTATTTGTTTGGGGGTCATGACTAGAATCAATTCCCATGTACATGTGCTATAATTAAACTTACAGTAGAAATAAAGAGCTGTGGGAAGTCTCCTTTCCCTAGCCAGGTTGTTCAGACAAGCCAGTGTAACTGGAACATGGACAAGGGTCCAGTGTATTGTGAATGGTGCACACAGTTTTCTGACCTATCTGAAAATGGGTGACCACATCCCTCCTTCTCCACCTTACTATCTTAACAGTCCAATTACTTTATCTTCCTAGAGCCAGATGGTGCAAATATTTTGACTGAAGCTGCAGTTTGGTGCTCACACTATTGCCTCCTTTTAGTTACAAAGTTCACTTTTGCCCTAGTTTAAGGGGCTGGAGTGGCAGTTTAAGCATAGGTGTAGATTCTGTGTCCTGTGTGGTAACCTTATTCTGTGTCACTTTTGTTCTCACATCTTTAAGATGGGAATGAAAATCTCGATGTCTCACCTTTACGCAATTGTAAGGGGAGATATGAAATTGCTTTGTAAAGTGCAAAAACTGAGCAAATAGACTTGGCAGCTCATAAAAGCTGCTGGGAAGCCGGGCGTGATGGCACATGCCTTTAATCCCAGTACTTGGGAGGCAGAGGTAGGAGGATCACTGTGAGTTCGAGGCCACCCTGAGACTGCATAGTGAATTCCAGGTCAGCCTGGGCTAGAGTGAGACCCTACCTCGAAAAACCAAAAATAAATAAATAAATAAATAATAAAATAAAACAAAAGCTGCTGGGAGATAAGTATAGTTGTAACCTGTGTACCTTATTGTAGAACTTGTCAGGAAAGTGCTGACAAAATGCTTTGTTGTGGTACAAGTGTTGAATTTTTTCCTTATTGATGTTTTTTTCTTTTTTGGGGGAGTGTGTGTGCTTGTGTGTTTGAAGATTGAACCCAGAGCCTCACACTAGGCCAAATACTTTATATCCCTAGTCACCAAGATAGTCTTGACTTCTTTGGCTCAAATGTTCCTCTCACCTCAGCTTTCCAAGTAACTACAGGTGTGCTATCATGCCCAGCTAAATTTATTTATTTTAGGTGTTTTTGTTTTGTTTTGTTTCTGTTTTTCCAGGTAAGGTCTCACTCTGGTCCAGGCTGACCTGGAATTAACTATGTAGTCTCAGGGTGGCCTCGAACTCTTGGCGATCCTCCTACCTCTGCCTCCCGAGTGCTGGGATTAAAGGTGTGCGCCACCACACCCGGCTTATTTTAGGTGTTTTTGTTTTGTTTTGTTTTGTTTTGTTTCTGTTTTTCCAGGTAAGGTCTCACTGTAGCCCAGGCTGACCTGGAATTCACTATGTACTCTCAGGGTGACCTCGAACTCATAGTGATCCTCCTACCTGTACCTCCAGAGTACTGGGATTAAAGGCGTGCACCACCACTCCCGGCTTTAGTTTTGTGAGGTAGGGTCTTGCTCTAGTGCAGACTAACCTGAATTCACTCTGTAGTCTTAGGGTGGCCTTGAACTCTCAACAATCCTACCCCAGCCTCCCAAAGTGCTGGGATTAAAGCTGTGTGTCACCATGGCCAGCAAATCTATTATTTATTTATTTGCAAGCAGAAAGAAACAGAGAAGAGAGAGAGAATGGGCATGCCAGAGTCTCTAGCCACTGCAAACAAACTCCAGACACATGCGCCACTTGTGCATCTGGCTTTACATGGATACTGGGGAATCAAATGGGGTCATTTACAATAAAGACCAGAATGAGTTGTATTTTCTTCCATTAAATGTTTTTATTTATTTTGGGGGGATTGTTTTGAGGTAGTCTTACTCTATCTAGTCAGGCTGACCTGGAACTCACTCTGTAATCCCAGGCTGTCCTCCAACTCACAACAATCCTCCTTCTGCCTCCCAAGTGCTGGGACTAAAGGCGTGCACCACCATGCCCAGCGATATACATACACACATATATGTGTGTGTACACACACACACACACACACACACATACACACACACATATATATATATATATATATTTTTTTTTTTTTTTTTTTTTTTTGAGGTAGGGTCTCACTGTAGCTCAGGCTGACCTGGAATTCACTATGTAGTATCAAGGTGGCCTTGAACTCACGGCCATCCTCCTACCTCTGCCTCCCTAGTACTGGGATTAAAGACGTGCACCACCACGCCCAGCCCAATTTTTTTTTTTAATATTAATTTGCAAGGAGAGAGAAAAAGAAAAGGGGTGCTCCAGAGCCGCTTGTCACTGCAAACTCACTCTAGATGCATGTACCATTTTGTGCATCTGGCTTTATGTGGGTACTGGGGAATTGAACCCAGGTTGTTAGGCATTGCAGGTTTCTCCCCTTCTCATAAAAGATTAGAGTATTAGCCTTAAAACTCAGTTTTGGAACCATAAAAATTTAACGAGTAAGATGTTAGGGAGCAATATCTAGTAATGGTAACAATCACTAATGTTGGTGGGTGTGGTGACAGCATGCCTTTAATCCTAGCACTCCTGAAGCTGAGGTAGTAGGATCCCCATGAGTTCAAGGTCACCCTGGGACTACATGGAAGAGTCCAGGTATCTGGGCTAGAGCAAGACCCTACTTTGAAAAAAAAAATTACTGGGCCTGAGGAAATGGCTTAGTGGTTAAGGCATTTGCCTGTGGAGCCTAAGGACTCATTTTGTTTCCCCAGGACTCACGTAAGCCAGATGCACAAAGTGGTAAATGCATCTAGAGTGAGTTTGCAGTGGCAAGAGGCTTGTGTGCATACAGCTGGAGATCCTGGTGTACCCATTCTCTCTCTCTCTACTGCTTTTCTCTCTTGCTCTATCTACCTCTTCCTCTCTTGCTCTCTCAAATAAATAAATAAAATATTTTAAAAATGTTTTTTAAAGTTACTAATGTTGAGCACATGCTATGAAACAAGCACTGTTTTAAGAACTTTATATACATATATATTTAAATATTTTCACTTATTTGCAAGCACAGAAAGAAGAGAGACAGAGAGGTCCTCCAGCCACTGTAAACGAAGTCCAGATGTGTGTGCCACTTTGTGCATCTGACTTTTTGTGGCTACTGGGAAATTGAACCTGGGTCATTAGGCTTTGCAGGCAAGATCCTTAATTACTGAACCATCTCTTCAGCCCAACAGTTTGTTTATATATTTTTTGACAGAGTGAAGGGGGAGATAGACAATAGGTGCTCCAGGGCCTCCAGCCACTGCAAACAAACTCCAGATAAGTGTGCCTCCTTGTGCATCTGGCAGTGTGGGTCTTGGGGAATGGAACCTGGGTCCTTTGGCTTTGTAGGCAAACACCTTAACCGCTGAGCCATCCCTTCAACCCAGCAGTTTATATTTTGCTTATACAACTATCCTAAGAGGCTGAGATTAGGGTCAGTTTAGAGGTGATGAAACAGACAACTAGTTGACCAGGGATCATGACTTGAATATCTGCTCAAAACATGTACCTAATTTTAATAAGTTTTTTTTTATTAGGGTCTCACTCTATCTTGGGCTAACCTGGAATTCACTATGTAGTCTCAGGGTGGCCTCGAACTCATGGTGACCCTCCTACCTCTAGCTCCCAAATGCTGGGATTAAAGGCATGCGCCACTACACCCAGTTTGTAAAAAGTTTTTTTGAGGTAAGGTCTCTAGTTTCATGCTGGCCTCAATTCACAGTGATCCTCCTACCTCTGCCTCCCCAGCACTGGGAATAAAGGCATGTCCCACCACATCTGGCTTTCTTAGTTTTAATTGTCTTACAGGTAAAATAGGGATGATAGAAACACCTGTATTTTTTTAAATTTTTTTTAACTCTTTAAAAAAATTTTTTTTTAATTGACCACTTTTTTTTTTTTAATTGACTCACTTCCAGGTGTAAAACGGGCCTAAAAACGCTGTATTCTTTTTTTTTTGTTAGGCTATCTAACGAGGTCCTCAAAAATCTCACTTGGAAGCTGGTCCAGGTGTGCGCCAATCCCACACTGGGCCTAAAAAAACAAAACAGAAATCTTATTAGGATTGTTAGGCTATCTAATGAAATCCAGTCAAAAAAGAACTTTTAAAAAAAACAAACATGGAAGGTGGGCATGGTGGCTGCATGCCTTTAATCCCAGCACTTGGGAGGCAGAGGTAGGAGGATCGCGGAGAGTTTGAGGCCACCCTGAGACTACATAGTTAATTCCAGGTCAGCCTGGACCAGAGTGAGACCCTACCTAAAAAAAAAAACAAAAAAAAAAAAAAAAAAAAAATTAAGGTGGGGCTGGAGAGTTGGCTCAATTTTTTTTTTTTTTTTTTTTTTTTTTTTTTCAAGGTAGGGTCTCACTCTGGCCCAGGCTGACCTGGAATTAACTATGTGGTCTCAGGGTGGCCTCGATCTCTTGGCGATCCTACTACCTCTGCCTCCCGAGTGCTGGGATTAAAGGCGTGTGCCACCACGCCCGGCGGCTCAATTTTTATTACATACTATTTTATTTATTTTGAGAGAGAGAGAGAATGGGTGCGCCAGGACCTCCAGCCACTGCAAACGGACTCCAGACACATGTACCACCTTGTGCATCTGGCTTATGTAGGTCCTGGGGAATGGAACCGAGGTCCTTTGGCTTTGCAGGCAAGTGTCTTAACCGCTAAGCCATCTCTCCTGCCCTATTACATACTATTTTATTTTATTTTTATTTTTATTTTTTTTTGGTTTTTCGAGGTAGGGTTTCACTCTGGTCCAGGCTGACCTGGAATTAACTATGTAGTCTCAGGGTGGCCTCGAACTCTCAGCGATCCTCCTACCTCTGCCTCCCGAGTGCTGGGATTAAAGGCGAGTGCTGGGATTAAAGGCGTGCGCCACCACGCCCGGCTTACATACTATTTTAAAAAATAGATTTTTTTTCAGAAACAACTAAGAGTATTAAGGTATTTGTTTCTGTAGTTCTCATAGTCTGACAGAGAGAGAGAAAATGAGACTATGAATATGGACACACCAGGGCCTCTAGCCACTGTACCACTTTGTGCATCTGGCTTTATATGGGTACTGGGGAATCAAACTCAGGTTGTTATGTTTTACAGGCAAGTGCCTTAACTGCTGAGCCATCTCTCCTGTCCCCATTCTTTTTTTTTTTTTTAATTACAGTTTTTATTTTTACTTATTTATTAGAGACGGAGTGAGGGAAAGAGAGAGATTGTGAGACAGTGAGAGAAAGAGAGAATGGGCACGCCAGGGCCTCTAGCCACTGCAAATGAACTCCAGATACATGTGTCACCTTGTGCATCTGGCTTGTGTGGGACCTGGAGAATAGAACTTGAGTCCTTAGGCTTCACAGGCAAGCACCTCAACTGCTAAGCCATCTCTCCATCCCTTTTTTTCCCTTTCTCCCTCCCTTTTTCTTTCTTCTCTCTCTCTTTCGTTTTTTCAAGATAAGGTCGCACTCTAGCTCAGGCTGACCAGGAATTCACTGTCATCTCAGGGTGGCCTTGAACTCATGGCAATCCTCCTACCTCTGCCTCCCAAGTGCTAGGATTAAAGGTGTGGGCCACCACGCCTAGCTTCTTTACTTCCTCCCTCCTTTTCATTTTCCTTTTTCCCTTTTCCTTTCCTTTGACAAAGGGTCTCACTGTATAGCCAGGCTGGCTTTAAACTTGTGACAATCAGGGATTGAGAGATGGCCTAGTTGTTAAGGTATTTGTCTGCGAAGCCTAAAGAACCAGGTTCAATACCCCAGTAAACACATAAAGCTAAATGCACAAAGTGGTACATGTGTCTGGAGTTCATTTGCAGAGGCTAGAGGCCCTGGTATGCCCATTCTCTCCCTCCCACCCTCTCTCTCCCCATGGCTTATAAATAAATGAATAAATAAAAGTAACTTTAAAAAATGCCAGGCATGGTGGTGTGTGTCTTTAATCCCAGCACTCAGGAGGCAGAGGTAGGGGGATCGCCAGGTCAGTCTGGGCTAGAATGAGACCTTACCTTGAACAAATAAATAATAATAAAAAAGAATAAATATTTTTTTTGTTGGTTTTTCGAGGTAGGGTCTCGCTCTAGCCTAGGCTGACCTGGAATTCACTATGTAGTCTTAGGGTGGCCTCGAACTCACATTGATCCTCCTACCTCTGCCTCCTGAGTGCTGGGATTAAAGGCGTGCGCCGCCATGCCCGGCAAAAAAAAAAAAAAAAAAAAATAAAAATTTTTAATCAGGCATGGTGGCGTACGCCTTTAATCCCAGCACTCAGGAGGCAGAGGTAGGTGGATCACCCTGAGATCAAGGCCAGCCTGAGATTACATAGTGAATTCCAGGTCAGCCTAGGCCAGTGTGAGACCCTACCTTGAGAAACAAAAAAAAAAAAAAAAAAACTTGTGACAGTCCTCTTACCTCTGTGTCCCAAGTGCTGGGATTTCAAATTGACACCACCATGATCAGTTTAGAATTGAAATTCATTGTAAGAAATAAAATCTCACAAAAGAAAAGTTCAGGGCTGGCAAAATGGCTTAGCAGTTAAGATGTTTGCCTGTGAAGCCTAAGGATCCCAGTTTGAGTCCCCAGGACCCATGTAAGCCCAATGCACAAGGGAGCACATGCGTCTAGAGTTCGTTTACAGTGGCTAGAGATCCTGGCATGCCCATTCTCTCTATCTTTCTGCCTTTTTTTTTTTTCTTTCAAATAAATAAATATTTTAAAAAGAAAAATCCAGAATTACATGGCTCACAGATAAATTCTACTTAATACTTTGGGAAAACTAGCAACAACTCTTCACAAAAATATTAAAAAATACACTTAGTAGGTATTTCTTGGCTCGAATTACCCAGATACCAAACAAAAAAGACTTTACAAGAAAATTACAGACCAGTGCTAGAGAGATTGTCTAATGGTTAAGGCACTTGCCTGTAAAGCTTAAGGACTCAGGTTCAGTTCTCCAGGTCCCAAGTAAGCCAGATGCACAAGGTGGTGCATGTGTCTGGAGTTCATTTGCAGTGGCCAGAGGCCCTGGCACACCCTTGCTCTCTGTCTCAAATAAAAATAAATTTTAACAATTAGGAAAAAAAAAGAAGAAGGGCTGACTTAGCAGTTAAGGCATTTTCCTGCAAAGCCAAAGGACCCAGGTTCCATTCCCCAGGACCCATGCATGTTAGCCACATGCACAAGGGGGTGCATGCATCTGGAGTTATTTTGCAGTGGCTGGAGATGCTGGCGTGCCCATTCTCTCTCTCCCTCTTTCTCTGTCAAATAAATGAATAAATAAAAATAAAATTTATTTTTTATTTTTTTTTAGAGAGAGAGGGAGAGGGAGACAAAGATGGGCACACCAGCAGTCTCAGCTGCTGTGAACGAAATCCAGATGTCTGTGCCCCCTTGTGGGCAAGTGCAGCATTGCGTCCTTGTGTCACTTTGCATCTGGCTAAACGTGGGACTGGAGATTGGAACCAGCGTTCTTAGGCTTCTTAGGCTTAGGAGGCAGGTACCTTAACCACTGAGCCATCTCTCCAGCCCAAAAATAAAATATTTTTAAAAAATTATAGATCATTGTCTCTTCTGAGAGAGGCAAAAATCTTCAAGCAGTAGCTGGGCGTGGTGGTGCACGCCTTTAATCCCAGGAGGATCACCGTGAATTCGAGGCCATCTGAGACTACATAGTGAATTCCAGGTCAGCCTGAGCTAGTGAGACCCTACCTGGAGAAAAAAAAAAATCTTCAAGCAAAATGCTAAGCAAGCTGAACTAGGCCATTAACCTTTGCCTTTACTGGCACAGAGGCTGAGGAAGGATTGCCTTGAGTTGGAGGCCAGCCTCCACTAGAGTGAGACCCTAACTCAAAAAAAGTGCTGGAGAGATGGCTTATTGGCTAAAAAGCACTTTCTTGGAAAGCCTGCTAGCCAGGCTGCAATTCACCAGCACCCATGTAAAGCTGGATGCAAAGTGGTGCGTGTGTCTGGTGTCAAGAGACCCTTGCATGCCTGTACACACACTGATTCCAGCAATATACGGTGCTCAATAAAGTTGATTAGCTAGAGTTATAACAGGAATACAAGATTGGTTCATAATCCCAGCACTGAGGCAGAGGTAGGAGGGATCGCCGAGAGTTCGAGGCCACCCTGAGACTACATAGTTAATTCCAGGTCAGCCTGACCAGAGTGAGACCTACGGTCTTTTAATTGTTTTAAATGGACCCTTATTGAAAAGTGGGGTTTTTATTTTACCCCCAAGGTAGGATCTCACTCTGGCTCAGGCTGACCTGGAATTCACTATGTAGTCTCAGGGTGGCTTCGAACTCTTAAGTGATTCTCCTACTTCTGCCTCTTGAGTGCTGGGATTAAAGGCATGCGCCACCACGCCTGGCTGAAAAGTTTTTGTTTTTTTTTTAAATTTCTTATATGTACAGGGTCTCACTCTAGCCCAGGGTGACCTTGAACTCACTCACAGTCCCTCAAACTCAAATTGATCCCCCTACCTCTGCTTCCCAAGTGGTGGGATTCATAGATTTCTGTCTTTGGTAACAGTTTGCAGAGTATATCTCCTCCTAAAAAGAACATTTAGCAGGGACCTGGAGAGATGGCTTAGCGGTTAAGCGCTTGCCTGTGAAGCCTAAGGACTCCGGTTTGAGGCTCGATTCCCCAGGACTCACGTAAGCCAGATGCACAAGGTGGTGTACTTGTCTGGAGTTCGTTTGCAGTGGCTGGAGTCTCTGATACACCCATTCTCTATATCTGCCTCTTTCTCTGTCTGTCCCTCATAAATAAATAAAACATTTAGCAGAACATGATTGTGTATACCTGCAATCTCAGCCTGGGGGATGCTGAGGCCAGAGGATCTTAAGTTTGAAGCTAGCTTGGGCTGTATAGAGAGACCTTGTAAACAAAAACAAATAGAAGAAGCCGGGTACATGCCTTTAATTCCAGCACTCAAGAGGTAGAGGTAGGAGGATTGCTATGAATTCAAGGCCACCCTGGGACGACCTAGTGAATTCCAGGTCAGCCTGGACTAGAGTGAGACCCTACCTTGAAAAACAAAACAAATAAACAAAAAAAACAAATAGAAGGATATTCTGGGCTCAGGATGTAGTTCCGTGGAAAGGAGCTTGCCTGGCTTGTTCAAGTCCCTCTGTTTGATCCCCATAATTGCAGAAAATAAAAGAAAGGGGGTAATTTTGTTTAGTAGACATCTCATGTGTAGTTAAATATATAAATATATAAATATATTTAAATATAAGTAATAAAGGCTATCTTTTTTTTTTCTGAAGTAGGGTCTCACTCTAGCTCAGGCTGACCTGGAATTCACTATGTAGTCTCAGGGTGGCCTTGAACTCATGGCGATTCTCCTACCTCTGCCTCCCAAGTGCTGGGATTAAAGGCGTGTGCCACCACCCCTGGCCACTAAAGGCTATCTTTAAAAAAATCTTTTATTATTTAGAGAAAGAAAGAAGCACTTAGAGAATAGGCAAGCCAGGGCCTCTAGTCACTCCAAACGAACTCCAGACACATGTGCCATCTTGTGTATCTGGTTTATGTGGGCAGCACCGGGATTAAAGGCTTGATCCTGGCTGGGTTTTTGTTTTGTTTTTCAACTTTATTTGTAAGCCAACAGGAAAAGAGAGAAATGAGAGAAGGAATGGACAAGCCAGGGCCTTTTGTCACTGCCAACAAACTTTAGATGCACCATTTTGTGCATCTGGCTTTATGTGGGATCTGTGTTGGGGAATCAAACCTGGGCAGGTAGGGTTTCACTCTAGCTCAGGCTGACCTGGAATTCACTATGTAGTCTCAGGGTGGCCTCCGACTCATTAAGATCCTCCTACATCTGCCTCCTGAGGGCTGGGATTAAAGGAATGCACCACCATGCCTGGTTTGTTTTTTGAGGTGGGGTCTTGCTTAGCCCAAGCTGACCTGGAAGTTACTATGTTGTCTCAGAGTACAGAATGGCCTCGCATTAACTCGTGGTGATACTTCTGCCTCTCCCTCTCAGGTGCTGAGATTAATAATGTTTGCCACCATGCTGGGCTTTTTAGTCCCTCCTTTTGAAAAAATATTTGTGTATGTATATGTGTGTATCAGCACACCAGGGTCTCTTGCCATTGCAGGTGAATGCCCATCTTGCTTTATATGGGTGGCTCAGGAATTGAACCCAGACTGTCAGGCTTTGCAAGAAAGTGACTTTAACCAAGGTGCCATCTCCCCAGCACCTACCATTATTTTTAAATCCACCTTACTGTGTGAATGGTGTTTCAAAGAAGAACACGTATGTGCGTGTGTGTGTGTGTTTTCATACCTTCATAGCAGGCTATTGGGCCAAACAAGAGCAAAAGAAACTAGCAAGAACCCTAACCCTAACCTTGTAACCTTTCAGTGCCCCATAGGTTCACCTGGGGCAGGGCCATTCTACAGTGGTGGTTGGAATAGTACCCTCCGTTGTTCTCCCTGGCCTTTGAGCTGGAGTCTACTGATTCTGGAGCTTGTGGGGCTGGGACTTCGACAACTTGTGGGTCTCTCCTCCCCTGTGCGACTAGGGGTTACAGTTGTTTGTGGCCACACTCAGCTGTGTTTTGGAATTTAGAGGCTGTAATTCTGGTGATCTCAGACCCACATGCTTGCACAAGAAAGTGCACTTATCTCCTGAGCCATCTTTGCAACCCCCATAAGTTTGATAACTGGGAACTTCAGGATTTGGGGGTGTACCTCATTGACAAAGCACTTGAGAGAAGGAATCAGAATGGGCACACCAGTTGGGTATGGTGGTATACCCTTTTAAACCCAGCACTTGGGAGGCAAAGGTAGAATTTTTTTGAATATCTTACTTTTATTTATTTTTGAGAGAGAGAAAAAGAGGGAGGGAGAATGGTTGCAACCAGGACCACCAGCTGCTGCAAATAAACTCCAGACAGAAGCCACTTGTGCATCTGGCTTATATGGGTCCTGGAGAATTGAACCTGGGTCCTTTAGCTTTGCAGGCACACCTTAACTGCTAAGCCATCTCCTCAGCCCTGGCTGACCTGGAATTCACTATGTAGTCTCAGGGTGGCCTTGAAGTCGTGGTGATCCTCCTTCTGAGTGTTGGGTTTAAAGGCATGTGCCACCACACCCAGTTTATTTATTTATTTAAATTGTTTTGCTGTTGTTGTTGTTGTTGTTATTATTATTATTATTTTGGTTTCTGAGGTAGGGTTTCGCTCTAGCCCAGGCAGACCTAGAATTCACTCAGTAGTCTCAGGGTGGCCTTGAATTTATGGCAATCCTCTTACCTCTGTCTCCAGAGTGTTGGGATTGAAGGCATGCACCACCATGCCTGGCTCTATTATTATTTATTTGAGAAAGGGAAAGAGGCAGAGTGAAAGATAGAGAAAGAATGGGCACGCCTGAGCTTCCAGCCACTGCAAGCGAACTCCAGATGCGTGCGCCACCTTGGGCATCTGGCTAACACGGGTCCTGGGGAATTGAACCTGGGTCCTTTGGCTTTGCAGACAAGCACCTTAACCACTAAGCCATCCCTCCAGCCCCTATTCATTTATTAGAGACAGAGAAAGAGTGAGAATGGGCACGCCAGGACCTCCAGCCACTGCAAATGAGCTGCAGATCCATGTGCCACCATGTACATCTGGCTTATGTGGGACCTGGAGAATCGAACATGGGTCCTTAGGCTTCACAGGCATGCGCCTTAACTGCTAAGCCATCTCTCCAGCCCATTTTTTTGTTTGTTTTTGTTTCGTTTTGTTTTTTGAGGTTGGGTCTTGCTGTAGCTCAGGCTGACCTAGAGTTCACTATGTAGTCTCAGGGTAGCCTCAAACTTACACAGATCCTTGTACCTCTGTCTGCCGAGTGCTGAAATCAAATGCATGCACTACCATGCCTGGCAGATAGAGAATGTGTCTGCCAGGGTCTTGCCATTGGAAAGGCATTCCAGATGCATCATGCTCCACTTTGTACATCTGGCTTTATGTGGGTATTGGGGAACCCAACCTGGGTCATTGGGCTCTGCAAGCTAGTGCTTTAACCACATACCCATCTCTCCAGCCCAGTTTTTTTTTTTTTTAATTTTATTTATTTATTTTTTCAAGGTAGGGTTTCACTCTTGTTCAGGCTGACCTGGAATTAACTATGTAGTCTCAGGGTGGCCTCGAACTCTCGTCGATCCTACTACCTCTGCCTACCAAGTGCTGGGATTAAAGGCGTGCGCCACCACACCTGGCTCCAGCCCAGTTTTAACTTTATTTTCTAAACAGACTTGCCTTTAAAAAAATTTTTTTGTTTATTTATTATTTACTTGAGAGCGGCAGAGAGAGAGGGAATGGGTGCACCAGGGAAGGCCTCCAGCCACTGCAAACAAACTCCAAATGCCTGTGCCACCTTGTGCATCTGGCTTATGGATATTGTGGAAGAGGGCCTCGATCCGGGGTCCTTAGGCTTCACAGGCAAGCATTTAACCACCAAGCCATCTCTCCAGCCCCAGAGTGGCCTTTTTTTAAAATTTTTTTTTTTTATCCATCCAAGAGACTAGAGAGAATTGGCACACTGGGGCCTCCAGACACATGTGCCATGTTGCACGCTTTCATCATCATGTGCGTCTGGTTTACATGGGATCTAGAGAGTTGAACAGGGGTCTTTAGGTCTCACAGGAAAGCACCTTAACCACTAAGCCATCTCTCCAGCCCCACTTTTTTTTTACTCTTTTAAATGACAATTTTCACATATATACATATATGTGTGTATATATATCATTTATTTTTGGAGAGAAACACAGAGAGAGACGGAGAGGGAGACAGATAGAGATGGGCAAGCCAGCAGTCTCTCAGCTGCTGTGAATGAAATCCAGATGCGTGCACCCCTTGTGGCCAAGTGAGGCATTGCACCCTTGCGACACTTTGCATCTGGTTAAATGTGGGACCTGGAGATTGGAACCGGGTTCTTAGGCTTAGCAGGCAGGCGCCTTAATCGCTAAGCCATCTCTCCAGCCCCATAATATATTTTAAAAAATTTTTTTAAATATGTTTTTTTATTTGAGAGAGGGTAGAATGGGTGTTCCAGGGCCTCCAGCCACTGCAGATGAACTCCAGATGCATGCACCCCCATGTGCATTTGGCTTACGTGTGTCCTGGAGAATCAAACCAGGGTCCTTTGCCCGTGCAGACAAGCGCCTTAACCGCTAAACCATCTCTCCAGCATATAAGGACTTTTTTTTTACACTCTAGCTCAGGCTGATTTGGAATTAATTGATAACTTCTGTAATTGTAGACAATATCCCATGCTACTTCCCTCCCTCCCTCCCTCCCTCCCTCCCTCCCTCCCTCCCTCTCTCCCCTCACTTTCCGCTTTGAAACTTCACTCTCCATCATATCCCCTCCCCCTCTCAATCAGTCTCTCTTATTTATTTATTTATTTATTAGAGAGAGAGAGAGGGAGAGAGAAAGAGTGAGAATGGATATGCCAGGGCCTCTAGCCACTGCAAACGAACTCCAGACACATGTACCACCATGTGCATCTAGCTAATGGAGAATAGAACTGGGGTCCTTAGGCTTCATAGGCATGTGCCTTAACCGCTAAGCCATCTCTCCAGCCCTGCAAGGACCTTTTTTGAGAGAAGTTGTCTGTCAGTAGACTTAGATGTTAGATTTTCATGTTTGTGGTTTGATTTTTCTTTTTTGGTTTTTCGAGGTAGGGTCTCGCCACTCTCTGTATATTTCTCCCCCTATCTGTCTCTCTCGCAAATAAAATAATTTTTAAATTTTTTTTTTTTTGGTTTTGCAAGGTAGGGTCTCACTCTGGCCCAGGCTGACCTGGAATTAACTTTGTAGTCTCAGGGTGGCCTCGAACTCACAGCGATCCTCCTACCTCTGCCTCCCGAGTGCTGGGATTAAAGGTGTGTGCCACCACGCCCAGCTGATTTTTTTTTTATATTCTTTAAGAGAGAGAAAATAGGCGCTCCAGGGCCTCTATTCATTGCAAATAAACTCTAGATGCATAAGCCACCCTGTGCATCTGGCTTATGTGGGTACTGGGGAATAGAACTGAGTCCTTAAGGTTTGCAGGCAGGCACTTTAACTACTAAGCCAACTCTTCAGTCCTGTGGGATAAAAAAAAAAAATTATTTTTAAGGGAAGCTTTTTATTTTTTCATTTTTTAAAAAATATTTTACACCTGGGAGGCAGAGGTAGGAGGATCGCGAGAGTTCGAGGCCACCCTGAGACTACATAGTGAATAATTCAGGTCAGCCTGACCAGAGTGAGACCCTACCTTGCAAAACTAAAAAAAAACCCAGCGCTGGTGATCCAGATCTCTCAAAGGTACTACCCTTCTCCTCACTTGTCAATTTTTTTTTTTTTTTTTTTTTTTTTTTTTTTTTTTGGTTTTTCGAGGTAGGGTATCACTCTAGCCCAGGCTGACCTGGAATTCACTATGTAGTTTCAGGGTGGCCTCGAACTCATGGTGATCCTCCTAACTCTTCCTCCCGAGTGCTGGGATTAAAGGCGTGCGCCACCGCGCCCAGCTTAAGGGCCCTATTTCTAAATAGTCACAATACAGATTAGCACTTGAGGATAATCAATTTAATGATGGCTAGTTTTACAGTTCACATAATAACACCATATCAGCAAATTAAAAATTGATAGAGGGCCTGGGGTGATGGGTCAGTAGGCAAGAGCACTTGCTATGCAAGTGTGGGGGCATGTGACTTGCCTTGGGTCCCATTGCCTAGCATAGAAACAGCTGCGGGTGGTTGTGCATGCCTGTAACTCCAGGTTTGGTAAGATTAAGTGTCTCTAGACACACATGATTGATAGCAGGTTGTGCCTAACACTTTCTGGCTTATGTGTGTGCACAAGGTGTGCACATCTGCATTCACATGTGCACACCACAATACTAAACACAGTCGGGTGGCCTCAGCTACTAAAGCACTCATCTGCTGAGCCATCTCCCCAATCTCTGCTTTTGTCTTTCACTGTATATTACTGCATATTGTGTTGATGGTACAGAATAAAGGTCTTTCTGATAAGCAAATGAATGATTACTATTGAAGCATATGAGAAAGCATACTGAATGTTAACATTGAGATTGGTATGTAAGAACCACTACCACTCCTCGGTAAGGTTATGGCTGATTTTATTTAGCACTTGATTTTCTGTCTATCATAAATTATGAGCATTTAGGAATCCAGTAAATTTTACCACTGTTCATTCTTACCAGGAAGCCCCAGGAATCCTACTGTTTGTGCCTCCTTGGTGCTATGATTATAAGTGAGATCTGTTGCTGGGCATGGTGGCACACACCTTTAATCCTAGCACTTGGGGGACAGAGTTAGGGTCACTGTGAGTTGGAGGCCAGCCTGGGACTACATAGTGAATTCCAGGTCAGCCTGGGTTAGAGTGAGACCCTACCTCCAAAAACCACCCCCCCCCCAAAAAAAAAAAGTGAGGGCTGGAGAGATCACTCAGCAGTTAAGGCGCCTGCCTGCAAAGCCTAATAACCTGGGTTTGATTCCCCAGTACTCACATACAACCAGATGCACAAAGTGGTATTATGTATCTGGTTTGTTTACACCAGCTAGAAGCCCTGGAGTGACCATTCTCTCTCCGTCTATGCTTGCAAATAAATAAAAAGTTTTTAAAAAGTGAGAGCTGTTGCATGGATCAAACCCCAATCCTCATACCCAACTGAAATATTATCCATACCATGTTTTTTTTTTTAAATTGAATTACTATATTTATTAAGGGAAGTACAGAGCCAAGGAAAGGCACCCACCCACATGGCTAGAAAAAAACATGGAAAGAAATTCTGGGCTGACCTGGAATTCACTAGTCTCATGGTGGCCTTGAACTCAAAGTAATCCTCCTGAGTGCTGGGATTAAAGGCGTTTACCACCACACCCAGCTGTCTTTTGGTGAACTGCCCTACATCCCCAGGTAGGGTCTCGTTCTAGCTCAGGCTGACATGGAATTCACTCTGTAGTCTCAGGGTGGCCTTGAACTCACAGCCATCTTCCAACCTCAGTCTCATGAGTGCTGGGTTTAAAGGTGTGCACCACCATGCCCAGTTTGGATTTTTTTTTTTTTTTTTTTTTTGACATGAAGATTTTTTTTGTTTGTTTTTTTCAAGGTAGGGTTTTAGTCTAGTAGGCTGACATGGAATTCATGTAGTCTCAGGTGGCCTCACACTCATAGTAATCCTCCTACTTCTGCCTCCCAAGTGCTGGGATTAAAGGTGTGCGCCACCATGCCCAGTTCCTTATTTTCTTTTTTTCAGCTTATTTTATTTGAGAGATCCATAGAAAGGCAGCAAGAGAGAATGGGCACACCAGTGACTTCAGCCACTGTAATCAAACTCCAGACACCACCTTGTGCATATGGCTTACATGGGTCCTGGGGAATTGAACCTGGGTCCTTAGGCTTTTCAGGCAAATACCTTAATCACTAAGCAATCTCTCCAGCCTGATTTTTATGGATTTTAAATAGGTGGCAGCATATTTAACTTATTCTTTTTCTGTGCAGATCATGGAAAGAAAGTGGTTATTGTGTATGCTACTGGTCCTCGTAACTGCCATTGTTCAGGCTCATGATGGACATGATGATGATATGATTGATATTGAGGATGATCTTGATGATGTCATTGAAGAGGTAGAAGATTCAAAATCAAAACCAGATAGCAGCACACCTCCATCTCCAAAGGTTTGAAGTAGTTTCGTGTGTGTGTGTGTATTTGAGAGAATGAGAATGGGCATGCAAGGTCGTCATGTTTCTGCAAACAAACTCCATATACATGTGCCACTTTGTACTTGTGGCTTAATGTGGGTATTGGGTAATTGCACCCAGGCCTGCAGGCTTATTAAGCAAGCACTTTTAACCACTGAATCGTCTCCCAACTCGGTCTTTTTCTTACTTTTTTTTTGTTGTTGTTGTTTTGATTTTTCGTGGTAGGGTCTTACTCTAGCCCAGGCTGACCTGGAATTCTCTATGGAGTCTCAGGGTGGCCTCGAACTCAGGATGATCCTCCTACTTCTGCCTTCCGAGTGCTGGGATTAAAGGCGTGGGCCACGCCTGGCTCTTTTTTCTTTTTCTTTTTTTTTGCGTGTGTTGCCTGCATGAGCATGCAATGATAAGATACCTTGGATATTAGTTCTAGCTTTTGACCTTGTTCCACATTGGGTCTCTCTGTTCGCCACTGTTTTCCAGGTTACCTTGTCTACAAGCTCTCAGGCGTTCTCTTGCCTCTTCTCTACATCCTGTCTTGCTTTAGGAATGCTGGGACTATAGATGTTCTTTCTCTTGTCCCAGCTTTACATGCATGAACTTGTTTTCATAGTTTGTAGGATTGCCCTGTACCCATTGACTCAGCTCTCCAGCCTGAAGCTTTTTTATATGTTTGTTTATTAGAATGAATGAATGGTGTGTATGTATAGGCACTCCACAGCCTCCTGCCACCACAAATGAACTCCACATGTATGCACTATTTTTTGAATCAAGTAAGTCCCTTTAATCACTGAGGCATCTCCCCAACCCCAAGAAGAATTTTTTTTCATTTTTCTTTTCTTTTATTTTTTTCATTTTTCAGGTAGGATTTTACTCTAGCTCAGGCTGTAATTCACTATGTAGTGTCAGGGTGGCCTCAAACTCACGTTGATCCTCCTGCCTCTGCCTACCGAGTGCTAGGATTGAAGGTGTGTGTCACCACACTCTGCGAAATTTCAGTTCTTAATTCGCTTTTATGTTTAACACAGGTCACCTACAAAGCTCCAGTTCCAACAGGGGAAGTTTATTTTGCTGATTCTTTTGACAGAGGGTCTCTGTCAGGGTAAGTGTTTTCCTGGGGATAAACATTTTCAAGGTGAACATCTTGTAAATAAATGAAATAGGATAACCCTTGTGGATAGTTTATCTAATGAAATGTCTGCTCTTTACATCTCCACTGTTCATGTCTATTTATGAAAATAGTCTTGGAATTTAGGACTCTTGGCTTCCATTTCTTTTCTTCTACCCTAGATTTTGCCCTTGGAGAACGTTATTGTTTCTCCTTGAGCCTTTTGTTTACTTTGTTTGAGAAGTCTCACTCTGAGAGAAGAGAGAATGAGCAGGAGTGGGCATTCCTCTTGTTGCTGCAAATGAACTCCAGACATGTGATTTCTTTTAACAAGTTAACTGTCACTTGAATCTTAATTTGGGGGTTTATCTTAATTACAGGTGGATTTTATCCAAAGCCAAGAAAGATGACACTGATGATGAAATTGCCAAATATGATGGTGAGAATTTTCTTTGTTCTAGATTCAGTAGCAAATGGAGGTGACATGCTGTCTCCATGGCATCTTTTAAGACTGGTTCAAAATGACATAAGTTTTCAAATCTTTATTATTTTGAGAGAGAGAATGGATGCCCCTTTAGCTGCTGCAAGTGAACTCCAGATGTGTGTGCCCTCTTGTGCACATGTGCATCATTGCACACTTGTGTCATTGTGTCTGGCTTACATGGGACCTAGAGATTTGAACATGAGTTCTTAGGCTTTGCAAACAAGTGCTTTAACTGCTAAGCCATCTCTCCAGCCCAAGTTTTCAAATCTTACATATAATAGGATCATACCTATTTATTTACCTGTGCTGCTGTATGTTAGAAATGGAAGTTCATTTTTAGGTATAATGAAAATGCTGCAGTTTTTTAAAAACCATATCCTACTTGGCACATACACATGTACTTTTATTTGTAGCTCAGCTGTCAGAGTAATGGAATATGGTAAAAATTCATTACTATGTTAGACTTACACAGCTTAGAGTTAAGATGGTTAGCATTTACTTTAGAAAGTATGATTGAGGTGTGGATTGCTTTTTTTAAAATGTCTTATAGGAAAGTGGGAGGTAGATGAAATGAAGGAAACAAAGCTGCCAGGTGATAAAGGACTCGTGTTGATATCTCGGGCCAAGCATCATGCCATCTCTGCTAAGCTGAACAAGCCCTTCCTGTTTGATACTAAGCCCCTCATTGTTCAGTAAGTGCAATGCTTGTTGATAAAAAGTTTTCTAGAAAAGTTGGTTTTAGGATACATAAAACTGTTGCTCTGGATTATAAAATCATAGGGATTTTTTCAGTGTATTAAAGCATCCTGAGTTGATTTTTTTTTTCCTGTCCAACAAATAATAATTACTATTTTTTTGTTTGTTTCTTGAGGTAAAATTTCACTATACCCCAGGCTAACCTGGAATTCACCATGTAATCTCAGGATGGCCTCAAACTCACAGGCAGCCACGCTTTACCCCATCTTACTTAGTGCTGGGATTAAAGGCGTATACCACCAAGCCTAGCAACAAAGTAGTTACTAAATTTCCTGCTACCAAATGAATGTATGGACTTTGCAAAAGGTGTTCACTGGAGCCAGGCGTGGTGGCACATATCTTTAATCCTAGCACTGGAGGCAGAGGTAGGAGGATGGCTATGAGTTTGCGGCCACAGATCAGCCTGGGCTAGAGTGAGACCCTAACTTGAAAAACCAAAGGAAAAAAAAAAGGAATTCACTGGGAGCCTGTATTAAGGTTTAATTTTGCTTTCATTATTATTATTATTTATTTATTTATTTATTTATTTGGTGGGGTTGGTTGGCCATACAAAAGCAATAGAAGATGGAGGTCATGTAATAAAACCTAATCAGGACAAGGAGAAGAAATGAGAAAATCGATCTTTCAGAATGCTCGCTGTAGGATTTTTGTTTTTGTTTTTTTTTCCTCTGAAATTAGGTATGAAGTTAACTTTCAAAATGGAATAGAATGTGGTGGTGCCTATGTGAAACTGCTTTCCAAAACTCCAGAGCTCAATCTGGTAGGTGCTTCTGCTTGTGGCTAGCTACACAAAATTATTTTTCAAGGATTTAGGAGCTATCAGTGGTAGAGTACATGTTTAGAATGCATAAAGCCCTGGGTTCAGTTTCCAGTAGTACAAAGTTTAGAAGGGGAGAAGGAAAAAGATCTTAGGGAAATGTTTATAAGGCCTATGAAAATAAAGGCCCCTCTGCCACTGTTAATCTTTTGGAAGATTGACAGTATTGACTTTGAACCAGTGTGCCCTTTCACTAAGTAAACCTGACTTTGGAAGCGGTTACCAGCTGTATTTTCTCTGGTTTCTCATCTATGTAATATTTAGTTATTACAAACTTGTTTCTTTGTTTCATGAAAGAATCAATAAGCACAATAATTTATTGTTTTAAAACTAGATTCTAGTGTTTGGTGGTTATTCCTTTTCATTGGTATCTAAGTATACCCCATAAAGTAATTCAAAGCATATACTTTGAAAGGTTCTTTTAGTTCTTTGACTAGAGTTTGTTAAAATAATCTGTCTTTGTTTCTGAAGGATCAGTTCCACGACAAGACTCCCTATACAATTATGTTTGGTCCGGATAAATGTGGAGAAGACTATAAATTGCACTTCATCTTCCGCCATAAAAACCCCAAGACAGGAGTTTATGAAGAAAAGCATGCTAAGAGGCCAGATGCAGATCTGAAGACCTATTTTACTGATAAGAAAACACATCTTTACACATTAAGTAAGAAAAACCTGTAGCTTAGGGTTTTTGTTTTGGTTTGGTTTTTCAAGGTAGGGTCTTTACCTGGAATTTAGTATGTAGTCTCACACTCACAGCAATCCTCCTACCTCTGCCTTCCAAGTGCTAGCATTAAAGGCATGTGCCCCCACACCCGGCTCTAAAATTTTTTTTTTCCGAGGTAGGGTCTTCCTCTAGCCCAGGCTGACCTGAAATTTACTGTGTAGTCTCAAGATGGCCTTGAACTCAAGGTGATCCTCCTACCTCTGCTTTCTGAGTACTGGGATTAAAGGTGTGTGCCACCATTCCAGCTGAAAACTTTTTTTTTTGGTTTTTCAACTTAGGGTCTGACTCTAGTCCAGGCTGACCTGGAATTCACTATATCATCTCAGGCTGGCCTCGAACTCACCAGCAATCCTCCTACCTCTGCCTCCTGAGTGCTAGGATTAAAGGCGTGTGCCACAACGTCTGGCTCCTAAAACTTTTTTTTAACTACCATTGTTGTGGTTTCTAGAAATCCTGAGGAAGTGGCATTGGGGCCCCAGTGCCCTGAGGTCTTTGTTCCAGGATTTCACACTGGAACTTTCTGTTAGAAGTCATGATCTTTTGTGTTGTGAAGGGAACTTGGGAAGGAATGGGTATTTAACTGTATTTGTGTCTAACTTTTTTCAGTCTTGAATCCAGATAATAGTTTTGAAATATTAGTTGACCAGTCTGTTGTGAACAGTGGCAATCTGCTAAATGACATGACTCCTGCTGTAAACCCTTCACGAGAAATTGAGGACCCAGAAGACCGAAACCTGAGGACTGGGATGAAAGACCTAAGATACCAGATCCAGATGCTGTCAAGCCAGATGACTGGTAAGTCTTGGGGACATGCCTTGAGTAGAAGAGAGCATTTTGTATATTCTATATGTCTTGAACAACCACATGTTGGTTGAGTGTGATCTGGTAGTACATGCCTGTAATTGCAGCAATTGAGAGGCTGAGGCAGGAAAAATGTAAGGACAAGGCCGACCTGAACTACATAACAAGATCCTGCCCCTTCCCTAAAAAAACCAAAAATCCAAAACCTATGAAGCAGTCTGTCCCACAGGAGAAACTACATATTACTATAGTTGGGGGGGGGTCTGGAGAGATGATTCAGTGGACAAAGGCGCTGGCTTGCAAAGCCTGACGGCCCTGGTTTAATTTCACACTTCACATGTAAAGCCATATTCACCAAGTGGTACATGGTTTCTGGAGTTCCATTGAAGTGGCTAGACACTCTGGTGTTCACAAACAGAATTTAGGTTGTTATTCCTTGTATACTTTTGTGTGTGTACACGTGTACATGTGGAGTCCACACTGGCAGACGTTGGATGTCTTCCTGGAATATTTTTCACAATCATTTATTTAGAAGGAAGGGAGGGAGGGAGGGAGGGATGGGAAGGGAGAGAGAGAGGAAAAAGAACGAGAATGAATATGAATGGGCATACTAGGACCACCTGCCACTGCAATGAACTCCAAATGCCTGCACCAACTTGTGCATCTGGCTTTATGTGGGTACTAAAGAATCGAACCCAGGCCATCAGGCATTGTAAGGAAGCACCTTAACTGCTAAGCCACCTTTCCAGCCCACTTATTTTTCTTTTAAATATATTTTATTTATTTATTTGAGAGAGAGGCAGATAGAGATGGGCATGCTGGGGCCTCCAGCCACAGCAAACGAACTCCAGATGCATGTGCCACCTTGTGCATCTGGCTTACGTGGGTCCTGGGAAATCAAATTGGGGTCCTCAGGCTTTGCAGACAAATGCCTTAACCACTAAGCCAACACCCTTATTTTTTGAGGCAGTGTCTAGTTTGAACCTAGAGCCTTGCCTAGGCTAGTCTTACTCAGGAATTTCCTGCCCAGCACTGGGATTATAGCTGGGCTTCCACTCTTAGCATTTACATGGGTGCCTGGGTAAGTGCTTTACTGACTGAGCCATTGCCCCTGCCCCATGTGAGTTCTTTAAAAATGAGTGTGTGGGCTGGAGAGATGGCTTAGCGGCTGAGGCGCCTGCCTGCTAAGCCTAAGAATGCTGGTTCCAATCTCCAGGTCCCACGTTTAGCCAGATGCAGTGATGCAAGGGTGCAATGTCTCACTTGACCACAAGAGGCGCACACATCTGATTTCTTTCACAGCAGCTGAGACACTGCTGGCGTGCCCATCTCTGTCTTTCTCTCTCTCTCTCTCCAAAATAAATAAAAAATAATTAAATTTTTTTAAAAACGAGTGTGTGTGTGTTTAATTATTAATTTTTTTTCATTTATTTGCAAGCAGAGAGACAGATCATGGGTGTGTTAGAGCCTCCTACCACTCCAGATGCATGCACCATGTGGTGCATCTGGTTTTATGTGGGTCCTGGGAATTGAACCCAGGTCTCCAGACGCTGCAAGCAAGCACCTTAACTGCTGAGCCATCTCCTTAGCCCTGTTAGCCATTTTTGATTGTAATTATGAGTAATGCTTTTATAACTACTCATGTATTCTATTTTGTGGGAATGCATATTTTCATTCTCTTGCATACATGTTTAAAGTGAAATTATTGGGCCATATAAGCGATTTTTTTAAGGAACTACACCATTTTCCCACCCACAATGAGCCAAGCTTTCAATACTTTTATTATTTTATTTATTTTTGTAGAGAGACACAGAGAGAGACAGACAGACAGAGAGGGAGAGGGAGACAGATAGAGATGGGCGCGCCAGCAGTCACTCAGCTGCTGTGAACGAAATCCAGATGGGTGCACCCCTTGTGGGCAAGTGCGGCATTGCGCCCTTGCGTCACTTGGCATCTGGCTAAACGTGGGACCTGGAGATTGGAACCGCTGGAGATTGGAACCAATGTTCTTAGGCTTAGCAGGCAGGCGCCTTAACCGCTAAGCCATCTCTCCAGCCCAAGCTTTCAATACTTTTAAATATACTTGAGACACATGTGCATTTGGCTTTATGTGGATATTGGGGAGTTGAAATCAGACCATCAGGCTTTGGAAGCAACCTTTAACCATTAAGCCAGATTTCTCCAGCCCCAAACACTTTTATTCTTGTTGAGTTTTTTCAAGGTAGGATCTCACTCTAGCCCAGGCTTACCTGAAACTGTAGTTCCAAGATGGCCTCAAATTCATGGAAATCCTCTATCTTTGCTGGGATTAGAGGTGTGTACTGCCACTTCGTGGCTTTTTCTTTTTGCTAGCAGGGAGAGGAATGGGCATGCCAGGTCCTTCTGGCATTGCAAATGAATACCAGGTGCATGTGCCACCTTGTGCATCTGGCTTTATGTGGGTACTGGGGCATCAAACCCTGTTCCTTAGGATCTGGCTTACATGGGTCCTGGGGTGTCGAACCTGTATCCTTTGGCTTTGCAGGCAAGTGCCTTAAGTTCTAAGCCATCTGTCCAGCCCTGGCTGATTTTTTAAGATTAGGTTCTTTATTCTGGATAACAGGCCAGTTACATGATTGCTAACTATTTCTAGGAGGAGTATATTTTTAGCATGTTCTTTCAAAATACCTAAAATGGAATTATATCGATTCCCTCACCAGTGTTTCCATAACCGTTGTTCCTTCTTTTGTGTTGAAGGGATGAAGATGCCCCTGCTAAGATTCCAGATGAAGAGGCCACAAAACCTGAAGGCTGGCTTGATGATGAACCTGAGTATATACCTGATCCAGATGCAGAGAAGCCAGAAGACTGGTAAGAACATGAGCTTACTTGTAAAATTGCCTATTTTCTTTCCTTTTCTTTTTCTTTTTCCTTTTCTTTTTCTGTTTTTTTTAGGTCTCACTCTAATCCAGGCTGGCCTGGAATTCACTAGTAGTCTCAGGCTGGCCTTGAATGCACATAGATCCTACTTCTGCCTTTTTATTTTTTTGTTGTTGTTGTTTTGTTTTCTGTATTTTGTTTTTGTTTTTGTTTTTACAAGGTAGGGTCTTGCTCTAGCTCAGGCGGACCTGGAATTCACTATGTAATCTTAGGCTGGCCTCGAACTCACGATGATCCTCCTACCTTTGCCTCTCAAGTGCTGGGATTAAATGTATGCGCCACCACACTGGCCTTCTGCCTCTTTTTTATATTTTTGGTTTTTTTTTTGGTAGGGTTTCACTCTTGCTCAGGCTGACCTGAAATTCACTATGTAGTCTCAGGGTGGCCTTGATCTCATGGTGATCCTTCTACCTCTGCCTCCTGAGTGCTAGGACTAAAGGCGTGTACCATCATACCTGTTTTTTTTTTTTTTTTTTTTTTTTCTTGAAAGCAGGGTCTCACTTTAGCTCATGCTGACCTAAACTCACTCTGTAGCCCATACTGGCCTCGAACTCATGGTGATTCTACCTCAGCCTTTCCCAGTGCCTGATATAAAAGGCATGTCACCATGCCCAGCCATCTGTGTGTGTGTTTTAAAAGTATTGAAACAAGCCGGGCATGGTGGCACATGCCTTTAATCCCAGCACTAGGGAGGCAGAGGTAGGAGGATCTCGAGGAAGGAGTTCGAGGCTACCCTCAGACTACAGAGTGGATTCCAGGTCAGCCTGGGCTAAAGTAAGACCCTACCTCGAAAAACCAAAAAAAAAAAAAAAAAAGTGTTGAAACATAAGTACAGCCAAGTGCCAAAGTTTAAGAGGAAAACTTTGAAATTTTAACTATATCTAATAATTTTTAAAAATGCATGTTATGCCGGGCGTGGTGGCACCTGCCTTTAATCCCAGCACTTGGGAGGCAGAGGTAGGAGGATCGCCAGGAGTTCAAGGCCACCCTGAGATGACATAGTGACTTCCAGGTCAGCCTGGGCTAGGAGTGAAACCCTACCTCGAAAAAAAAAAAAAAAAAAAAAAAAAAAAAAAAGCATGTTATGAAAGATCATTGTTATTAGAAGTTAGAAATAGAGATTTTGTTCTGAAAATATTCCAGCAGCATCTCTGAAGTGCTGGAATGGCCAGATATTCAGTGTTTGAATTTTGTTTTTATCTCCACAGGGATGAGGATATGGATGGAGAATGGGAGGCTCCTCAGATTGCCAACCCTAAATGTGAGTCAGCCCCTGGGTGTGGTGTCTGGCAGCGACCTATGATTGACAACCCCAATTATAAGGGCAAATGGAAGCCTCCCATGATTGACAATCCTAACTACCAGGTTTGTGTCTCTTGATGGTTGAGATGCTTTCATTAATCTGTACCTAAATAAACATATTAACTGCAGTGAGGCCCCAGTTGATGGCTGTATTCAAGCTATTGCACTAAGATCAGAAAGCAAACAAGTGATAGCTGAATGGATTAAGTATTGTAAAGACAAATGTAGAAATGAGAGAAAATTTTCATAATCGTTTGACAACATTTAAAAGTATAAGGAGGGATACAAAGCTTGATGGGTTTCAGGGATGCTTCAGCCACAGGATTCAGATCTTTTTTTGTTGTTGCTTTGTTTATGTTTTATGGTTTTTTTTGTTTTTGTTTTTGGTTTTTCAAGGTAGGGTCTCACTCTGGCCCAGGCTGACCTGGAATTCACTCTGTAGTCTCAGGGTGGCCTTGAACTCATGGCGATCCTCCTACCTCTGCCTCCCGAGTGCTGGGATTAAAGGCGTGCGCCACCACGCCGGCTAATGTTTGTTTTTTGAGGTAGGGTCTCACTCTAGCTCAGGCTGACCTGGAATTCTCAACACAGTAGTTTTAGGTTGCCCTTGAAATCACAGCAATCCTCCTGCTTCTGTTCCTGGAGTGCTGGGATTAAGGAGTGAGTACCACACTGAGGAGAATTCAGATTTATTTAATTATTTATTGGTTTTTTTGAGGTAGTCTCTAGCTCAGGCTGATCTGGAATTCACCATGTAGGTTTTTTTTTTTTTTTTTGGAGAGAGACATGGGGGCAGACAGAGATGGGCACGCCAGCAGTGTCTCAGCTGCTGCGAACGAAAATCAGATGTTTGCGCCTCTTGTGGTCAAGTGCGGCATTGCACCCTTTGCGTCACTTTGCATCTGGCTAAACGTGGGACCTGGAGATTGGAACCAGTGTTCTTAGGCTTAGGAGGCAGGCGCCTTAAACCCATCTCTCCAGCCCTCACCATGTAGTTTTTCAGGCTGGCTTCAAACTCAAAGTGATCCTCCTACCTCTGCCTCCTGAGTGCTGGGGTTAAAGGGGTGTCCCATCCAACACAGCCAGATTCAGATGTGCTGTCCTCATATTCATTTTCTCATCTCCCCTTCTTCCTTCCTCTCTCTCTCCTCCCCTCACTCCTCTCTGCTTACAAATAAATTAAAAAATATTTAATTTACCATTTAGCAGGTTAGATGTGGTGATGAACACCTGTATTCCCAGCACTTGGAAAAACAAAACAAACAAAAAACCCTGTTACAAACAAAGCAGAAAAACCTGGCATTTAGCTGTTCTTCTCTTGGTAACCACTTAATGAATTGTCTTTTGAGAGTTGGGTGCTGAGATTGAACCTAGGGTCTCATGAGCCACATTCCTAGCCTACTTGTTTTTGTTTTTATTATTATTATTATTATTTTATTTGAGAGGAGAGAGAGAAAAATGGGTGTGCCAGGGCCTCTAGCTACTGCAATGAACTTCAGATACACTCATACCTTGTGTATCTGGCTTTACTTGGGTACTGGTGAATTGAATTTGGCTCATTAGGTTTTGCAGGCAAGTGCCTTAACACCTGAGCCATCTCTCTAGTTCCCTAGGCCACCATTTTTTGCTTTTAGAGTAAGCACACCATTTATCACCCTTGTACATGTCTGGATGCTTGTAGTCACCATTTTTCTAATCATTATCTAAAAGTGAATTGCACCACCATTCCAGCTGAAAACTTTTTTTTTTTGGTTTTTCAACTTAGGGTCTGACTCTAGTCCAGGCTGACCTGGAATTCACTATATCATCTCAGGCTGGCCTCGAACTCACCAGCAATCCTCCTACCTCTGCCTCCTGAGTGCTAGGATTAAAGGCGTGTGCCACAACGTCTGGCTCCTAAAACTTTTTTTTAACTACCATTGTTGTGGTTTCTAGAAATCCTGAGGAAGTGGCATTGGGGCCCCAGTGCCCTGAGGTCTTTGTTCCAGGATTTCACACTGGAACTTTCTGTTAGAAGTCATGATCTTTTGTGTTGTGAAGGGAACTTGGGAAGGAATGGGTATTTAACTGTATTTGTGTCTAACTTTTTTTCAGTCTTGAATCCAGATAATAGTTTTGAAATATTAGTTGACCAGTCTGTTGTGAACAGTGGCAATCTGCTAAATGACATGACTCCTGCTGTAAACCCTTCACGAGAAATTGAGGACCCAGAAGACCGGAAACCTGAGGACTGGGATGAAAGACCTAAGATACCAGATCCAGATGCTGTCAAGCCAGATGACTGGTAAGTCTTGGGGACATGCCTTGAGTAGAAGAGAGCATTTTGTATATTCTATATGTCTTGAACAACCACATGTTGGTTGAGTGTGATCTGGTAGTACATGCCTGTAATTGCAGCAATTGAGAGGCTGAGGCAGGAAAAATGTAAGGACAAGGCCGACCTGAACTACATAACAAGATCCTATGCCCCCTTCCCCCTAAAAAAACCAAAAATCCAAAACCTATGAAGCAGTCTGTCCCACAGGAGAAACTACATATTACTATAGTTGGAGGGGGGGGGTCTGGAGAGATGATTCAGTGGACAAAGGCGCTGGCTTGCAAAGCCTGACGGCCCTGGTTTAATTTCACACTTCACATGTAAAGCCATATTCACCAAGTGGTACATGGTTTCTGGAGTTCCATTGAAGTGGCTAGACACTCTGGTGTTCACAAACAGAATTTAGGTTGTTATTCCTTGTATACTTTTGTGTGTGTACACGTGTACATGTGGAGTCCACACTGGCAGACGTTGGATGTCTTCCTGGAATATTTTTCACAATCATTTATTTAGAAGGAAGGGAGGGAGCGAGGGAGGGATGGGAAGGGAGAGAGAGAGGAAAAAGAACGAGAATGAATATGAATGGGCATACTAGGACCACCTGCCACTGCAATGAACTCCAAATGCCTGCACCAACTTGTGCATCTGGCTTTATGTGGGTACTAAAGAATCGAACCCAGGCCATCAGGCATTGTAAGGAAGCACCTTAACTGCTAAGCCACCTTTCCAGCCCACTTATTTTTCTTTTAAATATATTTTATTTATTTATTTGAGAGAGAGGCAGATAGAGAGATGGGCATGCTGGGGCCTCCAGCCACAGCAAACGAACTCCAGATGCATGTGCCACCTTGTGCATCTGGCTTATGTGGGTCCTGGGAAATCAAATTGGGGTCCTCAGGCTTTGCAGACAAATGCCTTAACCACTAAGCCAACACCCTTATTTTTTGAGGCAGTGTCTAGTTTGAACCTAGAGCCTTGCCTAGGCTAGTCTTACTCCAGGAATTTCCTGCCCAGCACTGGGATTATAGCTGGGCTTCCACTCTTAGCATTTACATGGGTGCCTGGGTAAGTGCTTTACTGACTGAGCCATTGCCCCTGCCCCATGTGAGTTCTTTAAAAATGAGTGTGTGGGCTGGAGAGATGGCTTAGCGGCTGAGGCGCCTGCCTGCTAAGCCTAAGAATGCTGGTTCCAATCTCCAGGTCCCACGTTTAGCCAGATGCAGTGATGCAAGGGTGCAATGTCTCACTTGACCACAAGAGGGCGCACACATCTGGATTTCTTTCACAGCAGCTGAGACACTGCTGGCGTGCCCATCTCTGTCTTTCTCTCTCTCTCTCTCCAAAAATAAATAAAAAATAATTAAATTTTTTTTTAAAAAACGAGTGTGTGTGTGTTTAATTATTAATTTTTTTTTCATTTATTTGCAAGCAGAGAGACAGATCATGGGTGTGTTAGAGCCTCCTACCACTCCAGATGCATGCACCATGTGGTGCATCTGGTTTTATGTGGGTTCTGGGGAATTGAACCCAGGTCTCCAGACGCTGCAAGCAAGCACCTTAACTGCTGAGCCATCTCCTTAGCCCTGTTAGCCATTTTTGATTGTAATTATGAGTAATGCTTTTATAACTACTCATGTATTCTATTTTGTGGGAATGCATATTTTCATTCTCTTGCATACATGTTTAAAGTGAAATTATTGGGCCATATAAGCGATTTTTTTAAGGAACTACACCATTTTCCCACCCACAATGAGCCAAGCTTTCAATACTTTTATTATTTTATTTATTTTTGTAGAGAGACACAGAGAGAGACAGACAGACAGAGAGGGAGAGGGAGACAGATAGAGATGGGCGCGCCAGCAGTCACTCAGCTGCTGTGAACGAAATCCAGATGGGTGCACCCCCTTGTGGGCAAGTACGGCATTGCGCCCTTGCGTCACTTGGCATCTGGCTAAACGTGGGACCTGGAGATTGGAACCGCTGGAGATTGGAACCAATGTTCTTAGGCTTAGCAGGCAGGCGCCTTAACCGCTAAGCCATCTCTCCAGCCCAAGCTTTCAATACTTTTAAATATACTTGAGACACATGTGCATTTGGCTTTATGTGGATATTGGGGAGTTGAAATCAGACCATCAGGCTTTGGAAGCAACCTTTAACCATTAAGCCAGATTTCTCCAGCCCCAAACACTTTTATTCTTGTTGAGTTTTTTCAAGGTAGGATCTCACTCTAGCCCAGGCTTACCTGAAACTGTAGTTCCAAGATGGCCTCAAATTCATGGAAATCCTCTATCTTTGCTGGGATTAGAGGTGTGTACTGCCACTTTGTGGCTTTTTCTTTTTGCTAGCAGGGAGAGGAATGGGCATGCCAGGTCCTTCTGGCATTGCAAATGAATACCAGGTGCATGTGCCACCTTGTGCATCTGGTTTTATGTGGGTACTGGGGCATCAAACCCTGTTCCTTAGGATCTGGCTTACATGGGTCCTGGGGTGTCGAACCTGTATCCTTTGGCTTTGCAGGCAAGTGCCTTAAGTTCTAAGCCATCTGTCCAGCCCTGGCTGATTTTTTAAGATTAGGTTCTTTATTCTGGATAACAGGCCAGTTACATGATTGCTAACTATTTCTAGGAGGAGTATATTTTTAGCATGTTCTTTCAAAATACCTAAAATGGAATTATATCGATTCCCTCACCAGTGTTTCCATAACCGGTGTTCCTTCTTTTGTGTTGAAGGGATGAAGATGCCCCTGCTAAGATTCCAGATGAAGAGGCCACAAAACCTGAAGGCTGGCTTGATGATGAACCTGAGTATATACCTGATCCAGATGCAGAGAAGCCAGAAGACTGGTAAGAACATGAGCTTACTTGTAAAATTGCCTATTTTCTTTCCTTCTCTTTTTCTTTTTCCTTTTCTTTTTCTGTTTTTTTTAGGTCTCACTCTAATCCAGGCTGGCCTGGAATTCACTAGTAGTCTCAGGCTGGCCTTGAATGCACATAGATCCTACTTCTGCCTTTTATTTTTTTTGTTGTTGTTGTTTTGTTTTCTGTATTTTGTTTTTGTTTTTGTTTTTACAAGGTAGGGTCTTGCTCTAGCTCAGGCGGACCTGGAATTCACTATGTAATCTTAGGCTGGCCTCGAACTCACGATGATCCTCCTACCTTTGCCTCTCAAGTGCTGGGATTAAATGTATGCGCCACCACACCTGGCCTTCTGCCTCTTTTTTATATTTTTGGTTTTTTGAGGTAGGGTTTCACTCTTGCTCAGGCTGACCTGAAATTCACTATGTAGTCTCAGGGTGGCCTTGATCTCATGGTGATCCTTCTACCTCTGCCTCCTGAGTGCTAGGACTAAAGGCGTGTACCATCATACCTGTTTTTTTTTTTTTTTTTTTTTTTTTTTTTTTGAAAGCAGGGTCTCACTTTAGCTCATGCTGACCTAAACTCACTCTGTAGCCCATGCTGGCCTCGAACTCATGGTGATTCTACCTCAGCCTTTCCCAGTGCCTGATATAAAAGGCATGTCACCATGCCCAGCCATCTGTGTGTGTGTTTTAAAAGTATTGAAACAAGCCGGGCATGGTGGCACATGCCTTTAATCCCAGCACTAGGGAGGCAGAGGTAGGAGGATCTCGAGGAAGGAGTTCGAGGCTACCCTCAGACTACAGAGTGGATTCCAGGTCAGCCTGGGCTAAAGTAAGACCCTACCTCGAAAAACCAAAAAAAAAAAAAAAAAAAAAAAAAAAGTTGAAAACATAAAGTACAGCCAAGTGCCAAAGTTTAAGAGGAAAACTTTGAAATTTTAACTATATCTAATAATTTTTAAAAATGCATGTTATGCCGGGCGTGGTGGCACCTGCCTTTAATCCCAGCACTTGGGAGGCAGAGGTAGGAGGATCGCCAGGAGTTCAAGGCCACCCTGAGATGACATAGTGACTTCCAGGTCAGCCTGGGCTAGAGTGAAACCCTACCTCGAAAAACCAAAAAAAAAAAAAAAAAAAAAAAAAAAGCATGTTATGAAAGATCATTGTTATTAGAAGTTAGAAATAGAGATTTTGTTCTGAAAATATTCCAGCAGCATCTCTGAAGTGCTGGAATGGCCAGATATTCAGTGTTTGAATTTTGTTTTTATCTCCACAGGGATGAGGATATGGATGGAGAATGGGAGGCTCCTCAGATTGCCAACCCTAAATGTGAGTCAGCCCCTGGGTGTGGTGTCTGGCAGCGACCTATGATTGACAACCCCAATTATAAGGGCAAATGGAAGCCTCCCATGATTGACAATCCTAACTACCAGGTTTGTGTCTCTTGATGGTTGAGATGCTTTCATTAATCTGTACCTAAATAAACATATTAACTGCAGTGAGGCCCCAGTTGATGGCTGTATTCAAGCTATTGCACTAAGATCAGAAAGCAAACAAGTGATAGCTGAATGGATTAAGTATTGTAAAGACAAATGTAGAAATGAGAGAAAAATTTTCATAATCGTTTGACAACATTTAAAAGTATAAGGAGGGATACAAAGCTTGATGGGTTTCAGGGATGCTTCAGCCACAGGATTCAGATCTTTTTTTGTTGTTGCTTTGTTTATGTTTTATGGTTTTTTTTGTTTTTGGTTTTGGTTTTTCAAGGTAGGGTCTCACTCTGGCCCAGGCTGACCTGGAATTCACTCTGTAGTCTCAGGGTGGCCTTGAACTCATGGCGATCCTCCTACCTCTGCCTCCCGAGTGCTGGGATTAAAGGCGTGCGCCACCACGCCGGCTAATGTTTGTTTTTTGAGGTAGGGTCTCACTCTAGCTCAGGCTGACCTGGAATTCTCAACACAGTAGTTTTAGGTTGCTCTTGAAATCACAGCAATCCTCCTGCTTCTGTTCCTGGAGTGCTGGGATTAAGGAGTGAGTACCACACTGAGGAGAATTCAGATTTATTTAATTATTTATTGGTTTTTTTGAGGTAGTCTCTAGCTCAGGCTGATCTGGAATTCACCATGTAGGTTTTTTTTTTTTTTTTTTTTTTTGGAGAGAGACATGGGGGGGGCAGACAGAGATGGGCACGCCAGCAGTGTCTCAGCTGCTGCGAACGAAATCCAGATGTTTGCGCCCTCTTGTGGTCAAGTGCGGCATTGCACCCTTGCGTCACTTTGCATCTGGCTAAACGTGGGACCTGGAGATTGGAACCAGTGTTCTTAGGCTTAGGAGGCAGGCGCCTTAAACCCATCTCTCCAGCCCTCACCATGTAGTTTTTTCAGGCTGGCTTCAAACTCAAAGTGATCCTCCTACCTCTGCCTCCTGAGTGCTGGGGTTAAAGGGTGTCCCATCCAACACAGCCAGATTCAGATGTGCTGTCCTCATATTCATTTTCTCATCTCCCCCTTCTTCCTTCCTCTCTCTCCTCCCTCACTCCTCTCTGCTTACAAATAAATTAAAAAATATTTAATTTACCATTTAGCAGGTTAGATGTGGTGATGAACACCTGTATTCCCAGCACTTGGAAAAACAAAACAAACAAAAACCCTGTTACAAACAAAGCAGAAAAACCTGGCATTTAGCTGTTCTTCTCTTGGTAACCACTTAATGAATTGTCTTTTGAGAGTTGGGTGCTGAGATTGAACCTAGGGTCTCATGAGCCACATTCCTAGCCTACTTGTTTTTGTTTTTATTATTATTATTATTATTTTATTTGAGAGGGAGAGAGAGAAAAAAATGGGTGTGCCAGGGCCTCTAGCTACTGCAAATGAACTTCAGATACACTCATACCTTGTGTATCTGGCTTTACTTGGGTACTGGTGAATTGAATTTGGCTCATTAGGTTTTGCAGGCAAGTGCCTTAACACCTGAGCCATCTCTCTAGTTCCCTAGGCCACCATTTTTGCTTTTAGAGTAAGCACACCATTTATCACCCTTGTACATGTCTGGATGCTTGTAGTCACCATTTTTCTAATCATTATCTAAAAGTGAATTGCAGGCATGGTGGAGCACACCCAGCCTTTTTTTTTTTTTTTTTTTTTTAATATGGGTTCTGGGGCTTGAACTCAGGTCCATATGCTTGTAAGACATGCACTTTACCAACTGAGCTCTCTCTCCAGCTCCCTACATTTTATTTTAAATTACCACTGGAAAATGTCCTGGCTTATCTTCTACCTTCAACATTTAATAAGGTTGTAATACAGCAGATTAGAAATTATTTGGAGTATACAAGTTAGAATAGAGAGAATATGTGTGTGTTGGTTTTTCTGAAGAAGGGTCTTACTGTAGCCCAGGCTGACCTGGAACTCACTCCAGTTCCAAGCTGGCCTTGAACTCACAGCAGTCCTCCTGTCTCTGTCTCCCAAGTGTTGGGATTAAAGGCTCAAGTGCTGAAATTAAAGGCTTGCACCACCACATCTGGCCAGATTTTTTTTTTTTTTTTTTTTTCGTTTTTTTCGAGCTACGGTCTCACTCTAGCCCAAGCTGACCTGCAATTCACTCTGTATTCTCAGGCTGGCCTCAAACTCAAGGCAATCCTCCTACCTTTGCCTCCCAAGTGCTGGGATTAAAGGCATGCACCACCACGTCTGTCTTTTTTAAATTTTAATATTTCATATTTTGGTTTTTCAAGGTACAGTCTTACTACAGCCCAGGCTGACCCAGAATGTAGTCTTGGGTGGCATGGAACTCACAACGATCCTCCTACCTCTGCCTCCTGAGTGCTAGGACTAAAGGCTTACACGACCCTGCCTGGCTTTTGTTTTTAATTTATTAGGGAGAGAGAGAAGGAGAGAAAATGGGCGCCCACACCAAGGCCTCTCACCACTGCAAACAAACTCCAGGCGTATGCTCCCCTTGTGCATCTGGCTTACATGGGTCCTGGGAAATTGAACCTGGATCCTTTGGCTTCACAGGCAAATGCCTTAACCGCTAAGCCATCTCTCCAGCCTCCAGAATTTTTTTTTTTTTTTTTTTTTTTTTTTTTTTTTTTTTTTTTTTTTTTTTTTTTTGGTTTTTCGAGGTAGGGTCTCACTCTGGTCCAGGCTGACCTGGAATTAACTCTGTAGTCTCAGGGTGGCCTTGAACTCTCAGCGATCCTCCTACCTCTGCCTCCCAAGTGCTGGGATTAAAGGCGTGCGCCACCACACCCGGCTCAGAATCTTTTTTTTTAAGTTTTTTTATTTTAACTTTTTTGTCGTCGTTTTGTTTTTTCGAGATAGGGTCTCATTGTCGCCCAGGCTGACCTGAAATTCACTATGTAGTCTCAGGGTGGCCTCGAACTCTCAGTTACCCTCTTACCTCAGCCTCCCACGTGCTGGGATTAAAGGCGTGCACCACCACTCCCAGCTTAAAGTTTTATTTATTTACTTATTAGAGACAGAAAGGATGGGGAGAGAGAAAAAAATGGGTGCAACTTCCTGAGTGCTAGAACTAAAGGCCACTGCAAACGAACTCCAGATGCATGCGCCACTATGTGTGTCTGGCTTATGTGGGTACTGGGGAATCAAGCCTCAAACTGGGGACCTTAGTCTTCACAGGCAAGTACTTAACCACTAAGCCATCTTTCCAGCCGCCAGAATGTGTTTTTTAAAAAATCATTTATTCTTTTTGTTTGAACTTTTTTTCTTTATTAGTTATGTATATAGTATGTATACAGCCATGTTGGTACCTTTGTTAGCTTCCTCCCTGTCCTTCCTCCTCTGAAGGGACCTTCTTTGGGAAATGTGATTTTGTTGTTATTATCTGAAATAATTTTTTTTTTTTTAATAGGGAATCTGGAAACCCAGGAAAATACCAAATCCAGATTTCTTTGAAGATCTGGAACCTTTCAAAATGACTCCTTTCAGTGCTATTGGTTTGGAACTGTGGTCCATGACTTCTGACATTTTTTTTGACAACTTTATCATTAGTGGTGATCGAAGAGTAGTTGATGATTGGGCCAATGATGGGTGGGGCCTGAAGAAAGCTGCTGATGGGGCTGCTGAGGTTAGTGCCTGCTCATTTCTTAAACGTACCTGTTGTTGTAGGGAACTCATATGTTTTGTGAAAAGTTATCTTTTGGTGCTCCTTTTTTTCCATATTGATGTCGTAAAATTATGCTATAGAAATACATACTGGTGCTTCTGATCTGAGTTCATTGGTGTAATGAGGTGGGTTTACAGTCTGTTATGTATGTGTGGGGGTGTCTGTGTCTCAGTTTACCATTTTGGTTTTATTTTAGTTATTAAATGTACATTAAAATATAGTCATGTAGCTATGCTGGGATTTGGACTTCAGAAATTCCAAGATCAAGAAATTCTTCATTTACTGTTTTCTGAGATTAAGGGGCCCTCCTGCAAGTCATTATTACACTTATAAAACTGAAATCTCATGATGGTGAAAATTTTCCTCCTTAATTACCTTTACCAATTGAAATCTTTGGAAAAGGAGGCACCTACGTAGTGCCATGCCATATGTGAGCAGTGACACAATCTCTGTAACCTGTGTTTGGTGCCAGAAGGCAATACTTTGTTTCATGCCTCATTGCGATCTTGTTTTTCAGCCAGGTGTTGTGGGGCATATGCTGGAGGCAGCTGAGGAGCGCCCATGGCTCTGGGTGGTCTACATTTTGACTGTAGCTTTGCCAGTATTCCTTGTTATTCTCTTCTGCTGTTCTGGAAAGGTAGGGATGTTTCTTTGGAATCATTTTTAGAAAGAATTCTTGTGGTGTCTGATGTCATTAAAAATAACTAAAATGCGAGGCATGGTGACCCATGGTCTTAATCCCAGCACTTGGGAGGAAGAGGAGGATTGCTCTAAGTCCGAGGCCAACCTCACACTGCAGAGTGAGTTCCAGATGCATGTGCTATCTTGTGCACCAGGCTTTACATGGGTACTGGGGAATTGAACCTGCATCCTTTGGCTTTGCAGGCAAGTGCCTTAACCGTCAAGCCACTTTTCTGATCCAGGCCTGTACTTTTGTACCTGAGCCTTTGTTCTTACTGTAGATTCTGCCTTGATGCCTCCCTTGTACCCCACACACATGCATGTGCATATACACACACAGAATTATGAAGAGAAAGTTCTTCAAGGTGTGAATTACATCTTCATGTCTATATGTCTGTTTTTCTTTTTTGGGTTTTTTTTTTTTTTTTTTTTTGGTTTTTCGAGGTAGGGTCTCACTCTGGTCCAGGCTGACCTGGAATTAACTATGTAGTCTCAGGGTGGCCTCCAACTCTCAGCGATCCTCCTACCTCTGCCTCCCGAGTGCTGGGATTAAAGGTGTGCGCCACCACGCCCGGCTCTTTTTTGGTTTTTTGAGGTAGGGTCTTGCTCTAGCCCAGGCTGACCTGGAATTCACTATGTAGTCTCAGGGTGGCCTCGAACTCACAGCGATCCTCCTACCTCTGCCTCCATAGTGCTGGGATTAAAGGTGTGTGCCACCACACGTGGCTTCTTTTCTTTTTTTAAGGTAGGGTCTAACTAGCCAAGGCTGTCCTGGAACTCACTTTGTAGTCCCAGGATGGCCTCAAACTGACAGCGATATTCTCTGCCTCCTGAGTGCTGGGATTAAAGATGTCTGATACCATGTCCAGCTATATGTATATCTTATAAGTAAATTGGTACAAATTTTGACCTGTAGGCTTTTAGTAGTTACATGGTAACATATACATGAAAATGTAAACAGTTGTTATTTGGACAATATTTCAGAAACAATCCAATGCTATGGAGTACAAGAAGACTGATGCTCCCCAACCAGATGTGAAGGAAGAAGAAGCGAAGGAGGAGGAAAAGAATAAGGGAGAAGAGGAGGAAGAAGGTGAAGAAAAACTTGGTAAGAAGTAGTGTTTGGGCTGGGGGTATGGCTAGGTGATTGAAGGCCCTGTGGGGCCTACTGGCCAGATTCAATTCCCTAACACCCACATAAATCTAAACTCAGAGTGGTGCGATCATCTGGCATTTATTCGTAGCACACAAGAGAAGTAGTGCTCAAAACAACTGCTTTAATGTTGGAGAGATCGCTCAGCAGTTAAGGTGCTTGCCTTCAGAGCCTAAGGACCCAAGTTTGATTCCCCAGTACCCATGTAAAACCAGATGAACAAAGTGGTACATACATCTAGAATCCATTTGCAATGGCTAGAGGCCCTGACACACCCATTCTCTCTGTCTTGTAACTCTCTCTGCTTGCAAATAAATAAAACAAGTTTAAAAAAATGCTTTAGGGCTCGAGAGATGGTTCAGTGGTATTGCCATCAGGTTCACGTTGCTGGCAGAAATCACCTGACTAAAAGCAGCTTGTGGAAAAAAAGAGTTTTATTTTGGTTTCCAGGCTCGAGGGGGAAGCTCCATGATGGCAGGAAAAACAATGGCATGAGCAGAGGGTGGACATCACCCTCTGGTCAACATAAGGTGGACAACAGCAACTGGAGAGTGTGCCAAACACTGGCAAGGGGAAGCTGGCTATCATACCCATAAGCCCACCCCCAACAATGCTCTACCTCCAGGATGCTTTAATTTCCAATTGCTGTCAGCTGGGGAGACTAGCATTCAGAACACTTAAGTTTATGGGGGACATCTGAATCAAACCACAAGTGGTTAAGGTGCTTGCTTACCTGTGAAGCCTAAGGATCCAGGTTTGATTCCCCAGTACTCATATAAGCCAGATGTACAAGATGACACATAAATCTGGAGTTCATTTGCAGAGTGTGGTACCTGCCTATTCTCTGTCTCTCAAAATAAGAAAATAAATAAATGTTTAAAAATTAAAAAAACTGCTTTAAATGAGATAGGTGCTTTAAATTCTGATTGAGACATTACAGTAAAGATTGTTTTAGATGATGTCAGTTATTAGGAAGATCAGATGCAAAATTTACTCAGTTGTTTACTTTCTGTTTAGAAGAAAAGCAGAAAAGTGATGCTGAAGAAGATGCTGGCACTGTCAGTCAAGAGGAGGAAGACAGGAAACCTAAAGCAGAGGTAAAGAAAAGGGGTAAAAAGTGCTCAAAAAACTGCTTTAGGGTTGGAGAGATGGTTTAGCAGTTAAGGCACTTGACTGCGAAGCCTAAGGATCCATGTTCTACTCTCCAGATCCCATGTTAGCCAGACACGCAAAGGTGAGGCAAGCGCAAGGTTGCACATGCCCACTAGGTGGCACAAGCAACTGGAGTTCAATTGCAGTGGCTGAGGCCCTGGCTTGCCAGTTCTCTCTCTCTCTCTTTCTTGCTCTCTCTAAAATAAAATAACAACAATAAATAGAAGTAAAGGGAACATTTTCATAGATTAATTTGTAATGGTTGTGGCAATCAGAATTTTGTTAGAGGTAATTTTGTTGTTGTTGTTTTGTTTGTTTTTTTTTGAGGTAGGGTCTCACTGTATCTCAGGCTGGCCTGGAATTCACTGTGTAGTCTCAGGGTGGCCTTGAACTCATGACAGTCCTCTTACCTCTGCCTCCCAAGTGCTGGGATTAAAGGCATGTGCCACCATGCCCGGCTCAGAGCCAGTTTTACTAAAGTGGGATTCTGAGTGATAAGTCAACTTTATTTGTTTGTTTGTTTGTTTGTTTGTTTATTTATTTATTTATTTATTTATTTATTTATTTATTTATTTATTTATTTATGGTTTTTCGAGGTAGGGTGTCACTCTGGCCCAGGCTGACCTGGAATTAACTATGTATTCTCAGGGTGGCCTCGAACTCAAGGCGATCCTCCTACCTCTACCTCCCAAGTGCTGGGATTAAAGGCATGCGCCACCACGCCCGGCTAAGTCAACATTATTTAAAAAATTTTTTAAAATATTTTACTTTTATTTATTTGAGAGAGAAAGAGAATGGGTGCATCAGCACTTCCAGCCACTGCAAATGAACTACAGACGCATGAGAACATGTGCATCTGGCTTTATGTGGGTCTTGGGGAATCAAACCTGGGTCCTTTGGCTTTGCAGGCAAGCATCTTAACTGCTAAGCCATCTCTCCAGCCCAATACTTTTTTTTTTTAACTTCTTCATTTTAAGGTATAGCTGAATCATAAGAGTATTTTTCTGTGCTGAAAATGGTTTTCTGGAATAAGAAAAAATTAGTTAAAATTCTTTTAAGACATGAACATGAAATTGTCAGTAATTTTGTTAAATTTACATCTCCTCATTATCCCCTCAAAAGTTATTTCTTTGACCTGGGCATAGTGACTCACTCCTTTAATCCCAACACTTGAGAGGCAAAGGGAGGAGGATCACCTGAATTCAAGGCCAGCCTGTGACACATAGTGAATTCCAGGTCAACCTGAGCTAAAGTGAGACCCTACCTGAACAAGACAAAAATAAAAAACCAGGGAAAAAAGTATTTTGGGGGCTGAAGAGATGGCTCATTGGTTAAGGTGCTTGCCCCTAAAGCCAGATGCACAAAGTGGTGCATGCATCTGGAGTTCATTTGCAGTGGCAGGAAGACCTGGTGCACCCATTCTTTCTCTGTCTCTCCCCTGCTTGCAAATCAATTAATAAAATATTAAAAATGAAAAAAAAAAAAGCCTGGAGTGCTGCTGCATGTCTTTAATCCCAGCACTTGGGAGGCAGAGGTAGGAGGACCACTGTGAGTTCCAAGGCCATCCTGAAGATACATAGTTAATCCCACGTCAGCCTGAGCTAGAGTGAGACCCTACCTTGAAAAATCCAAGAAAGGAAGGAAGGAGGGGAGGGAGGATGTATGTATGTATGTATGTATGTATGTATGTATGTATGTATGTATGTATGTATGTTGGGTCTGGGGAGATGGCTTATCATTTGAAAGCACTTGCATGCTGGCCCGAGTTTGATTTCCCCAACATCTGTATGAAACCAGATGCACAAATTTGTGCATTTCTTTGCGGTAGCAAGAGGCCCTGGCTTGCCCATACTCTTTGTCTCTCTGTCTCTCTCTCAAATTAAGAAAATGCCCCATAATGCAGTTGTGCTGTGACCCTAGCACTTTAAAGGTGGACACATTTTTTTTTTATATATAAGGTGGTTTTTTTTTGGGGGGGGGTTGGTTTTTCAAGGTAGGGTCTCACTCTGGCTCAGGCTGACCTGGAATTCACTATGTAGTCTCAGGGTGGCCTTAAACTCATGGCGATCCTCCTACCTCTGCCTCCTGAGTGCTGGGATTAAAGGCGTGTGCCACCACGCCCGGCCTAAGGTTTTCTTTCTTTCTTTCTTTCTTTTTTTTTAATATATTTTATTTATTTGAGAGAGAAAATGGGTGCACCAGGGTCTCCAGCCACTGCATACGAACCCCAGATGCATGTCTGTCTTTGTGCATCTGGCTTACATGGGTCCTGGGGAATCGACCGGGATCCTTTGGCCTTAACCACTAAGTCATCTTCTCCCACCCTAAGGGTAGATACATTGTCTAAACATTTCTCTCACTTTTTATTCTTCATCAAATGGTTTACTACTGATCTTGGAATTCTGGTGAACTTTTATTTCTTTCTTTTAATGTTCTAATTATAGCAAATTTCTTTCCTTTTCAATTAATAGGAGGATGAAATTTTGAACAGATCGCCAAGAAATAGAAAGCCTCGAAGAGAGTGAAACAATCTTGAGAACTTGATCTGTGATTTCCTCTTCCTCCCCCTCCCCTGCAAGTGTGGTCCTAGGAGAGGACCTGTTATACCTTAGGTTGAAACTGAGAAAACCTCAAGACATCACCATCCACAGGTTCCAGTCGAACACTAGTCTGTATAAGTTTAAACATCTAGCAGTACATAATTGCGGTTGTGACATAAAGGAGCCTGTTTCTGTAGAAAAGAAAACATTTAACAATGGTTGTGAAATGTAACATGAATTAACTAACTTGTATTTTCTGTTTGTTTGTTTGTTTTAAACATCTTTTTTTTTTAAATAGAATGATAGAATTTTACCAGTCTAAAATCTTGGTTTAATTTAATATATTAATCTACGCAAAAACCACACCAACATTTTGAAATATTAGGGGGAAGAATTGCAGTTTCTACAACAAATTTCTTTTGGTATTGCAAAACATTCAAGTGTCTTTTTCCCTTAAAATTGTTAATCACGTTTAAGTGTAGTCATTTGTCATTATAATCTTGTTTTGTGTGCTTCCATTACTCAGTTCCTCCTAAGGAGAAATGAGAGGGATTAGGTGGAAGCCCAAATTTATAGAAAAGCTCCCTTTCAGTTATATTGAGAATAGACCAAAAAATATCTTCAAAAACAAAACACTTTCCACCTGATGTTTGTTATATCAAAAAGTTAATGTGTTCTGTTGCCCATGGAACTGCTTAGTTCTCAGATAAATTTGCAGTTAGTTAGGGGAGGGGGTGGCTTACTGCAGCAGTTTTGGGCATTCTTATACCACACATAGGGAGTGTCTGGCCTCTAGGCCTCTCGAGAACATGGTTCATTTTTAAGGCATGCTGGTGGGGCCGGAGTAGATGTTTTCATCACTTGTGCCACTGTGTTGACACTGTTTCCTTATCTATTTCCCCCAAACCCTTGCTTTCTCCTCTGCTATGCATACTCTTCACAGTGCAGCTTGCAGTCCGTTGCTGAAAATAATTATAAAGCTTTGCATAGTGTTAAGCTTTATTGTGATTAAATGTGTTCCTTCTTTTTAAGCAGACCCACACCTTTCCAGGGTCAACGTACAGGATAGAATACAAGCTCATTTTTCCATTTCTTTTACTCAGTGTAAAGACTAGAAGTCTAATAAGAGGTGGGCCAGTTTAGAATGGACTGTAATTGAACACAGGCTAAAAGTATTTATGGGAGGAGTGACATTTAGCATGAGTTATTTGACTTTTGTAGGGTATTTAAAAATCTTAATTTGCAATTCATGTAAAAGTTATGTCTCAAATTCACACAATAAAGCAGTCTGTTCGATTTTTTAAAGTGGTTTTGAGGCATTTTTCTCAAAAGTGATTTTAGGTGTTTTTTTTTTTTTAATGTGGCATGTAGATGGGTGCTAACAGAGCCTCTCCCCCATTACTATAGTGTAATAATAATTACACCACACTGAAATGTATTCAGAAACAGATGTTTCAACTTTATTCTTTTTTCAGAGGCATTTAAATTGTACCGATGATACTGTTTCTTGCACTGACTATATATAAACACTCCATAGTGTTTATATTGGGGAGATCTTGGGATAGAAGTATATTTGTAAAAGATGAAGGCTGTACCTTTTTTTTTTTTTTTTTTTTTTTTAAACTGGTTCATTTAAGTTCTTTTGAGGCTGAAATGCATTTTTCTTGCTGTTCATTGCTTTATCTTTCTGATCTGTTGTTCTGTGGTCACAGTGACCTTAGCTATGTAGCAGACTTCCCAAAATGTATGGAGTGCAAATAAATAGTTACTTAGCAAGAACTGAAAATATGTCTGCAGGTTTCTCCTTGAAGCAAATGTGTGAGTATCACTGCATGTCTAGAAATCTGTTTTCCTCCTTCTCCATTGACGTTGTATTTGATGTCTACTTTCTTCCAGCTGATCTGTGCATTGACAGGCTTATTTGAACCATTAGTATTCATTGCCTTTCCCGGGTTATTTAGCAAAATTTCTAGAAAAAAATTTTCTCTCTCCCCCACAACACCATTTTTGTTGAAGGCACACTGTACTAATTAAATGTCTGACACTTTAATGAATGACCAGCAGTTTTCAGCTTTTAAAAGCTCTTCCTTAAAGGGTTGGTGTTGTAACTCAGTAGGAGAGTGCTTTCTTATCATGGGCAAGGCCCTATGTTTGATCCCTACTACCAGGCCAAACAAACAACACAAGATACATTCAGATTTTACATGCTGGTTACCTGCACCATTGCTGTAACAATACCCAATCTCCATCAGCTGTCTTGATCTATTTTTCTTGTACACAAAGTACACTTTACTTTTCAAATTGTCACATTACTTAATGGTGTTAAATTAAAGCCCTATGTTGTGTCTTTTTACTGAACTTCATGATAACCTTCAGTGTGTTTTGTGTATTAGTATCTTTTCATTGGCCAATAGGAATTTGCTTGCTAGTGTGTGGGAACTACAGTGAAATAATTACCACCTGAGTTTGATTCAATCGTGTCTTTATTTAGGTCTCTCCTCTTTCTGTTCATTTGTGGTTTAGTAATTTCTGTTGTAGTAATAGAGATACTGCAGAAATGGAAATTTTACTGTTTGATTCTTTTTCTTTTTTAAAAATTTTTATTTATCTGGAAGCAACAGATAAAGAGGCAGAGAGAATGGGAGCACCAGGGACTCTAGCTACTGAAAATGAACTCCAGATGCATGTGCCACCTTGTGCATCTGGTTTACTTGGGTCCTGGGGAATCAAGCCTTGAACCAGGGTCCTTGGGCTTCACAGGCAAGTGCTTAACTGCTAAGCCATCTCTCCAGCCCTTTTTTTGATTTTTCGAGGTAGGGTCTCACTCTAGCTCAGGCTGACCTGGAATTCACTGTATCCTCAGGGTAGTCTCGAACTCATGGTCATCTTCCCACCTATGCCTCCCAAGTGCTGGGATTAAAGGCGTGCGTCACCACGCCTGGCTTATGGTTTCTTTTTTCTTTTTTTCTTTTTTTAATTAGGGGTTCAGAGCCGGGCGTGGTGGCGCACGCCTTCAATCCCAGCACTCGGGAGGCAGAGGTAGGAGGATCGCCGTGAGTTCAAGGCCACCCTGAGATTGCATAGTTAATTCCCGGTCAGCCTGGGCCAGAGTGAGACCCTACCTTGAAAAAAAAAATTAGGGGTTCAGGACCTGGCACATTCTAGTTAAGTTCTACCACTGAGCTACACCACCAACCAGTCTTGTAGATTATAATTTTTAAATTTTTATTAAAGATAATCTGTTCAGAATCAGATTCTGTATTTGAAGGATATTTTTGGAAATTTATGCCCATAATATTTTATAAAGCTTTTAGATTGCTCATTGAAGAGTATACAAAATATAGTTAATTGACATTATTTTTAAGTATTTTATTTATTTGACAGAGAGAGAGAGAATGAGCGCCCAGGGCTTCCAGCCACTGCAAATTAATTACAGACGCGTGTGCCCCCTTGTATATCTGCCTAACTTGGGTCCTGGGAAATTGAATCTGGGTCCCTTGGCTTTGCAGGCAAACACTTCAACTGCTAAGCCATCCCTCCAGCCCTAATATTATTTTGTTCTTTTGAAAAGGTTTGAAGCTGTCATGATAGTACCCACATATAATGTCAACACTCAGGAGGCAGAGGCAGATAAATTAGGAGTTTGAGGCCAACTTTGTCTACCAGACCCTGTCTCCAAAAAGTTTCAGGACTGGGTGTAGTTCAGTGGTAGTGCACTTGGCTAGCATGCATAAGCCCCTGGGATCGTCTCCAGAGGTGCAAAGCGAAAGTTTAAACAGTCATTTATTGGAGTTGTTAAATTTATGTTTGAAGACAGGTAAAAGGCAATGAACTGCATTTCTCTTATGTCTTTGTAACCCACCTCTAAAAGCAGCTTGTGTTCTCTCCCCTCCCCCGCCCCGTATTTGTACAAGAACATCTAAGTTCACTTCTTTCCTTCAGATTTTAAAACCTTTTCATGAGCTCCAGTAAGAAGTTTGGAGTGGCGGGTGGTGCCCTCCAATGTACACGTTCCTAGTTTCTTTTGGTCCTTCTGGTTTTGCTTTGTCCTGTTTTTCTTCTTTGCCCTTATGTTTACTAGTTCCATTATTGGAACCCAACGTTCTTTGGGTGGAATTTATTGAGTCACACAAGTTTACCTTTTAAGTGTAAGTCGGCTTCACACCCACTCTCACATCGGTGTTGTTGAGCCATCGGAATGGACACTACCAGTGATTTAGAACAGCCCAGGGAAAATCTGTGCCAGTCCCCTGGGGAGCAAGGCTGACAGTCTAATAGGCCCGCAGTGAGGAATGAAATGGTAACGAAGCCAATTCAAAGAGATGTAAGGACACTGACCACCCTTCTCCGGGCAGGCTTCTGGGTCTGGTCAGTTAGACCGCTTTCTTGGTGGACCCGGAAGGGACTACCATAAGAGGGCGGTGTAAGAGGGAGACTTATGTCCGCTCTCCAGGACTGAGACCCGCCCTGGGGCTTCCCTTGGCCTCTCGCTTCCGAGCCTTTTAAATGCCGTTCGGGAGTCCGAGCGGACCCCTTACGTGCTCGTCCCCACGCCCTTGGGTTGCCGGCCCTTCCCTGATTGGTCAGAGTTCCCGTCTGTCAGCTGTGACGCACGGGTTCGCCGGCCCAGGCCCCGCCCTCTTCCGAGGGCTCCCGAAAACAATTTTAAGATGGCGGCGGCAGCGGCGCGGAAAACAATGGGGCAGGGGCGGAGGAGACAGGCCGAGGCCTGAGGTGGGCATCGAGCGCCGGCCTGGGGTCGGGCCGAGCGGGGCAGGAGGAGTTCCGCCGCCGCGCTTGTGCCCGCTCCGCAGCCCGCCGTGGTATGGAGCGGCCGTGAGGCGGGCAGAGGCCGCCGGGAGCAGCGGAGCCCGAAGTGCCATCCGGCCCCGAGAGGCCCGGGCCCGGCCCGAGAAGCCCGCGGCCCATGGTGCTGCCCACCTGCCCCATGGCGGAGTTCGCGCTGCCGCGGCACAGCGCGGTCATGGAGCGCCTCCGCCGGCGCATCGAGCTGTGCCGGCGCCACCACAGCACCTGTGAGGCCCGCTACGAGGCCGTGTCCCCCGAGCGCCTGGAGCTCGAGCGCCAGCACACCTTCGCCCTGCACCAGCGCTGCATCCAGGCCAAGGCCAAGCGCGCCGGCAAGCACCGCCAGCCGCCCGCCGCCCCGGCCCCGGCCCCGGCGCCCGCCGCTCCCGCCCCGGCCGCCCGCCTCGACTCTGCCGACGGCCCCGAGCACGGCCGCCCGGTCGCGGTGAGTAGGCAGGCTCTCGTGGCAGCAGTCACTTCCCGGGACGCGCCGGGCCTTCGGGAAGCACCGTGGTGTCTGGGTGCAGGCGGGCTAACATGGCAGGGAGCTGAGCGGTTGTCATCGTAGGGAGATGGCACCAATACCGTCAGGAAGCACCTCTACCGGGAGGACTTGTCGCGAGGCCTGGGCTGGGGAAGCTGAAAGGCTTTCCTTCCAAGCTTGCTTCCGAACTGTTGAGAACTTCATTTCGGAACCCATCAGGCAGCATTCGAGTTGCCTAGCCTGTAGGAAGTTCTTGCACAGTAGGCCTGGCCTCACATATTCTGCAAATGTTGATTGGATCCTTGCTCCCTGCAGGTCCTGAGCTGTGAGCGGGGGTCAGGGCTTTAATATGGAAATAAGTCGGCCTGCGGTTGACAGTATCAACTGCTTCTGAATGGGAAATCAAAGTCTTTGAAACCCTAAGGGAAATGCGTGGTGCTGTTGCTTATTGAGGTGTATAAAAAGCACTGATGTAGGTAATCCTGAAATGTGTGAACTGGAGACTCCCGTTATACTCTTGACAATTCCAGTTTTATCTATGAGTCCTATTTAAAATCTCTGACAATGTTAGGTAATTGTTGGAGAAAACAATAAAGTGACTTGAGTTAGCTGTTAGTAAATTGTTATCCATATACTTTTTAGTAGCCAATACAGAAATTTGTTGGTTAGAAGTTGACCTTCCTTCAAACCGATTTATAAAAGTGAGATAAGCTGTGTATGTCCGGGGGGGAGGGTATGTTATTCTTGACAATTGAAAGTTTAAAAGTCAAAACTTATTCTGATTTGTTCTCTGTAGGTTTTTTTTTTTTATTTTTTTTTTCGAGGTAGAGTTTCACTTCAGCCCAGGCTAATCTGGAATTCAGTATGTACTCAGAGGCTGGCCTTGAACTCACAGTGATCCTCCTGCCTCTGCTGGAATTAAGGTGTGTGCCACCATGCCTGGCAATTCTCTGTATTTTTAGTTTATATCTTCATTGTCTTTCACTTGAATTACTGTAGTACTCTTCCGTAACTAGTTTTTAGGCTTTTAGTTGTCGCCCCTCCCTACACACACCTTTTCAGAGTGCTAGAAACTTTCTATTGCTGCAAGGAATGAAGTTTAATCTTCAGGTTGGCTCTTTGGACCAGAGTGTCCTAACCTATTTTCCTAAATCTCCCATAGTTCCGCTATTCTGGTTAAATTATTGTTTTCTTTTTTCTCCCATAGTAGCTTTGGCTATTGGACCTAAGCACAGACTACTTGGGTTCAAATACACGTTTCATTGCTTACTGTGTGGGCTGGTCAAGTCTCATCCTTGCATGGCTCACCTATAAACCTGTAAGATCCAAAAGAAATGAGCATGGCTGTGAGAATACTTCATAAACTGAAAGGATGCCTACAGGACGTTTTTCAGAATCCTGCCATCCTCTTCACTTTCTTTCCCTGCTTTACACCTAGTTTCTGAAACCTTAGCCCACAGCAGTCAGAATCTCTTCTGTCCATACATTTTCAGCACGTAGTCATGTTGGAGTCGGAAAGGGCTTAGCTCACACACATTTTAGGTTGTCTGTGTTTGTCGAATGATTGATATTAAACTTGGTGGTGCTTTGCTCAGTAATCTAGCCAAAATGACTTAACTGCATGAGTCACTTCTACTAACAACTCTTGTTTTAAGGAAAGACATCCACTTCTCCCCCATGCCCCCTGCTGGGGATTAAGCCCAGGGTTAACAAGTAAGCAAGCATTCTACTGAGCTACACTCCTAGCCCTAAGAATTAATTAATTCTCTCTCTTTTTAAATTTATTATTATTATTATTATTATTATTATTATTATTATTATTATTTTGGAGAGAGACACAGAGAGAGAGGGAGAGGAAGACAGAGATGGGCGCGCCAGCAGCCTCTCAGCTGCTGAGAAGGAAATCAAGATGTGTGCGCCCCCTTGTGGTCAAGTGCAGCATTGCACCCTTGCATCACTGCATCTGGCTAAACGTGGGACCTGGAGATTGGAACCAGCGTTCTTAGGCTTAGGAGGCAGGAGCCTTAACCGCTAAGCCATCTCTCCAGCCCCTAATTCTCTTTTTAAAAAGACTTGGGCTAGCCTGGCATGGTGGTGCACACATTTGATCCCAGCACTAGAAAGGGGCTGAGGAGATGGTTCAGCCGTTAAAGGCACTTACTTGAATCACTGGAGAAAAATTGGGTTCCTGCTCTATTTTTTTAAAACATTTTTTATTTTTATTTATTTGAGACAGAGAGGGAGAATGGGAATGCCAAGGCCTCTAGCCACTGCAAATGAACTCTAGATGCATGTGCCATCATGTGCATCTGGCTTACGTAGGACCTGGAGAATCGAACCTGGGTCCTCAGGCTTTGCAGGCATGTGCCCCAACCACTAAGCCATCTCTCCATCCCCGTACTCTGTTTTGTGTGTGTGTGTGTGAGAGTGTGTGAGGGGGAGAGAGAGAGCATGTGCGACCTTGTACATCTGGCTTACATGGGACCTGGAGAGTCAAACATGGGTCCTGGAGTTTTTTTTTTTTAATTTTTATTTATTTATTTGCAAGCAAAGAGAGAGAAGAGCAGCAGATACAGAGAGAATGGGCATGCCAGGGCCTCTAGCCACTCCAGATGCATGTGCCCCTTGTGCATCTAGCTTACGTGGGTCCTGGAGAATCGAACTGGGATCCTTTGACTTCAAAGGCAAACGCCTTAACCACTAAACCATTTCTCCAGCCCGGGTCCTTGGGTTTTGCAGGCAAGCACCTTAACTATTATGCAATCTCTCCAGCCCTCCTATCCTATTTTTTTAAAAAAATTAATTTTGGCCGGGTGTGGTGGCGCACACCTTTAATCCCAGCACTTGGGAGGCAGAGGTAGGAGGATTGCTGTGAGTTCGAGGCCACCCTGAGACTACATAGTGAATTCCAGGTCAGCCTGAACTAGAGCGAGACCCTACCTCAGAAAACCAAAAATAAAATAAAAAATAAAAATAATAATAATTCTGAGTGTGTTAGAACTTGAATCTGGGGCTGGAGAGTTGGCTCAGTGGTTAAAGGCACCGGCTTGCAAAGCCCGACAGCCCAGGTTCAATTCCCCAGTACCCACGTAAAGCCAGATGCACCAAGTGGCCTATGTGTCTGGTGTTTGTTTGCAGTGACAGGAAGCCTTGGCAATCCCATTCTCTCTCTCTCTCTCTCTCCCCCCCCCCGTCTTTCTTCCAGCACTGGGAGACTGAGGTAGGAGGATCGCTATAAGTTGGAGGCCACCCTGAGACTACATAGTGAATTCCAGGTCAGCCTGGGCTAAAGTGAGACCCTGCCTCGAAAAAAAACAAACAAACAAAACACTTGAATCTGGCTGCTATCCCAACACTCAGGAGGCAGAGGCAGGAGTATAGCCACTTCAAGACCAGCCTGGTTTATATAGTTTCAGGATACCCAGGGTATACACACAGAGATCTTGTCTCAAAAAGAAAAAAGAATTTGAATCTGGCTTGCAAGTAATTCTTTTGTGCACCTGATCAGATGGGCTAAATTGAGTTGATATCTTATCACATTAAACCTTGACCCAAGGGTCTCATGAGTTTAATCTTTACTGTGGATAGTGTTTTCTGGCTTAGCTGTTCAGCCTTGGACTGGGGTCTGGAAGTCGAGCATCACTAAGAAAACAGTAGTTCCTTCACTCCGAGGGAGAAGAGTCTTTAACTATAGGTTTTTGACTTATCGGAACATTTACAAAAAAATTTTTAATTAATTTATTTGAAAGAGATGAAGAAAGAGGCAAATAAAGAGAGAATGAATGGGCACACCAAGGCCTCTAGCCACTGCACCGGAGGAATGTGCCACGTTGTTTGTCTAGCTTATGTAGAGAGCAAGAGGGAGGGAGGAAGAGAACAGGCACGCCAAGACCTAGCAACTGCAAATGAACTCCAGATGCATGTGCTACCTTGTGCAGCTGGCTTATGTGCATACTGGGGAATCAAACCTGGGCCCTTAGACTTTGTGGGCAAGCGCTTTAACTGCTAAGCCATCTCTCTAGCCCCACCATGACTTTTTTTTTTTTTTTCAAGGTAGAGTCTCACTCTAGTTCAGGCTGACCTGGAATTCACTATGTAGTCTCAGGGTGGCCTTGAACTCACAGCGATCCTCCTGACCTTCACAATGTGCACTGTGGCATATATACATACATACACACAAATAAATAAATAGTTTTAAGAAAGAAAAATGACTAGGCCAGGCATTGTGGTACACTCCTTTAATCCCAGTACTAGGGAGGTAGGAGGAGGATTGCTTTGAGTTTCTGGTCTGCCTCCCCAGAACTGGGATTAAAGGCATGCACCACCACACCTAGCTAGGATCCATAACTTTAACAGCTTTTTGGTGTTTTTGTTTTGTGTGTGTGTGTGTTTTTCGGAGGTAGGGTCTCACTCTAGCACAGGCTGACTGGAACTCACTCTGTAGTTCCACCTCTGTCTCCTGAGTGCTGGAATTAAAAGTTAGGTGTGGTTTTTCTTTTTTTCTTTTTTAGTGTGTGTATGTGTGTGTGTGAAAGAGAGAGAGAGAGAGAATGGGCATGCCGGGGCTTCCAGCCACTACAAACAAACTCCAGATGCATGCGCCACCTTGTGCATCTGGCTTTACGTGGGTGCTAGGGAATCAAACTTGAGTTCTTTGGCTTTGCCAGCAAGTGCCTTAACCATTAAGCCATCTCTCCAGCCCCAAATTATCAAATATATCCCCAATTGTGATCCCCTGGACAAATCGCGATTTATGCACTTATGAGCTTCCACAGTTTATTACCTTACCAACCACACTCACTCAATAAAACTCACAATACCAAAAAAAAAAAGTTTAATCTGGGAATGGTGATGCATACCTATAATCAGCTACTCTGAAGGCATAGGCAAGACGATCACCAGTTTCAGACTGGCTGGACAATTTATCAAGACCCTGTCTCAAAAGAAAAAAAAAACATGGAGCACGCCTTTAATCCCAGCACTTGGGAGGCAGAGGTAGAAAGATCTCTAGGAGTTCGAGGCCAGCCTGGGACTACATAGTGAATTCCAGGTCAGCCTAAGTAGAGTGAGACCCTACCTTGAAACCTGCCTCCCCCCCCCAAAAAAAAAAAACAGATGTAGAAAGGGCTGCAGCTATAGTCTAGTGGTAGAGAGAGCACTTGCCTTGCTATAGGCAAGACCCTGGATTCTGTCCCCAGTAACACAAAAAGAAAAAAAAGGTTAACTTTATATTATGATAAATGCTGAGCAGGAAAGAGTGATGTCACATTAATAGAAAGCATGGTCCCTACACAAGGATGACTAGCAAATTTGTGAAGCATTCCATGTTTAAAAAAGCAAAGCGAGAGCTGGGCGTGGTGGCACACACCTTTAATCCCAGCACTCGGGAGGCAGAGGTAGGAGGATCACCGAGAGTTTGAGGCCACCCTGAGACTACATAGTTAATTCCAGGTCAGCCTGAGCCAGAGTGAGACCCTACCTCGAAAAACCAAAAAAAAAAAAAAAAAAAAAAAAAAAAAAAAAGCAAAGAGGAGCTGGGTGTGGTGGTGTACGCCTTTAATCCCAGCACTTGGGAAGCACAGGTAGGAGGATCGCCATGAGTTCAAGACTACCCTGAGAATACATAGTGAATTCCAGGTCAACCTGAACTAGAGTGAGACCCTGCCTTGAAAAAACTAAATAAAAAAAAAAAAAAGCAAAGAGAAATCCCGGCGTGGTGGTACACGCCTTTAATCCCAGCACTCGGGAGGCAGAGGTAGGAGGATTGCCATTAGTTTGAGACCACCCTGAGACTACATAGTTAATTCCAGGAGGTTTGCCTGGACCATAGTGAGACCCTACCTTGAAAAACCAAAAAAAAAAAAAAAAAGGCAAAGGGGGTTGGAGAGATGGCTTAGTGGTTAAGGTGCTTGCCTGTGATGCCTAAGGACCCAAGTTTGATTCTCCATTTCCCACGTAAGTCAGATGCACATGGTGGAGCATACGTCTGGTGTTTGTTTGCAGTGGCTAGAGGCCCTGGTGTGCCCATTTTCTCTCTCTCTCTGTCTCAAATAAAAATAAATTTAAAATACTTTAAAAAAAAAAAAAAAGCAAAGAGATGCCAGGCATGGTGGTGCACATCACTCAGGAGGCAGAGGTAGGAGGATAGCTGTGAGTTTGAGGCCACCCTGAGACTATGTAGTGAATTCCAGGTCAGCTTGTACCCTCCTCAAAAAAACAAACAAACAAAAAAAGCAAAGGGAAAGCCGGGCGTGGTGGTGCACACCTTTAATCCCAGCACTCGGGAGGCAGAGGTAGGAGGGAGGCAGAGGTAGGAGGATCGCTGAGAGTTCAAGGCCACCCTGAGACTACATAGTTAATTCCAGGTCAGCCTGGACCAGAGTGAGACCCTACCTCGCAAAAACCAAAAAAAAAAAAAAAAGCAAAGGGAAAAGGTAACATGATACAAAGTGCCTGACAGGGGCAGATGGAGCCACCAGCACAAATTCCTTGAGGCAGGAGCTTCTGAGTATGCGTGAAGAACAGAAAAGAGATTAGTGTGTCAAGACCAGCATGGCAGGTAGGCAGCTGAAATGAGAGGTTGGGGAGCAAGAACCAGGTCCAGTACAGTGGTAAGCAGTAAGTAGCAGGTGTTGAAGCAGAAATCTGTCTTGTGTTTTAAAGATTGTTCTGGGAGCCAGGCTTGGTGGCACACGCCTTTAATCCCAGCACTCAGGAGGCTGAGGGAGGAAGATTGTCCTGAGTGCCAGGCTACCCTGAGACTACATAGTGAATTCCAGGTCAGCCTGGGCTACAGTGAGACCCTATCTCAGAAAATAAAAAAACATAAAATAAACAAACAAACAAAAAAAGATTGTTCTGGTGCTAGGTGGAGGATGTCTGGGGTTGGCATGGACAGGAACAGATGCAATCAAGGCTTTTATAGTTATGGATATTGAGAGGAGGGAATGAATCTTGAACAGCTCCTGCATGGAGGAGGGAAGGGAAGATGGAAAAAGAGACTGCTTGGTTTTTAAACACCAGGTCTCAAACTTGTGTTTCTCCTGCCTCACCCTCCCAAGTGACGGAATTACAGGTATATAACGTAATAACCTTACTTTTCTTTGTGTAATTTTTTTCATGAAAGATGGATAATGTGCTGATGTAACAAGTTTGTGGGAGGCACATGTCACACAAACTCATGGACACCCAATCATCATGCTATAAGCCAATAAAAGGATCTTTGTGTGTTTTTAAAAACATATTTATTTATTTGCAAGCAGAGAGACAGAGAGAATGGGTGCATCAGGGTCTCCAGCCGTTGCAAATGAACTCCAGATGCATGTATCACTTTGTGCATCTGGCTTTACGTGGGCACTAGGGAATTGAACTTTTGAGATGTTAGGCTTTGCAGGCAATTGCCTTAACCATTAAGCCATCTTTGCACCCTCGTTTTGTATTTTAAAATTTTATTTATTTGAGAGAAAGAGAAAAGAAAGGCAGAGAGAGAATGGGCATGCCAGGGCCTCTAGCCATTGCAAATGGACTCCAAACACATGCACCACATTGTGCATCTGGCTTACGTGAGTCCTGGGGAATTGAATCCTCAGTCCTTTGGCTTTGCAGGCAAGTGCTTTAGCCACTAAGCCATCTCTCCAGCCCTGCAGTTTTTTTTTTTGTTTGTTTGTTTTGTTTTTTTGGTTTTTCGAGGTAGGGTCTCACTCTGGTCCAGGCTGACCTGGAATTAACTATGTAGTCTCAGGGTGGCCTCGAACTCACGGCGATCCTCCTACCTCTGCCTCCCGAGTGCTGGGATTAAAGGCGTGCGCCACCACGCCCGGCGTAGCCCTGCAGTTTTTTAAAACTTTATTTGAGAAAGGGAGAGGAGAGAGGAAGTATGAGCATACCACGCCCTCTTGCCCCACCACATGCACCACTTTGTGGGTCTGGCTTTACATGGGTAGTAGGGAATCAAACCTGGGCCATCATGAGCTGTCTGTTTAGCCCTGTTTGTTTGATACAGGGTTTCCTATGTAGCCAAGGCTAGTTTCGAGCTTGAGCAATCCTCCCTCTTGCCTCTGCCTCAAGAGTGCTGGGATCCAGGAGTGTCCTACCATGGCTGGCTGGTGTTTTGTTTTGTGTTTTGGTAACCCAGGGTAGTGTCTTGAACTAGATTCAAGCAGTCTTCCCACCCAAGCCTCCTAAGTATTGTTACAGCACCTGGGGGCTTCTTGCTTTTGTTTGTTTTGTAGTGCTGGGGATAAGCCCAGTGAGTAGCTTGTGCATGTAAGGCAAGGGATGGCTCTACTACTGCTATATCCCCAGACCTGTAATGGATTTTTTTAAAAGCAAATTCCAAGAATATCAGATGTGAAGCTTGGAGCTTCCCTGGTATTACTGACATTGTGGGGTCTCCATCATGCGAGTTACTCTAGGACCTTAAAGTGTTTCTGGGATTCCCGGGCTTTTGTTTTTAGTTATTTATTTTTTTAATAAGTAGGGCTGGAAAGATGGCTAAGTGATTAAAGGTGCTTGCTTGCAAAGCCTGCCAACTCAGTTTGATTACCCAGTACCCCTGTAAAGTCAGATGCACAAAGTGGCTCATGCATCTAGAGTTCATTTGCAATGGCAAGAGTCCCTGGTGTGCCCATTTTCTCCTTCCTCCCCTTCTTTGTTGCTGTGATTAACCACCTGACTAAAAGCAGCTAATGGGAGGCATGTATTTGTTTTGGCTTAATGTCTTAAGGAGAAGCTCCATGATGGCAGGGGAAAGCATGGAATTAGCAGAGGCTGGACATCACTTCTGAAATAGCAGGTGGAAAACAGCAGCAGCTGGCTATAACACTCCTAAGCCTGCCCCCAACACACCTCTTGCAGCAAGGCTCCACCTCCCAAATTACTATCAGCTGGGGGACCAAGGATTATAAAATGACTTTACAAAAGGCACCATAGTGCTGAGAAGAAGAAACAATGGGGTGTTCAGCACTGAGACATCTCTGTCATAGCTTCCAAGGCTCAGGGTCCATTGTGGAAGAGGTAGTAGAAAGAACGTAAGAGTCAAAGGAAGGGTAGGACTATCTATAATGCACTCTTCAGACACAAAATGGCCTGCATATCCATGACTCGCTGTGCCTGACACTACCTACACAAGACCCTCATAATAGGAGGAAAAGATGATGACATCATAATTAAGGACTTAATTAAGAGAGGGAGAGGATATGATGGATGGTGGATTTGTGAGGGAGAAGTAGGGAAGGGGAGGGAATTGTCATGGTTTATTATCTATAATTATGGAAGCTGTCAATAAAAAAATTAAATAAATAAAAAGCTGGCATGGGGGCACACACCTTTAATCTCAGCACTTGGGAGGCAGAGGTAGAGGATTGCCATGAGTTTGAGGCCACCCTGAGACTATATAGTGAATTCCAGGTCAGCTTGGGCTAGAGTGAAACCCTACCTCAAAAACAAACAAACAAACAAAAAAAACCCAATAATAATAATAATAACAAAATAAAAAGAGTTTATGGGGGACATCTACCATGTACTCTCATATAAATAATATTTTTTAAATACCAGGTATGGTAGTTCACACCAATTGTTCTAAACACTCAGAGTCTGAGATAGGATCACAAATGAGGCCAGCTTGAGCTACATAGTGAGTTTCAAGTCAGTTTGGGGTAGGGTGAGACCTTGCCTTTAAAAAAAGGGGGGGAAGCCGGGCGTGGTGGCGCATGCCTTTAATCCCAGCACTCGGGAGGCAGAGGTAGGAGGATTGCCGAGAGTTCGAGGCCACCCTGAGACTACATAGTTAATTCCAGGTCAGCCTGGACCAGAGTGAGACCCTACCTTGCAAAACAAAACAAAATAATAAATAAATAAATAAATAAATAAATAAATAAATAAATAAAGGGGGGGGACTGGGCGTGGTGGCACACACCTCTAATTCCAGCACTCAGGAGGCTGAGGTAGTATGATTGCAGTGAATTTAAGGCCAGCCTGAGACTACATAGTGAATTCCAGGTCAGCCTTTTGAGACACTACCTTGAAAAACAAAGAGAGAGGGAGGGGAAAATGAAATTTGAGCCTGCTGTAATGGCTCACTTCTGTAATCCCAGCACTGTGGAAACTCAGATGGATCACTGAACATTCAAGGCCAGCCTAGACTACAGAATAAGACCCTTGTCCTAAAAGCAAGGAAGGGCTAATTAGATAGCTTACTGATAGCCCAGGTTCGATTCCCAAGCCAACCACATAAGCTGGATGCAGAAAGTGGCATTTATGGTGTTTGTAGTGGCAAGAAGCCCTGGTGTGCTGTTTGTGTACACACACACACACACACACACACACACACACACACAAAAAAAAAAAAAAAGTAAAAAATGAAAAGGAAACTAAAGGACTATTACAGAGATCCAACATCTGAATAATAGAAATTATAGGAAGAGAGAAAATGGGTTAGGAAGTTAGAAATGTAGTTTGAGAACTGAAGAATATGGTTGCCTTTTGCCCAGCAGTAAGGAAAAAACAGACCCACACCAGTCACATTTCTCAACATTGGGTTTGAAAAGATTTATAAGCTTCCATTGTGGGAGTGTTAGATGTTGCATGAAACTTCCCCTGGGGAGACGTGAACACAGGTCTTCATCCTAGATAGGGGACAGAGGATGGACCAAAGCACAACTGCACCAAAACCCAGTGTTGGTGAACTAGTGAGTTGATGGAGTTACTTACAGGGGCATGGATGACTCAGGCAGCAGTAGCACCAGAAAGCCCACTCTAGCATAGGTGGCCACTCATGAAAGCTGCACATGGAGCTCGAGGCAGGACCTGCAGGTAGTCTGCTGGTCAGAAGCCCTCCTCAACCATTGTCTGCTTTTGTAACCTTGGGGAGGTGGTGTGATCTTTTCAATTTCAACTTTCCCAGACTTGCTTACCTCCTTCCTGAGTTTTATGAGCCTCCTTCCTCCCTCCCTCCCGGAGGGAGTGTTTCAATTCGAGGAAATTGCTGCGTAACACTGGGTTATCACAATTCCTTGGGCTTCATGTCAGCTACATAGGAAGCAAGAAGACAGTCGAGCAGTGCCTTCTCAATTCTGAAGAAAAGCTGGGCGTGGTGGCGCACACCTTTGATCCCAGCACTTGGAAGGCAGAGCTAGGAGGATTTCTGGGAGTTCAAGGCCACCTGAGACTACATAATGAATTTCAGGTGACCGTAAGATAGAGTGAAACTCTACCTCGAAATCTGAAGAAAAAAAATACCAGCCTAGAACTTTATACTTATAGTCAAACTATCAAACTATTAAACAAGAGCAAATTTCAAATAAAGGGTTTTTTTTTTTTTTTTTTTTTGGTTTTTCGAGGTAGGGTCTCACTCTGGCCCAGGCTGACCTGGAATTAACTATGTAGTCTCAGGGTGGCCTCGAACTCTCGGCGATCCTCCTACCTCTGCCTCCCGAGTGCTGGGATTAAAGGTGTGCGCCACCACGCCCGGCAAATAAAGGCATTTTAAAACTCATATTCCTTTTGAAAGAACTGGAAATTGTGCTTCACAATATAAAGAGTAAATCAAGAAATAACAAAATACAAGATAGGAGACCCAGCACAGAAGGAAAAATAAGGAAATCCCACTGAGGATAGGGAAAGTGATGCTGGCAACTGAGCCCTGCTGAAGCAGTGCAAGCCCAGAGGGGACTGCTCACCACAACTTCTAGGGGCTATGAATGTATATATATTTGTAAGCCAGGAGAAGAGAGACAGAGAATGGGCACACCAGAGCCTCTAGCCTCGGCAAATAAACTCCAGATGCATGCATCACTTTGTGTACCCATGTTACATGGGTACTGGGGACTTGAACTTGGATTATTATCCTTTTCAGGTAAAAACCTTAACTGCTAAGCCATCTTTCCAGCCCGGAGGCAGAGGCATCTTTTTTTGGGGGGGGGGGGGCCGGTTCGAGGTGGGGGTCTCACTCTGGCTCAGGCTGACCTGGAATTCACTCTGTAGTCTCAGGGTGGCCTCGAACTCACAGCGATCCTCCTACCTCTGCCTCCCGAGTGCTGGGATTAAAGGCGTGCGCCACCACCACCCAGCCAGGGGCATCTTTTAACCCAAGGAAATGCAAGAACAAGATGTGAACCAGCCCCTGAATGTGTAGTGAAATATGGCCTGCTTCTAAACCCCCTATGCCCTACTTCCAACTAATGAGAGAAAAGCCAAGAGCTATTAATGACATGCATGTCCCTAACAGCATGCAGAGAAAGACCCTTGTCAGCACATGGTTAAGATAAGCAAAGTACTGTTGAGAAGCTGTGCCAAGCCCTCCTGGGAGGTGGTCCTGTTGCAGGATTTTGGAGTTCTGGGGTGGTCCCCAAATTTATGAAGCCCAGTTTTGAGTTCTGTCCTATCTTCAACAAAGAATTGAGTTTAGAAGAAGCACACACATGGTAGATTCAGAGACCAGAGGAAAATCTTTATGTGTGTGTGTGTATTTAAATTGAGAAGTTTCTCCAAATTAGAAGTTATCCCAGAGCATAAAGCAGAGACAAACAGAAGAACTACCCAGCCCAGTCAGCAATATTCTGCTCTTTCCTGAATGCAGCCAGGCTTGGGGTATTGCCAGAGTAGTGTATCCCTGTGACCAGAGTGAGCAAGGAGAAGTAGAAAGAGAGACTGGAAATAGCATTGACAGCCCTTTATAGTCAATTGAAAATGTAGTCTTTCACCAAATTCAGGTATGCAAAGGGGAAGACCACCTGGTTTGTAGATTTGAAGGAGCAGGCTTCAGAGCCAGCCCACTTGAGTAGTGAAGGCCACCTATCTAGGTAATGTGCTAGACTGTGGATTGTGGGGTTGAGGAGCGCTGTAGCTGTTGTAGACCACTCTCGATCAGACAGAGTTCCATTCCTGCCAGGGCAAGGTGGCATCAGTTTTCTTTGGGCCTTAGTTCCTAACTAAAACTGCCTAAAATAAGCTAGCTTCTGCCGGGCACAGCTTTAATCCCAGCACTTGGGAGGCAGAAGTAGGAGGATCACTGTGAGTTCGAGGCCACCCTGAGACTATATAGTGAATTCAGGTCAGACCAGGCTAGAGCAAAACCCTACCTTGTAAACCCCCTCCCTCCAAAAAAAAAGCTAGATTCCTCCTATTTCTCCTTCAGTACTCAGGTTATCTGGTCTTGTTATTCCTCTCTCCCCTCCCCCTATTTTATTTTAGAGGGAGCAAGAGAGACAGAATTGGAGCACCAGGGCCTCAACCACTACAACCAAACTCCAGATGCTTGTGCCACGTGTGCAACCTTTTGCTTGTCTCACTTTGCACATCTGGCTCTGGAGAGTCAAACATGGGTTCTTAGGCTTTGCAGGCAAGCACCTTAACTGCTAAGCCATCTCTCCAACTCCTTGTTATTCTTTCATTGCTCCCCACCCCCCAAAATGACTAATGCCAAATCAGAGCAATTCAAATGTTAGTTCAGAGTCACCTTCAGGCACACCTCGAATAATAATTGGCCAAATCTCTTGGATTTACTCTCCCCATCCAGTCAGGTTGATCCACAAAATTAACCATCACATATAATAGTGAAACATGAATATATTTGTAGTTTAGATACTCTGTAGTGATGTAGATGGTAGATTGAGAGGGCAGAAAGGTGGCCAGCAAGCAGATCAGTTAAAATGTAGTTCTTTTTGTCCAGAAACAATACAGATCAGTTAAAATGGCAGTTCTTTTTCAAGGCCACCCTGAGACACATAGAAACAAGCCTGGACCAGAGTGAGACCCTACCTTGCAAAACCAAAAAAAAAAGCCAGAAAGGCGTGGTGGCGCACGCCTTTAATCCCAGCACTCGGGAGGCAGAGGTAGGAGGATCGCTGAGAGTTCGAGGCCACCCTGAGACTACATAGTTAATTCCAGGTCAGCCTGGACCAGAGTGAGACCCTACCTTGCAAAAACCAAAAAAAAAGAAAAGAAACGATACAGAGCTAGAAAGTAGTGGAGTGGAAATGGAAGAAAAGAAAGGCCAGATTCTAGAGATTGGCTGGTAGAGTGAACTGGATATGGTGACTGAGCTTTCAGTAGGAGTCAGAGATGAACTAAAAGTTTCTTCAGGGAAGTAGATTTCTTATTGATATTATAATTACTGAGCTCTGGTGAAAAGAGCCCTCTGGCCATTCTAGGGGTTGCCAAAAAGTTGAATTTAGCTATAGTACCTTTACCAGGGTGACTGGTGTCATCAGATTCAAAACTAACCCACAGTTCCAAATTTGCACAGGTGTTTTTTTGTTTGTTTGTTTTTGAGGCAGGGTCTCGCTCTAGTCCAGGCTGACCTGGAATTCACTATGTAGTCTCAGGGTGGTCTTGAACTCATGGCCTCCCGAGTGCTGGGATTAAAGGTGTGCACCACAACGTCCGGCTTTGTTTGTTTCTTTTTTTCAGGTAAGGTCTTACTCTAGCCAAGGCTGGTCTCAAACTCACTCTGTTAATTCCAGGTTGGCTTTGAACTCACAGCATTCCTCCTACCTCTGCCTCCCAAGTGCTGGGATTAAAGGCGTGTGCTACCACACCCGGCTGCCTTGTTTTGTTTTTTTTTTTGTTTTTGAGAGAGAGAGAAAAAGAGAGAACAGGCGTGCCAGTGGCCTTAGCCACTGGGAATGAACTCCAGACACTTGTGCACTTGCATCTGGCTAAACGTGGGACCTGGAGAATCAAACGGGAGTTCTTAGGCTTTGCAGGCAGGCACTTTAACTGCTAAGCCATCTCTCCAGCCCTGTCTTGTTTTTGTTTTTTTTTTCCAAGGTAGGGTCTCAGTCTAGTTCAGGCTGATGCTGGAGTTCATGCTGTATTCTCAGGGTGGCCTCGAACTCATGGAGATCCTCCTATCTCTGCCTCCCGAGTGCTGGTATTAAAGGCGTGCGCCACCACACCTGGCTTCTGCCTTGTTTTTTTGTGTTTTTTTTTTGAGAGAGAGACGGAGAGGAAGACAGATGGAGATGGGCGTGCCAGCAGCCTCTCAGCTGCTGTGAACGAAATCCAGATGCGTGTGCCCCCTTGTGGTCAAGTTCGCATTGCGCCCTTGTGTCACTTTGCATCTGGCTAACGTGGGACCTGGAGATTGGAACCAGCGTTCTTAGCCTTAACCGCTAAGCCATCTCTCCAGCCCCTGCCTTGGTTTTTGAGACAGGATTTCATGTATCCAGGTAGCTTCAAACTTGTTATGTAGTCAAGGGTGACCTTAACTCCTGTATATCCTGCTCTGCCAAGTGCCAGCATTACTGAGTACACGCCAACATGCCATCACATTTGCCTTAGATTTTCAATTGAGAAAGTTTATAGAATACCTCTTTCTTTCCTTCCTTCCTTCCTTCCTTCCTTCCTTCCTTCCTTCCTTCCTTCCTTCTTTCTTTTTCTTTCTTTCTTTCTTTCTTTCTTTTTTTTTGTTTTTTGTTTTATCGAGGTAGGGTCTCACGCCAGCTCAGGCTGACCTGGAATTAGCTATGTAGTCTCAGAGTGGCCTTGAACTCTCTGTGATCCTCCTACCTCTGCCTCCGAGTGATGGGATTAAAGGCGTGCACCACCACGCCCGGTCGAATACTCTTTTTTTTTTCAGGTAGGGTCTCACTCTAGCCCCAGGCTGCCCGAAAGGCAGAGAGAGAATGGGCATGCCAGGGCCTCTAGCCATTGCAAATGGACTCCAAACACATGCACCACATTGTGCATCTGGCTTACGTGAGTCCTGGGAATTGAATCCTGAGTCCTTTGGCTTTGCAGGCAAGTGCTTTAGCCACTAAGCCATCTCTCCAGCCCTGCAGTTTTTTTTTTTTTTGTTTTGTTTTGTTTTTTGGTTTTTCGAGGTAGGGTCTCACTCTGGTCCAGGCTGACCTGGAATTAACTATGTAGTCTCAGGGTGGCCTCGAACTCACGGCAATCCTCCTACCTCTGCCTCCCGAGTGCTGGGATTAAAGGCGTGCGCCACCACGCCAGTAGCCCTGCAGTTTTTTAAAACTTTATTTGAGAAAGGGAGAGAGAGAGGAAGTATGAGCATACCACGCCCTCTTGCCCCACCACATGCACCACTTTGTGGGTCTGGCTTTACATGGGTAGTAGGGAATCAAACCTGGGCCATCATGAGCTGTCTGTTTAGCCCTGTTTGTTTGATACAGGGTTTCCTATGTAGCCAAGGCTAGTTTTGAGCTTGAGCAATCCTCCCTCTTGCCTCTGCCTCAAGAGTGCTGGGATCCAGGAGTGTCCTACCATGGCTGGCTGGTGTTTTGTTTTGTGTTTTGGTAACCCAGGGTAGTGTCTTGAACTAGATTCAAGCAGTCTTCCCACCCAAGCCTCCTAAGTATTGTTACAGCACCTGGGGGGGGGGGCTTCTTGCTTTTGTTTGTTTTGTAGTGCTGGGGATAAGCCCAGTGAGTAGCTTGTGCATGTAAGGCAAGGGATGGCTCTACTACTGCTATATCCCCAGACCTGTAATGGATTTTTTTAAAGCAAATTCCAAGAATATCAGATGTGAAGCTTGGAGCTTCCCTGGTATTACTGACATTGTGGGGTCTCCATCATGCGGGTTACTCTAGGACCTTAAAGTGTTTCTGGGATTCCCGGGCTTTTGTTTTTAGTTATTTATTTTTAATAAGTAGGGCTGGAAAGATGGCTAAGTGATTAAAGGTGCTTGCTTGCAAAGCCTGCCAACTCAGTTTGATTACCCAGTACCCCTGTAAAGTCAGATGCACAAAGTGGCTCATGCATCTAGAGTTCATTTGCAATGGCAAGAGTCCCTGGTGTGCCCATTTTCTCCTTCCTCCCCTTCTTTGTTGCTGTGATTAACCACCTGACTAAAAGCAGCTAATGGGAGGCATGTATTTGTTTTGGCTTAATGTCTTAAGGAGAAGCTCCATGATGGCAGGGGAAAGCATGGAATTAGCAGAGGCTGGACATCACTTCTGAAATAGCAGGTGGAAAACAGCAGCAGCTGGCTATAACACTCCTAAGCCTGCCCCCAACACACCTCTTGCAGCAAGGCTCCACCTCCCAAATTACTATCAGCTGGGGACCAAGGATTATAAAATGACTTTACAAAAAAGCACCATAGTGCTGAGAAGAAGAAACAATGGGGTGTTCAGCACTGAGACATCTCTGTCATAGCTTCCAAGGCTCAGGGTCCATTGTGGAAGAGGTAGCAGAAAGAACGTAAGAGTCAAAGGAAGGGTAGGACTATCTATAATGCACTCTTCAGACACAAAATGGCCTGCATATCCATGACTCGCTGTGCCTGACACTACCTACACAAGACCCTCATAATAGGAGGAAAAGATGATGACATCATAATTAAGGACTTAATTAAGAGAGGGAGAGGATATGATGGATGGTGGATTTGTGAGGGAGAAGTAGGGAAGGGGAGGGAATTGTCATAGTTTATTATCTATAATTATGGAAGCTGTCAATAAAAAAATTAAATAAATAAAAAGCTGGCATGGGGGCACACACCTTTAATCTCAGCACTTGGGAGGCAGAGGTAGAGGATTGCCATGAGTTTGAGGCCACCCTGAGACTATATAGTGAATTCCAGGTCAGCTTGGGCTAGAGTGAAACCCTACCTCAAAAACAAACAAACAAACAAACAAAAAACCCAATAATAATAATAATAACAAAATAAAAAGAGTTTATGGGGGACATCTACCATGTACTCTCATATAAATAATATTTTTTAAATACCAGGTATGGTAGTTCACACCAATAGTTCTAAACACTCAGAGTCTGAGATAGGATCACAAATGAGGCCAGCTTGAGCTACATAGTGAGTTTCAAGTCAGTTTGGGGTAGGGTGAGACCTTGCCTTAAAAAAAGGGGGGGGAGCCGGGCGTGGTGGCGCATGCCTTTAATCCCAGCACTCGGGAGGCAGAGGTAGGAGGATTGCCGAGAGTTCGAGGCCACCCTGAGACTACATAGTTAATTCCAGGTCAGCCTGGACCAGAGTGAGACCCTGACCAAAACAAAATAATAAATAAAAAATAAATAAATAAATAAATAAATAAATAAAGGGGGACTGGGCGTGGTGGCACACACCTCTAATTCCAGCACTCAGGAGGCTGAGGTAGTATGATTGCAGTGAATTTAAGGCCAGCCTGAGACTACATAGTGAATTCCAGGTCAGCCTTTTGAGACACTACCTTGAAAACAAAGAGAGAGGGAGGAAAATGAAATTTGAGCCTGCTGTAATGGCTCACTTCTGTAATCCCAGCACTGTGGAAACTCAGATGGATCACTGAACATTCAAGGCCAGCCTAGACTACAGAATAAGACCCTTGTCCTAAAAGCAAGGAGGGGCTAATTAGATAGCTTACTGATAGCCCAGGTTCGATTCCCAAGCCAACCACATAAGCTGGATGCAGAAAGTGGCATTTATGGTGTTTGTAGTGGCAAGAAGCCCTGGTGTGCTGTTTGTGTACACACACACACACACACACACACACACACACACACACACAAAAAAAAAAAAAAAAGTAAAAATGAAAAGGAAACTAAAGGACTATTACAGAGATCCAACATCTGAATAATAGAAATTATAGGAAGAGAGAAAATGGGTTAGGAAGTTAGAAATGTAGTTTGAGAACTGAAGAATATGGTTGCCTTTTGCCCAGCAGTAAGGAAAAAACAGACCCACACCAGTCACATTTCTCAACATTGGGTTTGAAAAGATTTATAAGCTTCCATTGTGGGGAGTGTTAGATGTTGCATGAAACTTCCCCTGGGGAGACGTGAACACAGGTCTTCATCCTAGATAGGGGACAGAGGATGGACCAAAGCACAACTGCACCAAAACCCAGTGTTGGTGAACTAGTGAGTTGATGGAGTTACTTACAGGGGCATGGATGACTCAAGCAGCAGTAGCACCAGAAAGCCCACTCTAGCATAGGTGGCCACTCATGAAAGCTGCACATGGAGCTCGAGGCAGGACCTGCAGGTAGTCTGCTGGTCAGAAGCCCTCCTCAACCATTGTCTGCTTTTGTAACCTTGGGGAGGTGGTGTGATCTTTTCAATTTCAACTTTCCCAGACTTGCTTACCTCCTTCCTGAGTTTTATGAGCCTCCTTCCTCCCTCCCTCCCGGAGGGAGTGTTTCAATTCGAGGAAATTGCTGCGTAACACTGGGTTATCACAATTCCTTGGGCTTCATGTCAGCTACATAGGAAGCAAGAAGACAGTCGGAGCAGTGCCTTCTCAATTCTGAAGAAAAGCTGGGCGTGGTGGCGCACACCTTTGATCCCAGCACTTGGAAGGCAGAGCTAGGAGGATTTCTGGGAGTTCAAGGCCACCCTGAGACTACATAATGAATTTCAGGTGACCGTAAGATAGAGTGATACTCTACCTCGAAATCTGAAGAAAAAAAATACCAGCCTAGAACTTTATACTTATAATCAAACTATCAAACTATTAAACAAGAGCAAATTTCAAATAAAGGCTTTTTTTTTTTTTTTTTTTTTTTTGGTTTTTCGAGGTAGGGTCTCACTCTGGCCCAGGCTGACCTGGAATTAACTATGTAGTCTCAGGGTGGCCTCGAACTCTCGGCGATCCTCCTACCTCTGCCTCCCGAGTGCTGGGATTAAAGGTGTGCGCCACCACGCCCGGCAAATAAAGGCATTTTAAAACTCATATTCCTTTTGAAAGAACTGGAAATTGTGCTTCACAATATAAAGAGTAAATCAAGAAATAACAAAATACAAGATAGGAGACCCAGCACAGAAGGAAAAATAAGGAAATCCCACTGAGGATAGGGAAAGTGATGCTGGCAACTGAGCCCTGCTGAAGCAGTGCAAGCCCAGAGGGGACTGCTCACCACAACTTCTAGGGGCTATCAATGTATATATATTTGTAAGCCAGGAGAAGAGAGACAGAGAATGGGCACACCAGAGCCTCTAGCCTCGGCAAATAAACTCCAGATGCATGCATCACTTTGTGTACCCATGTTACATGGGTACTGGGGACTTGAACTTGGATTATTATCCTTTTCAGGTAAAAACCTTAACTGCTAAGCCATCTTTCCAGCCCGGAGGCAGAGGCATCTTTTTTTTTTTTGGGCCGGGTTCGAGGTGGGGGTCTCACTCTGGCTCAGGCTGACCTGGAATTCACTCTGTAGTCTCAGGGTGGCCTCGAACTCACAGCGATCCTCCTACCTCTGCCTCCCGAGTGCTGGGATTAAAGGCGTGCGCCACCACGCCCAGCCAGGGGCATCTTTTTAACCCAAGGAAATGCAAGAACAAGATGTGAACCAGCCCCTGAATGTGTAGTGAAATATGGCCTGCTTCTAAACCCCCTATGCCCTACTTCCAACTAATGAGAGAAAAGCCAAGAGCTATTAATGACATGCATGTCCCTAACAGCATGCAGAGAAAGACCCTTGTCAGCACATGGTTAAGATAAGCAAAGTACTGTTGAGAAGCTGTGCCAAGCCCTCCTGGGAGGTGGTCCTGTTGCAGGATTTTGGAGTTCTGGGGTGGTCCCCAAATTTATGAAGCCCAGTTTTGAGTTCTGTCCTATCTTCAACAAAGAATTGAGTTTAGAAGAAGCACACACATGGTAGATTCAGAGACCAGAGGAAAATCTTTATGTGTGTGTGTGTATTTAAATTGAGAAGTTTCTCCAAATTAGAAGTTATCCCAGAGCATAAAGCAGAGACAAACAGAAGAACTACCCAGCCCAGTCAGCAATATTCTGCTCTTTCCTGAATGCAGCCAGGCTTGGGGTATTGCCAGAGTAGTGTATCCCTGTGACCAGAGTGAGCAAGGAGAAGTAGAAAGAGAGACTGGAAATAGCATTGACAGCCCTTTATAGTCAATTGAAAATGTAGTCTTTCACCAAATTCAGGTATGCAAAGGGGAAGACCACCTGGTTTGTAGATTTGAAGGAGCAGGCTTCAGAGCCAGCCCACTTGAGTAGTGAAGGCCACCTATCTAGGTAATGTGCTAGACTGTGGATTGTGGGGTTGAGGGAGCGCTGTAGCTGTTGTAGACCACTCTCGATCAGACAGAGTTCCATTCCTGCCAGGGCAAGGTGGCATCAGTTTTTCTTTGGGCCTTAGTTCCTAACTAAAACTGCCTAAAATAAGCTAGCTTCTGCCGGGCACAGCTTTAATCCCAGCACTTGGGAGGCAGAAGTAGGAGGATCACTGTGAGTTCGAGGCCACCCTGAGACTATATAGTGAATTCAGGTCAGACCAGGCTAGAGCAAAACCCTACCTTGTAAACCCCCTCCCTCCAAAAAAAAAGCTAGATTCCTCCTATTTCTCCTTCAGTACTCAGGTTATCTGGTCTTGTTATTCCTCTCTCCCCTCCCCCTATTTTATTTTAGAGGGAGCAAGAGAGACAGAATTGGAGCACCAGGGCCTCAACCACTACAACCAAACTCCAGATGCTTGTGCCACGTGTGCAACCTTTTGCTTGTCTCACTTTGCACATCTGGCTCTGGAGAGTCAAACATGGGTTCTTAGGCTTTGCAGGCAAGCACCTTAACTGCTAAGCCATCTCTCCAACTCCTTGTTATTCTTTCATTGCTCCCCACCCCCCAAAATGACTAATGCCAAATCAGAGCAATTCAAATGTTAGTTCAGAGTCACCTTCAGGCACACCTCGAATAATAATTGGCCAAATCTCTTGGATTTACTCTCCCCATCCAGTCAGGTTGATCCACAAAATTAACCATCACATATAATAGTGAAACATGAATATATTTGTAGTTTAGATACTCTGTAGTGATGTAGATGGTAGATTGAGAGGGCAGAAAGGTGGCCAGCAAGCAGATCAGTTAAAATGTAGTTCTTTTTGTCTAAGCAAGAAACAATACAGAAGGCCGGGCGTGGTGGCGCACGCCTTTAATCCCAGCACTCGGGAGGCAGAGGTAGGAGGATCGCTGAGAGTTCAAGGCCACCCTGAGACTACATAGTTAATTTCAGGTCAGCCTGGACCAGAGTGAGACCCTACCTTGCAAAACCAAAAAAAAAAAAAAAAAAAAAAAGAAACAATACAGAAAGCCGGGCGTGGTGGCGCACGCCTTTAATCCCAGCACTCGGGAGGCAGAGGTAGGAGGATCGCCGAGAGTTCGAGGCCACCCTGAGACTACATAGTTAATTCCAGGTCAGCCTGGACCAGAGTGAGACCCTACCTTGCAAAAACCAAAAAAAAAAGAAAAGAAAAGAAACGATACAGAGCTAGAAAGTAGTGGAGTGGAAATGGAAGAAAAGAAAGGCCAGATTCTAGAGATTGGCTGGTAGAGTGAACTGGATATGGTGACTGAGCTTTCAGTAGGAGTCAGAGATGAACTAAAAGTTTCTTCAGGGAAGTAGATTTCTTATTGATATTATAATTACTGAGCTCTGGTGAAAAGAGCCCTCTGGCCATTCTAGGGGTTGCCAAAAAGTTGAATTTAGCTATAGTACCTTTACCAGGGTGACTGGTGTCATCAGATTCAAAACTAACCCACAGTTCCAAATTTGCACAGGTGTTTTTTTGTTTGTTTGTTTTTGAGGCAGGGTCTCGCTCTAGTCCAGGCTGACCTGGAATTCACTATGTACTCTCAGGGTGGTCTTGAACTCATGGCCTCCCGAGTGCTGGGATTAAAGGTGTGCACCACAACGTCCGGCTTTGTTTGTTTCTTTTTTTCAGGTAAGATCTTACTCTAGCCAAGGCTGGTCTCAAACTCACTCTGTTAATTCCAGGTTGGCTTTGAACTCACAGCATTCCTCCTACCTCTGCCTCCCAAGTGCTGGGATTAAAGGCGTGTGCTACCACACCCGGCTGCCTTGTTTTGTTTTTTGTTTTTGTTTTTGAGAGAGAGAGAGAAACAGAGAACGGGCGTGCCAGTGGCCTTAGCCACTGGGAATGAACTCCAGACATTTGTGCACTTGCATCTGGCTAAACGTGGGACCTGGAGAATCAAACGGGAGTTCTTAGGCTTTGCAGGCAGGCACTTTAACTGCTAAGCCATCTCTCCAGCCCTGTCTTGTTTTTGTTTTTTTTTTCCAAGGTAGGGTCTCAGTCTAGTTCAGGCTGATCCTGGAGTTCATGCTGTATTCTCAGGGTGGCCTCGAACTCATAGAGATCCTCCTATCTCTGCCTCCCGAGTGCTGGTATTAAAGGCATGCGCCACCACACCTGGCTTCTGCCTTGTTTTTTTGTGTTTTTTTTTTTGAGAGAGAGACGGAGAAGAAGACAGATGGAGATGGGCGTGCCAGCAGCCTCTCAGCTGCTGTGAACGAAATCCAGATGCGTGTGCCCCCTTGTGGTCAAGTTCGGCATTGCGCCCTTGTGTCACTTTGCATCTGGCTAAACGTGGGACCTGGAGATTGGAACCAGCGTTCTTAGCCTTAACCGCTAAGCCATCTCTCCAGCCCCTGCCTTGGTTTTTGAGACAGGATTTCATGTATCCAGGTAGCTTCAAACTTGTTATGTAGTCAAGGGTGACCTTAACTCCTGTATATCCTGCTCTGCCAAGTGCCAGCATTACTGAGTACACGCCAACATGCCATCACATTTGCCTTAGATTTTCAATTGAGAAAGTTTATAGAATACCTCTTTCTTTCCTTCCTTCCTTCCTTCCTTCCTTCCTTCCTTCCTTCCTTCCTTCCTTCCTTTCTTTCTTTCTTTCTTTCTTTCTTTCTTTCTTTCTTTTTTTTTGTTTTTTGTTTTATCGAGGTAGGGTCTCACGCCAGCTCAGGCTGACCTGGAATTAGCTATGTAGTCTCAGAGTGGCCTTGAACTCTCTGTGATCCTCCTACCTCTGCCTCCGAGTGATGGGATTAAAGGCGTGCACCACCACGCCCGGTCGAATACTCTTTTTTTCAAGGTAGGGTCTCACTCTAGCCCCAGGCTGCCCTTGAACTCACAAGTGATTCCCCTACCTCAGTGCTGGGACTAAAGGTATGTGTGGCCATGCCTGGCTAAAATCCATTTCCGAGTTGGGTTCTGTGGTACAATTTAAGCCCATGCATGAAGCCTTCATGTGCATAGTTTGTGCTATACCAGTTTTTTTCCGTTTTTTTTTTTTTTTTTATTGACAATTCCCATAATTGTAGACAGGAACCCATGGTAATTCCCTTCCTCCCACTTTCCCCTTTGAAACTCTACTTTCCATCATATCTCCTCCATCTCTCTTATTTTTATTTATTTGTATTTATTTATTAGAGACAGAGAAAGGGAGAGAGAGAGACAGAGAGAGAATGGGTACACCAGGGCCTCTCAGCCACTGTGAATGAACTCTACAGGCGTGTGCCCACTTGTGTGCATGTGCGACATTACGTGCTTGCATCACTTTTGTGTCTGGCTAAATTTGGGACCTGGAGATTCTAACAAGTGTTCTTAGGCTTCACAGGCAGGCGCCTTAACCACTAAGCCACCTCTCCATCACTCCCCATCTCTCAATCAGTCTCTCTTTTATTTTGATGTCATGATAATTTTTCCTCCTATTATGATGGTCTTGTTGTAGGTAGTGTCAGGCACTGTGAGATCATGGATATCCAGGCCATTTTGTGTCTGCAGGAGCACGTTGTAAAGAGTCCTACCCTTACTTTGGCTCTTACATTCTTTCTGCCACCTCTTCCATAATGGACCCTGAGGCTGGGAAGATGTGACAGAGATATTTCAATGCTGAGCACTCCTCTGTCACTTCTCAGCACCATGGTGTCTTCTGAGTCATCCCAAGGTCACTGCCATCTGAAGAGAGAAGTTTCTCTTACCAAAAGTGAGAGTAGCATTAATATATGGGCATGAACATTAAGAGAACTGCTTACTGAGCAGTTTGGTGAGCATAGTATATACATTTAGCCAGACACCAGAAAACATTACAATTACACCCCTAAGGCTCATGACTACCCCTGTTGTAGGTTTTCAGTATCAGGGATGTATTCCCTCCCATGGAGCAGTCCAATTAGAGAGCAGTTGGTTTCCCCCACAACAGACATGCCACTATTGCACCAGTTGGCTCATTTGGCCCAGCTGGCCAAATTTAAAACTTGTAGTGTCCACTGTTGAGTATCTTCACTGGTGTTTTCTCTCTCCCATGAACTGCATGCAGCATAGCTTTTCCAGCTTTCTGTCAGCTGGTCCACATGGAGGAGGTTTTCAACTCAGCTCCAGCAGGATTTTTCAGTGGCCTTACAGCTCAAATGTTGGGATTAAAGACATGTACCACCACACCCAGCAACTTTTGACATTTTAAAATATTATTCTCTTTTAGTTTTTAGTTTTCTGGTTTTTCGAGGTAGGGTCTCTAGCCCAGGCTGACCTGGAATTCACTACGTAGTCTCAGGCTGGCCTCGAACTCCCAGCAATCCTCCTACCTGTTATCTCTCAAGTGCTGAGATTAATGGTGTGTGCCACCATGCCTGGCAGGTATAAAAGATCTGGCTGCCCATAGAATTCATTCTGGTTTGGCAAACTGGTCAATTTCTGTCAAAAGGCAGAATTTAACATCTGTTTACTGGACAGTGAGGATGAGCCAAGTCTGTTTTGGGTTCTGGAAAGACAGCTGAATGAGGAAGCCACTCCTGTGCTCATAGCTAGTGGAGAAAGACTGGCCACAATTGTTCAGTCTTCTAGTTGGCACAAGAAAGCTGTGCAAACTGCAGCCTCCATTGGAAACTGTGTCCTCTGCTGTCAAGTGCTAATGGATGTCCACAGAATCCCTTGTGCTCCTGGCAGAAACTGTTCTCTGCCCACCTACATCCTTACCCCATGTTCCCCCTGATGATGCAACACATGTGAGTTGCTAACGATGCTCTTCTCCCTTCTTAGCTCTTCCCACAACTAGAACCTGGCCACTTTCACTACCTCAACCACTAACTACCACCTGAATCTGACATCGTTTGTTTGTTTGCCTCTTTCTTTCTTTCTTTCTTTCTTTCTTTCTTTCTTTCTTTCTTTCTTTCTTTCTTTCTTTCTTTCTCTCTCTCTTTCTCTCTTTCTCTCTTTCTCTCTTTCTCTCTTTCTCTCTTTCTCTCTTTCTTCTTTCTTCTTTCTTTCTTTCTTTCTTTCTTTCTTTCTTTCTTTCTTTCTTTCTTTCTTTCTTTCTTTCTTTCTTTTCGAGGTAAGGTTTTACTCTAGCCCAGGCTGACCTGGAATTGACTCTGTAGTCTCAAGGTGGCCTTGAACTCAAGCAATCCTACCTCTGCCTCCTGAGTGCTAGGATTAAAGGCGTGCGCCATCACGCCCAGCTCTGACCTCATTTCTTAACCTAGTCTGCTGTCTAATTGGTCTTCAAATGCTCCTGCCCTTCATATAGTCTGCTGTCTGCCCCACATGAGCCTTCTCTGCTCAGAATCCCCTGTTTGTCTCACCCAGAGTTCACAAAGCCCTTACAGTCTGGCCCACCTGGCTGTTTTCTCTCTGGTGCCACCCTCTCATGCTCTTTGCTCCTGTTCTCTGTTGAGCTGTATTAGCTCCTGCTCATGGGCAGACAGACACCATCTGCCTTAGACCTTGCATTGCACTGCAGTGTCTGGGTCTTCTGTAAGTCTTAGCATGACTCATTATCTGTACTTTCTTGCTCAGACGTCACACATGCAGTGAGTCCTTTCCTGAGCTCATCATTTGAAGTCATCAGTGCAACAGCCTCTCTTTCTACGATCCCCACGGCCCTTTGGGAGTACTTCTCAGCTAGGTACAGGTCTAGAAGAGCCAGGGGGTTGTCTGGTTTGTTCCCTGCTGAATCCCCAGGGCTTTAGACTGTGGCTGGCTTCATCAACTCTCAGTAGATTCATGCTAGAGAAGTTGAAAGAGAGTGGGAATTTGCTAGAAATAGAAAGGAGTAGGCCACCCCAAGGAGGCAGAGGTAGGATCTCTAAGATCTGTAGGCTGGAGCTATAGGGTGAGTTCCTGGTCTGCCTGGGCTAGAGTGAGACCCTTGGGGGTGTGGAGAAAGAGAAAGGAATGGCAAAAATGGTGAAGTATCTTGTGCAGGTGCACAAAAGTGTTTGTGTTGGACCCTGTGTATAGTAAGTATCCTACTGCCCAATCCAGACAAGTAAGAGGCATTCTTGTGTCTTTGGTACTATCCTGAAAACTTAGCCTGAAAGCTAGTTTTTAGGGCTACACTGTCCTTTTAAGGACCCACCAGCCAGGTAGGGTTTGTGTTTGAAATGTGCCTAGGCCAAACTTAGTTGGGCTCAAGTATAAAATGTGTATTTGTATTTCTAAATTTTAGTACCCTCCCCCCAAAAAAACCCTCTATATTTCAATATTGGTTAAATGTTGAAATGAAAATAGAAATTCCGATTTAGCTGTTTGTTTTTATTACCACTACTGTTTTTTAAAAAAATATTTTATTTTTTAGCCAGGCATGGTGGTGCATGCCTTTACTCCCAGCACTTGGGAGGCAGAGGTAAGAGGATCACCGTGAGTTCAAGGCCACCCTGAGAATACAGAGTGAATTCCAGATCAGCCTGGGTTAGAGTGAGACCCTACCTCAAAAAACAAAAAATAGGGCTGGAGATATGGCTTAGCGGTTAAGGCGCCTGCCTGCCAAGCCTAAGAACCCGGTTCCAATCTCCAGGTCCCATGTTTAGCCAGATGCAAAGTGTCGCAAGGGCACAATGCCGCACTTGACCATAAGGGGGTGCATACATCTGGATTTCATTCACAGCAGCTGAGAGACTGCTGGCGCGCCCATTCTCTGTCTCCTTCTCCCTGTCTGTCTCTCTGTGTCTCTCTCCAAAAATAAATAAAATAATTTAAAAAAATAAAAATTATTTATTTATTTATTTATTTGACAGAGAAAGAGGGAGAGAGAGAATGGGCGCGCCAAGCCCTCCAGCCACTGCAAGTGAACTCCAGATGTGTGTGCCCCCTTGTGCATCTGGCTAACATGGGTCCTGGGGAATTGAACCTGGGTCCTTTGGCTTTACAGGCAAATGCCTTAACTGCTAAGCCATCCCCTCCAGCCCTTATTTTTATCTTATTTTAAAAAAATATTTATTTTTATTTATTTATTAGAGACAGAGAGAGAGAGAATGGATGCACCAAAGCCACTAGGCACTGCAAATGAATTCCAGATGCATGTGCCACCTTGTGCATCTGGCTTATGTGGGACTTAGAGAATCAAATCTGGATCCTTAAGCTTTGCAAGCAAGCACCTTATCTGCTAAGCCATTTCTCCAGCCCTTTATTTTTATTTTTCAAGGTAGGGTTTCAGTCTAGCCCAGATTGACATGGAATTCACTCTGTAGACCCCGGCTGGCCTCAAACTCACAGGGATCCTCCTACCTCCTCTGTTTTCCAAATGCTGGGAATAAAGGCATATGCATCTGGGCGTGGTGGAAAGGTATATGCCACCACCTGGCAAACCACCCCCTTTTTTTTTTTTTTTTTTTTTTTTTTTTTTTTGAGATAGGGTCTCACTCTAACCCAGGCTTACCTGGAATTCACTATGTAATCTCAGGGTGGCTTCGAACTCACGGCGATCTTCCTACCTCTGCCTCCTGAGTGCTGGGATTAAAGGTGTGAGCCACCACTCCCGGCGCAAACCTTATTTTTATTGCCTTGTATACTGTATTAGGTATTTGGCTGGCATGGTGGCTCATGCCTTTTAATCCCAGCATTAGGTATTTGAAGTGCTTCTCCTTAACAAATGTTAGATTTACTCAGCTTAACTCCCTAATGCATTTGGACAAGTGATTTCAGCTGAGTTTCAGAATTCTTGTCTGTGAAGGGGATCTGGGTACCCTGCTCTCCACCAGGGTTTCAGAAGTCTGCATGTTCTGGACTCCAGGACCAACTGATGTTCTTCCAAGACTAATGACTAGGGAGTACTTAGTGGGTGAGGTCTGGGGTGGGACTGGGAAGCATTTTTGCTCTAGTTGTTTTAGAATGTGCAATCACGGGTAAATCTCTTGGAGGGGAGGGCTAGGTTTGTAGCTTAGTGGGTAGAGTGCTTGCCTATCATGTGTGACACCCTGGATTTGCTCCTTAGTGCCACATAAACCTAGCATGCTGGTACACGCCTGTAATCTCAGCATTCAGAAGATAGAGGTAGAAGGATTAGAAGTGCAAAGTCATTCTCAGCTACATACAGAATTTGAAGATAGTCTAGGCTACAGAGTGAGACCCTGTCTCAAAAACCAAAAAGTTGGGCTTAGTGGTTAAGGCACTTGCCTGCAAAGCCAAAGGACCTCCATTTGATTCCCTGGGACCCACGTAAGCCTGGTGCGCCCATATTTTCTCTCTCTCTCTCTCTCTCTCTCTGCTTCTTTCATAAATAAATAAATAAATAAACCCAAAATTTCAGAAAAACCTGAAACTATATACATTAGATAATAGTCTTCCTCCTCTTGACAGCTACCATCTATGGCTTTTCAGTACCTCGTACATGGAGTCATGCAGTATTTGTCCAGTTTTCAATGTTTGTATTTTGTACATGTATGGTTGTGCCTGTGTGGATGCCAGAGGAGAACATTGAGGGCCCCTCATTGCTCATCTGCCAGTTTCCTTGAGACAGAGTGTTATTGATTCTGGAGCTTATGTTTTTTGTGTTTTGTTTTTTCACAAGTCCCAGCGATTCTCTGCTTTCTGCTTCTCACAGGACTGGAGTTACAAATGTGCATGGTCACACCCAGCTGTTTACATGGGTACTACTGGGACACTGAACTTGGGTAGTCTCAGGCCCTCATGTTTGCATGGGAAAGTGCTCTTACCCACTAAGAGGGTGAGGGGAGGCTGGAGATGGCTCAGCACTTAAAGGCACTGCTTGTAAAGCCTGACAGCCTGGGTTCAATTCTCCATCACCCATGTCAAGCCAGATGCTTGACAAAGTGGTATGCATGCATCTGGAATGGGTTTGCAGTAGGAAGGGGCCCTAGCATACTCATCCGTATTCTGTCACTCTCTCACTCTCCCTCTTCCTCCCTCTCCCTCTCTCTCTCCTTGCAATTAAATAAATAAATAATTAAAAACAAAGCCGGGTGTGGTGGTGCATGCTTTTAATCCCAGCACTTGGGAGGCAGAGGTAGGAGGATTGCCAAGAGTTCGAGGCCACCCTAAGACTACAGAGTGAATTCCAGGTCAGCCTGGACTAGAGTGAGACCCTACCTCGGAAAACCAAAAAAAAAAAAAAAAAAAAAAAAAAAAAAAAAAGGCTGGGCCTGGTGTGCATGCCTTTAATCTCAGCACTTGGGGGGGTGGCGGGCAGAGGTAGGAGGATCACCATGAGTTCAAGGCCACCCTGAGACTACATAGTAAATTGAATTCCAGGTCACCCTGAGCTAGAGTGAGACCCTACCTTAACTGCTAAGCCATCTCTCCAACCCCTCTTACTTAACTTTTAACCTGTGGAGTATGTTTTCCCATCTCTGTTGTAAATGTTTGGAGATTAGACTCTGAGGCTGTCTTTAGAGGCATCCCCTACAGGGTCCTGCATTTATCAGGAACTCCTACACATGCCCAGAGCCACACATTCCACACTCCCCACCCCCGCCTGCCTACTCTAGTCCAGTTAACAATTGTGACTAGTTGAGAATATGGCCCAATTTCTTTTGGCTAAAAGCAATTGGTCTTCCATTTTATAAATTAAATCTGTGTATGTGTGTTTATGATGTATGAGTGTGAGTACTTTCATGCCACGGCAGATATGTAGAGGTCAGAGGATGACCTGGTTTGAGGCAGGGTCTCTTGTTCATTATTGTTTATATTAGGCAATTGGCCATGAGCTTCTAGAGATTTTCCTGAGTCTGCCTCCCATCTCACCATAGGGACAGGGGATTGCAGCACATCCAGCTTTATGTGGCTTCTGGGAATATGAACAGAGGTCATCACACTTGTGCAGCAAGTGCTTTTACCTGCTGAGCCACCTCCCCAGCCTCGCTTTTATTTCCTTTTGCCATATAAAATGAGGATAAATTTGCCTTATCCAAGGAAAGTTTTCAAGTAATGGATTTTATATATATATATATTTTAATACTTTTGGTTTTGTCAAGGTAAGGTCTCACTGACTAGGCTGATCTGGAACTCATAGCAATTCTTTTACCTCTGCCATCTGCCTCCAGAGTGCTAATGGGTTTTATAAAAGATGCATTTAAGGGACTGGAGAAAAGGCTTAGCGGTTAAGTTGCTTTCCTGAAAAGCTAAAGGACCTCAGTTCGATTCCCCAGGACCCATGTAAGCCAGATGCACAGGATGGCACATGCATCTGGAGTTCATTTACAGAAGCTGAAGGCCCTGGTGTGCCCATTCTCTCTGTCTGCCTCTATCAGCTTCTCTCTCTCAAATAAATAATAATAAAATAGTTTTAAAAGGATGCATTTTAGGGCTAGGTGTGGTAGCGCACACCTTTAATCTCAGCACTCAGGAGGCAGAGGTAGGAGCATCACCATGAGTTCAAGGCCAGCCTGAAACTACATAGTGAATTCCAGGTCAGCCTGGGCTAGAGTGAAACCCTACCTCAAAAAACAAAACAAAACCAAAAAAAGGAGGCATTTTAGAACCCCCCAAAAAAACCCAAAATTTGCTGGGTGTGGTGGTGCATAACATTAACTCCAACACTAAGGAGGCAGAGATAGGAGGGTTGTGAGTTGTAGACCAGCCTGGAATGACGGAGCAAGTTCCAGGTCAGCCTGGGCTAGACTGAAACCCCACCTTGATAAAACAACAACAACAACAACAACAAAAAACATTTTAGGAACATGGTTCTCCTGTCTCCATCTTCCCCTAGGTGGCAGTAGGAAGCAGAACAGCCTATAAAGTGGAAGTCCTTCGGTCACAGAAGCCCTTTTCTTTTTTTTAATTTATTTTAATTTATTTTTATTTTTGTAATTGATTTTTTATTGACATCTTCTATATTTACATACAAAACAAAAAACATATATTTCCCTTCCCTCCTCTGCCCTCCCCCCATTCCACTTTAGAACTCCAATCTCCATCATATCCCCTCCCTCTCTCCATTAGTTTTCTTTTAATTTGATGTCATCATCTTTTTCTTCTGTCTTGAGGGTCTTGCGATGGTATTGCTAGGTACTGGAAGGTCATGGATATCGAGGCCAATTTCTGTCTGGGCAGTTGCATTGTAAGAATTCATACCCTTCCTTTGGCTCTTCCATTCTATCTGCCCCCTCTTCCGCAATGGTCCCTGAGCCTTGGAGTGGGCACTCCTCCATCCCTTCTTCTCAGCACTATGTTGCCTTTTGGAGGTCCCAGTGGTCATCGCCATCTGAAAAGAGAAGCTTCTCTAACCAGAAGTGAGAGTAGCATTAATATGTGAATATGAACATTAAGTGTAGTGCCCCCAGGGCAGCTTGGTGGGAATAATATGTACATTTAGTCAGACAAGAGCAGGCTTTATACCCCTAAGGCTCATGACCTCACCTACCATAGACTTTTGCTTAGGTTTTTCAGTACCAGGCATGTATTCCCTCCCATAGAGAGGGCCTTCAGTCCAATTATGGAGCAGTTGGTTACCCCAAGAGTAGACATGCCACTATTGCACCTGTTCAGTCATTGGGCCTGTCTGGCCAAACTTGAATATTCAGTGTTCATCGTTTTCACTGCTGATGACTTCTGTCTCCCATACGGCTGCATGCAGTGCAGCTTTTTCCAGCTTTCAGTTGGCTGGTCTACAGGGAGACAGTTAGCCCTTTTCTTTATAAGGGGCTTGGACTGTGTTGTTTACCTTTGCTCTACAGTTTCATTTGTTAGGCATGTTTTTTCCAGACCAACTTAAGTACCCATATGGATTTAGAGAAATGCTCAGCTGGCAATGGTAGAGCTCTGTGTCATTAAATTTAATAATTCAGAGCTGGGCATGGTGGTGCATGCCTTTAATCCCGGCACTTGGGAGGCAGAGGTAGGTGGATCGCCGTGAGTTCAAGGCTACCCTGAGACTACATAGTGAATTCCAGGTCAGTCTGGACTAGGAGGAGTAGTAGTTCAGAAAATCTTGCTGTGGTAAAAGGATTTTCAGCAGCATAATTAAGACCAAAAGGTTGAGAATGTTGTCTTCCTCAGTGGCCAGAGCTGGTGTCCATGGAGTTGTCTTGGGCAGGAGGACACCCAGGTCAGAGTATACCTGCACTCAGGATGAGAATGGCAGGTCATTATAGCCCTTTTCTGCAACCAGAGGAAGGAGTATGGAATGCCACATGCTACCCTGACTCTCTAAAATCTGTTTACAAATAGAATTAGAACTTACTAAGAACTGTCTGGTTTTGAGAGAGGGACATACTATGTAACTCAGCCTGCCTTAGAATTGTTTTTCTGCCTCATCCTTCTTCCTCAGTGTTGGAATTGCAAATATTTAACACTACACACAACACCAGGCTGGAACACTGCAGGTCTTTAAGGTCAGTGGGAGGAGGACAGGTTTGGTGAAAGATGAAATATAATATGTAATTATAATAAAAGTTAACAGGAAGGGAGCAGCATGGGTTTGGAGGAGTCATGTCCTGATAGTTGGAGATGATGAAGAGGCAGTGGAGCATTAGCACGATGTTCTAACCCTACACTCACTGAATTCTTGGGGTACTTACTATTCTACTTGCATAGGGCACTTCCCTTATTCTGTAACCGTGTCCGGGCTTGCCCCATCATCTAGGAGACTGGAAGTCAATGAAGAGCAGAGACCTTTCTTTCTTTATATTCCCCACAGCACTTGTTCCTGGCACAAGTAAACTCATATATGGTTAGTTGTATGAATCTACTTGAGGAGAAAATGGGGAAACAGAATAAGGATGCTGGAGTAGACACGGCTGTGTCAGTGAAGGGGCTTGGTAAGAAGGAGTAAGGTTTGTGAGGATGCTGATTGGTGGCAGCTGACCAGAAGTTGCTTAGGAGCTGATGGAGAGGAGAGTGGGACAAGAGCTGAAAAGCACACGCCTGAATGGTGTGTGCAGGAGCAGTCCAGTGTTGAAGAAAAAAAGTCTAGGGCTGGAGAAATGGCTTAGTGGTTAAGGTGCTTACCTGAGAAGCCTAAGGACCCAAGTTTGATTCCCCAATACCCACATGAGCCAGAAGCACAAGGTGGTGCATGCGTCTGGAGATCATTTGCAGTGGCTAGAGACGCCAGCATGCCCATTCTGTATCTCATCTGCCTCTCTCTCTCTCTCTCTCTCTCTCTCTCTCTCAAATAAACAAAATATTTAAGAAAAATTTTTAAAGGGAATAGGTCTAACTGGATGTGGTGTCACACACCTTTAATCCCAGCACTTGGGAGGCAGAGATAAGAGGATCACTATGAGTTCGAGGCCAGCCTGGGTCTACAGAGTGAGTTCCAGGTCAGCCTGGCCTAGATTGAGACCCTAGCTCAACAAAACAAAACAAAACAAAACAAAACAAAACAAAACACCCCAAACCAAAACAACAACAAAAAAGAATGGATCTAATGAAAAAGGATTATCTACAATCTTGAAGGCATCAATGTAATCCTGATCTGGCCATATCCCTGAACTTTCCACTTATGTGAACCAATATAAAAAACTTATGTTGGGGCTGGAGAGATGGCTTAGTGGTTAAGGCGCCTGCCTCCTAAGCCTAAGAACGCCGGTCCAATCTCCAGGTCCCACGTTTAGCCAGATGCAGTGATGCAAGGACGCAATGCTGCACTTGACCACAAGGGGGCGCACACATCTGGATTTATTTCGCAGCAGCTGATGTGTCCATCTCTATCTCTCTTCCTCTCCATCTCTCTGTCTCTGAGTCTCTCTCCAAAAAAAAAAAAACTTATGTTTAAAAAAAAAAAGCCAGAGCCTGGCGTGGTGGCACACGCCTTTAATCCCAGCTCTCGGAAGGCAGAGGTAGGAGGATCGCTGTGAGTTCGAGGCCACCCTGAGCCTACATAGTGAATTGCAGGTCAGCCTGGGCTAAAGTGAGACCCTACTCGAAAAACCAAAACCAAAACAAAACAAAACTTATGTTTGGTTTGGACTTGATTACTAGCTTGACTTTAAAATTTTTTAATATTCATTTATTTAGAGAGAAGAGGCACATCAGGGCCTCTAGTCACTGCAGATGAACTCCAGACATATGCCACCATGTGCATCTGGCTTACATGGGGTTCTGGGGAATCAAACCTGGTTCCTTAGCCTTCTCAGGCAAGTGACTTAACTGCTAAGCCATCTATCCAGCCAAAGCTCCATTCTTTAGCAGATCCTCAAATTAGATGATAATGACTAGCATTACGCTTATATCCTGCAAAAGTCCAGAGTCTGATGCATTTCTTTCCCATAGCAAGTAAGACATTCAATTCTAACTGGTCAGGCACAGACTGGGTTGGGGGAAAGCAATGCTTTTAGGGGAACTGGAGGGCACTACAAGGGCTGCAAGTTCCTGGTTTAAGTCATTGTTGGAAGCAGAGGGCACCTCAAGCAAGGAATTATATACCTGTCCATCTTCCATTGTGTTTCAGCATCTTCATGATACAGTGAAGAGGAATCTTGATAGCGCTACCTCCCCTCAAAATGGGGATCAACAAAATGGCTACGGAGACCTCTTTCCTGGACACAAGAAGACCCGCCGGGAGGCCTCTCTGGGTGTTACCGTGTCTGCCAATGGGCTACCTCCAGCCTCGCCCCTTGGTCAGCCTGACAAGTCTTCTGGGGGAGATGCCCTGCAGTCCAGTGGGAAGCACTCTCTAGGGCTAGACTCTCTCAATAAAAAGTGTATGGCGGACACAGGCCTCCACTTGAATGGAAGCAGCGATCCCAGCGGGTCACTTCCTCTGAGCCTGAACAAAGAGCTGAAGCAGGAGCCCGTGGATGACCTGCCGTGCATGATCGCCGGAGCTGGAGGCTCCATATCGCAGAGCAACCTCATGCCCGACCTTAACCTTAATGAGCAGGAGTGGAAGGAGCTCATTGAAGAGCTGAACAGGTCAGTACCTGATGAAGACATGAAGGACTTATTTACTGAGGACTTTGAGGAAAAGAAGGAGCCAGAGCCTTCCAGCTCTGTCACACAAGCCGCCTTGGCCCAGGACATGAATATCAAGACGGAGTTCTCTCCAGCGGCCTTTGACCAGGAGCAATTAGGCTCTCCACATGTACGGGCTGGGTCTGCAGGACAGACCTTTTTGGGGCCTTCATCTGCCCCTGTGAGCACAGATTCCCCGAGCCTTGGGGGCTCTCAGACCCTGTTCCACACCTCTGGTCAACCCGGGGCAGACAATCCTAGTCCAAGCCTGATGCAGGCATCAGCCCAGGCCCAGAATGCACAAAGAGCCCTTGGGAGTGTGGTATTGCCTAGCCAGGGCCCAGGAGGACCTTCAGAGCTATCCTCTGCCCACCAGCTCCAGCAGATGGCTGCTAAGCAGAAGCGTGAACAGATGCTCCAGAACCCACAGCAAGCTGTCCCAGCACCCACCCCAGGCCAGATGTCAACATGGCAGCAAACGGGACCCTCCCATAGTCCCTTAGATGTTCCTTATCCCATGGAGAAGCCTGCCAGCCCTCCTGGCTACAAGCAAGACTTTGCCAACTCCAAACTGCTCATGATGCCTAGTGTGAATAAGAGTTCCCCTCGGCCTGGAGGTCCCTTCCTTCAGCCTGGCCATGTGAGCCTGCTGAGTCACCAGTCACCGAGTAACTTGAATCAGAACTCTGTGAGTACCCCAGGCTCCGTCCTGGACTATGGCAATACAAAACCCCTTTCTCATTACAAAGCAGACTGTGGGCAAGGAGGTCCTGGGTCTGGCCAGAACAAACCAGCATTGATGGCCTATCTTCCTCAGCAGCTGCCTCATCTGAATAATGAGCAGAACCCTTTGTTTATGATGAAACCAAAGCCAGGAAACATGTCCTTCCGATCACTAGTTCCACCTGGCCAGGTAAGTGCATGCCTTCCCTTTCTGTCCCTCTGCTGTGGGCATTAGGGAGGTTCCAAGCTAAATTGGGAGTCTGTGGAGGTAGTTTTGGGAATGGAGGGAAGCAGCAGCTGCTGCCGTCATCCCTTGACTCCTTTGGGGTGAAAATTAATAAAATAAGCCAGGATTGAGACACAGTCTCCTTAACTCTGGCCTTGACTTCCTCATCCTACTACTGCGATCTCCCAAGTAAACAGGATTGTTTTTTGTTGTTTTTTGTTTGTTTGTTTGTTTGTTTGTTTGAGGAGGTTTTCATATAGCTCAGACTTGCTTCCTTCTAGCCTGGGATGACCCTGAATTTATGATCCTCCTGCCTCAGCCTCCTGAATGCTGGAATTACAGTCATGTATTGCCATGTCTGATTTTATGTAATGCTGGGACCAAACCAGGGCTCCATGACTGCTGGGAATGTATTCTACAAAATGAGCTACGTCTCCAGCCCCAGGATTGGTTTTAATTGTTTTCTTCTGGGTTTTGTGCATGTTTTTTTTCCTTGTGTATGTGCATGCACATGTATGTGTCCTTGCAGCACCCCATGTGCTCACCTGCAGTGGTTGGGGGGGAGTTGCTTGCCTGAAGTAGCCAGCGTGGAATGCCAGGTGTCCTGCTCTGTCACTCTTCCTTCTGGTCTTGCTTCGAGTTGGAGTCTCTTTTTACTGTTTCTGGAGTTTGTGGGGCTCCATTAATTCTTGGTTATCTGCTTCCCTGCAGGACTGGGGTATAGTATAGCTGTGCCCAGAGTCTTACATGGAATTTTTGAGATTTGAACTGGGGCCGTTTCAAGCCCCCTTAGGCCCTCATGTTTGCTCAGGAAGTGCACTTGACTGTTGAGCCATCTCTCCAACCTAGGTTTTGGAGGCAGGATTTCACTCTAGCTCAGACTGACCTCTGTAGTCCCAGGTGATTCTCCTATTTAAGCCTCCAGAGCACTGGGATTAAAAGCATGCACCACCACACTGGGCAGTTAATTTTTTTTAATTGCGTATTTAAATATATTCTTAGGGCTGGAGAAATGGCTTAGCAGTTAAGGCAAAGTCTAAGGACCCAGGTTCAGTTCCCCAGGACCCACATAAGCCAGATGCACAAGGTGGCACATGTGTCTGGAGTTCACTTGCAATGGCTAGAAGCCCTGGCATGCCCATTCTCTCTCTCTACCTCTCTCTCTCTCTCAAATAAGTAAAAATAGAAAGAAAAAACAATGCTTAAATATATTTTTGTAATGAGAGAATGGGTGCACCAGAACCTTCTGCCACTGCAAATAAACTCCAGATGCATGCACCACCTTGTGCATCTGGCTTTACATGGGTGCTAGAGATTCAGACCTAGCCAGGTCAGTAGGTTTTGCAAGCAAACACATTAAACCACTGAGCCAACTTCTCAGCTCCAGGTTAGTCAACCTTTTTATGGCTATGAGCAAATTCCTGAGAAGAAACAACTTAAGGGAGGAGAGTTTGTTTATTTTGGCTTGAAGTCTGAAGGAGCTGAGGCATCTAGCTCCTCCTGGTGGGGAAGCCATGTCGGCAATGTGAGTGTCCAGCAGTTGCTCGCAAATCTCAGCAGATCAGCGAGCGGAGAGGCCAACAGAAGTAGGACTGCGTTATAATCCTCAAGGCTCATGCCCAAGAAACCATGTTCTCCAGCCAGGCTCCATCTCCAAAAGGCTCCACAACTTTCCTAAACAGTCCCACCAGATGGGAATCAAGTATCTAAGCACAGCAGCCTGTGGGGGACACTTTACATCCGAACAATGACGGTAGAGGAGTTGATCCTTGGAGTAAGGACAGAGCTATGAGCAGGACCCTCACTGGGTGGAGCTCATCTGACCTGCTTAGCGATTAAACATGTCACCCATCCCACATGACTTGGATCCCCTTTATCTGTGTTGACAGGATCAGAACACTTCCACTGTCCCTCTGCCAGCCCAGGCCACCAGCGTGGGGACCCAGCCTCCTGCCGTGTCTGTGGCCAGCACTCACAGCAGTGCCCCATACCTCAGTAGTCAGCAGCAAGCGGCTGTGATGAAGCAGCACCAGCTGCTCCACAGGGAGCAGCAGAAGCACCTGCAGCAGCAGCAGTTCCTGCAGAGGCAGCAGCACCTTCTGGCCGAGCAGGTAACAGAAGTGGAGGAACCACACAGGTGCCACTTGTGCCTGCTGTGACTTTGCGTGTCCAACTTCAGCGAACTGGTCCTTGAGAAACCCCTTTCAAGAGTGTGGCATTTCTCAGGCAGGAGCCTATATCCGAATCCACTGTGAGGCAGTTAGTGAAGGGGATGAAGGTAGAAGCTGTGTGTAAGGGCCATTTACCTATGTTGGCTGGTTGCTAGCTTCCAGGCCACCAGGCACACATGTCTATCAGTTGCCATGGGACCCCACTTTGTTAGGAAGCAGAACGTGGACAGGGTAGTGAAGATGCCCCTGAGCTTCTAGAATTGATGCACATTAACTCACTGTGTTAACCAGAGGTAATGTGCAGGCACTAAGGGCTACCAGAAAGAGTTCAAGGCCAGCCTGGGATACAGAGTAAGACCCTATCTCAAAAAAAGTAAAGAAAAAGAGAGCCGGGTGTGGTGGAGCACACCTTTAATCCCAGCACTTGGGAGGCAGAGGTAGAAGGATCACCATGAGTTTGAGGCCACCCTGAGACTACATAGTGAATTCCAGGTCAGCCTGAGCTAGAGTGAGACCCTACCTCGAAAAACCAAAAAAGAGAGAGAGAGAGAGAGAAAGGAAGGAAGGAAGAAAGAAGAGGTAGAGGAAAGGATACAGAATGCATGTGATGAAAATTAATCTAATTGATACCTCACTGCCTCCTTCTACCATTTTTGTAAGTAATTCTCTTATTAAGATGGAATTCTTATAATTCAGTTGTTTAACTGTATAATTCAGTAGTTTTCACTTTATTTACAGAGCTTGCAACTGTAACCACAACCTATTTTAGAACATTTCCATCATCCAAAACAAATCTTATGTGCATGAGCAGATATCCCCCACACTCTGGAACCTGTCTCTGGTCACATATTTAGGCACTTTGCTTTTCTCTGATGCTGACTCTGCTCATTTGTTTTTGCCTTTATTTACATGAGTTTCATGGTTTTTTTCTAGGAGAAGCAGCAGTTTCAGCGCCATCTGACCCGCCCACCCCCCCAATACCAAGACCCAGCTCAAAGCACCTTCCCACAGCAGGTTGGACAGTTCACAGGTAAGGAGACGTGGTGCAGGCTGGCCCAGCGCAGCTCGTTGGGCGCTGTCCAGTACTGGTTGAGTTTACTTGCTCAGAGCACTTTGGTCTGTGGAAGCAGCCTAGATTTGGAGTTAGTCCATGGCACTAGAAGAGGGTCCCAGTGGCAGGCTGCTGGGAATGCTTTTGTTGGGTCCCTGGCTATGCAGGGAAAGGTCTTCTGTGAGTCTCAAGAAAGTTCTTTGTTTCTATACCCCTTCACAACAAAACCCTGTACAATTTGCTGATTGGGGGAGACTATTGCACACATACGGCCTTTGGTTTCTCTCCTTCTTCCTGGTCACTTGGGTGTTGTAGAGAGCAGTACCAGCAGTGGTCAGTAGCCAGGAGAGGGCAGGAAGCACACTAAAAAAACCTCAACTGTCACTCTGAGATGTATACTTTGACTTGCTTAGGCTGTCACTCCAGAAAGAGCATAACCATTTCAGGTGACAGGTGCAGTAAGTCTGGTCTGATTTTACCTTCGTCACTCTTCTTGGCCCATCCTGGAAGCTTGCCTCTTTCCTTAGTCAGTTAACTTCAATACTAAATGTCCCAGTGAAACTAACCAGACATCTCAACTGTGTGCTGCCTGGGAACATGAGGATTAAGTCTGCATGTGTTCCAGAAGCCTGGACCTGGTCTCTGTTTCCTGACTCCATCCCTCTTACACCAATAGGGGCTATTAATCGAGTGAAATAGACTAGCTCAGCTCAGCTCTTTTCCTCAGCCTGGTTTTGATGTAGGTGCTGATGGAAAGAGCAAGAGGAAGACAAAGTCCTAAGCTGTGGCCAGTCCTGAACAGTGGTTCTCCTACCCAAGTGATGTCAACATGTGTCCATTGCTCAGGCTAGAAGCTATAGACAGAAAGTTCCAGCCTGATGTGATAGTGTATACCTATCCCAGCACTCAGGAGACAAAGGCCAGCCTGGACTACATAGGAAGACCATAGCACCAAAGTGAAAAGGAAAAGGAACAATGAACAGAGGTTCCCTGAAGACAAGCCTTCCCAGCTGTCTCCCAGCATGGCACCTATGCAGAACTGGTGCTCAGTAGATACCTGGTGGTTCCATGCTGGATTTCTCCTTCCCTTGGCCATTCTTCAGCCATTGTGTCACATTATGCTACAAATAACAGGGAGCCTTTCCACAGTACTAATCCATAGTCTCAGGCTTTACTGCCTTGCTCCTCACACCACATTCCCACCTCTTCTTGGGCTTTTCAGTCAAGTACTGTTCTGTCTTTTGTTATTTATTTATTTATAGTTTTATTTATTATTTAAAAAAGAGAGTGCCGGATGTGGTGGCGCACACCTTTGCCTTTAATCTCAGCACTTGGGAGGCAGAGGTAGGAGGATCACCGTGAGTTCAAAGCCACCCTAAGATTACATAGTGAATTCCAGGTCAGCCTGAGCTAGAGTGAGACCCTACCTTGAAAAAGAGAGAGAGAGAGAGTGAGAGAGAGAGAGAAAGGGACAGATAGGGAGAGAGAGAATGGGCATGCCAGGACCTTTAGCCACTGCAAATGAACTCCTGACACATGTGCCACCTTGTGCATCTGGCTTATGTGGGTCCTGGGAAATCGAACCTGGATCCTTAGGCTTCAAAAGTAAGTTCCTTAACCGCTAAGGAATCTCTTATTATGATAGGTTCTCATGTCGTCCAAGCTGGTCACTGTGTAGCCAGGGATGACCTTGAACACCTGACCTTCTGCTCCCACCTTGCAAGTGCTAGGATTATAGGTGTGCACCACCATGCCTGCATTGAAGCATGCCAGGAAAGTGATGGGCCGCTGAGTGTCCCCAGTCCTCTTCTGTCTCTTCTCCAAGCGCCTGCACTCTGTCCCCATACGCCAGCCATGTTTGACTTGTTAGTGTCCCTCAGGTAGCCTTTCACAGCTCTGTTCCTAGAATGCTTTTCTTCTTTAAGCTGTTAAGTTGCCCGAACTTATACACGGGACACGGGGGGGGTGCGCGTGCACATGTGCACGCATGCATGCATGGTGCTGAGGATTGACCCCAGGGCTTGTGCATGTTAGGCAACTACTCTACCACTGACCTGTATCCCTATCCCTAAGTATGCTTGAGAACTGCACCATGCTTGTCACTATTTTGAAGCCTTTTCCAAATCTTCCTGGGCACCAACCCTTCAGGTCCCATACACTCCGAAGTCTGATGCCCAGGCTGTGATTCCATCACACCCTGTGGCAACGTTGCCCCTCCTGAAGCCCCAGTATCTAGCTAGGCCCCAACTGAGCAGAACTTTGTTGGATGGTGAGTGGACAAACCAGCTCTCTGAAGTTTCACTCCTTTCTTGGTGTCTTTCTGAATCTTGTCATTGTGCTAGATCTGGCTTCCCTCCCCCTGCCCTAAGTTCTGTTCTTGGCAGTATACCACTGCCCAGGAGATGGCTGGTTTTGGGTGCTGTCTTCCATGCCTGTGTGAGAGGAGCTTCAACTTGGGTCTCAGAAATATCTCCACAGTGGGAGTCAAGAAGTGTTGACTTGCCGGGCGTGGTGGCGCACGTCTTTAGTCCCAGCATTCGGGAGGCAGAGGTAGGAGGATCGCCATGAGTTCAAGGCCACCCTGAGACTACATAGTGAATTCCAGGTCAGCCTGGGCTAGAGCAAGACCCTACCTCGAAAAAATAAATAAATAAAAAGAAGAAGAAGAAGAAGAAATATTGACTTGATTGACAGAATCTTCTGTCTTCTAGGATCTTCTGCTGCTGTGTCTGGCATGAACAACTTGGGTCCATCCAACGCCAGCTGTCCTCGAGTGTTCCCTCAGCCCAGCAATCTGATGTCAGTTGGTCCTGGACATGCTTCTGTCTCCACTCTTCCCTCCAGTTCAGGCCAGCAGGAGCGGGCTGTTTCCCAGTTCTCTGGCTCCCAGAGCATGCCTCAGAACAGCCTCTATGGTATGGCCTCTGGCATAACCCAAATAGTTGCCCAACCCCCACCACAAGCCACCAGTGGACATGCCCACATTCCACGGCAGACCAGTGTGGGCCAGAATGCCTCAGTTCCCGCTGCCTATGGACAGAACTCTCTGGGAAGCTCTGGCCTCTCCCAGCAGCACAGTAAGGGAACCCTGACTTCTGGTTTAACAAAGCCACAAGTCCCAAGGGTGTCAGCAGCCATGGGAAGCCAGAATGCCTCCTGGCAACATCAGGGATTACCAAACCTGAACAGTCAGACCCCAGGGAACAGCAGTGTAAGCCCTTTCACTGCAGGCTCCAGTTTCCACATGCAGCAGGCCCACCTGAAAATGTCTGCTCCACAGTTCTCTCAAGCCATGCCCAGCAGGCCCATGGCCCCCATGAGCTCAGCAGGTGCAGCAGGGTCCATGCTGGCCCCAGGAAGCACACAGCAGAGGAGCAGTGCCCCTGCACCCACACCTCCCCAGGCAGCCCCACAGCAAGGCCTGCCTGGTCTAAGCCCAGCAGGGCCTGAGCTAGGGGCCTTCAGCCAGAGCCCCACCTCTCAGATGAACAGCCGAGCAGGACTGCACTGTGCCCAGGCCTACCCCGTGCGGACCGTGGGCCAGGAGCTGCCCTTTGCCTATAGCGGGCAGCCAGGTAGCAGTGGGCTGTCCAGTGTGACTGGACACACTGACTTGATAGACTCACTGCTGAAGAACAGGACTTCTGAGGAGTGGATAAATGAGTTGGATGACCTTTTAGGAACTCAGTAATGAGAGTTTGTTGTGTTTCTAGTGTTCTCAGATTTAAGAAAGAACAACTACTTTGGACCAAAAGCCCAGGGAGCCTGGGCCAGTAGCACCGGAGCCACAGCCAAGGCTGGCTCTGGTCAGGATTTGCTGAGCTCCCAGGCCAGCAGTTGTGGTCTGTTGGGCTGGTCCCTGCTCACCTGCTGGCATCACTGTTGGGATAGCAGGATAGGGCTCAAAAGTTGGTTTCCTACCCACATGACCAAAAATCGAGTACTAACACTGAAACCCCATGATGTCAGGCTTCTAGAAATCTGTGCCATCAGGCTGACCTTGCCCAAGATTTCTCCACTTACTTCAAGGTTGGGGACAAATTTTAAATAGAATTATTTGCAAATTGTAACACAGAAGACGTGTTTTAAAGGTTTTTAAGCAGGTTGGATGGTGGTGAGTTCCACCAGTGAGGTGTGATTGGAAGCCGTCCTCATCCTTCTCCTTATGAGCTTGTGGGAACCAGTTTCCGAAAGCACAGTCTGCGGATGCCAAAAAGAACAGGACGCCACAAGATAGCAGACCTGATAGCCTAGCTAAGGTCCTTCCTAGCCTCTCTTCTGCCTCCAGAGTGCTGTCTTTCCTGGCTGTCACTCATTATTGAGGACACCAGCCCTCAGGAGTCTGACTAAATGCTGTAAGTGGAGATTTGGGGGCCAGTGTCCTTGTGGATCATGAGCCCCAAACCTTCGTGTTGAACACAACAGAAGCATCTTTGGCAGGTTGTGCACCAGTGTCTTTCCTCTACCGCGTCTTCATTTCCCATGACCTTTCTTTCTGCCTCCCCTTCCTCTGTCCAGCCAAAATGGGAAACTGATTTATTACCTTGGAAGGGGAAAAGAAACAGTCATGAAAATTCCTTCAGGAACCCTAGCATTTTAGAGGTTTGGAGGACGAAGGCTGCGGGCCAGCCCAGGGCAAGGAACACCACTTTATTTGCTGGACTTCTGCTATTCCCACATCAGATGACTTGCACTTTCAAGATGGCTTTATAACACTAACACATCCTTTTTAAAGATTCAAGTGAATTCTCTTTGAAGGTCTATTAGGTAATGGATTGACTGAGCTGAGAGTCCACAGAATAGAGTGGCATGTGGACTGTTTGTGGAAATCAGTGAGCACTTGTCCACAGTGAAAGCAAGGTGGTGGTTGAAGGTGAGACCCTTAACCCAGGATAGTGGAGGAAGGAGTTCACTGAAGAGTGGCGCATGTGCACTTATTGTGGAGAAACTGCAACTCCATGTCTGCTTCCCTGAGGTCTCACATGCATCATCTAAGGAGTAGGAGTGAAGAATTTAGCCAAGGAAAAGAAACACGTGCAACACTTCACCCACATTGGTAACTTGTTTGCACCAGCAGTGCCTTTTTCACTGAGAGTGCCTGTGCTCTCAGGTCCTTGTCTCTGATAGCCATTGCCACCTGTGGTGGTGTGTGGGCCATTTCCCCTTCACCTCCTGCCTTCCTCAGACACTCAGCTCTCAAAGGAGGCGGACCACGGCAGTGAAGACGCCACCCTCTGACCAAGTTCCCCAATCTCAAGGGGAGAAGGCAATGTCAGCGGGTTTTCTACCAAAAATAGGACTGGTTCTGGATCCTTCTTCCTCTCCTGACCTCCTGTAGCCACTGCCCACCCCTGCCTCTGTCTCCCAGGGTGCACTCTGCCTTAGGCCCCACTGGCTATACAGGCAGTGGGCATCTCACTTGCTGCAGTGTCATAGCAATAAAATGTGATTCTTGGGGTCACCCACAGAGCTGCCCATGGCTTTATTTATGAATCTGGTTTTGGGAAGTCGGGGAAGAGGTTGCTCTGCTTCCGTGCACATCCCCATCTCCCCAGAGCCGTGACTCAGAAGAAAAGGGTGCTCGGACTTTTGTTATACACTTGTGCTTTGTGTAAATAAATGTTTACAATTTTATATTGAAGATGAAATAAGCGTTAGAGCGTCCAACTGTATATTTTTTACTTTTATAGATTTTAAAACTATGATCCTTTATATATGTGTTTTTGGGGAACTATGATAATTTTATGGAAAACAGTTGATATTGTTAAGTTTTTATGGTCATCAAAAGTACATCAAAACCCTATTAATCCCTGTAGTCTTCCCTCCACTCTGGTATACACCAAAAAGAAATCTTTACTTTCCTTGTCTTATCATTATAAAAATAATAAAAATATTTTGCTAGTATGGAAACTGCTTGTGTATTTAACTTCCCATGGGGTGGACTGGCAGAGGGACTTTGACAGTTACTGGTTTTCTTTTGAGGTTTAACTTTTTTTATTGTACATTGTTTTGGGGGCTCATTTGGGTGAGGCCTTGAAAGTAACTTATGTGGTGAGAGGGTATTGAATTAGAGCTCACACTGCTCAGAGAAGCCAGGCTCGCTCTCCCCTGTTTGGTGCTCACCCATGGCCTTGTGTAAGTCCAATGGGAGGAAAGGTGGACTAGGGGAGTTCAAACGTGTGTGTGTGTGTGTGTGTTTAATATTCATTTATTTGAGAGAGTGTGAGCACACCAGAGCCCCTTGCCTCTACAAATGGACTCCAGATACATGTGCCCCTTTGTGCAAGTGCCTTTAAGAGCTGAGCCATTTCTGCAACCCCAGGTGTTGCATTTAACCCTTACCTGTACAGGTAGTGTGCTGTGCTCTGCATGTCTGCCCTTCTCCACCCCACAGCACTGCAGGAGTCCCATGCCAGAGCATGGCCACAAGGTGATTGAGGGACACACCAGCCCTGAAGGAAGCCATGTTCACTTCTGAAACGGGAGGAGAGCAGAGAAGTGGGGTTGATAGAATTAAAAAGCTAGATTAGCCAGGCGTGGTGGCGCACGCCTTTAATCCCAGCACTTGGGAGGCAGAGGTAGGAGGATTGCCGAGAGTTCAAGGCCATCCTGAGACTACATAGTGAATTCCAAGTCAGCCTGGATCAGAGTGAGACCCTACCTCAAAAAACAAAACAACAACAACAACAAAATAAAAAGCTAGATTACACTAATAAGAAAAGGGACAGCGTCCTGACATATGGAGCCCTGTTCTCAGCCTCACCACACAAAGCAGAGCAAAGGGAAACTCAAGACTGCAGTCTTGACTAAGAATGCCCAGCATGTGCAGTGTGAGAGAACACAGGTCTGAGCCAGTGGGAGCACAGCATAGAAGAGTTGACAGTGACTCTGCTCGTGACTCAGAATCGCTAGTCTACATAGCTGTCAGGACTGGTGAAATCACTTGTATACAGAATGATCCGTTCTCCATGAGAATTCAGTTCTTTCAAGTATTTGTGAAGGTTTTTTTTCTTTTTTTTTTTAATTGAGAACTTCCATAATTGTAGACAATAACCTATAGTAATTCCCTCCCTTTCCCCTTTGAAACTCCATACTCCATCATATACCCTCCCCTCCTCTCTTTTCAGTTTGATGTCATGATCTTTTCCTCCTATTATGATGGTCTTGTGTAGGTAGTGTTGGGCACTGCGAGGTCATGAATATCCAGGCCATTTTGTGTCTGGAAGAACACGTTGTAAGGAGTCCTACCCTTCCTTTGGCTCTTACATTCTTTCCACCACCTCTTCCCGCAATGGACCCTGAGCCTGGGAAGATGTGATAGAGATGTTTCAGTGCTGAGCACTCCTCTGTCACTACTTCTCAGCACCATGGTGTCTTCTGAGTCATCCCAAGGTCACCGCCATATGAAAAGAGAAGCTTTTCTAACCAAAAGTGAGAGTAGCATTAATATATGGGTGTGGACATTAAGAGAAGTGTTTACTGGGCAGTTTGTTGAGCATAGTATATACATTTAGCGAGACACTAGCAGACATTACAGCCTTAGGGCTCATGACTACCACTGTCGTAGGTTTTCAGTATCAGGGATGTATTCCCTCCCATGGAGCGGGCCTCTAGTCCAATTAGAGTTGGTTTCCCTCATAACAGACATGCCACTATTGCACCCGTCGGCTCATTTGTCCTGGCTGGCCAAATTTAAAGCTTGCAGTGTTCACTATTGAGTATCACCACTGGTGATTTCTCACTCTCTCTCCCATTGAACTGCATGCAGCATAGCTTTTTCTAGCTTTCTGTCACCTGGTCTTTGTGAAGGTTTTTAAAATATTTATTTGCAAGAAAGAGGCTGATAGAGAATGGGTGTACCAGGGCCACCAGCCACTGCAAACAAACTCCAGACTTGTGCCACCTTATGCATCTGGCTTTTACATGGGTACTGGGGAATTGAACCTGGGTCCTTTGGCTTTGCAGGCAAGCGCCTTAACAGCTAAGACATCTTTCCAGCCCTTGTGGGGGTTTTGAACAGCAACTTGAAATAGTGGTTTTGTTGGACTTGGTTTCAAGCCTGTTAAAAAGAAATCTGAAGCCAGGCATGGTTGTGCACACCTTTAATCCCAGCACTCTGGGGGCAGAGGTAGGAGGATCACTGTGAGTTCAAGGCTAGCCTGAGACTACACAGTGAATTCCAGGTCAGCCTTGGCTAGAGCGAGACCCTACCTCAAAAAAAAAAAAAAAAAAAATCAGCCGGGCGTGGTGGCGCACGCCTTTAATCCCAGCCCTCGGGAGGCAGAGGTAGGAGGATCGCCGAGAGTTCGAGGCCACCCTGAGACTACATAGTGAATTCCAGGTCAGCCTGGACCAGAGTGAGACCCTACCTCGAAAAACCAAAAAAAAAAAAAAAAATCAATCTCTCTCCCCTGCTCCAGTGTCCCAAGGCACAGTTTTGTTTTAAAACTCGTGTGCTGCTTTACTCCACACACCCTAAGTGTACGTGTCCCAAATCACTAGAACTTCTTTTTTGTATGTAGTACAATATTTTATAAGAGAGCTGCTGAAAATACTACATGTTAACACAGATAATATGATACACAAGGAGGCGAGTGTCAGGGAGTGGCCAAGGCCACAGGCTTAGACCAAGAGCCTTTCAATCGACTGCTGAGTGGACTGGATCTGCTGCTTGAGCTGAGAGCCTCCTTTGAGGGTGACAGAACAGGAAATGACGGGCCTGGAGACCCCACAGGCCCGGCCCAGGGCCTGCTTGGAGCACATGAACACACAGGGGACTTTCTTGTCTTCGCACAGCAGTGGGAGGTGCGGGATGATCTCCAAGGGCCCAGCGTCTGCTGCCATCACTGTGAACTCGGAGATGCCCCTGTTCAGTGTTTTGGCCTCATTGGCTCCTTTCCAAAGCTGTTTGTAGTTACACGATTGCTGAACGAGGTCCAGTCGTTTCTTGGTGAGGTGGGCATCTGCGAGGGGACAGGCCTTTGCATTAACATCAGCCTCTGTCATGGCTGTGGTTGCCGGCCTCACCACCACACCAGCGCAGACTACCCTTTTTTGGTTTTTCGAGGTAGGGTCTCACTCTAGCTCAGGCTGACTTGGAATTTACAATGTTGTCTCAGGGCGGCCTTGAACTCACGGCGATCCTCCTACCTCTGCCTCCCAGATTAAAGGCGTGCGCCACCACGCCCAGCTCCAAATCACTAGAACTTTTGCCACAAACACTGTATGGTTGTTTCTGTCACAGGTATTTCTTTTGTTATAATAACTTATTATTTGAGAGAATGAGAAAGAGGCAGAGAGAGAAAGAGGAAGAGAGTGGGTGTGCCAGGGCCTCCAGCCACTGCAAATGAACTCTACATGCATGTGCCACCTGTGCATCTGGCTTTCATGGGTCCTGGGGAATTGAACCGAGGTCATTTGGCTTTGCAGGCAAACACCTTAACTGCTAAGCCATCTCTCCAGCCCCTTTTTAAATTTTTGGGGGGTATTTCTTTTTTTTTTTTTTAGGTCTCACCCTAGCTCAGGCTGACCTGGAATTCACTATGTAGTCTCAGGGTGGCCTCGAACTCATGGAGATTCTCCTATTTCTGCCTCCCGAGTGTTGGGATTAAAGGCGTGCACCACCACGCCTGGCTTTTTTTTTTTTTTTTTAATGTGTATTTGCAAGCAGAGAAAGAGAATGAAAGCTTGGGTATGCCAGGGCTTCTTGCCACATGTGCCACTTTGTGCATCTGGCTTTAAATGGGCACTGGGGAATCGAACTTGGGATAGCCGTCTTTGGTAGCAAGCACCTTTAACTACTGAGCCATCATCTTCCCAGCCCTATCATGTGTGTATGTGTGTGTGTTTATGTATGTCCCACGTGTATATTTGTGTGTGCATAGGGAGGCCATAGATCAACATCTTTCTCAGTTCCTCTCTGCTGAGATAGAGTATTTTTGGTGTGTGTGTGAAGATGTATGCACACATGCAAAGGTCAGAAGAGAATGCTAGGTGTCTTCTGTAGCTCTTCAGTGTTGTTTCCCGGAGACACAGGGATTCCCACTGATCCTGGCTAACCAGAGAGCTGTAGTGATTCTTCTGTGTGTACCCCTCACCCCAACCCGCTGCAGGACTGAAGTGAGGCATGCATAGCCACGCCTGACTTTTTACATGGGCACTGGGATCAAACCAGGTCCTCATGCTGACCCAACAGCAAGCACTCTTACTGGCTGAACGAACACTCCAGCCCACTTTCAGTTTCTTTTTGTTTTGTTTTGTTTTTTGAGGTAGGGTCTCACTCTAGCCCAGGCTGACCTGGAATTCGTTATATAGTCTCACACTGACCTGGAACTCACAGTGATCTTCCTACCATAGTCTCCCAAGTGCTGGGATTAAAGGCATGCACCACAATTCTTGGCTCCACCTTCTTTTATTTATTTATTTATTTATTTATTTGCAAGGATATCAGATAGATAGATGTTAGATAGATAGACAGATGATAGATTGATAGATGATAGATAGATGATAGATTGATAGATGATAGATAGATGATTGATAGATGATAGGTAGATAGATTAGATAGATAGATAGATGATTGATAGATAGACAGACAGATAGATAGACAGACAGACAGATAGATAGATAGATAGATGAGAGAGAGAATGGGCACACCAGGGCCTCCAGCCAATGCAAACGAACTCCAGATGCATGCGCCACTTTGTGCTTTCTGTGGGTACTGGAGAGTCAAAGACAGGTTGTCAGGCTTTGCAGGCAAGCACCTTAATCACTGAGCCATTTTTAAAATTTTTGGGGGAGTAGAGACAGAGAGAGATGGATAGAAAATGGGTGCACCAGTGGCCTCTCAGCCACTGTGAATGAACTCCAGACACGTGCGCCCCCTTGTGGGGAAAGTACGGCATTGTGCCCTTGTGTCACTTTGTGTCTGGCTAAATGTGGGACCTGGAGAATCGAACAGGTGTTCTTAGGCTTAGCAGGCAAGTGCTTTAACCACTAAGCCACTGTGTCTGGCTACCATTGTGTGTGAGTATGTGCAGCTTCTCTGCCATGCATCCTTGTTCTGTGCCCAGGGGACCTTGCTTTGCAGAAGAAGCTGCTGAAGCTCAAAATTAAGTGGAGAAAGAAGCAGGAGGAGGAGGAAGAGGAAAATAGTTGGCCCATGACTCCTTCACAGAGCATGTAGTGAGTGTCAGGCACCTGAGAAACAAGCACTCACAGCCCTGGTCATGACAGACACAGCCCTGCTCTGAAGGAAGTCCCTCAGCCCTGGATTCCAGCCTTGTGACCTTGGGCACAAACTTCCCATTTCTGACCTGCAGCTGCTTCTGCAAAACTGAGTTGCTTATGGGGTATGCTATTGGCATGGCAACACTGAGCCAAAGCTGGTTGTTGTATCCAGATCTCTGTGGCACACCCAGCTTGCTTGTGATGTCCTCTATCTGACCCAACTTTCAGGTTACACAAAGTCCCATGCAGAAGGCAGGGGTGAAGGGACCTCTGTGCATCTTGTCAGGTGGCAGCATCCTGTTGTTCCACTTCTGAAGGTTCACATGGTGACAGGCTGACCCTCCCTCAGAACGTTTCCTTTCAGGCCTGGACCTGTGACATTACCACAGGCTGTGGGACGGTGGGACTTTGTTTTTATGTCCTGGCCGCTGTTGATTAGGTGTAACTCTCCACTGGGACCTGAAAGGTCTCAGCAGAAGCTGAGTTCTTCCTGGAGGGCTCCAGAGGGGCCCTCACTCCACACTGGCACCTCTTTTTCCCTTTTCTTTTTGCCGTACTCTGTGTATGCTAGGCAAACGCTCCACCAGCTCTGCCCTCTCTCCTTTCAGTGAGATGGGGTCTCACTAAGTTACTCAGGCTGGCCTTAGACAGCCTCTATAGCTCAAACAGCTCACCCACTTCCACCCCAGGCCCTTTTGAGGCACTGTCTGTCGCAGTTACTTTTCTTTGCTGCATAAACATCCAACCAAAGGCAGCTTATGGGAGGAAAGGGTTTCTTTCAGGTTTACAGAATCCAGGGGAAACACCATCAATGGGGGAAGAAGCTGGCTCACTCCATAGATGCATAGCACAGAGACATCACCAAACAGCCAGCAAACACCAACACCAGAGCTCCAACCTGATTCTCCACACACCTTAGTAGGGCTGGACCAAAGATCCAGCCACAGGGGCTGGAGAGATGGCTTAGCGGATAAGGCACTTGCCTACAAAGCCAAAGGACCTCAGTTTGATTCCCCAGTAAACACATAAGCCAGATGCACAAGGTAGAATTTGTTCGCAGTAGCTGGAAGCCCTAGTGTGCCCATTCTTTCTCTCTCTCTTTTGCACTCTCACTCTGCTTCTTTCCCTCTCTCAAATAAATAAATAAAAATAAAATATTTTAAAAAAGGACCAGCCCAGTGTCATACCACTTCCCTACCACCCAATGGAGACAAGTTGCAAGCTCAATCATGACCAGAAACCTCTGAGACCATGGGGGACGTGCCACTGTTGCACCTATTGGCTCATTTGGCCTGGCTGGCCAATTTTTTAAAATTTTTGTTTGTTTATTTATTTATTATTTATTTATTTGATAGTGACAGACAAAGAGAGAAAGAGGAAGAGAGAGAGAGAGAAAATGGGTGTGCTAGGGCCTCCAGCCACTGCAAACGAACTCCAGATGCATGTGCCACTTTGTGTATCTGGCTTACGTGGGTCCTGGGAAATCGAGCCTTGAACCGGGGTCCTTAGGCTCCACAAGCAAGTGCCTATCCTCTAAGCATCTCTTCAGCCCTGACCGGCCAGATTTAAGGCTTGCAGTGTGCACTGTGTTTTCTCTCTCCCATTGAACTGCATGCAGCATAGCTTTTTCCAGCTTTCTGTCAGCTGGTCCACATGGAGGAGGCTTTCAGCTCAACTCCAGCAGGATTTCTCAGTGACCTTGCAGCTCAGGCATGTGGAGTCTTCAGCAATAGGGTCTCACCATCTATTCCTGGTGGGAAACCAAGGGCCTCAGCAATGGCCTGTAATGTTTTGGGGGTGTCAGGGACCTTCCTGGCCAACAACTCACTGGAAGGTATCCCATCCCTGGCACTGAAAATTTTCTAGTAACAATCTATGGCTTCTGAGTGTTCCATCGTCCAGAAAAGTAGGTTTCCATATGACTTATTTATATCCTCTTAGATTTTGATTAGCCCTCCCTCCACCTTTCCTTTGCTCAATCCCTTCCTCTGACCTGACTTAGGCTTTTTCACCCCCATTAATCTGTTCTTCTGCTTACATATATACAATACCATCCTATTAAGTCCCCCTCCCTCCCTTTCTATTCCCTTTATATCCCCTTTCTAGCTTACTGGCTTCTGCTACTGAATTTTATTCCTACTCACATAGAAGTTCAATCATTTGTAGCTAGGATCCACATATGAGAGACGTTTGGGCTTTCTGGGCCTGGGTTACCTCACTAAGTACAATCCTTTCCAGATCCATCCATTTTCCAGAAAATTTCATAACTTCATTTTTCTTTACTGCTGAGTAGAACTCCATTGTGTAAATGTGCCACATCTTCATTATCCACTCATCAGTTGAGGGACATCTAGGCTGGTTCCATTTCCTAGCTCTTGTGAATAGAGCGGCAATAAACATGGTTGAGCAAGTATCTCTAAGGTAGTGAGAATAGTCCTTAGGATATATGCCTAGGAGTGGTATAGCTGGGTCATATGGTAGATCTATTTTTAGCTGTCTCGGGAACCTCCACACTGATTTCCACAATGGCTGAACCAGATTGCATTCCCACCAACAGTGTAGAAGTGTTCCTCTTTTTCTGCATCCTCGCCAGCATTTATAGTCATTTGTTTTCTTGATGGTAGCCAATATGACAGGAGTGAGATGGAATCTCAAGGTAGTTTTAATCTGCATTTCCCTAATGACTATGGATATAGAACATTTTCTTAGATGTTTATATGCCATCTGTATCTCTTCTTTTGAGAACTCTCTATTTAGTTTCATGGCACATTTTTTAATTGGGTTGTTCGATTTCTTATTATTTAATATTTTGAATTCTTTGTATATCCTAGATATTAATCCTCTGTCAGATGTATAGCTGGCAAAGATTTTCTCCCATTCTGTAGGTTGCCTCTTTGCTCTGTTCACAGTGTCCTTTGCTGTACAAAAGGTTTGTAATTTCCTGAGGTCCCAGTGGTTGTTCTGTGGTTTTATTTCCTGCCAGCTTGCTTTTTATTTTATTTTATTATTTTTATTTTTGTTTTTTTTTGTTTTTTCAAGGTAGGGCCTCAATCTGGCCCAGAGTGACCTGGAATCCACTATGTAGTCTTAAGGTGGCCTCGAAATCATGGCAATCCTCCTATCCTGAGTGCTAGGATTAAAGTGTGTGCCACCACGCCCAGCTCCAGCTTGCTTTAATATATATATATATGTATATATATTTAGGGCTGGAGAGATGGCTTAGTGGTTAAGGTGCTTGCTTGCCTGTGAAGCCTAAGAGCCCATGTTCCACAGATCCCACGTAAGGCAGATGCACAAGGTGATGTAAGAACAAGGTCACACATGCCCACAAGGTAGTTCATGTGTCGAGTTCTATTACACTAGCTGGAGGTCGCAACAATTCTCTCTCGTTCTTTTGCATAAGTCCAGTTCATTGGACTTGCCTCAAAATATTATTTCATTTACTTATTTATTTATAGAGAGCACGCCAGGGCCACTAGCCACTGCAAACAAACTCCAGACGCATGCCCTACCAGTTGCATCTGGTTTACATGGGTTCTGGGGACTCAAACCTGGGTCCTTAGGCTTCGCAGGCACATGTCTTCACTGCTAAGCCATCTCTTCAGTCCACAGTAAGCCCTAGCAATTCCCTGGTCTCTGCTCAGCTTTGTGGAACTGAGGTTACAGGCATGTGTGGCTTGTGGCCAGCTGTTTATCTGAGTTCTGGAAATTCAAAGTAGGGTGTTTCAGGGCTCCCTCAGACTTGTGCTGGAAACACACAACTGCTGGGCCATCTCTCAACCCTTGAGTTTCTTATAAAAAGGCAATAGCGAGCCGGGCGTGGTGGCGCACGCCTTTAATCCCAGCACTGGGGAGACAGAGGTAGGAGGATCGCTGAGTTCAAGGCCACCCTGAGACTACATAGTGAATTCCAGGTCAGCCTGGGCTACAGTGAGACCGTACCTCAAAAAATCAAAAACAAACAACAAAAACCATATTTTATTTATTTATTTGAGAGAGAGAGAAAGAGGTAGAGAGAGAGAATGGGCATGCCAGGGCCTCTAGCCATGGCAAACAAATTCCAGATGCATGTGCCTTCTTGTGCATGTGGCTTATGTGGATCCTGAGGAATAGAACCAGGGTCCCTTGGCTTTACAGGCTAAGCCATTTTCTCCCTCCCCCCTGCCAGGGCCTCCAGCCATGGCAAACGGACTCCAGATGCATGCGCCTCCTTGTGCATCTGACTTATGTGGGGTCCTGGAGAATCAAACAGGGGTCCTTTGGCTTTGCAGGCAAATGCCTTAACCACTAAGCCATCTCTCCAGCCCCACCCCCATTTTTTTTTAAGTAGTCTTTCTCTTGCCCAAACTGACCTGGCAAGCACTCTGTAGTCCCAGGATGGCCTCTAACTCATGGCAATCCTTCTACCTCTACCTCCCAAATGCTGGGATTAAAGCCATGTGCTACCACATCCACTTTTTTTTTTTTTTTTTTTTGTTCTCGTTTTTGTTTTTCCAGGTAGGGTTTCACTCTAGTCGAGGCTGACTTGGAATTCACTATGTAGTCTCAAGCTGGCCTCAAACTCACGGCAATCCTTCTACCTCTGCCTCCTGAGTGCTGGGATTAAAGGCATGCACCACCCCCCCCCAGCCTCCACCTTTTTAAAAGTATTTATTTTTTATTTTTTAGAGATAAAGCACATGCACACCGCTGCAAATGCACTCCAGACACACGCGCCACTTGTGCCTCGTGCTTTACATGCAATCTGGGGAACTGAGCCTGGAGCAGCAGACTTTGAAAGCAAGTGCCTTTCAGCCCTTTCCTTTCACTTTCAATAAAACTTTACTTTTTTGCCCTTAAAAGGGGAAGGGCTGGTTAGGAATATGGCTGAGCAGTTAAAGGTGCTTGCTTACAAAGCCTGCCAGCTGGATTCAATTCCCTAGCTACCCACATAAGGCCAGATAGGCATTCATGTTCAGCAGCAAGTGGCTCTGGTGCATATGGGACTGGAGAGATGGCTTAGCAGTTAAAGCATTTGCCTACGAAGTTTAAGGCCTAAGGACCCAGTTTGAGGCTCGATTCCCCAGGATCCACATAAGCCAGATACACAAAGTGGCGCATGCATCTGGAGTTCGTTTGCAGTGGCTGGAGGCCCTGATGTGCCCATCCTCTCTCTATTTGCCTCTTTCTCTCTCTGTGTTTGTCGCTCTCAAATAAATAAATAAACAAACAAACAAAAAGAAAAAAGAAAAAAGTTGGGGTCAGGCGAAGTGGCACACGCCTTTAATCCCAGCACTCGGGAGGCATAGGTAGGAGGATCACCTTGAGTTCAAGGTCACCCTCAGACTACATAGTGAATTCCAGGTCAGCCTGGGTTAGAGTGAGACCCTACCTCAAAAAACAAAAACAACAACAACAAAAAGCTGGGCTTGGTGGTGCATGCCTTGAATCCCAACCATATTTTATTTTATTTTATTTTATTATTTTATTTTATTTTATTTTATTTTTTATTTTTTTAGGAGAGAGACACAGAGAGAGAGGGAGAGGGAGACAGATAGAGAATGGGTGTGCCAGCAGTCTCTCAGCTGTTGCGAACGAAATCCAGATGTGTGCACCCCCTTGTGGGCAAGTGCGGCATTGCATGCTTGTGTCACTTCGCATCTGGCTAAACGTGAGACCTGGAGATTGGAACCGCTGGAGATTGGAACCAGCGTTCTTAGGCTTAGCAGGCAGGTGCCTTAACCACTAAGCCATCTCTCCAGCCCCAAAATTTTATTTTATCCAGGCAAAATTATTTATTTGCAAGGAGAGGAGAAAGCACCAGGGCCTCCTGCCACTGCAAACAAACTCCAGCTACATGAGCCACGTTGTGCATCTGGCTTTATATAGGTACTGGGGAATCAAGCCCAGGCTTGCAGACTTTCCAAGACTTTCCAAGTGCCCTTAACAGCTGAGCCATCTCCCCAGCACCAAAACATATTTTTTCCTTTTTAAAAAAATTTATTTATTTGCAAGCAGAGAGAGAGATAGAAGAGAGACAGATAGAGAGAGAATGGGTGCGCCAGGGCCTCCAGCCTCTGCAAACAAACTCCAGATGCATGTGACCCTTGTGCATCTGGCTTATGTGCATCCTGGAGAATCGAACCAGGATCCTTTGGCATCACAAGCAAACACCTTAACTACTAAGCCATTTCTCCAGCCTCCTTTTTGTGTTTTTCTATGTAGGGTTCCACTCTAGCCCAGGCTAACCTGGAATTCACTCTGTAGTCTCAGGGTGGCATGGCAGTCTTCCCACCTTGACATCCCAAGTACTGGGATTAAAGGCATGAGCCACCATGACCAGCCCCAAAATACAGGCTGACCTGGAATTTACTCTGTATTTTCAGGGTGGCCTCCTATCTCTGCCTCATGAGTGCTGGGATTAAAGGTGTGGCGCCACCACACCTGGCCCAAAATATTTTTTGAAGATTTTAAAAAATTAATTTATTTATTTATTTATTTGAGAGCAACAGACAAACACAGAGAGAAAGAGGCAGATAGAGAATGGATGTGCCAGGGCCTCCAGCCACTGCAAACGAACTCCAGATGCATGTACCACCTTGTGCATCAGGCTTACGTAGGTCCTGGGGAATCAAGCCTTGAACCAGGGTCCTTAGGCTTCACAGGCAAGTGCCTAACTGCTAAGCCATCTCTCCAGGCCCCCAAAATATTTTTTAATATTTATTTACTTACTTGAAAGACAGAATGGGCACACTAGGGCTTCTAGCCACTGAAAAGAACTACAGACACATGTGCCACCTTGTGCATCTGTCTCACGTGGGTACTGGGGAATTGAACCTAGGTCCTTAGGCTTCACAGGCAAGTACTTTAACTGCTAAGCCATCTCTCCCCCCGCCCAGTTTTTTGTTTTTTTTTTTAGTTTTAATTTTTCAAGGTAGGGTCTCACTCTGGTACAGGCTGACCCAAAAATATTTTTTAATTTTTAAAAATATTTTATTGGGCTGGAGAGATGGCTTAGCGGTTTAAGGCACCTGCCTCCTAAGCCTAAGAACGCTGGTTCCAATCTCCAGGTCCCACGTTTAGCCAGATGCAAAGTGATGCAAGTGCGCAATGCCGCACTTACCCACAAGGGGACGCACACATCTGGATTTCGTTCACAGCAGCTGAGAGACTGCTGGCGCGCCCATCTCTGTCTCCCTCTCCCTCTCTGTCTGTCTCTCTCTGTCTCTCCAAAAATAAATAAATAAATAATAAAAAATTTTTAAAATATTTTATTTATTAGAGAGAGAAAGAAGGAAATATAGAAAGAATGGGTATACCAGGGACTCTAGCCACTGCAAATGAATTCCAGGTATATGTGTCACCTTGTGCATCTGGCTTCCTTGAGTACTGGTGAATCAAACTGGGGTCCTTGGGCATTGCAGGCAAGTGCTTTAAATGGTAAGCCATCTCTCCAATCCCAAAAAATATTTTTTTAAAGCCTATGGCTAGGGAGGTTATAAGCTCTAGAGGAAATTACTACTGTTGTCTGGCTAAATGGATACACTGTGCCCACCAAACTACCATCTAAATAACTTGTGTTTGAGCCAGGAGTGGTGGCGCACGCCTCTAATCCCAGCGCTCGGGAGGCAGAAGTAGGAGGATCGCTGTGAGTGTGAGGCCACCCCGAGACTACAGAGTGAATTCTAGGTCAGCCTGGACTAGAGTAAGACCCTACCTTGAAAAACCAAAATAAAATAAAATAATAAAATAAAATAAAAACTTTCGTTTATACCCATATATTAATGCTACTCTCACTTTTGGTTAGAGAAGCTTCTCTTGTCAGATGGTGGTGACCGCTGGGGTGATTCAAAACACCAAAGTGCTGAGAAGGGACAGTGGAGTATTCAGCACTGAGATAACTCTTTCACACACCCCAAGGCTCAGGATTCATTGCAGAACTAGTGGAAAGAATGCAGGAGCTAAAGGAAGGGGAGGAGTAGTTATAAAACTGTCTTCTAGCAACAAAGTGGCCATGGCCAAGATATTCTTGACCTCACTCGTGGCTGATACTACCTACACAGGACCTACATAATAGGAGGAAAATGAATGATATCAAAACAGAAGAGAGACTGGTTAGAAAGTAGAAGTGATTCAGTGGAGGAGGGATTTGTAAGGGGGATAAAGTGAGGGTGGTGGAAGGGGATTATGATCATGGTATATTGTCTATATTTTAGGAAGTTGTCAATAAATAGTGAAATAATGTTAGGTGTAATGGCACACGCCTTTAATCCCAGCATTTGGGAGGCAGAGGTAGGAGGATCGCCATGCATTCAAGGCCACCCTAAGACTATATAGTGAATTCCAGGTAGGCTAGAGTGAAACCCTACGTCAAAAACACAAACAAGCCAGGCGTGGTGGCGCACACCTTTAATTCCAGCACTCGGGAAGCAGAGGTAGGAGGATCACCCAGAGTTTGAGGCCACTCTGAGACTACATAGTGAATTCCAGGTCAGCCTGGACCAGAGTGAGACCCTACCTGGGAAAAACACACACACACACACACAAAAAATAATTCAGCTAGATGTAGTTGTTTTGAATTTACTGTAATCCCCCAGCCTCATCCTCTTTAAACAGAGTTCAAAACCAGCCTGGGGGCTGAAGAGATGGCTCACTGATTAAAGGTACTTGCTTGGAAAGCCTGACAACCTGGGTTTGATTTCCAGTGTACTCACTGTCCAGCAGTGCTTGGAAGAAAGCAAAATGAACACAGAACATGCACAATACGATTTGGGTCAGGGGGTGCACTCAGGTGCTCACTGAACTTCCTGTTCACAGCTGTCAGTCAGTGTCAGGCCGCCAAACCTAGGGGAGTCTGAGCATGACACAGATGGTGAATTTGCATCGTCAGATCAGGAGTTGTTTATCAGGATCTTTGGATTCCTTGTCTTTAAAAAGCACCTCCACGTGTTGCTCACCATGGGGCTAAAGAGATGGCTCAGCAGTTAAGGCAATTGCCTGCTAAACCTAACAACCTGGGTTCAATTCCACAGTACCCACATAAGCCACATGAACAGTGGCACATACAGCTGGAGTTTGTTTGCAGTGGCTAAGACCTGGCATGGCTATTCTCTGTCAAATTAATTAATTGAATTGTTTTAATAACTTTCTCTTTTTCTTTTTTTTTTTTTTTTTTTTTTTTTTTTTTTTCAAGGTAAGGCTTCATTCTAGCTCAGGCTGACCTGGAATTCACTATGGAGTCTCAGGGTGGGGACCTGCCTCAAAAAAGTAATAAGAAGCCAGGTGTGGTGGCGCACGTCTTTAATCCCAGCACTCGGGAGGCAGAGGTAGGATCGCCATGAGTTCAAGGCCACCCTGAGACTACATAGTGAGTTTCAGGACAGCCTGGGCTAGAGGAAGACCCTACCTTGCAAAACAAACAAAAACAAAACAAAAGGCTACAGAGATGGCTTAGTGGTTAAGGCATTTGCCTGTGAAGCCACAGCACCCAGGTCCAATTCCCCAGGACCCATGTAAGCCAGCTCCACAAGGGGCACATGCGTCTGGATTTGTTTTAAAAAAAAAAAAAAAAAAAAAAAGGTAATAGCAACTAAAAGACTATGAGAACCAGGCAAGGTAGTGCGTGCCATTAACCCCAGCAAGGAGGCTGAGGTTAGCCTGAGCTACAGTGAGACCCTACCATGAAAAAATAATAAATAAATTATATATATATATATATATATATATATATATATATATATCTCATATATATCCTCCAATGTGAGACACAAATCTTCAGTCTGTCCTTTTTGGTTTTTTTTTTGTTTTGTTTTTCGAGGTAGTCTTACTCTCTAGCCCAGGCTGACCTGGAATTCACTTTAGAGTCTCAGGGTGGCCTAGAACTCACAGTGATCCTCCTACCCCTGCCTCCCAAGTGCTGGGATTAAAGGCATGCACCACCATACTTGGCTTCATTGGAGGATATTCAGGACACCTTTCCACTAGAAGCAGTGGAGATTCTGGCCAAAGGGACCCTCTGAGACAATTATGTAATCTGAGTAAGGCCTGTGCTATACTGAGACTATGCTTTGTCCCCTCTAAGCTCATTCAGGAGCTTGATCCCCGGTCTTGACTTAACGGGGTTAAGAAGATAGAAACAGTCACGTAACTGGACTAAGGTCTCTGAGGAGAGACCTTTGGGAAGTGAGTGTTTGTTCACTAGAATGGAGCCCTCAAGGTTGGATCCCAGTGACCACACATATACAGCTCTGGCCCTGTGACACAGGAGGGGCCTCTCCAGCCTATGTCAAGCAGTTTGGACTCACAGCATTCCAAGCTGCAAGCTAACCGGTGGTGGTGCACGCCTTTAATTCCAGCATGCCAGCACACATTCGGGAGGCAGTGGTAGGAGGATCACTGTGAATTTGAGGACAGCCTGGGACTAAAGGGTGAATGCCAGGTCAGCCTGGGCTAGAGTGAGACCCTACCTTGAAGAAACGACAACAAATCCTGTTTTCTCTACACAGTTAGCTTGCCTCTGGTATTTTTTTTTTTTTTTTCGATTTTTCAAGGTAGGGTTTCACTCTGGTCCAGGCTGACCTGGAATTCACTATGTAGTCTCAGGGTGGCCTCAAACTCTCGGTGATCCTCCTACCTCTGCCTCCCAAGTGCTGGGATTAAAGGCGTGCGCCACCACGCCCGGCTTATTGCCTCTGGTATTTTGCCCAACAATCTGTAGATTACTTATCAGTGTTCATTTATTGACTTTTGTTTTGTTTGTTTTGTTTTATGAGGTAGGATCTCACTGTAGCCCAGGCTGGTCTGGAATTCATTATGTAGTCTCAGGCTGATGTTGAACTCACCTCGATTCTCCCACCTCTGCCTCCTTGGTGCTGGGATTAAAGGTATATACCACGATACCTGGCTGGTTTTTTGTTTTTGTTATTAAAAGGTATCTGGGGGTGCATGCCTTTAATCCCAGTACTAGGGAGGCCGAGGTAGTAGGATCGCTGTGAATTCATTAATTCCAGGTCAGCCTGGACTAGAGCAAGACCCTACCTTAAAAAAAATAATAAAATAAAATAAAGGCTTCTGGGGAAGCCCAGCAGGGCAGAGCTCTCATATGGGCACTGGGGTCTGGTGGCAGCAGGAAAAAGGCTGGCCAGGTGGCAAGGGTATTGTGCTCAAGAATCCCAACATGATCCTGATGTATTGAAGATTCTCCGGGTGTGACCAGGCTGGGGGGTAGGCCGGGCATCCTGGTGGCCGAGGACTGGTGACAAGGCAGTTACTCTGTACCTCTTTTGTACCCTACCTTTCCTGGCTTGTGGTCTTTGCATCTAGATTAGTCTAGACTGTGCAACCACTGACCAGACCACTTCAAGCCAGCTTCAACCAAAAAGAGAAGTGACCATTTCACAAGACTGAAAAGGCCATATAGCCCAAAGGAGCACACGGGGGGTGGGGGGGGGCAGGGTAGAGTCCTAGGGATGGCTCCTCAATACAATACAGCACGCTGGGGGAGGTGGGGTCTTAGGGATGGCTCCTCTATACAATACAGCACGTCGGGAGAGGTGGGGTCTTAGGGATGGCTCCTCAATACAATACAGCACGCTGGGGGAGGTGGGGTCTTAGGGATGGCTCCTCAATACAATACAGCACGTCGGGAGAGGTGGGGTCTTAGGGATGGCTCCTCAATACAATACAGCACGCTGGGGGAGGTGGGGTCTTAGGGATGGCTCCTCAATACAATACAGCACGTCGGGAGAGGTGGGGTCTTGGGGATGGCTCCTCAATACAATACAGCACGCTGGGGAGGTGGGGTCTTAGGGATGGCTCCTCAATACAATACAGCACGTCGGGAGAGGTAGGGTCTTAGGGATGGCTCCTCAATACAATACAGCACGCTGGGGGAGGTGGGGTCTTAGGGATGGCTCCTCAATACAATACAGCACGCTCGGGGAGGTGGGGTCTTAGGGATGGCTCCTCAATACAATACAGCACGTTGGGAGAGGTGGGGTCTTAGGGATGGCTCCTCAATACAATACAGCACGCTGGGGGAGGTGGGGTCTTAGGGATGGCTCCTCAATACAATACAGCACGTCGGGAGAGGTGGGGTCTTAGGGATGGCTCAATACATATCCCCAAGTTCCTTCCCTCACCTTACTCTAAGCTTCCTTTTCCAAACGTCCAGGGGAGTTTCCAGAAGTGCTTCCCTTCATCTCATGTCAGTCTAGGCTCACAGTTTTGGCCACATATCCACCGCACAGGACTGGCAGAGACAGGAGTCAGCTCTGTCCAGTGGGGAGGGTTGTGCTCAGGAAAGGGAGGACCAGTCCCCAAAGCCAAGTAGCCAAGTGGAATGCTAGGCAGGCAGATGTGACAGGCAATGTCCAGAGTCAGAGGCCATTAAGTGGCTGACCCACCCTGCCAACCAGGAGTCATGGAGACAGGTGTCCTCTCTTGGCCCTTATTCATGGAGCCCACGAAGCTCTGAGTCTGGTGGGCCTCAGGTTGCCAGGAAGGAGTAAGGACATGATTAAACTCACTGTGGCTGGGGACACTTGGATGCTGTTATTAAGCCAAAGAGTTGAGAAGTGTGTCAGAGCTGTATGCTACTGAGTAGCTCAGATAGGGGCAGGGAAACAAAGTGTGTTTGGAATGTGTGTAAAGAACGAGGGAGTGGTGGCAGCCACACTGTCTCCAGCCTTGGTTTCCGCCCTCTCTGTGGGCCTAGAAACACTCCCCACGGCCCTCCCCCACCCCCACCCCCGCCGAGTCTCTTCCTGTCCTGGGCAAGCCTCTGAGCAGCTGAAGGGCTTGTCAGAGCTCCGCAGCTAGTCTTGCTGCCATCTGCACCATGAAGGACGAGGTGGCTCTTCTGGCCACTGTTACCCTCCTAGGAGTTCTACTACAAGGTGGGATGGCTCATTCTGGAAGGAGGGTGGCCCTCACACCCGTGAAGCCTGCTTTCTGCCCTTCAGGCCATGGAGAAGTGCTGGCAGGCCTAGGCCCAGGGAAGGGATGGGTGGGGGTTGGGGGAATCCTCCAGCTAAGACTCCTGGTGCCAAGGGCTAAGCTCTTCCAGGACCACCAGAGCCTTGGATGTCAGAGTCCTGAGTTGGAGCTAAGAGGCCCTGCTTTCCTGGGTGGAGAAGGGGAAGTCCCCAAGGAGCGTTTGCAAGATGAGTAATGGAAACTCTGAACAGAGACCGAGGTTCAGAGGGGCGTCCAACCAGGCAGAAGGCAGGAGGATGACGAAGATTGCTGAGGGACCACTGAGGCAAGCATGCAAGGTGCCTGCCTTGGGTTGAGAGCTGATGGCTTCTTGGCCAGGATAAGAAGCCTGAAGGAGAGCAGAGGCTTTCTGGGATCTAAGTGTGCATTCAGCTGTGGGACCCAGAGAATGGGAGGCCACAGGAGGAATGGTGGGACAGCCATGGGTTCAGGGCAGTTCATCCCCTCCTGGACAGCTGCATCTGGCTGGGAGCAGGGTATGTGAACAGAGAAACTGAGACAGGATCCTGTTCCGGGAAACAGGCTCCAGTGACCCTGGTCTGAGGCAGAAATGAAGAGGTCCCTTTTGGCTAATTCTGTAGGTGGGCGACCAGGATGTGAACTTGCTTGCTCCTTGGCTAATAAGGCCAATTCTGTTCTGGTGGTGCTGCCCACCCTAGTACTAAAAGGCTGAAGTCCAAGCCTCGAGCGCCGGAGGTGGGCATTTGCCTGTGCTTTGCAAGTCAAATGGGCCAGGAGTAAAGCCACATGTGGTCCCTTCCACCGGCTGTTCTATCGTCCTCCCCCACACACTAACCAGGCAGACAAGGCCACGTCCCTGCCCTCTCCCATAAGCTTGGCAGACTGAGCAGGCGGGAGGCGAGTCAGAGGAGGGCTCCTTCGGAGGGAGTTAGAGACCATGGTAGCCCAGCGTGGAGAAGGGTGCAGAAGGGAAAGAATGGGCTCCGACTGGAGGATGGACCCCGCCCAGGTGTGCACCTGACCCCCGCCCCTCTCTGTCCCAGCGTACTTCTCCCTGCAGGTGATCTCTGCGCGCCGGGCCTTCCGCGTGTCGCCGCCGCTCACCACCGGCCCGCCGGAGTTCGAGCGCGTCTACCGGGCCCAGTGAGGAGGCGGCGGAGGGCGGAGCGGGGAGCCGGCGGGCCGGTCTGGGTCCGGGGACCAGAGGGGCCGGCGCCTTCACCACAGCCTGTCCCCGCCGCAGGGTGAACTGCAGCGAGTACTTCCCGCTCTTCCTCGCCACGCTCTGGGTGGCCGGCGTCTTCTTCCACGAAGGTGTGGGGGCGGCCCGGGGCGGCTCGGGGTCCCGGCGGGCTCGGCGCCGCGCTCACCGGCCCCGCCCGGCTCCCGCAGGCGCCGCGGCCCTGTGCGGACTGGTCTACCTGTTCGCGCGCCTCCGATACTTCCAGGGATACGCGCGGTGCGCGCAGCTCCGGTGAGCGCGGGGCGGCGGAGGGCGGCGGCGGGGGAAAGGCTAGTCGGGGGGCCGCGCGGGGCGGGCGGGGTTGGCCTGGGCCGGACCTCGGTCCCCGCTGAGCGCCGTCCGCAGGCTGGGCCCGCTGTACGCGAGCGCGCGCGCGCTCTGGCTGCTCGTGGCGATGGCTGCGCTGGGTCTGCTCGTCCACTTCCTCCCCGCCGCGCTGCGCGCCGCGCTGCTCCGACCTCTCCGAGCGCTGCTGCCCAAGGCCTGAGACCAAGGACCGCCGGGCGGGCGGCGCCGCAGAAGAGCTGGTTACGAAGGAGGGTGTCCGCCTGTGCATCCCAGTCTCTGATTAAAGTTCCCATGACTGTCCAGGCTGCATTCTCTGACTTGATGTGGGTTGCCAACCTCCGGCTGTGAAGTCCGGAGATGCCCTGAGCGGGATAGGGGCAATCTGGTGGCCTTAGGGAGATGGCGTGGGCGGGGCTCGATCCATTTTTCTCCTACCGCACCCTCAGCCTCCAGGGTAGCCCGCCTTACTCCTGTCTTCTCACCAGGACTCTGCATCTTCCTTCCAACGCTTATGCTCTTCCGCACCTGTCTCCCTCCTCTCAGGCCTTCCCCTTCACTGACCCTCTACTGCCCTATTCCTCTCTAGATCCCCTTACGTCCCCCACACCCAGCCTGACCTTCACAACCATTTGGTCATTGTTCCACCAGGTGAGAGCAGGTGGTAAGCTCTGTATTTTGTTTAGCATCAGGTCCCCAACTCAAGACTAGTGTAGGTGCTCAGGACACCCCTGGAGAGGTCACCAGAACAGTGGGCATGACCAGAAATGTAGGCAATGATAGTAATCTCAAGAGAGTGTCAGGGTGCATTGGGGAGGGGGAAGGAATCAGATACGAGGAAGGCCTACTGACAAAACGTCTCTGAAATGACTTTTAGGGACCTGGGGACATAACTAAGTCAGTAAAGGCTTACTGCACAAACATGAGGATTTGAGTGCAGAAGTGCTGGGATTGGGGCAAGTGCCTGTAATCACATTGCAGAGGATGAGACAGGAGAATCCTTGCTTGCTGGCTGGCTGAGTTCCAGGTTCAGTTCCAGATACTGTCTCAAAAAATAAGGTGGGGAGCTGGGCGTGATGGCTCACAACCTTAATCCCAGCACTAGGAGGGAGAGGTGGAGGATCACTGTGAATTGAAGGCCAGCCTGAGACTAGAGAGTGAATTCCAGGAGAGCCTGGGCTAGAGCAAAACCCTACCTCGAAAAACCAAAATAAATAAATAAAATAAAAGTGGTTAAAGGTGCTTGCTTGCAAAGCCTTATGGCCCAAGTTCAATTCTCCAGTACCCATGAAAGTCCGACACACAAAATGGTTCGTGTGATTGTAGTTCCTTTGCAGTGACAGGAGGTCCTGGAATGCCCAAATCTCTCTTTTTCTCAAATGAATGAATGAATGAATTTTAAATGAAACAGAGAGTGACTGAGGAAGACACTCAACATGGACCTTTAGCCTCCATAGGCACATGCATTCCCACACAAACACATGCATGCACACCAAACACACATAATCAAATGACCGTTAGCCTAGTTGGCCACAGAAAAAGTTTCTCATGAGGGCCAATGATGTATGGGAAGATCCTAAAGTGGTTGGAGATGACTCATAAGGTGTGTAGAGGTGGCTCATTTGTTTTAGGAAAAAAGACTATTAGTCATGTATAATGGCTCAAGGCTCTCTAATTCCGCATGGGCTGAGACAGGACGATTGCCACAAGTTCAAGGCCAGCTGGAGTACATAGTTCTAGAACAGCTTGAGCTACTTAGTAAGAGCTTATCTTAGAAGATGTTAATAATATGTGTCTCGAAACTGGGAAGGAGCTGTAAGGAGAACCATGAGGGGACAAGCCTTCACAGTTCAAGGTAGGGGTGGGTGACATGACACCAGCCTATGCTGACCAGGGGGATTCCAGGATTTCTACAGAGCAGGGGCAACTTTGGACCCCTGGACCCAGATTCAGAGTTATCCACACCTTCCTGTGAAGTAAGGGTGAGGTCACGACCAGCTATGACACAAGAGCACTGGGAAGCTCACATAGAAAAGGGTGTCTTAAGAGGGTGTCTTTGGCATCATGGGGAAAGGTCAAGGTCACTATCACCAAGTAGCCAGTGGTACTGGGTGGGGGTCTTTTGGCACAGGAGTCGTTCACAGGGTTAGGGGACCCAGGGATCTGGCCAAGTGCAGAAGCAGACATGGAGGTGATCGGAACTGGAAACACATTTGAGGCGTACACTTCATTAACCCTTTATTATTACAAGTCACACTCTTATAGAAGTATATGTGGACTTACGTGAAAAAATCAAATGTATCCAAGAATAAAAAACACAGCACATAAAGTAGTATATGCATTCCAGTGTTCGCGCCAGAGACAGCGGGCACCCATGAGAGAGCTCTTCTAAAAAACGGCCTGGCTGGAGCTGGCCGGCAAATGGTTCAGTTCAGTTTGGGCGGCAGCAGGCCCGCCTCAGGCACAGTGTGGGAGCCGCCTGCCTCCTCCCCGGCCCAGCAGGCAGAGACAGCACCAGCTTCTGGGGCCTCCGGGCCAGCGGCGCACCCCAGGCCCGCCAGAGCTCAGCGCCAAGCAAACCCCTCCCATTGGCGTGGTCACCCTTGGCCCTGGGTTGGGGGGGGGGGCTGGCAGCAGCGACAACATCCTCGGAACCTGGGCTTCACAGCTGGCCAGAGAGCACCCTCAGAAGCCGTTAGCTTAGTCAGCCTTCTTCAGGAAGATCTAGAAGAGTCAGACTCAAGGTCAGCAGGGGCCTCAGGACTGGCCATGGTCTCACTGGCTGGTTCCTGTACCATGCCCACTCACCTCACTCAGAATGACCCACACGGGGGAGTCAGTCTGGATGGAGAGGCGCAGAGCTTCCAGGGGGCCAAAGGCGGGGTCCACCTCGCCTTCAGCTACACCCTTGTAGAAGGAGCCTGTGGGGAGGGTGGAGCTCAGAGAGAAAAAGGCAAATGCGAAAGCCCAGCCTAAACAGGGGCTGCCTGGGAAGCTCAGATTGCCTTGCCCCACTCACCAATCTGGAGGTAGCCATCAGGGCTCCGAGGGTACCGGAGAGTGCCTGAGCGGCCCTCCTGCAAGGCTTCCTTCTCTGACTGGGGGTTCTGAGGGCAAAAGGGCTGGGCTGGAGTGGCTGGCCAGAGAAGGAGGTCTCAGCACCCACCCACACAGTGCCATACTCACGTCAAAGGGCAGCACCTCCACAGACGTGTTGAAGAGCTTGTCTTCTGGGTGCTCAATGTTCCCACTGCGGAAGAAGAACCTACAGACACCACGCAGGCCCGTGAGCTACTGCCCAGTAGAGAAAAGGCCTGGGCTAGGAGTACACGAGGTGAGCCCGGGGCTGGGGGGAGCTGAGCACTCTCGTGGGCAGTCCATGGACAGTGCAAGGCAGCCAGGGTTTATCCTTGGACTACGGAGCTGGGTGTCCCTGAACACCTAGAGCTTGCCTGCTTTCATCCTTGCAAGGTAGGAAGGCATCATGATGAGCCATGCTCTTCAAGTAAGGAAACCACGCATGGCTGGGTAATGATGGGATCAGAGAATAAGGAAACCACGCATGGCTGGGTAATGATGGGATCAGAGAATAAGGAAACCACGCATGGCTGGGTAATGATGGGATCAGAGAATAAGGAAACCATGCATGGCTGGGTAATGATGGGATCAGAGAGTAAGGAAACCATGCATGGCTGGGTAATGATGGGATCAGAGAATAAGGAAACCATGCATGGCTGGGTAATGATGGGATCAGAGAGTAAGGAAACCATGCATGGCTGGGTAATGATGGGATCAGAGAATAAGGAAACCATGGGATGAGGGATCAGAGAATAAGGAAACCATGCATGGCTGGGTAATGATGGGATCAGAGAATAAAACCATGATGGGATCAGATGGGATCATAAGGAAACCATGCATGGCTGGGTAATGATGGGATCAGAGAATAATGATGGGATCAGAGTAAAACCATGCATGGCTGGGTAATGATGGGATCAGAGAGTCAGAGAGTAAGGAAACCATGCATGGCTGGGTAATGATGGGATCAGAGAGTAAGGAAACCACGCATGGCTGGGTAATGATGGGATCAGAGAGTAAGGAAACCATGCATGGCTGGGTAATGATGGGATTAGAGAATAAGGAAACCACGCATGGCTGGGTAATGATGGGATCAGGATCAGAGGCTGGGTAATGATGGGATCAGAGAATAAGAAACCATGCATGGCTGGGTAATGATGGGATCAGAGAGTAAGGAAACCATGCATGGCTGGGTAATGATGGGATTAGAGAATAAGGAAACCATGCATGGCTGGGTAATGATGGGATTAGAGAATAAGGAAACCACGCATGCCTGGGCATAATGATGGGATCAGAGAATAAGGAAAACACGCATGGCTGGGGGATAAATGATGGGATCATGGGATCAGAGAATAAGGAAACCACGCATGGCTGGGTAATGATGGGATCAGAGAATAAGGAAAACACGCATGGCTGGGTAATGATGGGATCAGAGAATAAGGAAACCACGCATGGCTGGGTAATGATGGGATCAGAGAATAAGGAAAACACGCATGGCTGGGTAATGATGGGATCAGAGAATAAGGAAACCACGCATGGCTGGGTAATGATGGGATTAAAGAATTTCCTAGGAGTTCACGGAGGAGTACTGCAGGCCCTCAACTGTAACCATAACTGAGGTTCACCCTGTCCCCTTCCCCAAGGAAGCACTGACCGCTCGAGGCGCAGTGGCTGGAAGAAGCGGAAGCGGATGAAGTCCCCGGCAGCGGGCGTGAAGGCCCAGAAGAAATCCTCTCGTAGGTAGGCCTTCTCCAGGGTGAAATGCTGGTATGTCTTGAGACTCGTGCTCACCTCAGCTGGTGGGTTCACATGCTCCTTCCGCAGAGCTTGCTTCCCAAAGTCCTTGTCCTTGGAAGTAAGAGCCCACATGAGCCCACCCCATTCTGCTCTGCCTGAACTGTGCGGTGCGAACACATGGCATGGTGCACCTCACCTTCAATTTCTGGATCTTGCCTGCCAGTGAGGAGTGAGTGCCCACATGCTGGAAAAGGGATGGCTTGAAGCGGATCCGAAGGTTGGCCTTCTGCCGATCACAATGCTTCTGTGAAGGGAGGGTAACACTGTAGGGTTAAGCTCACTTCTGCCTGCAAGGACAGGGCCTCTCACTAGGACACCCAGGGGCTTCCCTCTCCTTGCAATCAAAGGCAGAGACAGGAACAGTGTGGGCTGACATCTAAGGACCCATCTCCCCCCCCCCACCTTGGCTTTGTGCATCCCTTGCTCACCGCGTCCTTCTCTGGATTGCAGACCTTCACCCACAGGATGTGGTCCAGGAGCCAGTCAATGGGCTTGTCTCGATAGAACATGAGGATGAACTCCACAATCAGGCTCAGGTCCAGGGACTTGAACATCTTCCCTGGGGGTAGGAGTCAGGGAAGGGAGGCTGAGTGGATAGCACTGCTGGACACTACTTCCTCGTCATCCCTGTGGGTACCCCTGGGTGAGCTTTTGCTAAATGTGGACCTAAGGGGTCAGGACAGTGACCCTGGACATCCCCATGCACAGCGCTGGGGTTGCAGTGGGCACTCCCAGCAGGACCCATAAGCACAATACTGGTGCTAAAAGATGGCGAAGGAAGGGAAGTGGGTGGGAGCAAAGTGCAACTGTCAAGCCAGTGAGGCTGGCACAGGGTGGCCCACCAATGAAGCCCAGCTGAGAGAACTCCAGGATCATCCAGTCCTCTGAGGGCTGCTGGAGGGCAAAGTTCTTCATGGTGCTCAAGTAGTTGGGCTTGGCTACGATGTCATCCTCCAGCTGTACAGGGGTGGGTGGAAGGGGGCTGGGACTCAGGATGGGCACAAGGCAGGATAGACTCCCTCACCCAAATGTGACCATAACCAAAACAGGCAGGGATGAGGGGCAGTGAAGGGCTCACCCCCAGACCAATCACGGTTCCAAGTGGGCGGGGCAGAAAGGGCCTCATGCTGACCTGTACATAGTAGACGCCTTTGGACTGTGCATACATCATGAGGAAGCAGTAATCAAGGTTCTGCTTGGTCCTCCACCTGTGGGCCAGGGGCAAGGGCCTCAGGAGCGAGACTCCTTGGTCTCCAGTGGACTACCACAAAGATGCCACTGAGAAGGTGGAACCCCCCCACCACCACCTGGTTATGTTCTCCAAGAGCAAACCTGAGGCACTGCAGGGAAATGCTCTGCAGGCATAGAACAATAGTGACTGCCCAGCACAGGGAGGCACAGTGCTGGGGGCACCAAGGAATGTAAGTACCTCACTCTCTCCTTGGGGTCCCCAAAGGACTCTCGGAGGCGGGAGAAGTCAGGGTAGAAGTGAGGGGAGGGGGAGATGACCTCCAGGAGCCCTGAATGGATCTCCGTGGGGAACCTAAGTGAGGGAAGAGCTGGTTGGTGTGCAGCCTCCCTGCGCTATAGTCTATGGCTCACCCCCGCCTCTCTCAAGAATCACTACAGCACCCCACCAGACTACCGAGGTTCCAGAAGAGGTGGTTCCCTTTTTAAAACTTTTTTATTATTCTTTCAAGGCACAGCATAAGCACCCTCCCCACAGAGGGCAGGCCCCATCTTAAGAGGGCCAGGCTTCAGCCGGCCTTCTCCCCCAGCCAGCCCTTCCCCTTATCAGTACTCACAAGGCTTTGATGTTCTCTGTCACAGAAGATGTGTACTGCGGGTCAGTCTGTGGGAAGACCAAGTACCATCTCTTAGCCCACCTGCTACCCCGAATGCTTTGGATAGGGGAGGGGCTGGAGTACGGGATTCCAGTGACCCTACACCGCAGGAGTAAGCCTTCCATCCGGAGTGACCTGCCTGCTTAGTGGGGACTGGGCCAGGTGGGTCAGGTAGCCTGGGCGTGGGCCTGGGGGGTGGTAAGTGGGACCATTTAGTCGGTCCATGAGAATGCGCTCAGCTGTGTCTTTTTAACGTCCTTGATAAATTAGTGAATGAAATCGAGGACTGCACTTGATTGGTTTTTCCTCAGGAACAAACTTCTCTTTGTTGTTTCTATTTCTCCAGGTGGTTGTCAGGTGCCGTGGTTCTTCCCTTCGTGCCCGCCCCCACGCCCTGGGCCACTCGCCTCAGCGATCAGCACCACGATGACCGAGTCCTCCTTCTCCTGCGGGCTCAGCTCCGAGATGAGCGAGTGCAATGTGTCAGTCAGGTACGAGTGCACCTCGCGCCGCACGCTTGGAATGCCCATCACCACGGACACTGCAGGGGCGCGGAGGGGTGACACTGGACAGGGCTCGGGACCTCCTCTCTGCCCGCCTCTCGCCCCTCCCGGGCCACGCCCCTACCTCCCGTGCGGCCCTGGCCCACGCGCACGGCCGGCTGCAGGCTGCTCTCCTTGGCCAGCAGGTGCGGCAGGTGGTGGAAGACTGTGGGCAGGTGCAGCACGTGCCGGTGCGAGACGTTCCACGACTTCAGCCGGGGATCCTCTGGGTGGGTCGGAAAGGGACGGGTCGGAAGGCACCGCGGGCGGGCGACGGCCTGGCCCCCGTGCACCCGGCTTGGTCCACCCCTGAGCTCACCTGTTAGGCGGCCCCAGGTGCGATTACCCTCCCCATCTCGCAGCGCCTGTCTCTCTGACACGGCCCTCTTGATCTCGTCCAGAACTACGTTGAGCTCCTTGGAGCGCTTCAGGCTCTCCTGCTCCGCCGCGTGCAAGCGGTCTCGCAGCGCCAGAAACTCCCTCTGGTAAATGTCCACCACATCGCCTGGGGGGGGGTAGGGGTGCGCACAAGGTCGTCACGGGGGAGGGGAGGGGAGGCTCGAGCGAACATACCAGTCCCTTCCTGGGCCACCATATGTCCTAGTGTCTGCCACACAAGAGCTATCTTGAGTCACATACAGGTCACTGTAAAGTCACCCTGATGCTCAGTTTGGGTTAGAAAAGTCCCAGCAAGGGCATTAGTTTTCGGTTCTCTCCCCCCATCCTCAGTTATTTTCTCCTTTGAGGCATCGCAGGTAGGAAGGTGGCAGGATCACTTTCCAGGCCCAGGCAGGGCAGTCCTAAGCCTGCGTTGGAACAGCTTCTGACTGAACCCACTGGCTCCCAAAGCCCTCTCTTCCTTTCTGCACCGCATGCTTCTTCCAAGGAATCTGACACCCAAAGTCTCATTCAGTGCACTTCCTCAAGGGGCTCCCAAGCTTCTCCCTCCCTCTGGCCACCCCCTCTCTTTAAGGATAAGGTTATAAGTAGCATCATCCCCAAGGTCCTATCAGAACCACCAGCCTCCCTGGACTCTTCCATTCTACAAGGACTGAGCCCGGATACTGGGTTTGTGAGAGAGTGTTCCCAATGCCTGTTCCTTGTTTCATTCATGGTCTACACGGGTCCCTCACTCATTGGGTTCTGTCTCACACAATCCCTGGGTGTGCCCACTGCTGCCTCCCCCCTTCCCATTCTAGTCCACTCCATGCTCACATAAAAAGATGACGTTGAAGCCGGGCGTGGTGGCGCACGCCTTTAATCCCAGCACACGGGAGGCAGAGGTAGGAGGATCGCTGTGAGTTCGAGGCCACCCTGAGACTACATAGTGAATTCCAGGTCAGCCTGGGCCAGAGTGAGACCCTACCTCGAAAAACCAAAAAAAAAAAAAAAAAAAAAAAAAAAAATGACGTTGACAAAGTAGCCCAGGGATTGCTCAACCAGTCTCCAGCCAGGGGTCCAGTCGAAAATGATATGCTAGACCTGGGTCACCTGAAAAGGTCTTCATGCCACCCAAAAGGGAGTTGTCATCTCTGGGACACAAGGTGCAGGTGGGCTAGGAGCGTGGGTTGGGCTGCCTGTTAGTGGAGAGGAGCCCCTGGGTATGTCACACCTGGCTTCACTGGCCTGGCAGGGACCCGCAGCAAGACTGATAAACAAGCTGTCTGTGGCTGGGGGCCAGCAGCTCCTGCCAGCTGGGGCACTCAAGGCCTTTGTCAGGCTGGCTTTTGCTCCCTCTATTTGCCATTGAATACACCTCTTCCTTGTCAAATGTCTACACTTCTTCACAAGCTGTTTTCTCAGCCTGAATCCCCTAGCTTCCACCCTAATGAAAGCCTATGTAGCCTTCACAGCTGTCCAAGTCTAGGAAGCTTTCCAGAACCCCCTCACACCCCCAGACAGCTCTTCCATTCCCTAATCTCTGGTGGGTAGACACCACCTACAGTGCCTTGAGATGGTGTTGCCCCTAGAGCCCCAACACCAAAGCTTAGAATCAAGGCCAAATTTGGTCACTTCAGGACACACCTTGTTAGAGCATCCAGGCCAGAGACCTAAGAGGGCTTTAGGGAGGCAGCTGGCAGGAGGGAGGGGCTTGGGGAGAAAGGAGCCAAGGAGATGCTTCCAAGAAACCCCTTACCCTAGCAGCAGCCTTCTCCTACCAGACCCCCTACACCCAATCACATCAGGGGCTCAAGGGCCCAGGCAACACCTGAGTTTCAGGACAGCCCCACAGGGGGAAGAGGAGGGAATCAGGTTACTGGATCTTTGAGGCTCAGGGCTGGGCTCTGGAGCCAGGTTACCCTGGAAACCTGACCCCTTGAATACAGAACAGTCACCCCCAACCCCGAGCAGCCCAGCACTGGGCTGCAGCATCAGCTGAAAGGGAATGCCCAGGCCCTTAGCGTCCCTGCCAGCCAGTGTAGAAGAGACTTCAGAGCTGCCTAGACAGGGCTAGTAGGCATCTTCCTCAGCCAGTATGTGGAGTCCCTGCCCTCCTTCAGCAACCCTTTCCTTAGACTGGCCCCATCACAAGCAGCCCCCTGAGAGGGGCCGCTTAAGAGAGTAAGGAGGACTCCCTGATCTGATCCCTGGCTGACCTTTCTTGTTCTGCAAGTAGGCCAAGCCTGTCCGCACTGGACTGCCCCAGGTGGGCCATGGTGGGTGACACTGCCCTGAACCACCCTGGCCACCTAGGTTTAGGCACAACTGGCTCCCTACTCTGGTCTCCCTTCCCCAGGGCCTGCTCTTCCCCCTAGATCCCATGCTTCCTTTGTTTACCAGCAGGTGATGGGCCCCCTGCATTCCTGAGCCTAGCTTCTACCCACACCAACCCTGCTGGCATTTTCTCTCAGGCCCTGTTCCTCAGCAGCCCACCATGTCCTTCTAGCCCTGAACTGCCGCCTGCTGCCTACAAGAGCCCAGCTTGACTTTATCCTTGGTTTCTCTGACTGGAATCTCCTGTCCTTAGGCCTTGCAAAGCCAGAAACTCAGGCTACATGACTGCTTCCCTGCAGGTTGTGCTGGACCTTCACCAGGTGGACCGAGTGGTGAGGAAGGTCAGTGATGAGGGCCTGGGGAGTATTGGGTCTCTCAAGGTCTCTGGTTTCTGCTTGCATCCACACCTTCCTATCCCAGGGAAGCAGCTTGGAGCTGGCTCCAGGGAAAAACTGCAGCTGTGGCCACACCACTGTGGGCTCTACAGGGTGTTGGGCCTATGAGGCTTGCAACTCTCCCCTGCATGCAGGCTAGTCAGGGTGCTCTGAGGCTCACAAACCACAGTATTCTACCTGGTTCCCTCTTGGCTGAGAAAGCACATTCCAGAGCCAAGCAGGGTGACAACCTTTGTGTCAGGCAGATGCCAGGCCCAGCTCAAGGGCTCCTGTGAACCAGCAAGGGTACGGGGAGCAGGAATAGAAAATGGCAGGACCTCATCTCTCTCTGGGCCTTGAATCCTCCCAGGAGTTCTTGGCCATGAAGAGTGTGGGGGGGGAGGAGGTGTCCATCATTGCTGATGCACAGGCCTAGGGAGAGTGACAGCCTGGACACTGGACAGTGGGAAGGACTGGTTGCCTTGCCTCAAGCTCACTTATCCTCCTGAGGATCTGCGTCCCCTCAGATGGGACCTTGGCATCTGAGGCTGCTGTTAGAGCCCTGCTAAGCTCTGGGCCCAAACCCTCATCCTTGGTGCATCTGTTCAAGTCCAGGTCCTTCCTGGACTTGCCTCAGGCTCCTGGGATGCCTCCTACACCTGGTATCCCCTTCTTGTCTGGCTCCCAGCCCACATTCTCTCTTCCCATTCTTTTGCCTTTCCCCTATGTTCTGGGCCATCTCCTGGACCTGACATCTGCTGAAAAATAGAATCCAAACTCCAATTTGGCAGTGAACTGGCTGAGTGTGGCTTCACTGAGGTCTTACTACAGAGTTGTCTACATGAAAGAATAAGTAGGGGTCACACGACAGCCCAGATTTCTGAATGCTCTTGAAGACTTCAAAGACTTGATCTTCCTGGGCCCCAGTAGAAAGAGTGCAGCCCCTGGACCAAGCAAGCCCAGGTCACTGCTCTAGCCATAATCCCTCAGGTTCTTCAGGAGGAAGAAGCCCTGCATCTGAGCACCCACCCTGTGATGGCTGGGGTGTCTTCCTGTACCCCAGGCTTCCAGAGCAAAAGCCTCCTGGTTCCCCTCAACACAGGGCGTCCCTGTGTCCTCCTCACTCGGCTTGTTAGTCTCTGTGGTGAGCTAGGCTCCCAGAGGACGCATCCTGCTGGGGCCCTGGGCTGCAGCTCCTGACATCAGGCAGGCCCCTGTGGCTGCTGCAGGAGGCACCCAGGAACGTGGCCTGGCTGGGGAGGAAGCACAAGGACTAGTCCCTCCACCCACAATCAGATGTCCTGGTCCACCAAGGCCTCCATGCCAGCCGGCTTTCATGGCCCCTCTCCCAAGGGCTCAAAATGTTTTCCCCTGGGTGACACACCCCACTTACCCAGAACTCTGTCCTGGTCATGCCCTGCCCTAGTTGCACATCACATCTCCTCAGTCTTTCCCCCCATCACATCTTTGTCCCAAACCCTGGGGACCTCCCGTCAGGATCCCTGGCCTGGGACGGACTCATCCTGGCCCCAAGACCAGCTCAGGCCTCCACCCAAGTAGAACTGCAGAAGAAGGGTAGGTTGAGCAGGAGCCTGGTGGAGGGAGGAGCTGGACTTGGCTTCCTAAGGAGGACTGTAACTCCCCCAGGCCTCCTCCCCCAGCCTCGTCTAGTGTGGCACTGGTGAACAGGGAGTAGCCTGTAGGAGGGAGGCAGAGGGCTAGGCGCTAATCCAAGCAGGAAGACAAGGAGGCCGGAAGGAAGGAAGGAAGCAGCTTTTCCTAGTGCCTCCTGTGCTCAGGCTGGGTGGACCTGGACATAGGCCTCTCAGACTCAGGCCCCACTCAGCCTTTGCCAAGTGACCCCCACTAATGCTGGGATCTGTACCCCTCTACTCTCAAATGTGCTAGCCAGGCTCAGACTGGCCAGCCTGCCCAAGCTTCAGAGGTGTGTTATGTAGGAACCAAGATGGGCCAATAAGACCCCACAAAGTAAGTGAACATGTAGCACAGCGTCCTGGACTGGCTACTCACAAGGCTGCCGCCTTCTTTTACGATTCTTGTTTTTTTCAAGGCAGGACTCCTCTCTCTAGCACAGGCTGACCTGGAACTCACTCTGTAGCTCCAGGCTGGCCTTGAACTTACAGTGATCCTCCTACCTCAGTCTCCCTTCCTGAGAGCTGGGATTGAGTGCACCACCAGATTCTTAGGCCCTCTTCTCACTTTGCAAGGACCAGAAGCCACAGGAAGGCTTATGCCAGACCTAGGTATCCGCAGGAGTCCTGACTAGAGGACCCTGGAGGAGTGACAGCCCCAGAGAGGGGTTCACAGTAGGGCAGCCCTAAGCTGCAGCAGAGCAAAGGGGTGGGATGCGGTGGGTGCGGTGGAGGGATGTCTTAGCTGTCCCCTCACCTGTCTCTGCAACACTGTACCTGCTCCTGTCCAGGGCTTGGAGCGGATTCCCTGGGTCCACCTGCGCACACCTACCTCTGTGACCTTGTGTCTGCCCCACTGTGGTAATCCATAGGTCCTCAACTTGCCAGTGAGAACCATAGCCCCTGGCGAGGGGACAACCTCCTGTAGAGGCCAGACGCGGCTTCCCACCAGGCCTGAGAACTGCGTTATTCCCGCAGCAAACAAGTGGGGGCAAGGATGGGAGCGCCGTCCTCCCGCGCTCGCGGGCCGGCCGCCGGGGAGGGGAGCGGAGCGGAGCGGAGCGAGGCTCAGGTGCGGGCGCGAGCTGCGGGCTCACCTTTCTGGCCGCTGAGCGCGGCGTACCAGGACAGCGACAGGAAGGCGCACAGGCAGAAGAGCAGCAGCGTCAGGAAGGTGCCATTGCGGAGCCTCATCTCCTCGGGTGCGCGGCGGGCGCCGGCGGGGCCGAGGCCGCATGGCCCGGGGGACCGGGGCCGGGGCGCGGGGGCCGGGAGGCGGCGGGGGCCCCGGCCCCGGAGCGCGGAGGAGCTGGGGGTCCGGGGCCGGGCGGAGGACGCAGGCGGGCGGGGGCCGCGCTGGCTGCTCCGCCGCGGCGCAGGACACTGGCGGCCGGGAGTCGGCGGCTGGGCCGGGCCGGGCCGGGCTGGGCTGGGCTGGGCGGCGGGAGCCGCGGCCCGGCCTGGATCTGGGGCCGCCGCGGAGTCGACGGCGAAGGGCGGGGCGGCCGCGATTTAAAGGGGCCGCAACACCCGCCGCCGCCATCTCCGCGAGGGGCGGGGTGCGCGGCCCGCGCCGGGATCCCCGCGGCCGGCCGGCCTCGCGCGGGCGGGGCCCGGGCTTCAGGCTACCGGGGATGCGGGTGGCTGGCTGCCGCGGAGCAGGGACGGAGGACGGGGCCGCTCCCAGTCAGTCCCCTTTCAGTGACATCCCCCGCTGCAGCCCGCACAGCGCGTCCCGACCTCACTTCCATTTCCAGGGGACCTCCAGGCCTTTCTCTAGTCCGAGGTCTGGACGGGCGCCGTGGACCGGGGCCGGGAGGCGCCGCGAGCACTCGTCTCCGGCGTGCCGGCCCGGAGGCCCTCCTTCTCGGGGAAGGGCGCTCGGGACTGCAGCCTGGAGCAGCGAGCGGAGCGGAGCCGAGCTGCCCGGGCCGGCGTGGCGTGCCGTGGCGGGAGCAGGCTGGGCCCGCTCGGGGATGAGAGGTCCCGGCCCGCACCGTACGGCCACCGCCTACATCTTCCTCCCTGGATTAATTGCATGCTTTCCCTCATGCTACTGCGGGGGACAAACAATAGGACTGGTTCTGTGCTGGCTCTGAGCATTCCTTGGGGAAGCGCCATGTCCGCCTTCCAGCCTCACAGCCACACCTCGGGAGCTCTGGTTCCCAGCCTTGGCTGGAAGAACCTCTGCGTCCCGGGCCGGGGAGGCTGGAGGATGGTGGGCTCAGGCTGGCAGGAAGCTTGCAGGCCAGGCCCACGCCCCCAGGGGGAGCTCAGGTTGGAAGCTGAAGCCCATCTGAACCTTTGTCCCTTCTGAGATATTTGTGCTAGCAGCCCAGGAAACACAACCTGTGAAGGGGCGAGGGCTTGATCCTGGGGCCTGTGTTTCAGGGTCCATTCCTCACTTTTCTTGTTAACTGCTTACTACTTGCACATCAATTTTATGAGCCAGAGGCCAGTACACATTGGAGCCTTCTGGAGGAAACTGGGTTTGTATTCCTGTGTTTTCACAGGCGGCTTGTATTTGTGTCAAAGTGTCGTGAATGTGCTATGCCAAAAAACACAGGCACGTTTGTTTTTCCACAATGCCAGAATTTATTGAGTAACAAAAAGTGCACAAACTATGTCAGTTTCCTTGGCTGAAATTTGCCAAATCGACCTGATTTCCTTTGATAGCTGATCTTTGACAAACACAGGTTCTTTTATTCCAAATTCACCTTACTATTAACTCTCAAATCACATAGTATATATCCCACAGCATATACACGTATATGTAGTATATATTATATTATATATATATATATATATACACACACACATATATATATGTATATATGGTTGTATACATACATGTGTATATCTGTAGTCTATAGAAAGGCTGGCTGCAAAAGGCTTAAAGAGACCCAGCAGATTTTAAAGAGGCCTTACTGGAGGAAGAGAATGGATCCAGATCAGAGTCAACTGCAGCCTTTAATCCCAGCACTTGGTAGGCAGAGGCAGGAGGAGTGTCATGAGTTCAAGTCCACCCTGAGATTACATAGTGAATTCCAGGTCAGTCTGGGCTAGAACAAGACCCTACCTTGACCCCTCCCCACCCCCTTAAAAGAGAGTGAGGGCTGGAGAGATGGCTTAGCGGTTAAGGCGCCTGCCAAGCCTAAGAACACCTGAACAGCCTCCAGGTCCCACATTTAGCCAGACGTAAAGTGACGCAAGCGATCAATGCTGTGCTTGCCCACAAGGGGGCGCTGGCGCCTAGAGTTCGTTCACAGCTGCTGAAATGGCCCTGGCGCACCCATTCTCTGTCTCTCTGTCTCTCACAAATAACAACAAGGGAGGGAGAGAGAGAACTGCAGTGGTTAGTAGAAATATTAAGAAGCCGGGTGTGGTGGCGCAAGCCTTTAATCCCAACACTCGGGAGGCAGAGATAGAAGGATCACCATGAGTTCGAGGCCACCCTGAGACTACAGAGTGAATTCCAGGTCAGCCTGGACCAGAGACCCTACCTCAAAAAACCAAAAAAAAAAAAAAAGAAAGAAAGAAAGAAAGAAAAAAGAAATATTAAGGAAGCCAATTGGAGAGCTGCTATTGGTGTGCAGACAGGAGCAGGGTGTGAATTGAGTGGTGCTGCTGAGGCAAGGAGCAGGACTGTGGAGGCTGAAGAAGTAAGGCTCAGACAAGGTCTGAATGGACAGAGGAATGGAAGGCAATTCAATAGGATGAGACAGTGGAGACTAAACTGAGCTGAAGCCCAGGGGAATCCTATGCCTGTCAGTCCCTTGATGCATATACCTAGTGTTCAGGTGACAGGTGGTGAGGGCTATGTTCATCACAGTGTTAGGTGTCTTCCTCTTTGGTGACAGGTGAGAGTGTTGCATTCTTTCTCCATCTGGTGTCTTCAGAAAGTTCTTAAACCTGGTTTTTCTTTTCTTTTCTTTCTTTCTTTCTTTATTTATTTATTTGAGACAGAGAGAGGGAGAGAGAGATAGAGAATGGGCGTGCCAGGGCCTCTAGTAACTGCTAACAAACTCCAGACACATGCGTCTCCATGTGCATCTGGCTTACATGGGACCTGGAGAATTGAACATGGGTCCTTAGGCTACGCAGGCATGCACCTTAATCGCTAAGCCATCTCTCCAGCCTGTTTTGTTTTTCAAGTTAGGGTCTCACTCTAGCTCAGGCTGACCTGTAATTCACTAGTCTCAGGGTGGCCTCGAACTCATGGCAATCCTCCAACTTCTTCCTCCCAAGTGCTGGAATTAAAGGTGTGTGCCATCACACCAGGCTCAAAGATTACATTATTAAGCAGTGGAAATGAAGGAAATGGGTTACCAGTGACATGTTGGACCTCCTCTCCTATGCCATTAACACTTTGGAGTAGGGAGCAGGAACAAGGAAAGCCTTGAGGAGGCCAGGACTTTTGCCCTACTGTCTGGGGAGCAGGGTCTCTGTGAAAATAGGACCAGGAAGGGCTGAAGGAAAGCTGATGTTGTAGTTTTGGACCCTCACAGCAGCATGTGTACCCTCAGCCTTCCCCTTTGAAACAGGGTAGCTGTTGCCTGGCACCCTTTCCATTTTCCACTGCCCTGTGCTCCTGTAGTAATTAATTAATCTGGGCCTGCCTGCCACCCAAGCTCCCTGCAGACATTTCTGTGCTCTGCCTGTTGCCCTGTACTTTGAATTTCTCCTTCACCTGGAAGCTCAGTTCTTGGTGCCTAAGGACCCTCTCAGAGAAGGTGGGACCACAGGGTGTAAAAAATGCTGCTTTTGGCCAGGCGTGGTGGCGCACGCCTTTAACCCCAGCACTCAGGAGGCAGAGGTAGGAGGATCGCCGAGAGTTCAAGGCCACCCTGAGACTACAGAGTAAATTCCAGGTCAGCCTAGACCAGAGTGAGACCCTACCTCGCAAAAAAAAAAAAAAAAAATGCTGCTTTCTTTCCAACTCCCAGACTGTGCCCCAGTCTTCCTTTGCTCTTGCTTCCTCCATGGTGAAAATGCCCTTTTGTGTTACAGATTACATGCCAGCCCTAAGCCCACTTTATCTTCTTGGTTTTCTGGGTCCTGGAGGTGGTCTAGAAAGCCAATCCTGGGGAAGGCCACAAAATGAGCTGAGAAAAAAAAAAAAAAAAACTATATTTTCTTTCTTCTTTTTAAAATTTGGTTTTTCGAGGTAGGGTCTCAGTCTAGCCCAGGCTGACCTGGAATTCACTATGTAGCCTCAGAGTGTCCTCGAATACAAGGTGGGCCTCCTACCTCAATCTCCCAAGTGCTGGGATTAACAGCGTGCATCCTGCTGGGCTATTTATTTATTTTTTGGAAAGAGACAGACAGAGAGAGAGAGGGAGGGAGGGAGGGAGGGAGGGAGGGAGGGAGGGAGGGAGGGAGGGAGACGGAGATGGGTGCACCAGCAGCCTCTCAGCGGCTGTGAACAAACTGCAGATGCGTGCGCCCCCTTGTGGGCAAGTGCAGCATTGTGCCCTTGGGTCACTTTGCATCTGGCTAAACGTGGGACCTGGAGATTGGAACCGCTGGAGATTGGAAACAGCGTTAGGAGGCAGGCACCTTAATCGCTAAGCCATCTCTCCAGCCCTGGGCTATTTATGTATTTGTTTGTTATTTATTCATTTATTTGCAAGCATAGAGAGATAGAAGAGAGACAGAAAAAGAGAATGGGCATGCCAGTGCCTCTAGCCACTGCAAATGAACTCCAGATGCATGCACCACCTTGTGTATCTGGTTTTATTTGTGTACTGGGGAATTGAACCTGGGTTATTAGGTTTTGCAGGCAAGCACCTTAACCACTGAGCAATCTCTCTATCCTCCTCTTTTTTTTTTTTTCCAGGTAGCATTTCCCTCTAGCCCAGGCTGATGTGGAATTCATTATGTAATCTCAGGGTAGCCTTGAATTCACAGTAAACCTTCTACCTCTGCCTTCCAAGTGCTGGGATTAAAGGTGTGCACCACCATGCCCGGCCCAGCTCAGCCATTTTGTGTCTAGAAGATTGCATTATAAAGTCCTGTTCTTCCTTTGGCTCTTATGTTCTTTTGTTGTTGTTGTTTTGTTTTTTTGAGGTAAGGTCTCACTTTCTAGCCCAGGCTGACCTGGAATTCACTATGTAGTCTCAGGGTGGCCTTGAACTCACAGAAATCCACCTACCTCTGCCTCTTGAGTGCTGGGATTAAAGGCATGCACCACCATGCTTACCTATTACATTCTTTTTTAAAAATTTTATTTATTTATTTATTTATTTATTTATTTATTTATTTACTATAGAGAGAGGGAGAGAGAATAGGGTGTGTCAGGTCCTTTAGCTATTGCAAACAAACTCCAGATGCATGCATATGATACCTTGTGCACCTGGCTTAAGTGGGTACCAGGGAACTGAACCTGGGTCCTTAGGTTTCACAGGCAAGTGCCTTAACCACTAAGCCATCTCTCCAGCCCAATTCTTACCTTCTTTCGCCTCTTCCGCAATGGACTCTGAGCCTTGGAAGGTATGATAGAGATGTCGTAGTGCTGAACACTCTACTGTCACTTATTCTCAGCACACATGGTGCCTTTTGAGTTATCCCAATGGTGGGCATAATATATGCATTTGGCCAGACAACAGTAAGCGTTACTCCCCTAGGGCTCATGACCTCCCCCACCATAGGCTTTTGACTAGGTTTTCAGTACCAGGTATGTATTCCCTCCCATGGAGCAGGCCACCAGTCCAATGAGAAAGTGGGTGATTTTCCCCATATCAGACATGCCACTGTTGCACCTGTGGCACCATTTGGCTTGCAATGTCCACTGCTATTTCCAACTGTTGGTTACTTCTTTCTCCCATAGGGCTGCATGCAGTGTAGCTTTTTTTCCAGCTTTCTGTCAGCTGGCCCACAGGGAGCAAGCTTTCAGCTCAGCTCCAGCTTGATTTCTTAGTGACCTGCAGCCCAAGTATGTGGAGTCTTCAGCAATAGGGACTTATCATCTAGTTCTAGTGGTCACTAGAGCCTTGGCCTTGGTCTGTAATATTTTGGGGGCATCAAGGACCTTCCTGACAAACAACTCACTGGAAGGTATCCCATTCCTGGCAATGAAATTTTTCTAGTAACAATCTATGGCTACTTTATTTAGTTGCAAGCAGAGGGAGAGAGAGAGACAGAAAGAGAGAATGGGCACACCAGAGCCTCCAGCTACTGCAAACAAACTCTGCATGCAGCTGTGTGTGGCGCACGCCTTTAATCCCAGCACTCGGGAGGCAGAGGTAGGAGGATCGCCATGAGTTCGAGGCCACCCTGAAACTACATAGTTAATTCCAGGTTAGCCTGGATCAGAGTGAGACCATAAAAAAATTAAAAAAAGAAAAAAAGCCGGGCGTGGTGGTGCATGCCTTTAATCCCAGCACTCGGGAGGCAGAGGTAGGAGGATTGCCAAGAGTTCGAGGCCACCCTGAGACTACATAGTTAATTCCAGGTCAGCCTGGAGGACCAGAGTGAGACCCTACCTCGAAAAACCAAAAAAAAAAAAAAAAAAAAAAAAAAAAACTCCACATGCAAATGCCACTTTGTGCATCTGGCTTTATGTGCGTACCAGAGAATCAAACCCAGGTTGTAAGGCTTTGTAGGCAAGCAACTTAGCTGCTGAGCCATCTCTCCAGCCCTTTGTTTTTTAAAAAACACATTTAAAATTTTTATTTCTATCACTTGAGAGAGAGAAAGAGGCAGAGAGAAAGAGAGAGTGTGTGCCAGGGCCTCTGAGCATACATAAAATCATGGAAACTAAACAAAACACTACTGAATGATGAATGGGTCGTTGAAGAAATTAAGAAGGAAATCAAAAAATTCATAGAATCAAATGATGATGATAACTCAACATACCAAAACATTTGGGACACAATGATGGCAGTCCTAAGAAGGAAATTTATAGCTTTAAGTGCCTATATTAAGAAATTAGAGTCCAGGTGTGGTGGCGCATGCCTTTAATCCCAGCAGTTGGAGGCAGAAGATTGCAGTGAGTTCAAGGCCACCCTGAGACTACATAATGAATTCCAGGTCTGCCTGGGCTAGAGTAAGACCCTATCTCGAAATAAAAAAAAATAAGTAAAAGAAGAAAAAAAAAGAAAGAAAGAAAGAAAAATAGAAAAGAAAGAAAGAAGAATTAGAGACTTCCAGTTAAGATGGCAGCGTAGGAACCATGCCAAAGCAACCTAGGGGAGAAAAAGCAAAACAAACAAACAAAAAACTCAGCAGGGCTGGAGAAATGGCTTAGTGGTTAAGGTGTTTGCCTGATAATCCGAAGAATCCAGGTTTGATTCTCCTGGACCCATGTAAGCCAGATGCACAAGAGGTATATGCATCTGGAGTTCATTTGCACTGGCTAGAAGCCCTGGCATGCTCATTCTTTTTCTCTCTGCCTCTCTTCTATCTCTCTTTCTGCTTGCAAATAAATAAATAATTAAAAAAAAAAAGCCGGGTGTGGTGGCGCACACCTTTAATCCCAGCACTCGGGAGGCAGAGGTAGGAGGATTGCCAAGAGTTCGAGGCCACCCTGAGACTACATAGTGAATTCCAGGTCAGCCTGGGCGAGAGCAAGACCCTACCTTGAAAAACCAAAAAAAAAAAAAAAAAAAAACCAAAACCAAAAAAAAAAAAAAAAAACCTCAGCAAAATACACTCTTCTACTAAAAAGTGAAGGTGTATGTGATAGTTTGAATTGATGGCTCCCAATATATTCAGTGTTTTATTAGTTTGTAGTTTGCATCTGCAGCCACCTGGCTGGAGGCAGTGTCACTGGGTGGATCTTAAAGTGTGGTGGTGTGTTTGAGATTTCAATCTAAAGATATGCAAAGTGTGCCTAGCTGAAGTGTGATGTGCTGTGTGGCTTTTGGCTTCTCTCTCTCTTTTGCCTGGTGGTCCTGTAAGAGCAGGCCAGCCTCTTCTGCCATTATGGAACTTCCCCTGGATCTGTAAGTTTCAATAAATCCCTTCCTCCATAACTTTGTCTGGTATGGAAGTTCATCTCAATGAACCTGAAGCTGTCTCTTACAGTGTATTAGAAATTATCAATAGCAGCAGAGAAGTAGGGGAGATCCAGAGCATCTAGAGACCATAAAAGCAGGCCACCAGACTCAGCCTGAGCTGCAGGAAAAGCCAGGTGAGGGGTTTTCCACTCACAACAGCCTCCTCGCCAACTCAAGAAACATGAAGGGGAGGACAGCAGGGACCAGCGTAGCAGCTCGTGAGAAAGAGGATCACAAGGACCAGCAGGAGAACTTCAGCCACCATCCACAGCCTCCCCCTCCCCTCACCGCCAGCGCAAGCACCAGCAAGCATCAGAGAACTGGGGAAGGGAACTCACCTTGATAACACCCAGCCCAGGCTAACAGAGCAGTGACCCACTGACCCAGCCAGCTTACCTGAGCCCACAGCACAGCAAAGAGGAACCCAAGCAGGCACGCAGCATAACTGAGACCAAAGCCATCTGAGAAGGTAACCAGGTCGGTGTCCACCAAAAAACCTCGCATATAGGCTTTCACTGGAAATGCTAATGGCACCTTCCATGTCAGGGTAAATTATGTGTTAAATCTGATGGATGAGCAGATTTGCCATTCTTTTTTTTTTTTTTTTTGGAGCGAGACAGAGAGAGAGAGGGAGAGGAAGACAGAGACGAAAGAAATCCAGATGCATGCACTCCCTGTGGTCAAGTGTGGCATTGCGCCCTTGCATCACTTTGCATCTGGCTAAACTTGGGACCTGGAGATTGGAACCAGCGTTCTTAGGCTTAGGAGGCAGGCGCCTTAACCGCTAAGCCATCTCTCCAGCCTTTGTTTTGTGTTTTTTTGAGGTAGAGTCTCACTCCAGCTCAGGCTGACCTGGAACCCACTATGTAGTCTCAGGGTGGCCTTGAACTAATGGTTATCCTCCTTCCTCTGCCTCCTGAGTGCAGGGATTAAAGGTGTATACCACCACTGCCAGCAGATTTGCCATTATTAAATAAGCTATATTTGGGGCTTGTCATTTGTTACTTCCTGATTTATAGTGCCTTTGTCTCCTTTTCTGGCATTTTCTGGGGAAAGGTCTCACTCAGTTACAAGCTGACCTTGGAACTCTCTATAGACCAGAAATCTCAGCCTCCCAGTTGACAGAATTAAGCATATGGGGCAACACACATCCTTAGGGACTGTGATTCTGTTAGTCTACCTGTTTGTCATAATACCTACTTTTGCATAAATATTCTGCTGGTTTTCATTGAATGTGTATATTGTTCAGGTAAATTTTAGAATTTGCCTATATTTTGTTCCACTCAGCCTACTAGAATACTTTCACAGCAGGCAAACAAGACATGAATAAGGAAATAAAAATAATAAAGAAAAACCAGTCAGAAAAACTAGCAATGAAAAACAGAGTAAGTCAAATAAAAAGCTCTGTAGAAAGTCTCACCAGTAGAACGGATGAAGGAGAGAACAGAATATCTAAACTAGAAGACCATATCCAGCCTGAGTCTTCTTCTCAGAGACCTTCTATCCTGTCTCTTGTAAGAAATGCAGCAGCTCTTTAGTGTCCCTCTCGAAAACTTCTTTCATGGGAGCTGTCAGCAGCAGAATGTCAACATAATGCAAGATGGTGCAGCCGTTGGGTTGACCCTTTTCTAAGGCAGTGCCTCCCCAAAATGGTGTTGCAGTCAGGTTGGTACTGCTGGTAGAAATCACCTGACCAAAAGCAGCTTGTGGGAAAAAAGGGTTTATTTTGGCATGCAGGCTCAAGGGGAAGATTCACGGTAGCAGAGGAAAACAACGGCATGAGCAGAGGGTGGACATCACTTCCTGACCAACATCGGGTAGACAACAGCAACAGGAGAGCGTGCCAAACACTGGCAAGAGTAAGCTGGCTATAACACCCATAAGCCTGCCCCCAACAATACACTAGGTGGATTTTCAGCATTGTACAGGCAGGGGTCCAGGGCTGGTTGAGAAACCCACGTCACTGTTGTGCCCAGTTTAGACACTAAGTGTCTCCCTAGTAGAGGTCCAGGGATCTCAGGCACATACAGGAATCCATAAGGGACCTGGTGGCCTCCTACTGAGCATTCTTGCGTTTCACAGAACTGATATTTCTTGGTGGTTCCCATTGCTCCTACAATGGTGATAGAGTCTTTGGTGAGTCTTCTGGTGGAAGTGGTCACAGCGGAGATGGCTGAACTAGTGTCCAAAATGAAGTCAGTGGTTTGCCCCTTCCCCAGATTCTGACCATGGGCTCCTGGGGGCCAATTGCAAGCAAGCCTGTTCGTCCTCAGTCCAATTCTAGTACCAGTTGGGGCTCTCAGTGTTAGGGGCCTGCACCCGCTTAGAAGCTGTGACTCCTGCAGGTTTTGAATGTATACCTCTCCTGGGGTCTATTCCTGGACATGTTCACTCCTTCCTGCTGTTCTGGGCATTTTTTTTTTCTAATAGCCTCTTCTCTTACAGTGAGTATACTGATCTTTGTCTAAGGGGGAGCCTTACCCTCTCCCCCTTGTTTCTGCTGTGGATCTGTGGGGGTTCATGGCTTCTTTCATGGCACTTGAGGTCTCCTCTTGTCTGTTCTTTTCCTTTCTGGTGGCAACCTCTCTGTTGGTGATTACCTTGGAAGTGATTTCAAGAAGTTCACAAAAGGGCTGGAGAGATAGCTTAGCAGTTAAGGCATTTGCCTGGAAAGCCAAAGGACCCAGGTTTGATTCCCCAGGACCCACATAAACCAGATGCACAAGGGGAACATGCATCTTAAGTTGTTTGCAGTGGCTAGACGCCCTGGTGTGTCCATTCTCTCTCTGTCTCTCTTCTACCTCTATCTCTCTCTCTCTGCTTGCAAATAAATTTAAAGAAAAAATAAAATAAAAAAAAGAAGTTCACGGGGCTGGAGAAATGGCTTAGTGGTTAAGGCGTTTGCCTTCGAAGTCAAAGGATCCCAGTTCGATTCTCCAGGACCCACGTAAGCTAGATGCACAAGGGGCACATGCATCTGGAATTTGTTTGCAGTGGCTAGAGGCCCTGGCGTGCCCATTCTCTCTGTCTGCTGGTCTTCTATCTCTCTTTCTGCTTGCAAATAAATAAATAAAAATTAAAAAAAAATAATTTAA